>JAKUDP010000007.1:0-1200000 GCA_022570795.1 Sphaerulina vaccinii
ATAATACTACTTCTAATACTCTAACTACTTCTAGATAGCTACTATACTATAAAGCTTCTAACTAGATCTAGGAATAGAATACTATTACCGAACTAATATACTACTTATATAACTAGGTATAAATCTAGTACTCTATAGCCGAACTATATCTACTAACTAATATAGAGAATCTAAAATAATAATACTCGACTATACTATAAATAGACTATCGATATACTAGTATACTCTAAACTAGAGACTTTAATAGAACTACTTATATTACTTTATAGAAATAATAATAGTACTAGTATACTCGAACTAGGCCTAGGCCTAGCCTAATTCTACTTCCTACTCTATCTAGAACTAGGTCTACTAGGTATTTAGAAACTATTTATATCTACCTCGAACTCTATAAACTTTATAAATAACTATATTATATTCGATATCTCTAATCTACTATACTACTAATACTTACTAAACTACTACTATATCTATTCTCGATTGCTAGCTTATTACTAGTCGATAGTACTATTTTTCTATATCTACTTATCTACCTATATACTAAATCTCCTTTTACTTACTTAAACTAATATAGTAATCGAATTATATAATATCTAGAAAAACTAGTATTATATACTATAATACTATTAATATATAAGTTATCTATTATAGAACTACTTCTTCTACTATTAATATATAGCTTAGAGTATACTATATATAAAATACCTATTAAACTATTCGATATCGATACTATATAACTACTTTACTATATTCTTAATACTTTTTAATATTACTTATACTAGTCTAGAAATATATTTTTTAATAATAGTTACTAGCTACCTTTTAATAACTCTAGACCCGATATATACTATAATACTATTACTACTTTTAGATTATCTAAATAATCTATATACTACTTTATAGTAATATATATACTACCTCTACTACTTTAATATAACTTATTTATATTATAATAGTATTATTCTATCTCGCTTTCTATTTATACTAGAACTATAATAATACTAGACCTATATTACTTATATATCTAGTAATATAGGTAATAGGACTACTATTAATTATACTACTAATTATACTACCGACTCTAGATCTAGTACTACTCCTAGATAGAGTATAGAACTACCTCTACTACTACTACTAATACTAATATTAAAATAATCCTTCTAGTTAATATAATAGCTACTACTACTAGAGTTCTTATTATCTATAAATTTTTTATTATCTAAACTCGAACTAACCTACTACTATTTCTATATTACTATATTCTTATATTAGACTACTATATACCGATACTTACCTACCTATATAGTCTCTATTCGATATATATTATACTATTCTTTACCTACTCTATAACCTAATTTTACTTCTACTATACTATCTATCTTTTTATTAATAGTAATATATTAATAATACTCTTTTATAATAAATAATATCTCTACTATATCGATATTATATTACTACTTCTAGTACTAGTATATCCCTAACTTCGACAAACTCTAACTCTATTATCTATAATAACTACAAACCTAACTATACTAACTCTAAACTTCGAATATAGCTCAGAGATTCGACTTTGAAAATATACTATAAATATAATATATTTCGAATATTATTTTACTAGAACTTAGATTTGGGACTTGCTTTAGTACTTTATAAACTATATATTTTTCTATATTATTCTTCCTACTAATATAATATATAAAACTTATAATAATAGTTATAAATATATTAATCTTATTATTACTATAACTTTCTAAATACTTTTAATCTATAGCTATATTACCTTAATTATAAAATACTTATAATCTATTCTTTTTTTTAATATATTTATAAATATTACTTAGAAACTATAATCTCGACTAAATAATAACTCTAATACTCTTTATACTTCTAGAATTATATAATAGGGCTTCTCTAGACTTTCTAGAACTTTTTACTACTATAAAACTATTACTAGTATAGCTAATAATAGTAATTCTATAGTTACTTTTTGCTCTAATATAATTCTATTCCTCTACTTTTAATTTAATATTACTATACTATAATAATCGATACTACTACCTACTACCTCTAACTACTTTTCGACTTACTATACTATTTATATAAATACTACTAATAATCGACTATATAAAATATATTAATAGTATCTACTTTTTCTATCTACTATACTACTATCTAATTATCTAACTAGACTCTTTTCTACTATATCTACTATAACTACTACTACTATAGTTCTAGAAACCTATACTTAATTCTAATAATAATACTAATAATAACTTTAAAAAACTAGTACTAAACTCTATTCTATAATATCTCTTTTTTATTACTTCTCTAATATATACTTTAGAGTATACTATATCGATAATATACTACTTTCTATATATACTTAATACTATTTTTTTTCTACTACTATCTCTATTCTATCTCTATACCTTCGATATCTATCTATCTATACTAGCTTATATTATAATTATACTTTTTTCTATATACTTTATATATAATATATATATTTTTCTATTATTCTAACTATTATTCGATCTATACCTACTATATAGCTCTACTCTATATCTACTAGATCCGACGCTTCTATAGAATAGTATATTATCGATTCTATACTTCGACCTCTATTACTACTATCGACTATACTAACCGATATAGTAGCTACTAATCTATCTACTAGTCTACCTAATATAATAGCTACTAGTCTACCTACTAATCTACCTACTAGCTAGAATACTAATCTATCTAATATAGTAGACGCTATTCTAGCTACTAGTCTACCTATTAGCTAAATCGTTAGCTAGACTAATAGCTAGATAACTAGATATATTTAATATACTAGGAATTTTTATACTCGATATACTAGGTATCTTTATATACTTTCTTCTTCTCGATATTATCTCTCTACTTATCGACGTCTATCTAGTACTACTAGTAATAATTATATATACCCTCGTTATTCTAATATCGTACTCGATAACTATTTCTATCTAAATACTAATTAATAATTTTCTAATAATACTAGAACTATAATATATCTATATACTATTATATTAATATATTTATACTAGCGATACTACCTTATATAATAATAGTATATATAGGCTTTCTATTCTACCTTCTATATCTACTTATCTATTTATAATCTTTTATATTCTATAAATCGTCTATATAAATAACTAAATAGATATCTATAATATCGATATCTATACTAAATACCTCTATTACTATAATAACCTAGAATTAGCTTTCTCGAAACTTTTATAATAACTCCTACTATACTACCTAGAGTATACTAGTATAGTAATACTTATATAGAAATATTCTAGATACTATAATCTACTCTATACTCGGCTTACTATTATATATAATTAATACTTTACTTTTATAATCTCGATTTAAAAATACTATTATAATTTTCTCTAATATAGTATCTCTAGACGCGTAGCTATACTCTCTATCGATAATAGTATAATAGATATTCTTATATACTATAGATACCCGAATAATATATATCTTCTCCTACTACTAATATATATACTAGAACAACTTCTTCTTATTCTAGAGAAGTATAGTAGCTATTAATAATACTATTTATATCTCGGCGCTAACTAACTTTCCTATCTACTATAACTAGTTATAAAAATCTACCTAGTTATTTAAAATATAATAGTACTTATTAATAATAATATAATCTAACTACTATATTATTTAGATTCGCTATATAAATATTTAAAATATATTATCTAATACCTTCTCTAGTATTACTAATATAATCGATATTCTATTAGGCTATTAGAAATTGTTCTATACTATATATAGAATATCTAACTACTTATACTAATATACTATATTATTTTATAATCTACGAAATAGTATAATAATAATAGTAATTCCGCCGGCTCTATCTATACTAGTAATATAAATAATATACTCTTACTAGATCCGGTAGGTATAATAGTAATAATAGAGCTCTTTCCTTTCTAAATTATTTATATAGCCTCTTTCTAGGCGCTCTATAATAATACTTTCTACTATATTATCTACCGCAATGCCGTATAGGTATCTATCTAGTATAACTATATCTACTACTTAGTATACTTTTTATAGGTATTATCTTTAAATAGATACTACTTCTATTTCAAATCGTACCTTTCGTCCTAGATCTACTAGAACTCGAACTACTATAACTAATACTAATCGATACTAATAGTACAAAACTATATTTACAAATTAGTATTAGTTCTAGACTACTTTATAATATTATATATATATATATTACTAGTAATACTAGAGCTATATATTACTTACAAATCTACTATCTATACTATGCTATAGGCCTTATTCTACTTTTCCGGTATATCGGCCTTATTATACTAGAACTATATAGCTCTATATACCTATTTGTAGCTAATAGTAATAGCGATCTCGTAGTATATATCGACGCTAATAGCCTACTCTAACTTTTCTTTTATAGTCTACTTTATTACTTTACTTATATAATCTATTATCTACTTCTTACCTCTACTATTCTACGGCTATATATAGGCTAATAGCTTCTCTAATCTAAATATTATAGCCTATATCTACTCGACGAATAGTAATACTAACTACAAATACTATACTACTAACTCGCCGACTTTATAGAGTATATATTAGTAAATAATTTTAATATCTCCTATTACTATAAACTACTTACTATATCGCGTTATAAATACTACTATCCTATCCTCGATAAATATATTCTAGTAGCCTTCTATAGCTATATTATAGTACTATATACTTAATACCTCTAAACTATAAGTAGGCTATCTACTAGTAATATATATTAATACTAATAACTATACCCGAAACTAGTCGACCTACTATATTTAATTTATAAACTACTTATAACTAATCCCGGACATACTACTAGTATAGACGAACCTCCTCTACTAGTAGGAGTCGCTCTAGATATAATAGAATATTTATAATAATTCCTCGACTAGCTATTAATTCTATATATTTTATAAAAAATTCTACCTAATACTAGTATTAGATAGGTTGTTATATAATAATACTTATAGAATTTCGAGTATACCTTTTCTTCTAGCGCGAATATAATATCTTTCTATAATACTCGATAGGTCTTCTAGTATAACTAGTAGATTATATCCTAGAACTAGGCTATACTAAAACTAATATTCTTATATTATAAAATATACTTATTTTCTATATAATATACCTAGAGGTAGTAGTACTATAATAGATTTTTAACCTATATATATATAAATCTAATAACTAATTAATAGAGCTATTTATCTACTATATTATAAAACTATTTATTATAATCTATACCTACTATAAACTACTTCGCTTGCGACTACTTTTACTATATAGGCTACTCTAATTAGTACTAGAAGATATATTCTTATACCTACTATTACTATCGAACTAATATAAACTACTATATAAACTATACTTATTTTTAGGTTCGACTTCCTTTAATAATATAGCCTTCTAGACAACTATAAAATAGGCCAACTTAATAACTTCGAATATAATAGGTAGATATAACTCGAGATTCTACTATTCTTTTTAAAACAAGTTAATACCTAATATAGCTATAGTATATATTATTATATAATTATACTTTTTATAGTAGATAGTCTAATTTATTAATTTAATATAAAAATCTAAATATACTTTATTTATAGCTATTATCTACTTTCTATTATTTTTACTTTTACTATTTTTATTCTTACTACTTTTATTTTTACTATTCTTATTCTTACTACTCTTATCTTCTTTTACTACTTCTACTATCTCTTTCTACTCGGCCTACTTCTCTACCTTTTTCTAAAATTAGTTCTATATATACTACTATCGCGGTTATACTAATACTATAAGCTATACTACTTATACTTTTTCTATATATAAGTAAAAAATATAACTATCTATTACTATACCTAGAAATAATAGCCGATTTTCTTTTTATTCTAATATAGCTATAATAGCTTATACTAGACCTATTCTTTCTCTATATAGACTACCTATATATATAATATAATTCTACTTCTAGTAATACTATACTAGCTTTTTATAGTAATATATTCTACTAACTTCTATATAGTAGCCTTAATAGGCTTCTAATTATCTTTCTACTTAGTAGTAGTATTAGGCTTATAGATATAATATAATAACTCGTTATAGTTATATCTATCTAAATATATAGCCTACTTTACCTATTATAACTATAGATTTACTTTATCTTTTTCTTTTTTTATAATAGTTATATTAGCTTATAACTCGTCGAATACCTAGTTAGTATATACCTATATCTAATTCTATATACTTTCGATACTATTATTAAGCTTCTTTTTTTCTATAAAGGCGCCCTCTAGTAGATAGACTTCGAAATAACTCGAATATAGGCTTTAGGTAAAAAACTACTAGTAATAGACCTACTATATAGCCTTTTCTATATATTACTATATAGTAGGTCGATTACTTATATCTACTTATCCTCGATAGGTCTAGATAGCCTACTAGTAGATATACTACTAATACTTCTTTATTACTATTCGATTATAGTATATATATATATACTATTCTAGGTCGACTTAATATTTTAATTTATTAGTATATAATAGAATCTCTACTATTAGCTTACTTATACTACTAGATACTAAAAACTTATTTTACTATAATATTATACTAGGCTATAACTAAATCTTATTAGTAATAGATTATACCTAACTTTATAATACTCTATACTACTTACCTTATATATAACTATATATATAACTAGGCTATACTATAATATAATACTTCTTATATATAATAATTTACTATTTATATAAATAGTAGAAATACTCGGTAGCTATTATAAGTTCCTATAATAACTTCTAGCTTTATATAGATAGGTACTTAGATTACTAGTACTTTTGCTCTATTTACTTTTTAATTATCTAGTTCTTAGGTTACTTTCTTTTATAGGTTACTAACTTTCGGGTCTATATATATAAATAATACCTTCGTATAGGTTGCCTATACTTTTCTTATCTATATACTTAAATATACTTTTAAATAGATTATCTACTATATACTTAGATAATACTCTCGAATAGATAATAATACTTTTTTAACCTATAAGTACTTAGGTTACAAGCTTCTAAATAGGTTACTTATATTTCGGTCTATAGATACTAATATTATACTTTTATATAGGTTACTATTACTTTTCTACTTACTTAGATTACTAGTTTTATTATAGACTATAGACTCTTTTCTTATCTACTAGTAATCGAATTACTTATATTTCTTTATTTATATACTTAGATAATACCTTCGAATAGATAGCTTATACTTTAGACTATATATATAAATAATACTTTTTTAACCTATAGGTACTTAGGTTATAGGCTCTCGAATAGGTTGCTTATATTTTAGTTTATATACTTAGATAATACTTTCGAATAGATTATTTATACTTTAGTTTATATATCTAGATAATATTTTTATATAGTTAGCTTATATTCTTTTAGTCTATATCTCGTCTACTAGTAATTAGGTTACTTATACTTTTATATTTATAAATACTTAAATTATAAGCTAATACCTTTTTTACTAGCTAGTACTTAGGTAATAGGTTTTTTTATAAGTTATAAAGCTCTCTTTTTATTATTAGTACTTAGGTAATAGCTTCCTCTAGTTTACTAATACTTAGATTATTAATACTTTCTAGTCTATAGGTTCTAGTATTATAGGCTTTCTCTTCTACTAGTACTTAGATTATAGGCTTACTTATAGGTTACTAATACTTTCTTTAACTACTAGAGCTACGAGTTATAGGCTTTCTTTTTATTTTTACTATTTTAGTTATAGACTCTAAATAGGTAGCTACTACTTTTATAATCTATAGATACTTAGATTATATTCTACTATAGGTTATTAATACCTTTTTCTACTAGTACTTAGGTTATAGGCTCTTATATAAATTACTAGACCGACTTTCTTTATACTTAGGTTATAGGTTCTCTACTTTCTTATACTAGCTAGTACTTAGGCTTCGAATTTTTAAATCTACTAGCGATCGAGTTACCTATATCTTCTTATCTATATACTTAAATAATACTTTCAAATAGGTAGCCTATATTTTAAACTATATATATAAATAATATTCTCGAATAGATAATAATACTTTTTTAATCTATAGGTACTTAGATAATAGGCTTTTATATAAGTTACTTATACTTTAATTTATAAGTACTTAGATTATAGGCTTCTAAATAGGTTACCTATATCTTAGTTTATAGATACTAATATTATACTCTTATATAGGTTACTATTACCTTTTTACTAATCTAGATTGCTAGCTCTATTATAGGCTATAGACTCTTTCCTCGTCTACTAGTAATCGAGTTATCTATATTCTCTTCTATAGGTACTTAGGTAATAGGCTTTTATATAATTTACTAACTTTTTCTTATCTACTAGTTTTTAGATAATAGGCTCTTTTTTTATCTACTTATAATCGAGTTACTTATATTTTTTTATCTATAGGTTTTTAGGCTCTAGAATAGGTTACTAATATTTTAATCTATAGGTACTAGATATAGCTCTTATATAGTTTACTAGACCGACTTTCTTTATACTTATACTTTCTTATATTAGCTAGTACTTAGGCTTCGAACTTTTAAATCTACTAGTAATTAGGTTACTATACTTTTTTATATATATACTTAAATAATACTTATAAATAGGTAGCTTATATAATTTTAGTCTATAAGCTATAGAATAGGCTCTCTCTTTACCTACTAGTAATTAGATTACCTATACCTTTTTATTAATAGATTTTTAGATTACAAGCTCTAGAATAGGTTATTAATACCTTATTTATCTACTAGTACTAGAATACTAGATCTATAGTAGATTATAGGCTTTTTTTTATTTTTAGATAATAGATTCTATAATAGATTATATATAATAGTACCTTTCGATAGCTATTATAACTTCAGATATATATACTAATATCTATATATCTATAATCTATTATCTCGACTTCGACGTACTTTTTATAGTATCTCTCTATATAGGCTTTAGTTATACTAGGCTCCTCTATATCTATACTCTAACTCTAATTAATATACGAACTTTAAAACTACCTAACTATTTATATAAAATATATTTATATAATCTAGCTCTACTATATACTTTAGTTTAGTACGGTTTAGATAACCTTTTACTATATAGAGGTAGATTAATAGAGGTAGACCTAACTCTATTAGTATAGAAAAAAAAGTTCTAGTATATTTCGAATATAGTTATTAAACTCTAAATAGATATTTTTCTCCTCTATTATATACTCTAATTCTATAATAATTCGATATATATAATACCTATATATATATACTAGAAAATAATACTATCGAGTTCTACTAGTAGTACTACAAATAATAAAAATATCGAACTATACAAAGTATAACTCGATAAGGCTCCTATATAAGTCGAGTATATTACTAAAGCCGCAAATAGTAATCTCGATATATAACTAGACCTAATTTCTATATATAAAGTAGAGGTAGTACTAGTAAGGGCACTTTGGCCCAACCGACTAGATAAGAATGTTCTGGCCTACCTTAGGAACCTAGAGCTAGGTAAAATATAGATAGATACTTTAAAAAATATTTTTAATTTTTTTATAAATAAGACCGAGGATATTATAGTACTATTAATATTTATATAGCGCTATATATATATCTACTAACTCTAGGTAACCTACCCGAATCTAGATATATATAGTAAAGAGGCTTTTCTAAGTAATCTAGAGTAGTATACTTTTATATAGATTAATATTATAATAGGTACTTCGGCTTTAGCTACCCGGAATAGCTATCTATATATTATCTAGTAGAACTAGAGCGCCGACTAGTTTGAGAGGATTCTAGAGGCTATCTATCCTCTATTTGAGAACCTATTCTAATTATTCTAGTAGCTACTTATTTTAATTATAGCAAACTCTAAAGCAAAAGTTAGTCTCGAAGATACTATTACTATATAGTAGAAGTCGGTAGCTATATATACTAATATAGGTCTCTACTATAAAAGTATAAAGTATAAGTAGCTTCCTATAGTAATATATATTATCTCTAGTAATATCTAATTACTTATTATAAGTAAAAGGTTAGAAAAGTATAGTAGAAAGGTTACTAAAGTATATTTTCTAAGTCTTAAGAAGAACTAGCTTAGACTCTAGCTATTATAGCCTATCGTACTAGCGCCTATTACTTTATATACTAAAAGAAAGAAGCGATAGCAAAGTAGCGCGACTCTTTTTTATAAAAAATAAGTAAAAGTAATAGAGTAGATAGCCCGAGAAAGCGACGAAAATAACTAGATAGAATTATAAATATAAAATAAAAGTAGTAAAGATCTATCTATATTATAGAAAAAGCCTCTATATAGATATAATAGTCCTACTCTATAGCTTATTATAGTAAAACTAGTAGCCGATCTATACTAGTTCGACGTTAATAAGTAGTACTATAATATCTACTATTTTCCTATAGTAGAAATCTAAGTATAGATTTATAACCTATAGTATATAGTAGATAAGCTCGATACTATCGACGAGTATACTTTTAATAGCTAACCGACCTTTTTACTACTAATTAAATCTATCTCGCTAGTAGAAGAACTAGAACCTATATATAGGTAGACTATAATTATAAACAAACTAGATAGCCTAGATTAAATATATACCTATACTACTCTAGTCTAGAAGAATAATAAAGATACTAGGCTACTATAAGTATATTAGAAAGACTAATCTAATACTTATAGTATAGGCCTAATAGACCTACTTCTCTATTTAGATTATACTTTTACTTTAAGTAGGTTTTATATAATACTAGGTTTTAGTCTAAACTCGGAATCTAGAGGTAGATATAGTCTCTATAGGCTCCTACTTTAGGCTACTAGTCTAGGTAGCTCGGTTTCTTATAAGATCGAAAGGACTTATAGTAGCTTAGTTAGGTAAGTTAGAAGGCTATTACCTCTCTTAGATACTAGTATAGGGAAAATTCAAAATTAGTTATTAACCTCGAAATAGATAACTCGTCTAAGCAACCTCTTCTATTTTATAAATATACTTAGTTATTTATAAATATATCTTACTATCTCTATAACTAAAGTAAGTTTTTAGAGTCGAGGTCTTCGATAGCTCTCTACTCTACCGAACTCTATATCTACTTAATAATCTTTAGTAGCTTCCTCTACTTAACTATAATATACTTTATAGTTCTACTCTATACTAAATATATTTATATAAACTATCTTTCTCGACTATTTAAAATAATTTTTAGATAGAGTATATATTATAATATAAATAGATCTACTATATTATTATAGTTCGTATACTATAGGAATATTTCTATAGATTTTCTAGATATATTATATATAGAAGTAATTAGTAGCGCTTAGACTAGGCCTACTACTAATTATACTAAGTACCCTAATTATACTAAGTAGGCCTTAATTAGAGTAATTAGAGTAATTAATAAAACTAGGAATCTCCTTTATATATATAGGTAATAAATATTATAGTTATAGATAGTTATTATATATAACTTACTATTCTATTTTACTAATTAGAATATAAGAACTTTCTTTATTTACTCTTTTATAGATATATTAATAAGCTCTAACTAGATTAAGCTTAGCCTCTACTTAGTAAGATTATTAGGTCCTCTATAACCTAATAGCTTTATATACTTTTATAATATATCTATTATAGAAAGCTCTAGAGGAACTCCTATCTCTAGTAAAGTAGAAACTATTCGATCTTTATAAATCTAGGTAAATACTAGATAACTCGACTTTAAAAATTTTAAAGTTACTAAGCCAGACCTCTATTATAGAGACTATAATAAACTATCTACCTAGTTTAATTAACTAGCTTTATACTTTAGATTTAATAAAGTTAAGAATAAAAACAAGATACTATTTACTTCTACTTTCCTTCGTAGATATACTAAATACTAGCTTAAGCTATACCTAGAATCCTACTTCTATAATAATAAAAATAAAAATAGAATTTTTACTAAGTACAATTAGTTTAGAAGTTAGATAACTACTCTATTTGGAATCTCTAATAAAGTTAGTACTACTATCTATATTATATAGTATCTCAAATAGACTACTTCTATATCCGAATATATAGCTAAGTTCTAGAAGTATATATATATTATTAGTTAGGATAATAAAGCCCTCTAAGTAATATACTATAGGAGTCTTAAGAATTAAGTTAAAAACAAACTAGCCTATACCGAGTAAGTAGTTATTATTAAGAACCTTACCTAGTTAATTAAAGAAACTATCGAGATTAATAATAGCCTCTATAAATAAGCTTTCGAGAAATAGTATAACTCTAAAATAGCTAGAGTAGCTAGATATACTACTAAATAATAAGAAAGAATCTACTACTTCTTAGCTAGAGATAAGTACTAAGAACGATAGTAACTAAGGTCGTAGCTATACTATAGTCTGCAACTAATAGAGCTCGATAATATCGAGAAAAGTAAGAAGTTTAAAGCTAGAGGTAAAAGAAAGCTTTATAAAAAGTAAGAAGAACTAATCTATTATAGATATAGTAAAAAAGGCTATATAAAAAGAGACTACTATTCGAAGAATATAGTATAGTAATAGCTTTTTAATATAATATAATAGAAGGAAAATAGATAAAAAAGTTATAATAAATCTATAACTTTTTATAAGTAAGTTCGATTTTTTAGTATAATAGAATAATAAGTAAAGCTCGACCTATACTAAAAAAGATAAGTCGAATATAGAAGCTTTTACTAGCAATTCTATTATAATAACTTATACTAGATATATATATTTTCTAAAAGAAATATAAACTTTTAGCCTAGCTTTCTAAATAAAAATATAAGTTTATAGCTAATCTAATAGTATAGAAATAGAAGTAAACTACTACCTATTCTAGATAAACTATAAAAACTCTATTCCGAGCTAAGGCTCGCTAATAAAAAAGATATTAATAAGTCTTATTATAATAAAGAAAATTACTCTTCTAAAATCGAATTCGAGAAAAAAGAATAAAACTAGTTTATAGAAGGAAGTTCTAAAAAGAAGTAACTTTCTAAATATAATAAAAATAATATAAATAATAAAAATAAGAGTTTTAAAAAATTAGATATAGATATTAAAATTATAACTTTTACTATAGATATACTAAGCTAAATTAAATAAATTATTCTAAACCTAGTATAAAATTATAAGTATATTTTTCTAAAAGTCGAAGAAAGGAAATACTTCTATCTATCTAAGCTAGATACTATACTCGATAGAATAAGATATATATTCTAGAATTACTAATATATCGAAGTTAACTATAGGTTCGATACCTTTATATAAGAAAGAGTTCTAATTAGAAGTATATATACTCTATTTAGGTATATTACTCTAAATAGGGAAATTGTTATAAACTAGATATACGAAGCTATTAAAGAACTCTAGAGAAAGTATACTTTTACCTAGTAATATTAATCTAAAACTATTTATAATAAGATATAAATAGAAAGAAATCTATATTAGATAATTAAAAAAATAGAATAATAGATCTATAAGTAGCTTACTAAAAAAGCTACTATTACTCTATTAGAAAAAGAATTAACTTCTAGAAAATAAGTATTTCTAGAAAGTTCTATAATATAAATACTTAAGTATTAATAATAGTTTTCTATATAAAAATTATTATTAATAGTTATAAGCTACTAGCTATAATAGACTCTAGAGTAAGTAGAAACTTTACCTCTAAGTTATTTATAAAATATTATAAACTTATAATCTAGTATAAGAAAGAAAAGTATAAATTAATTATAGTAGATAGATTATTTTTACCTAGTATAGAGTAAAAGATAATACTACTACTACTTACTATCTAATAGTACTATAAGATAATTATTCTAGATATTACTAATATAGCTAGTTATAATATTATTCTAGGTATACTTTAGTTAAAAAAGTATAATCTAGTAATCGACTAGAGAAAAAAAGTACTTATATTTAAGAAATATAATTATATTATTAATATTTAACTTATATAGTAGTAGTATTTACTAGTAGATAAAGCTAAATAGTTTAACTAGACCGAACTTGCGCTACTATAAGCTATAGAAGTAGACTTACTTCGAATAGATACCTCGATAATAGTAGAGGGTTACGAAGTTATAAGTACTAATAGAAGTAATACTCTATTAAAAAATACTACTTTAGAAATAGATATTTCTAAAAAGTATTAGAAGTAGTCGAAACTTTTTAAAAAAGTCGAGGAACTAGAAGCTCTACCTAAATACTAGAAATAGAACTATAGGATTATACTAATACCTAATAGAGAGCCTCTATTTAAACTATTATAAAAGAAATTCGAGAAAGAGCTCTAGAAAAAAAATAAATAGTTAAAGAAAATATTTATAAAATAATAGATCTATAAGTTATAATCTAGCGCTAGAGCCCTAACTATATTTGTTCTAAAACCTAATAGAAAGTTATAACTAGTAGTCGATTATCGAAAACTAAATAAAATTACTATTAAAAACTAATATCTATTACCTAATATTAAAGAACTATAGAATAGACTTATAGGATCTAACTAGTATATAAAAATCGATCTACGAGATATATTCTATACTATCTATATAGTAGAAGATAAAAAATAGAAAATAGTATTCCGAATATACTATAGACTTTATAAGTTTAGAATTATACCTATAGAACTAACTAATATACTAGCTTTCTACTAGAAGATAGTAAATAATATTTTTAGAGACCTACTCGATATATATATTATTATATATATAGATAATATCCTCGTCTATACTAAAAAGTCCCTATAGAAATATATTAAATAAGTCTAAAATATTTTCTAATAACTTATAAATATAGAATTCTATACTACTTTTGAAAAATATAAGTTCTATAAAAAAGAAGTTAAGTTCCTAGAGTTTGTTCTAAACTTTAATAGAATAAAAATCGACCTAGTAAAAATAGAGTTAATATAAACTTAGCTAGTATCTAAAATAGTTAAGAAAATATAATTATTTCTTAAACTAGCTAACTATAACTAGAAGTTTATTAAAAACTACTTAAAGCTCTATATACTATTAAATAAGCTTATATAGAAGAATAGAAAGTAGAGCTAGAGTATAGACTAAGTAAAGGCTTTTAAAGTACTTAAGATATTATACTACTAGATACTAGTATTATAATTATTCGATAGGAAATATAAGGTTAAACTAGAGACTAATATATTAAATATAGTTATAGAAGTATACTTTATATAAAAGTATAATAGAAAGAGATACCTAGTAGCTTACTACTTAAGGAAACTAACTTCTATAGAATAGAACTATAATATTTATAATAAAAAGTTACTTATAATTATTACTATAATATAGTACTAGTAAGTATATATAGAAAAAGCCTCTAAGCTTACGATTCTTTCTAATTATAAGAATCTAACTTACTTTACTATAACAAAAGTACTAATATAATAATAGGCCTACTAGTTAGAACTACTTAGTTAATATAAGTTCGAAATCTACTATATACTAGAGAAAGACAATAGTTGGGCTAATATACTAAGCCGCCGAAGCGACTATATAGAAGGAAAAGAACTAGTATACTAGAAAGTACTTAGAGCTAATCTAGATAGAAGCCTAAGCTCGAACTCGATAGAGTTCAACTATATTATATAAGTTCTTTAGAATACTAAAGAATAGTTTCCTATACTATAAGGGAAGTATTAGGTACTAAAGGACCGAGAGAATAAGTATATATAATACTACTATAATAATCTATAATATAGATACTCTAGAACTATAAAAACTATAGAATTAATTTAGAGAAACTTTAGCTTTCTATATATATATAAATATATATTATAATATATTAAACGCTACAAGCTCTACTAATAGAATAAGGCAGATCGATATATAAAATATAAATATATCTAATTCTATACTCCTCTATATTAACTATAGAACAAAGTTATAATAGACTTTATTATAAAGTTACTTTTATTATAGAACTAGATTATAGAAATTAGCTACGATATAATACTAGTTATAGTCGATAGGCTTACTAAATATATATACTTTATTACTACTAGCGAGATATATACTACTAAGTAACTCGGATACTTTATTATAAATAGACTTATAAAATATTATAGATTTCTAAAAGTATTTATTATAGATAGAAATAAGCTTTTTACTTCTAACTACTAGAAGACTTTAGTCGGCATACTCGGGATTAAGTATAAGCTATTAATAGTATATTATCCTTAGATAGATAGGTAGACTAAAAGAATAAACCAAATACTAGAATAATACCTATAATACTATATTAATTATATATAAGATAACTAGTTAGCGCTACTACTAATAGTATAGCTTATACTAAATAATTAGTAATTAGAGATAATAAAGGCTATACTATTCTTCTCGAACTATAAACAAAACCTAAATCTTTTTAGAGAACTTTTATTTTACCTATAGGTAGAATATACTATAATTATAAGTAAAAATCTAAAGAACTTCTATAAGAAACTAGAAGAACAAATTATAGACTTATAACTAATAATAGCTAGGCTATATAATATTAAATAAAAAATAGTATCTTAGCTAAAAAAAGGAGATAAAGTCTATCTTCTTATAAAAAACTTTAAAATAAGAAGAAAGATAAAAAAACTAAATTAAGTAAAAGTTAAACTATTTTTAATTAATAAGCTACGAGAGCTAGTTAACTACTAACTTAAGCTACTAAAAGATATAAAGATCTACCTAGTATTTTATATATTATTACTAGAACCCGTAGACGCCGAAATACTTTACTAAGAAATATTCTACTTCTAACCTAAAAAAGAAAATATATTCGAAGTAGAAAGAATTCTAAAATAAAAGGGTTAGAACTACTTAATTAAATAGAAAGAGTATAATAATTTAGAAAATATCTAGGAATCTAAGTCTAACTTTACGAACTACTACTAGCTTCTAGTATAGTTCTACTAGAGTCTACTAAAGATAGGAAACTCTAGAAATTATTAAGTAAACTCTCGAAAGTATTCTAAGTTCTAGGTAAAAGATTCAAAGCTAGGCTAGTAGACGGCTCTAGAAAGGTTATAACCTCCTCTTCTACCTATTCTACTACTTCCTACTCCTCGATATTTACTAGCTCTACTACTATTATATTATTTATATAATAATTAATTAGATCTATCTACTACTATAACTATATTTTATATATATATATAGTACGAGAAGCCTTATATATAGCCTCTAAAGTATATTATACCTCCTTCTAGATATGCTTTGCCTCTTAGATTCTAGATAAAAGCTTCTCTTTCTCGGAATAAAAATAATCGAATTCGAACTTTATAACCTAGATATTATACTACTAACTATAATAAATATACTTATTATATTTTCCCGAGTAAATATATACCTTATATATATACTTATACTTCTTATAGAATAAATATAACTTTACTATAATAGCCTCCTAGAGATCTAGAAAATTAGTAAGCTTATAATAATAATAGGTTAAAAACTTAGTTATTATATAAAGTATTATAAAGGAAAGAAGCTATAATAACTAACTTTCTAGAGGATAACAACTCTATAAACTAGCTTCGAGACGAAGCTAGGCTAGATAGAAAATAGTATTATAGTTTATATACTATAGGAATATCTCTATAGATTTTCTAAGTATATTATATATAAAAGTAATTAGTAGCGCTTAGACTAGGCCTACTACTAATTATACTAAATACTCTAATTATACTAAGTAGGCCTTAATTAGAGTAATTAGAGTAATTAATAAAACTAGAAATCTCCTTTATATATATAGATAATAAATATTATAGTTATAGATAGTTATTATATATAACTTACTATTCTATCTTACTAATTAGAATACGAGAACCTTCTTTACTTACTTCTTTATAGATATATTAATAAGCTCTAACTAGATTAAGCTTAGCCTCTACTTAGTAAGATTATTAGGTTCTCTATAACCTAATATATATATAATTCTATATATATACTTTTCGTAGTATTCTCGTCTATAGGTTCGCGTTCTCGTACCCCTATACTACTAGTTATATATACAAACTCTAAACTAACTTAATAATTTTTAGTAATATTTAATATATAACTACGACGCTTTCTATAAATATAATATATATAAAATATATTTATATCTCTTGGAACTTTTATCTACCTAAGTTTAAAGTAGTTTAGAATACTTTTACTCTATTATAACTCTACTAATATAACTATATCTTCTAGAACTAGATATATATAGTTATAATAAATTCTATATAGATACTCTATTACAACTATAGATTAGGTTATAAAGTATATTTTAGATAGGTTATTAATACCTTTTTCTACTAGTACTTAGATTATAAGCTTTTATATAAGTTACTAGACTAACTTTTTTTATATTTAGATTATAAGTTTTCTACTTTTTTATACTAGCTAGTACTTAGGCTCTAGACTTTTAAATCTACTAGTAATTAGATTATCTATACTTTTTTATTTATATATTTAGATAATACTTTTAAATAGATAGCTTATATTTTAAACTATATATATAAATAATATTTTTAAATAGGTAATAATATTCTTTTAATCTATAAATACTTAGATAATAGGCTTTTATATAAGCTACCTATATTTTAATTTATAAATATTTAAATAGAAAGCTTTTATATAGGTTACTTATACTTTAGTTTATAGATACTAATATTATACTTTTAAATAGATTACTATTACTTTTCTACTTATCTAGATTACTAATTCTATTATAGGCTATAAACTTTTTTTTTATCTACTAGTAATTAGGTTATCTATATTCTCCTCTATAGATATTTAGATAATAGGCTTTTATATAATTTACTAACTTTTTTTTATCTACTAGTTTTTAGATAATAGGCCTTTTTTTTATCTATTTATAATCGAGTTATTTATACTTTTTTATTTATAGGTTTTTAGGCTCTAAAATAGGTTACTAATATTTTAATTTATAGATACTAGATATAGCTTTTATATAGTTTACTAGACTAACTTTCTTTATATTTATACTTTTTTATATTAGCTAGTATTTAGGCTCTAGACTTTTAAATCTACTAGTAATTAGATAGCCTATATAATTTTAGTCTATAGGCTATAGAATAGGCTCTTTTTTTACCTACTAGTAATTAGATTACTTATACTTTTTTATTAATAGGTTTTTAGATTATAGGCTCTAGAATAGGTTATTAATACTTTATTTACCTACTAGTACTAGAATACTAGGTCTATAGTAGATTATAGGCCTCTTTTTATTTTTAGATAATAGGTTCTATAATAGATTATATATAATAGTATTTTTTAATAGCTATTATAACTTCGAATATATATACTAATATTTATATATTTATAATCTATTATTTTAATTTTAATATACTTTTTATAGTATTTTTCTATATAGGCTTCGATTATACTAGGCTTTTCTATATCTATATTCTAACTCTAATTAATATATAAACTTTAAAACTATCTAACTATTTATATAAAATATATTTATATAATCTAGCTCTACTATATATTTTAGTTTAGTATAGTTTAGATAACCTTTTACTAAATAGAGGTAGGTTAATAGAAGTAGACCTAACTCTATTAGTATAGAAAAGAAAGTTCTAGTATATTTTAAGTATAGTTATTAAACTCTAAATAGATACTTCTCTTTTCTATTATATACTTTAATTTTATAATAATTTAATATATATAATATTTATATATATATACTAGAAAATAATACTATCGAGTTCTACTAGTAGTACTATAAATAATAAAAATATTAAACTATATAAAGTATAATCTAATAAAGCTTCTATATAAGTCAAGTATATTACTAAAGCTATAAATAGTAATTTTAATATATAACTAGATCTAATCTCTATATATAAAGTAGAAGTAGTACTAGTAAAAGTACTCTAGCCTAACTAACTAGATAAGAATATTCTAGCCTACTTTAGAAATCTAGAGCTAGATAAAATATAAATAGATATTCTAAAAAATATTTTCGACTTTTTTATAAATAAAACCGAGAATATTATAGTACTATTAATATTTATATAGTACTATATATATACCTACTAACTCTAGGTAATCTATCTAAACTCGAATATATATAGTAAAAAAGCTTTTCTAAGTAATTTAGAGTAGTATACTTTTATATAAATTAATATTATAATAGGTACTTTAGCTTTAGCTACTTAGAATAGCTATCTATATATTATCTAGTAGAACTAGGGCGCCGACTAGTTTAAAAGGATTCTAGAGGCTATCTATTCTCTATTCGAGAATCTATTCTAATTATTCTAGTAGCTACTTATTTTAATTATAGTAAATTCTAAAATAAAAGTTAGTTTTAAAAATACTATTACTATATAGTAGAAGTTAGTAGCTATATATACTAATATAAGTCTCTACTATAAGAGTATAAAATATAGATAGCTTCTTATAGTAATATATATTATTTCTAATAATATTTAATTATTTATTATAAGTAAAAAGTTAGAAAAATATAATAGAAAAGTTACTAAAGTATATTTTCTAGATTTTAAAAAGAACTAGCTTAGACTCTAGCTATTATAGCCTATTATACTAGTACCTATTATTTTATATATTAAAAAAAAGAAGTAATAGTAAAATAGTATAATCTTTTTTTATAAAAAATAAATAAAAGTAATAAAGTAGATAGCCTAAAAAAGTAATAAGAATAACTAGATAGAATTATAAGTATAAAATAAAAGTAGTAAAAATCTATTTATATTATAAAAGAAGCCTCTATATAGATATAATAGTTCTACTTTATAGCTTATTATAGTAAAACTAGTAACTAATCTATACTAGTTTAATATTAATAAATATTACTATAATATCTATTATTTTTCTATAGTAGAGATCTAGATATAGATTTATAGCTTATAGTATATAGTAAATAAGCTTAATACTATTAATAAGTATACTTTTAATAGCTAACTAACTTTTTTACTACTAATTGAATCTATTTTACTAGTAGAAAAACTAGAATCTATATATAGGTAGACTATAATTATAGACAAACTAGATAGCTTAGATTAAATATATATTTATACTACTCTAGTTAAAAAAAAAAAAAAAAATACTAGACTACTATAAGTATATTAGAAGAACTAACCTAATATCTATAGTATAGGCTTAATAGATCTACTTTTCTATTTAGACTATATTTTTATTTTAAGTAGATTTTATATAATACTAGATTTTAGTCTAAACTTAGAATCTAGAAGTAGATATAGTTTTTCTAAGCTTCTATTTTAGGCTACTAGTCTAGATAGCTTAGTTTTTTATAAAATTAAAAAGACTTATAGTAGCTTAGTTAGATAAGTTAGAAAGCTATTATCTTCTTTAAGTACTAGTATAGAGAAAATTTAAAATTACTTATTAACTTCGAAATAGATAACTTATCTAAGCAACTTTTTCTATTTTATAAATATACTTAGTTATTTATAAATATATTTTTCTATTTCTATAACTAAAGTAAGTCTTTTATCTACTATTAGTAGATAGCTTTTTCTACTTAACTATAATATATTTTATAGTTCTACTCTATATTAAATATATTTATATAAACTATTTTTTTTAACTATTTAAAATAATTTTTAAATAGAATATATATTATAATATAAATAGATCTACTATATATAATTCTATATATATACTTTTTATAGTATTCTTATATATAGGTTTATATTCTTATACCTCTATACTACTAGTTATATATATAAACTCTAAACTAACTTAATAATTTTTAGTAATATTTAATATATAACTATAATACTTTCTATAAATATAATATATATAAAATATATTTATATCTTTTAAAACTTTTATCTATCTAAGTTTAGAGTAGTTTAGAATACTTTTACTCTATTATAACTCTACTAATATAACTATATCTTCTAGAACTAGATATATATAGTTATAATATATTCTATATAGATACTCTATTATAACTATAGGTTAGGTTATAAAGTATATTTTAGATAAATAGTTATTTATATAAATATATTTTTAATAATAGATTCTATTAATATTTTAGTTTATTACTATTTATTCTATTTTTAAATAGTATACTAGACTTACTCTAGTTATTATAGTATAAGTAAGAAATAGTTTTATTCTAAGTCTACTAACTCTAAAATTTAGTTTATTTAACTATAGAAATTAAATTAAGTTTTAATTTTAAATAGATATTTTTATTATTTAACTAAGCTTTATTTCTAATAAGCTAACTCTAACCTCTACTCTAATTCTAATTTCTAGTATACTTAATTATATATAGATAGTAATAGGTAAAATAAAGTATTATAAATATATATAGATTTAGTTAGTTTCTATATAGCTTTTAATAAAAGCTCTAACTTAATAAACTAATTAGATTTCTATACTAATAGAGCTTTTAAGCTATTTTTAGTAACTCTAAATATATTATTTTAATATAGAAATATTATACTTTTATACTCTAATTCTAGAAAGAACTCTAATTCTAAATTATAAAAGTTCTAATATTTTTTAAACTATACTTTAAGTAAATAAATATATAACTCTACTCTAATAATAGATTAGCTATAAAAGTATACTTCTTTAACTCTAAAGAACCTAGATTTTATATAATATTTCTAAAAAGTCTAATATTTATAAAGTTACTAATTTTTAAAGCTAAAATTTTCTAATAATCTAAAGCTATTCTAAAGAATTATATAATAGAGCTTTAAAAATAGGTTAGCTATAAAAGTATACTATTTCGACTCTAAAAAACCCGAATATTAAATAAAATTTCTAAAAAGTCTAAGACTTAGAAAGTTACTAATTTTTAAAGCTAAAATTTATTTATAATCTAAAGTAGTTTTAAATAAATATATAATAGAGCTATAAAAATAATTTAGTAATAGAAGTATACTATTTTTACTCTAAAGAACCTAAATATTAATTAAAATATTTAAAAAGTCTAATATTTAGAAAGTTATTAATTTTTAAAGCTAAATTTTTTTTATAATCTAAAGTAGCTCTAAATAAATATATAATAGACCTTTAAAAATACCTAAGCTATAAAAGTATACTATATTAACTATAAAGAACTCGAATTTGCTTTAAAATTTCTAAAACTCTAAGTATCTAGCCTAGTATAGATTTTAGATATATTATTTTTTCTATAATTTCTAGGTCTAGTAAATAAATATATAATAGAGCTTTAAAAATATATAAGCTATAGAATTATACTATTTTAGCTATAAAGAATCTAAATTTTAAATAAAAACTATAAAAAGTCTAATATCTAGAAAGTAACTAATTTTTAAAAGTTAGACTTCTAGATATTTTTAATTCTATATAGATCTAGCTAGAATAGTATACTAAAAATAATTCTAAGACTCTATTATACTAACTTAGCCCTATAGAATTCGAATCTAAAGTAATAATTTTAAAAAGTTATATATCTAGCTTAATATTAATTTTTAAAGTCTCGACTTTTCTAGAATTTTTAGCTATAGTAAAAGTTTAGTAGATAGTAGTATATATATACTTCTTATAAAGAACTATACTATTTCGACTCTAAGAATTCTAAATCTAAAATAATAATTTAATAAAGTCTAGTTTCTCTAGTAAATATTAGTAGATTACTTTCTACTAGAGGAACTACCTCTTTTTTGCTAGAGGAACTTAGTTCCTCTAGCATAGATATAAGTAGCTTCTTTGTCGGTCGACAATATAACTAACGACTATCTCAACTCTATTGAGTATGAACCTCTCCGCCAGGCAGCCCTAGATGCCATAGTGCATATGCGCTCACAGATGGATCTCCTAATCCATACTTGGAACTCTCAAGTTCCTCCCAACAACTATATCGAGAACCTGCTCCAGCCAGTGGATCTCACCACGCTTGAGCTAACATGCGCTACGATGGCGCTACAACGCCGAATCCAGGACACTCAACGAGCACACGACGCTGCAGCCGCGTTCATCTACCAGAACACTGGAGAAGAACATCGTGCGGAAACGCTGCACAGGCGACCTGCAGTACCTCCCAGCGACGCCGCTGTGCAAGAGTGGTATGATGCAGCCACTCCTCATAGCCGAGAGGTCAACTACCAGTCATGGAACACCAACGGGCCAGCAGAATCTGGTGCCCTGCGAGTCGACTGTAAGTCATTCTCTCATTGAAGTAGCTACGGAACAATGCTAATTTTGCATCAGTGATGGTGCATAGAGGCTTTCGGTTGAGAGAGCACCAATACAGTGTCCGCCCAATGGAACGCCCGGGTCCGCTTCCCGATGAAATGGAGAGTGTGGACGACGACGACGACGATGCTTCAAGATCGTTCCGTGCGATGAGTATTGCCGACCCAGGCCCACAGATTGAGACAGATGCGGCTGCACGCCGCCGGAAAGCGCACCAGGGACCGCAGACGTCTCAGCGTACCGAGGCGTAATTTCACAGGAAGCTATACAAGGAAGGCGAAGAACAGCCCTGCGAAGCGGTCATACGATGGAGATTGATGGACGAGGTAGACCAGCAGCTGCACAGTGCTGCACATTCCCTCATGGGAAAATCAGCATCATCATAGGTACATGAGAAACGAGTACAGTCCATTGCAACCGTATGATATCAGAGGTCTCAATCTACTGTGTTCAGAGCTGTAATTGCTTGCGTGACTGTAGTATGCAAGTCCTGCGGCATGTGAACGATGTCTTACGCGCGGGCTTCCGCTGCTCTTGCTGGTGACGTCGCTGTGCTACCACAACATCTAAGTGGCAACAGCAAGGTCTGCTCTGACCTCTCTCAGACGGCCTTCGACGATGCCTCTGAGCTCCTTTCCTCTCGCCCGTGTCGTCATAGCCTCGACCTCCTCTACGATTGTGCCTGCCATTTGGGCGGCAATGAAGGCGAGCGAGTTTCGCATGTCAGCCAACTCCTGGACGCTCCGCTCATTGCAACCGACAGTGCCTTCGATGTCCTTTCTGCGTCTCATGTAGAGATCGTGGTTCGCATCCAATTGCAATTCGAGTTCGGCTAGGCGAAGTCCGGCAGCAGATGGAGCGCTATCATTGCGACTCTCTCGCTCTTTTCCTCCGTGGGAAGAAGAGGAAGCTGCCTCTTTTCCATTGGACGAGTGCAGTAGGAACACCGAAAGGTCGTGGGCGATTGGCCCGGTGGCGGTGATGAAGACATCAGTGTCTTCGTCCAGGTCCCGCTCCTGCATTGCCAACATGACATCCCAGGCCAAAGCGACTTCTTTCGCCAGCTTGTTGTTGCCACACGATATGGCACCCGTAATCCACTCGTATGTTAGCACAGGACTCTCCATCTCCAAGATCTTGTGTCCATCTTGGAGCTCCCATGCCTTGAGAATCTCGACTTCGTGGCTGTGGTGTGCGAGTGCGCTCGCGTAGCTGTTGACCACATCTTTGAGCTCGGAGGTACTTGGCCTGAAGCCACACTTGATCATACGATGCAAGCGTGTTGTGACCTGCACAAAGCCATCAAATGTGAGGCAGAAGCCCTCTGAGACCAGAAGCAGGTACTTCGCATACCAGTTGTGCCTGCGAAAAGTATTAGCGAGATCATCAGTAGGCATGGCAAGGGGTCTTACCTTGCGGCTGACCACATCGCATAGGTCTCGGCCTGTTTAAAATGCAGTGCATAATACCTGCCAAGTCCATACCCTGTCACAGATTGTCAGTGAGTTTTCCCGGGACAGCCATCATGGAAACATACCGATGTATAGAGGTCGGTGCAATTCTTGTTGAGCGCCCATGCTCCATCGTGTCTTGAAGGTCGCGCCATTGCCGCCTTGCACGAACTCGTCAACGCTCTCGATGTCGAACTCTACCACCACGAGACTGAAGCCGAGTGCTCGAGCGAAGAACGCCCCTCTGGCCTCCGACGGCAGCGTTTTGAATCCAGCATCCGCGGGGTGGTAGAATGCTCTTGGAAGTTCCGATGCGCTTTTGCTCACTACAACGTCCTCGTAGATGCGAATTGCATACTCTTCATTTACTCTCTACGCGGCGGGTAAGCAGATGCTTTCAACATGGCATGTGTTGTACACACTTACGTTTGACTCGAAAACTGTATCCGGAGAGTTCAATTGGGAGGCCACGATACCACTGATGATCGCGCTTTGGATGTCTGGTTGATTCATCCAGTCGAAAGCGTCTTCTCTGATTACCAATGGGTGCAGTACACCTACACTCTCCACGCGCTGTATAGTCCATGGTGCCATATCCGCTAAGCCAGGTGCGCTATCGACCTTGCGCGTGTTCTTGATGAAGAACCTGCCCGTGATCGAGTACTCTGGGAGATTAGGCTCTCCTGAAAAGCAGGATAGTGGGTGATGGCGCGACTCTGTGGCGGGCCTGTTGCCTCGCTCGTAGTAGAGGACGCCGTTCTTTGTTCTTGAATCCGGTACAGCACACCTGAGATAGAAGCATTTGTCAGTATACATCAAGATGCAACGCGGTGCACAAGCGACCTACCATCCTCGCGGCAACGGGCCATTGGAGGAGACTGCGTTCTGCAGCGTCTCCATTCGCGGAGCCGACAGTTGATACATCTTGCTTTCTCCTGTGGAAATTGATTTGCGAGAAGGAGGTGAGAGTATTGAATACTCTCTTGATGGAAGAAAGAGTGGGAGTATTGAATACTCCCAATATGGGCCTGGTGTGTGGATTGGAAGTCCGCTAAGTTAGTATCTCTGGATGACAGCTTCTTCTTGACGAAAGATAATCATCTAGTTTCATGCAGCTGTGAGAACCCGAAGGTCTCTCCTTGGACATAGTCTTTGTTAATGAACATAGCCTTTGTTGTTGAAAGTCGCAGGTTTGTTTTCATTCCTGCTGAAAGAAACGCTCCTCTCGTCGAGTGTTCGTAGTATAGGATGAAGCAGAACGTCCGCCATGTAGAGTGTAGCTGGTGTCCGGTAGCGGTGGGGTGACGAAGTCACTCCTGAGCGGTGCGCACATCTACCGACATAGCACCAATCGACAGTATGGAGAGAGAAATCAACCTGGATCTGGACATCGAAACACTTTCGACATGCTTATCTGCGACTTTCATCAGCGTCCCGAATCATACGAGTTCCGCTATCCCTAACCCTGCACTCGACTGGAGTTCCACAAGAATACCTCAAACGGTGGTGGGTGGGCGTAGCCCATCCTGAGCCGGACATCAGCTTCACTCCATATGAGCCGCCTACGGAACACTCTACTTGAATCGTTGACCTTGAAGTACATGAACAGCCGAAGCATACACTGCAGTCAGTTGTGCGATCAACGCGTTCTTCATCAAGCCACGCGTTCAAAGTCAAGCTTGTAGCACTATAACAAGCTTGGGATGAGAAGTCAGCTGAGAACATCACAGCGTCGTGGAGCAGCTTAGAGTCGACTAGAAGAGAAGGAGCGCACCGGAGTAGAGCATCAGGGAGAGAGAAGTACTAAGCTGGAGGAGACCATGCAAGAGAGTAAGCGGATGAGAGAGCCAGAAGAAGAGCTGAGACAAAACCTCCAATCAAGTGTTTCGATCCTTGAATAGTCCCGTGAGAGCAGGTCGTTCACGATTCGCACCGTGCGCAGAACTGCTAGTCGATGTCGGAGCAGAGAACTCGGTATTGGCTATGGGACAATGGCCTCGATCAGCTCACCTTGCCTGATCCCACCACTTCAGTCACAGTACGACTATCACGAACTGAAGAACAATGTGGAGTCACCAAAACCATTCCGCTTCCTCGATCTACCAGCCGAGCTGCGACTTCAGGTCTACGAGAATCTCTTCCGCCGATCCGAGCCTCTTCAGATCAACCGCGTCCCCATATATCGAAATCGACGCAAGACCGGCAAGGGACGATGCATATGTTGCGACTCTCTTATCACCGACTCCAGTGCTCTCTTACGCACCTGCCGACTGATCAATCACGAAGCCACAGGCGTGCTGTACTCCAACAACACTTTCAGCATATGCTTGGATGCGTTCCAGCTGTGGATCGTCGAACTAGGGACCCAGGTTTCTTGGCTCAGATCTGTTGAGATCAGGAATTGGTGGCAATGGATACCCTTCTATTCTCGCCATCGGCTTCGATTGCGGCATACCGGAAGCCTTGATCGCCTCGTTATCGACCTACAAGGTCCACATAAGTCGGATAAAGCGATGGCGACTAGAAACCTGACGCCCTTAATTGAGGTTCTTTATGCCGCAGGGCAAGGGACGGATAAGAGGTCCGTGATGGATGTCCTAGAGCTCAAGGTTGATCAGTCTGACAATCGTTGGTGAGATGAGGTTAAGCTGGAATTGCAACATGCTTTGGAGTCATCTGCCAGAGAGTCTAGTGGCCAGCCGTAAAGGGATGAATGAAGTGGATTCCATGTCATTTAATCCATGTCATTTGACGGCAAAGACCACAGTGCAGCAAGCCTAGCACTATCACCTCTCATGTCTCACCAACTCTGGTGGCCTGTGAACATGCCAATAGCAAATGCACGAAGGAATGAGTCATATGAGCAGCGTGTGGGAAGGAGGAATTCAACTATGTTGGCAATCATGCTGCAGGCTTCTTCGTCACGAAGCACTACCATCACAAAAGATACCCGCCAGTCAAATCCATGACTCTGTCGGGATCGACCTGGTCTCGGATGCTCGCAAGTCGCGCTGCATTAGCAGCTCCATACAGATCTTGAGCAGGAGTATTAGCAGCTGCATAGTTGGCGTAGGATATGGGATGGAGAAGCCCTTCTTCGCTGGCAACGGTCTCCAATGTGTCTCTTGATCGGCGATTTTGGTCATGCCAGAAGTCGTCATCGGATGGGAACGTCCAGGCGACGTCGAGAAGAACCTAAAGCATGGTTGGCTCGGAGCACGGCACAGTATTAATGAAAGCAAGCTATACTTACCGGAAACTGCGAATCAGAGTGGGGAAAGGCAGTATTGTCGACGGCTTTAGAGCCATACACGCCGGGAATGTACGCGTCAATAGCAAGATTGACTCCTGTAGGTGCTCTCGGTAGCTTTCCTAATCTCTGCGATTGGAATCAGCTCCATAAACCAGTCTCAGCCTGGAAAGGATGCAACCTACCACAGCTTCCTTCTTCAACGCCTGCAAGAATCTTAAAGTCGTCCCTGTGGTCGAAAACGTCTCCCAGTAGCCACGAAAGTTAGTCGGCTTCCTCAAATCACTCGGGATACTCGCTACGAAATCTGAAAACTTCTGCGTCTTGACAGAGTCGATCAATAGCGTTGAGATCCCGTCAAAGACCTGGAAGCTAGCGGGCTTCTGAGGACCATCGTAGAAGAACTGCGTCGTAGCTGTTGCGCCCCAACCCGACCCTAGCACGGAAGTGATGACAGTGGCTTTGGGATCTGTGTTTGTTGCTTCAAATTGTGAACTCGCATTGACGATTCGATCGACTTCATTGCCGCCGTAAAGTCTGGTGCCGCCGTAGATGAGTGGGACTTGTTCGTGGGTATACAGTTCGGCATCTGCGACTACGCCGAAGCGGTTCAGGCCGCCTCGTAGCGCGAAGAAGAGGTCGGGTGTCGAGCTGTCGACGGTAGTGATAGTGCCATTGGGCAAGATCAAAGTGAGACTCTTCACAGTATCGATCGTCAAGCCGTAGGAGTTAGTCTTCCAGGAATAGCCACCGCCGAGGGTGAAGCCTCCTAGACCAGGACCTGGCACCTGTATCGAGTTAGTTCTCAACTTGCTGAAGTATGCTTAGCAAAGGTACATACCCTCCCGCCTACAACATTCCTTCCAGTTCCTTCAAGCTTCTGATACACGTCCAGCCAGCGATTCCCAAATCCAACCCTCACTGTGCTCCCATCTGGACTCAGCGTAACTTCGTTCAGCTTACTGAGTGAGATGTGCACGCCTTTCGTGCTTGAGAATCCAGGATTGGAAGTATGTCCTCCACTTTGCACAGCAAAGGGAACTCTCTTTTGACCAATGGCTTGGATCTAAGCCCACATATCAGCACATCTGTCTCGGAACGCAATTTCTTGATGACTTACAGCAAGAGATAAATCCTTCGCGCTCGAAGGCTGGACAACACACACAGGTTTCTGCTCCAAAGACTTGATCCAATGATCTATAGCTTCAAAGTACTGGACTCCTCTGAACACGATAACTTCGCTGGAATTCGAGAATCTCGCTTGGATCTCTTCGCATGTCTGGGCTATGGTTGCTGTATCTTCGTTGATGATCAATTGTGCTGTTGTTGCTAAGCTGAAGCTGGTGACAATGACTGCCAGCAGTCCTGAGAAAAGCATTGTAAGAAGAAGCTAGAAAGCGATCGTCTGTGTCTGTGGAGCGCAAGTAGAGGTAGCAGTGAGAGAGGAACGACGCAAGTGTCAAAAGACTTACAGCATTCTTCAGCCTTATGTGTGAGATCCCGGTCAAGGACATTCGCTCATACGATTACGGCAGTGACTCGCGTGCATAAGCTTTCGAAGTGAATATCGAACCCTGAAGAAGTGTCGCAGCTATTCGTAGCTGCACGCCACAAACTCTGTGACTTTTCAGCTGTCAGTTGAGAGATCATGCGAAGGAGTCACTTCTCAGCAGGCATGAAATGCAAGCGATGCAATCCTTATGCTGTGCAACCATATCGCTATTGGACAATGGCTGGGCGAGGGTGTCAGGCTGCTCATACCTATTTGCAGCACGTGGCAAACGCATTGATTTGGTTGTTGTATGGCCGCATCTCAGCTGAAACGTTTTGTTCAAGCTGATCCCAGGGGGTAGGCGTGGACTTGGCGATGTGCAGTTTCGCACGCTAATCAATGCTTCTTGGCACATGTCGCATCTTCTGTAGCTCTTGGCTGATCTATTCTCGTTAGCGTACGAGTTACGAATGGAGACGATACTGTGCTCCTCTTGTCCAATGTCTTGGTCTCGCTCCCTATCACTCTATCGTGAGTTCTCGCGATGACGTTCGCTTAGGGACTTACTATGGTAAGTATTAGCAACGCCCGAGTCGCCATGTCTTGCCCCATGAATGCACTTCTCTTGTCGTATCATCTATCACATCTGCTCCGATACAGTCGGTCACCGGTGGAAACAGATGTCGCTTACTCAGATGGCGTTTATCACGGCTGAGCATACCGGTCAGCCACTTGGCTTCGGGAGCAATAGGTGGAGGTATCGGCGGAGCCTTGGAGTAACAGACGAAGGCGCGGTGGCGCACACACGTTCGACGCCGTGCGATGTTTGTGGTCTCGATAGTCACACTGCCGCCAGTGAGCGAGCCTAACCGAGAGCAGCAACTTGCCGAGCCTAGGTTGGTTATGATCGCGCTGATGTGCTGTCTTGCTGCAACTCCTGTGCTTGAATGCCTGTGTGTAGTCTGTAAGAACGAATGATGTCGGAAAGGACAGACTATGGGTAAGTATGTATCAGTGCGAACCTAGCACGATCCTTCAGTGTTCGTCACTTCCCGTATTCCAGCCAAGGTCTTCACCTCGCCTGTATAGGCAGAAGCAACATCATCATCCACCTCACCCTGCTCCATCCCCTCAATAGTCGTCCCCACGGCTGATGACCTCTTTGCGACCACTACCAATCAGAATCGTATGCTCAAACTGAGCAACATGACTGCACTCTCGATCAACGAGTGGAGCATAACTCTCCACAATGCCTTGATCGACCAGCTGCTTCATCGCAAGAAGATACTTCTGCACGCCCAGGCGCTCGAGGTATCGACGACAGAATACAATGCTACCGAAATTCTCATCAATTGTCTTGAGCAGAGACTTTGCTCCAGCAGACAGGTGACGAGGAATTGGAACGTCGTCTTGACGTCCGTAGCCATAGATGCCAATCTGTATACCATGTCAGCGGAGTGTGTAACATATACGAGGGGTGCTGACGGACGTCGTCTCTAATGTAGCCCGTGCCAGTGCTGCCGAACGTTTCGATAGCATAGACTTCTCCCTCTTCCATCCTCTGATCAGAGTCGTTTTTGACGAATGGGACTTGTTTCCCTCCATGAATGTGATAGCGGAGGATGTCGTGTCCAGTGATGTTACGGATTGCTTTGATCGGAAGTGTCTTGCCATTCTTATCGATCACTTCATAACTCTCCATGACTTCTTGAATCGCAGCTCCGATTTCACTCATCCTAGCATCAACACCAGCAGTTTCGATACCAATGTTAGTCGCGGCTTTCGCAGCTTCGAGGAGAGGATTGTAAGTCTTATCATGACAAACAGTGAACGCAGAGTCTACGATGCGCCCATTGACGTGCACTCCGAAATCGACTTTGAGTACATCGCTGTGCTGCAGGACTATATCTTTGCCTCCGGGGTTAGGTGTCCAGTGAGCTGCGATATTGTTCAAGCAGAGACCGGTAGGGAATCCCATGCCTGCTTGAAGTGCCTCGCCAATTTCCAGAGCCTGGTGACCTGTCAGGTTGCGTACACCATCTTCGATACCATTGGCGATGGTTTGAAGAGTGACTCCCGGCTTGATGACATCTCGTTGCACATATTGACGGACTTGTCGATGGATCTCGGCTGCTTTGCGATAGTCTGGAAGGAAGTCACCCGCCCACAGACGGGAGTCGTAGCGAATCTCTTCATCCGTTGTGCGGGCAGTGTTCTCATATGGGACCAGCTGACCAGGAGGGAAGGAGCCATCAGGGAAGAGCTTCGATATTTCGATAGTTGGAGGACTTGTCTGGGCGAGCTTCTTGCTCTTGGACTTCTTCTTACGTGGTTTGCGCTTTTTCTTGCTCTTTTCTGTGTGTAGGTTAGTCAAGAGATCAGGAATTGGTGAGCGGACCCTACCTTGGTCATCATCGCCATTGACCTTTAGCCCGGCTTCTTCATCACTGTCGTCTGCATCATCGTCGTCGCCCACACTTCTTTGCTCCAAATCAGCCGAAGCTGAGCTGTTGCGAGGGCGATTGGCAGTGGAGTTGCAGGGCTTCTCAACATGGCCGTTGCCATCTGGGCCCTGCTGATGACCATCTGGACTCTTCGAACCCATGACATGCAGGTCAATCACTGATGTGGATGTTGTTGTAATGTTGTTGATGAAGGAAAGAAAGGACGAACAGAAACGGAATGTTCAGTCCGGTGTTGCGCCCTATCGACATCTGCAAGTGTGCCTCAGGCACGCCAATGGCCTGGCATATCCACACATCGACTTCACCTACGTAAAGGAAAGGAACTTGATGGACTTCAGATAAGATAGATCACTAAGTTCAATCAAGGAACGGACGCACAAGCAACAAACCTCTCTCACCTTTGAGAGAAAGCTTGATCAATACAATATCCCGTCACCTGCCAGCGGATGACATCCCTTCTAATCCAGTCACCGCGGAGACTCAATCCTAAAAGAGTGTACACTGTGTAAAATCTGAACCAGATGTCACTTCAGACACTGAAGTCTGCGTGTCATCAGCGACAGCTCGACATGCTTAAAGTCATAATCCCACTTGCTGACAACTTCGAACCCTCTGCCATATTCACGCGGACATGGATCTTCTCCCCACCATCCACCGCTCAAGCACTATCATTATTAGTTAGTAAAACACACACAAAAGAAAAGCAGGCATTGCAGTAGCAGGAACAACCCACATAGTACCCGTCACGGCTCTTATAATCGCTCGGAACATCATTACGTCGACCCCATGTGCTGCGGTGGTTTCGAGTGTTCTTCTTGTTGCAAAGGGTTTTGCCCAAGTCCTGGGAGACGCCACGGCAGTAGCTCAGGTGTCTTGGTCCGGTTTGGGCGGTAGCTGTGAGACTATACGATTCTCGAGGTTAGTGACAGAGAAATAGGTATGCTGAAAGACGGTACCTGAGCAGTGCAAGGAGAGCTATGTTGGAGATCTGCATCTTGATGAAGGTGGTTGTTAACGAATGTTGGTGTGAGAACAGTCTCGAAAGCTGTTGGTGGATGTTGGATGATTGAGGATTGATGGACTGGATCCCTCAGTATTCAGACGACATATATATACACCAAGAGAGTGCTCGTTAGTCGTTGATCGACCCAATGTTCTATTATTGTCAGTCGCAGGTCTCACGCATCCAAGCACTGGTCTCCTCGAAGCTACACATGCATCTGTGGACAGTATTGATCGTATGTCTTACGCATTGCCACGATCTTCTCGACGCTGTTCCGCCATCTGTCCATGCATCTGCTGTCGAGGTGGGAGAATGACACGGAGTGCTTCTCGTCAACGTCAGAATCCGCTGAAGCAGCATTCCCTGCACGCTTTCCACACGCGATACATGCGATGCTTACGAGGCCAAGTCTTCGTGTTTGTGCCTGTGACTAATCCAGTGCTGTTTCAGGTTGAGTGTAATTAGGAACACGGAGCTTTGTGATTCTGCCAGCTCTGCAAACGGCGGGTGTCACTGTTTCTTCTTGCCTGAATAGTGTTACGAACATGATTTGTTGCGGTCCTAGAGAGGGTTGCAGAGCCGAAGAGGTTGCAAAGCTCTGTAGTCTTGGTTGGAGTGGATCATGATATGTCGACGAGAGAGAAGCAGCCCTATGGCTACGATCCTGGCTCGTTCTCCCTGCGCCTTGGCAGCCCGCACCTGCGCCCGCACCACCGCCGGCTCCAATTAGGGCTGAGAGCGAGTTGAAGCCGCACTCAAAGTCCTGCGGGCTTCCCTTTGTGTCGAGCTAACTCGCGCGGCCAGCCCTTCGGAGGTTGTTTCGTTCGTGTCTTTGTGCGTTTTGGCGTGCGTAAGAAGAAATGCTGGGGCTACTGCTGTAGCTCACGACAAGTTCATCACCAGTCCGGAAGCACTACTCACAACATTAGGCCGACTGCTTTCTTCAGACGCCACTCTGATGATACTGTGTGCCTTCCAGATGTTGCCCACGATCTCGTCCATAACAGGCGAGAAGGTGGAGTTGATGTAGCAGAATACACTTTCAGATTGCTGCAGCTTGAGTTTCGTCCTCAGGAAGACTACGACTCGACTGAAGAGATGATTGGCCTTGCAAGTGAACCTACTTGCGCACAGACCTGGAGCGTTAGGTAGAGGCATGAGCCGGATGGTGACTGCGAGGCTGGATCAGTTGCTGGTGATCATACCAAATTGAGGCCTGGTACCGGAGGTCTGCTTCGGCTGCGGTGTTCGCACATCTGAGACTGAACTTGGAGAAGCATTTACACCAAGGCTCGACTGATCACCGACACTCAGACCAGCTTGCGCTTTGATGGAAGACATTTGCCAATTGGGGATGAGATGGTGAAGAGGACGGAGGAAGTCGAAGCAAGAGACAACAGGCGGCAAGGCACCGCCAAGGAGATGACTCAGCCAAACGTCGCGATCACGATCTTCACCTGCTTGTGTTCTTCGTCTTCTTCTCAAAATCATCATTCCAAGATGCATCAGTGTTAGTTCAAGTGAACCTCATCAAGATCTGCGTCTCTTGCGTTGAGTAAACGCACCCTCGATGCCATATGACAATGACGACTGGCTGCAGCCCTCACGCCCATCTACACGACCATTTCCAGGACAAAACTACATCTCACACATGCCCAAAGATGTGCAGCTTATACCATATATTGGGGTCATTCGCAGCAGCATCTTCGGCTTTGCCATGAGCTACGGCTCTCACGTTCTGACTAATGTTTGAGCTACTATTCCAACCTAACAAGCCATCGTGGAACGGCTCATCTCCTCATGGCTACAGAGGCTTTCTCAAGGCACTTATGTTATCATGATCTTCTTCTGGGATAGACGCGTGGAAGCATCAAGAAATGTCGCGTGTGGTCGATCATTCCCTCTCTTGGATGCCGTCCCTTGTTTGCAGGCGTCACGAGAATGCTTCACACCCAGCCGTCATGAGATAAGCACTCAGCAAGGCTTGACCTACGTTCGCCTTTCGACGCGATAAAGCAATGCTCAAGCTGGATGGTCCTTTTCTGTCTCATCTGGGATCGAGCGGCTTTGCCATCTGACCAGACGTATCGTCTGTCCTAACATGACAGCCATGCAATATGAACTGGAAAGCGTGGAGTGGAAGAACGCGCAGTACGCCATCGCGAAGAGGCATCATGCTCTACTTGACTGACTTGCTGCAGAACATCAAAACATATCGCGGGCCGATTGTGGACCACCTGGAGTTCACTGCGAAATACCGTCTTGCAGGTTCACGAACGGGCGAGAAGGTCATATCAACCCTGCAGTGCGGTGCCCACGACTGCAAGAACTTATCCCGACTCCAGCACAGCACAGAAGACATCTTCCAAAACCGCATGCTATAACGGACTGCGAGGCCTAGCATGCCTGATCGTCTTCAACTTCCACTTCATATACCTAGTTATCTCATTTCAATTAACCGATTGAAGTAGTTGAATTGAATTAAGCATTAACTACTAATTCATCCGTAGGTATAATTAGTTGCAACTCCTTCAATCTATACGAGGATTAATTAATATTAGTACTAGTTAGATTTTAGTACCTCCGAGGATCGATATATCGATAAGAATAATATTATAGATCGATATAGCAAGCCGCAAACAGGCCTTTGTTATTTTAGGTACCGAGATAAAGTAATATATCGAGTAGTAATAGGCCCGGAATACCTAAGGTAATATAGATTTTACTTATTTTATATAGTATAAGGCTAACTTAGTATTAACTAATTTAATTAATAAATTAAAGAAAACTACTCCGGGTTGCAATCGTCCCTTCTAACTAATTAATAATCATGCTATAGAGGTTAGATTGAATTGATTGCGATCACTGCATATACCCCTACAGCGACACTATCTACCACGGCTTCGGCGCCAACGACAAGAATAGAAATGTCTTCCAATTACCAATCGTATGTCTCTTGATGCGAGGACGAGCCATGGTAACTCTGTTCTTCGCCATATCGGGATACGTACTAAGTTACAACTTTCTCTCTTCGTGTCGAGTGCAGCAATGGCACAGGGCATTCTCACGATTGGCGTCCCTCACACTCAGACGCTGGATGCGATTGTTTTTGCGGGCGAGCTTCAGCATGCTGCTGGTGTGCTTTGCTGTACAGCTTGGTGTCTTTGAGAGCGCCAGAGGACTGAGGAAATACCCGATGCAGATTGGAAAGTGGGAAGAGCATCCTCCTCGTTTCTCCAGTTGGAAGGCTCAGATCCAAGACTTTGGGGGCATGTGGTGGCATTGGTCTAACCCGTTTAGATAGGATCTCAACTTTTCTCCTTACGATCCTTATACGTGGACGATTCCAGTCGAGCTGAGATGCTCAATAGTACTGTTCGTCTTTCTATTAGCCTCGGCTGGGCTGAAACAGAGATGGCGAAGCGGTCTGACCTTACTGGTCGCGCTGTACTGCTTACTACAGAGACGCTGGGATGTTGCAACTTTCATTGGGGGCACTTTCGTTGCTGATCTACATCAAGCTGCACACGAAGCAGAGACCGATCTCTTGCCGAGGACACTCCCATTGCCTCACGAAGAACGACTCTAATTACCACAGCCTTGAAGTGGCTCCTCCTCACGATAGGTCTCCACGTGCTCTCCTTTCCGGACAATTTTTCAAAAGCGACATTTGGCTTCAGCTTCCTACACAGCGTAACACCACCAGCGTACATCGAACCATTCCATTTCTGGCACGCTGTCGCAAGCAGCTTGATCCTCTGGTGCGTGCAGTCGATCCCTTCAATCAGAATATCTCTCAGCTCTGGTATACCTCAGTACTTCGGAAAGACATCATACGCTCTCTACCTCGTTCATAGACTACTGCTACACTCAGTCGGGTTTAATTTACAGCCCAGAATCTGGGATATCACGGGCAGTGAGGGTCTGGTGCAGTGGTCTGCGGGACTTCTCGTTGGCTGGGCGGTCATGCTGACGTTGTCGATTGTGGTTGCACATGCTTTCTGGAAGATGGTTGATATGCCACTTGTGAAGTTCACGAGGTGTATGGATAGACTGGCGAGGGTTGAAGGCGCGTTTCGAGGTGGGTATGAGCAGCAGTTGGGCAATTGAGTGGAGCAAGAGAGCATGTGCCATAGTAAGGCTAGCAGACTCAAACTACTTAACGAGTCTAGCAAAATTAGGTAATACTATGCCTCCGGACTAGTCTTAGCATTGCTAGCTATCTACTACTTGTATAGAATTTACTAACCCTAACCCTGCAATCTAATTAGAATTCTATAAGTATACTATAAATAGTAGTAGAGTAATATAGTTACTCCTAAGCTAGATACTAGCTTTACTCTATATTAGTAATTGCAATTAACTCAATCCAACCTCTAGAGGATATTATTAATTAAGTTGGTATAACAATTATAACAAAATAGTAGTTTGTTCAATTTGTTAATTAGATTAGTTAAAGTACTATTTTATAATACTTTACTATTACTATTAAAATATCTCTAAAACTATATATACTATAAGAATAACTACTTAATTATACTTATAATACTTCTTTACTATAGCCTAGTAGATTATTAAATAGAATACTTTCTAGCTTACTAATATTCTATAGCTACTAAGATACGAATTATTTATTTATAATTTACTAGTTTAGTATATAAAATAATAGAGGCTATTCTTAGGCTTTTAGAGTAACTATTAGAAGCGAATTTTATACTACTACTTATTACTAGTATATTCTTCCTAGGCTACTCGAATTCTCTATTATAATATAATAAGCTATAGTATTATAAATTTTTAGCTATATTACTTATTTCTATTAGAAAGTATAGTCTAGTTAGACTATCTAAAAGACACCCTCTAGAGATTAGAATATATAATATAGATTATATAATAATAGGTTGTATAACTTATCTAATACTCTATATTTTAGAAAGAGATATAATCTATAACTAACTAATATAATTAATATAGTTAGTTCCTATCTAATACTTCTACTTCTATTATATATTAAAACTCTTTCTATATATTATAAGTATATATATTATTATTCTATTTCGATAGGTTATAAGCCTAGGTTTATAAAAGAAGTATTAGATAGTAATAGTTAGCCTTTTCTAATAGTAGAATACGAACCTATAATAAAAGAAGTATTAGGAAACTCGAGGTATACCTATCTATACTACTAAGAAGATATAGAAGATTCTAGCAAGTTCCGGATATTCCTATAGGTAGATAAGATAGAAAAGAACCTAGTAAAGTATATTTAAAGAGCGGAGCTTAGAAAGTATAAAAAGAAAAAGGTAAGCTAGAGGCTAAAGTACTATTTTATATAGATAAAACTTAACCTCTATACTAGAGTACTACTAATATTTTAGAAAGGTATATTCCTCTAAAAAGAAACTTTTTAAGTCTATTTATAAGTATAGTTAAGTAGGAAACTATACTAAGCTTATTTAAAAGAAAAGAAAGAGAGTTTTAGACTAGGAAAGTAGCTATCTAGAAACTACTACTAAAATTATTTAAAAAAGTATTAATTTTTAAAAAGTTTAGTTTTTAATATTTTAGGTAAAATAGATTAAAAGTAAGGAAGTAGATTTAGAGGCAAGAGAGCTATACTAATACTAATAAGAGAGAACTATAAGTTCTAGTTTAGAATAATAAGAATATATCTTATATCTAAGTAAGTAGAATAGATTCTATTAGAGACTATACTAGATACTCTAGTATTAACTTTTTTAGAATATATATTAACTATATTATTAGACTTACTAGATAGTTCTATTAAGAAAGTATTCTATAAAAAGTATAATATAGTAGCTTTTTATAAAATATATATCTATATATTAATAGATAATTAGAAAGTAATATAGAAAATTAAAATAGTAAAAGAGCTCTAGAAATAGGCTAAAAAAAGATATAAAAATAAGCTCTAAACTATAGAAAAAAGCCTTTTTAAATAGTATACTATATTCGAGATATAAAATAGCTAGATAATTAATAAAGTATAGTAGAGCCTAAGTACTATTATAAAAAGAGTAGTTATAATCTCTCTATAGTTTAAAAAAATTAAAACTAAAAATAGAAAGATATAGTAACTTCTTATAGCTCTATCTAAGTCCTACTTAATAATTAGAAATAGTATAGATCTAAAGTAGAATCTTAAGCTTTAGAATATTTTTAGAATTCTAAAAGAAAAATAGGAATAGATAATAGGCCGAGAGATAGCTATATTTACTAAGAAAGATACCTAGGGACTACTAGCCTATTTCCTCTATAGAGAACTATATATCTAGAATAATTACTCTAGACTCGAGAAAGTAAAGAAAGCTACTAAGACTATAGTACCGAAAATAGAATACCGAGTTAAGAAAAGATACTTTCTATTAAAATAAAAAAAAAAATTTTTACTAGAAAAAAATAAACTTAAAAAAATAGTAAAAAAACTTAAACTTAAAATATAATTCTTTAAAAAGAATCTAACTTAAGTAAGAAGTATCTAAAGAAAGCTTTTATAGTATAAGAAAATATAGAGTTACTAACTATTTTAGAAGTATTTTAGACTCTATTAGAGGATAAGAATATAAATAAGGTAGCCTACTTAACTATAGATATAAAAAGTAAGTATAAGCTATTAGAATAGCTACTTAACTTTTATACTTCTATTTATATAACTAACTAAGAATTACTTTTTAGAGAATTAAAACTTCTTTAAACTAGGAAGTAGATTAAAGTCGGTAGTAGCTACTTAATAGCTATATATATTAGAAAAGTAGTAATAGAAAGAAGAAAAAAGAAATAGATTATACTAAAAAATATTCTATTTATACCTAGTCTTAGAGTTAATCTTATTTTATAAAGTTAGTTTAGTAAGTAGTTCGGTATTTAACTACTAAAATTTATACTTATTTTAGCTTCTAGAAAAGTAGTTATCTAGATAAGAATATTAGAAGAAGTTCTATTTATTAAAGAGATTAATAAAAGTCTAGCTAAGTCTACTAGGCTCTAGAGGCTCGACCGAAATTAAGTATACTTCTTATAGGAATTAATAAATAAAGTATATACTTTCTATATATTAGAAAGTACCTAGAATTAGTAGAAGCTCTAGTATCGAAGGCTTATATATTTTAGAAAAAAAGTAGTAAAGAATCTTTACTAGGTTTTAGATTTAAAGAGCCTAATACTAATTCTAAAGAAGTATAGGGTATATAGAGTCTATATAATAGTAAAAATAAAGTAGTATAGAAGGAAAGAGATATAGTAGAAGCTCTAAAAGCTAGCTTTTATATCTATTAATATCTATAGACCTCTATCTATTTTAAAATTAGAATTTAAGTAGTAGCTTAAAATTATTAATAACTTTTTAAGAAAGAAGTAGGCCTTTCTACTAAAGTTAAAAATAGATATACTACCTACCTTCTACTAATAGAAAAGGAAAGTAGAGCTTTAATCTAGAAATTCTCTCTAAGTAGTAAAAAGTAATAGAGTAAGAAAGCTTTTTACTATACTAAAATAGTAGAAGAAAAAGAATAGAATCTCTTTCTATACTACTAAAGTATATAACTCTATTTAGAATAGAGTTATTAAAAAGTCGATCTAGACCTCTAAAAAAAGAGTAAAAGTAATACTAGAAGAATCTAATATACTAATTAAGTTCTAGCCTAAAATACTAGAAGTAAGTATTATTATTAGAAATACTTTTCTAAATAGGCTAGATATTAATAGATTTAAAGTCTTACCTAAAAAGGTATTCTTAGAATAGAGACCTCTAGTATTATACTTTAGAGTCTAGAGCTATAGAGTAGTTATATATATAAATTTAAAGTTCTAGCTAGCTAGAATATAATTAGACAAACTAATAAATAGAGGTAAAGATACTATATTTATTAATTATATTCTAAATACTACTAAAATATAGCTCTTCTAGAAGCCTAATATAGAGGCTATTAAAGCCTATAGTAATACTAAATAGTTTAAGTATAAGAAAGAAAGAGATTTAGAGTTAAATATTTCTAAGCTTAACTAATCTAGTATTATACTAGTTAGGAAACTAGTTAGGAGACTAAAAAAGTAGAAAGAGTTCTAAAGTCTATCGGGCTCTAGAAGCCCGACTAAATATTAACTACTAATTATATAGCTTAGACCTCTACCGAAGAATAAGAAAGAGTACTAGAGGATAGATTTAGAAGAAAAAAACTCTAAAAGTATATAGCTTTAGAAGGAGAAAATTAGAATAGAGTAGCCGACTAATTAGCCGACCGAAGTTTGTTAAAGGACTAGTAGAAATATATATATTAAAAAATATTTAAATATTATATAAGATCTACTAGAAGTAAGAGTATAATTCTAGAAAAGAAAAAAATCTATTTCGAATAAAAAGGAAGAATCTAAACCTAAAGCCTATAGTATAGTTATAAAGTAGATCTTCTAAAAGAGGTAGAAAGATAAAGAAGAAAATATATCTAACCTAAAATATTATAAAGTATTTCTTAACCTAATTAAAAAAGAAAGGGATTATATCTAGAAAACTTTAATAGAGATTAAAAAAGTTATATTTATAGTACTTAGACCTAATATTACTTTAAAGTAAAAAGTTCCTATTTTAAAGTCCTATAAAGAAGTAATATAGAATTCTAAATAGAGCTATATATAGAAAAAAGTAATTTAGAAAAAACTAGTAGCTTTAGATAGTAACTATATCTAGAAGCTAGTTATACTACTAAAGAGTATAAACTTTATAATATCTAGATAGGTCTTTAATATAAAAAGATTAATTAGTAGAGCTATTAAAAAGTTTAAAATAAAACTAGTTACTAGAAGGTTCTTCTAGAAGTTTAAAATAGATTTTAAAAATACTTTTATACTAACTATAAAGTATAATATTTTAAAAGTATTTATAGTAGTTATTTACGAAAAGGACTTAGAGATATACTAAGTAGATATAAATAATATATTTATAAAAAGCTCTCTAAAAGAAAATATTTATATAATTCTACCTCTAGAAGTAGAAGTCCTACTAAACTAGATTCTAAAGATTCTAAAAAGTCTCTATAAACTTAAGTAAGTAGTAAGAGACTAGAATAAACTCTATATCTTAAAGCTAGAATAGATAGAATTCGATTAATTAGAGATTAACCTATATCTACTTATTTATAGAAAAAAAAGGATTATAGTTCTAACCTATATAGATAATATACTTATTATAGTACTAGAGCTAAAGGATATTCTCTAGTTTAAGAAATAGCTTAGTAAGGTTTTTAAAATTAAAGATCTAAAGAAGCTAGAAAAGATTTTTAAAATAAAAATAATAAAGAATAGAGTTATAGAAACTCTAAAGCTTAATTAAGAATACTATATTTAAAAGAATCTTGCAAGGCTAAATATAACTAAAGAAAATACCTATCTAACTCTCTTACTAATAGATAGTTATAAAAGCTTTACTAAAGTAATTCTATCTAATAAGAGATATACTAAATAGAAGTACTAGAGCTAGATAGGTATATAGATATAGCCGATAGTTATAATAAGACTAGATATTACTTTCGCTTTTAGTAGACTAAGCTTATATATAGCTAACCTAATAAGGGAATATATAAATACTTTAAAAAAACTAGTAAAATACTTTAGGTCGTCTCTAGATCTAGAACTTATATTTAGAAAAGATAGTAGAGGACTTATTAGATACTTAGACTCTAACTATATAATAGATAAGGTAGATAGAGTCTTAATTCTCGAATCTATCTTCTTCCTCTATAGAGTACTAGTATCTTAAATAAGTAAAAAATAGAAGTCTATAATAATATTAACTATAGAAGCTAAGTATATAGCTCTAAATATATATACTAAGTAATTTTAATTTCTAGTAGTACTTCTAAAGAAAATAGACTATATAGAGCTAGTAGAAGAATATTCTTTTTAACTACTTATTAAAATAAACTCTAATATAGTAAATAAACTTAGACCTATTTAGATTATAGAAAATAACTAAGTATTTTTAACTTTTATTAAAAATATCTATATTTATAAAAAATCAAAGTATATTAATATTACTTATAATAATATTAGGAGACTTTAGTAGTAATAGAGGATAGTAGTAGTATATATTCTAATAAAAGAGATAGTTATAAATAGGTTAACTAAGCTAAAGAATAGTTTCTAATTCTAGAAGTTTATAAAACAACTCTAGCTTACTTAGCCTCTATCGGGCCTCTAGAGCCTAATAGGTTTATATAAGGGATAAGTACTAGAATATAGAGTAGAAGAACTATCTAGCCTAAGTAGAAGTATTAGAAAGTATAGTCTAGTTAGACTATCTAAAAGATACCTTCTAGAGATTAGAATATATAATATAGGTTATATAACTTATCTAATACTCTATATTTTAGAAGGAGATATAACCTATAACTAACTAATATAATTAATATAGTTAGTTTCTATCTAATACTTCTACTTCTATTATATATTAAGACTCTTTCTATATATTATAGGTATATATATTATTATTCTATTTCGATAATTTCCTTATTTATATAAGCCTACTAAGACCTTAATTATACTAATTGCAAAGCTATATTAATAACTTAGAGCTTAGATTAAAGAGGTTATAAGCTATAATAGCCGGCAATTAATTATAGATTAATAGCTAATTTAATTCAACTACTCTAATTAATTAATTAATCGTAGATTACTACTCTATATAGGTAGTAGCAACGAGAAGAGACACCTTTCCGATGCTCGTTAGCAGCATTACGTATCAGAACGTCCGTCTAGCAGTATGAAGTCTCCTAAGTCCTAGCATTGTTAACAATCCACCACTTGCACGAAATTCTACTAACCCTAACCCTGTAGTTCATCTTCAGACCTATAGCCAACCACAAACGGTGGTGGGTGACGAAGTCACCCTGAGCCGGACACTAGCTTCACTCTATATGAGTCGCCCATGGACCACTCTACATAAGATGGCGAGGATGACAGTAGGACAGTGGCGACAACAAGGTCAGACAGACAGTGGTGGAAAGACGACGATCAGCCTGGCATGTGGTCTTCTCGCGACGAGCAATACTGACCTACTCCGGATGTTTGCACATTCTGAGGTATACATTGCTGGGCACTATATGATTGACACATAAGAGCACTGACAGTTTCCGAACTGATTCCATTTGTTCTATACTTAAGAACTCCACTAACCCTAACGCTGCAGTTCATCTAGAGGTCCTACAGCTATACCACAAACGGCGGTGGGTGACGAAGTCACTCTGAGCCGGACACCAGCTTCACTCGACATGAGCCGCTGAGGGAGCACTCTATATTAAATGACGAGCAGGACTACAGGACAATCGAACGGAGACAGGACAACAGACGTCCTTGTTGTTGAGCAGCTTGAAAGAGTCTAGCAAGTAATTGAGGATCAATTCTTGCACAACTTCACCGAGACGAAGAATCTGTAAAATGATAATACACGCTGAGAAATAACAGAAATCATCATAGACTTGGTACTGGTAATATAGTAAGCCCCATCGAATTGTTTCCATCTGTTCTATAGCTAAGACTAGCCAACCCGTCCTCGACTGAAACAAGACCTGTCAACACTTTGTCCTGAAGCTAGTACATCGGCTCGACCGGCAAGGCCTGTACATTCCGTGGACAACACGGAGTACTCCACATCTGCATGCTGCAGGAGTCTCAAATCTTCTTCTCTTGCAGCTGCAAGCCCTCCATCCTCTCATCAAGCCCGGCTTGTGTGTCAAAACTCGCCAAGGACTCCGTAAGAGCAGCCACTTCCTCCTCGAGCTTCTTCTGAAGCTTGACAGTAAACGTCTTTTGCAGAAGAGTTTTCCTTGACTGTGTCTTCTTCTTGAAAATGCTAGCAGGCTTTGTACCCATTGACGAAGAAGTGCTAGCCGGAGAAGCTCGTCGCGAGAGTGCAGGCTTCTTGAATGTCTGAGCTCTCCTGATCTCTGGGTCAAGAAAGTCTGGAACAGCTGTGGCAAAGTTAGCTTCTTGTCCAGCAAGAGCTTCGCGCTGCAAGTTGAAGAGACGGTTCATAATGAATACGGAGGAGAGTACGTACCGGGGTGGTGGAGTATCTGACAGCTACCGGAGTGTCAAATTTGCAAATGTTTTGGGCTGACTTTCGAAAAGCTGAACTGATGGGTCGCTTATAAGCAGCTGGCACAAACTCATTGTCCTGGTTTCAAAGGTGGGTACTCAAAGGAGAGAACAAGGAACCGGTTGATCCATTGTTGGACTGCGCTTTGAGATATAAGTAGCTGACACAACGTCATTGTCCTAATGTCAAAGACGAGAACGCAAAGAGATAGCAGGGGAACTTTCATCCATTGTTGCACTGCGCTTTGAGCATTGTTCAGCAAGTGGAAGTCGTTGATCTTAGTCGAATGTGAACGAACATACTGACACTGCCCGAGACAGGTAGCATGTTCGGATGAACATGTGAACGAGTAGTTGACAAGACATGGTCATGTTGTTGTTATACCAAATTTCAAGAGAAGCCGTCTCCCTCATCCAAGATGTCGTCTCACCGAGCTGAGCTCGAACAAGGACCTGGGCCAGCTCTTGTTGTGAGTTCCCTGGCAGGCCGATCTCGTGAATGCTGCTGATCGTGAGCGCAGTGTTGAGGAGCTTCTTCTCCAAGCTCGATTGCATACGCGTATGCTCTGTCCAAGGCAGGTATATGCGTTCGATCTCCTGCTCGAAATCTTGGAAGAGTCTGCGAATGCGCATAAATGCCTGTGCCTCGGTGGCGTAATTTGGCGGAGGTTCGCACACAAATGCAGTACAGCAGGTAGTGTGGAAATTGTGACCCAAGAGGTGCAGCGACATTGGCACTATCAGTACCTTGATGCACGAGGCAGGGTCAAGGAACTGGCGAATCTTTTCTTGTCTATCAGCCTGGCTCTGGGACGAATCGAGCACGTGGCATTTGATGCCACAATATGACAGCAACTTGTGACCGAGTGTGGCCGATTTTGATGACTGGAAGAGTACCAGCGAGTTGTTGTGGCCATCCTCCTTCTTCTGCATAGTCTCCCATACACGAGTAGCGAGGTATGGAAAGATAGGGCCACCCCAGGAAAAGGCACGCAGCACTGTTGCGGTGTCGTTGAAAGGCGACTTGTGGTACTTCTCTGGGTCAAGGCCTCGCTTTGAATGCATCTGGCAGGTGATCATCGGGAGACCAGCTTCTCTCCACGTGTAGCACAAGACTCTTCTTGGCATGTGTCGTAGTGCGTACAAGCCGAGATGAGTGGACCATTCGAGAAGGTTCCACCAAGTGGAACCTGGCTTGAATAAGAATGGTGGTGCCTCTTTGTTTATCCCTGGAGCGTCATTGTGGATGTATTGTTCTGGGCTTGCCACGATGTTCGTGCAGACAAACAAATCTCCAAAGTTGAAGCTGGTTGGAAGATCTTTGTGTTTGATTTGTTCGCTTTGGACTTTGTATTCTTCGAGTGATGTGTTCCTGGAAACACTTCGTAGTTCCAGCTCTCTGGGTGGAGCATCCGATATGTACCAGTCTTGTACAATGCTGGGTTTTCAAGAGAAGCTGTCATGGATGGCCGAGGCCTAAAGGCTGGTTCTATAACGTCGTCCACAGAACGACGTGGTCGTCGCTCACGCACACGACTCTCACGGTTCAGCATTGGTGCTGTGAGGACGCCCAAGTTGTCTGTCTCGACAGCCTCTTCATGTATGGCGAGATGCTTCTCGGGTGTGGGACCCATGCGGTCGCGCGGCCGGCAGGACTCTGGGCGAATGCTCTTGATGAACCCATACCAGATGCGATTGGCTGGATAGTGCTTGCACTGGAACTTGGGTTGGTCGCGAATGAATCTTAAGATACGATCCGGATCGCTCTGGTATTGACCGTCGGGTACCTCGCATCTTGGCTCCCAGCCTGCACGAAAAGCGCCATTGCGGCCGTGGACTAGGTGGTCGTCTGGAGAATGTGCTGGGCGGACTGGCGGACCCTCAACTCCGAGAGTGGCAATGTAATTTCGTAGTTCAACCTCGTGGTCTGGGACAGTGATCGCACCACCAGCCGAGACCTGCGCATCAAAGTCTCTATCGTGATCGATGCTGGCCGATGCTACGTTGGTCAAGCCACGAATGTCATTCGAGTTATCAATAATGACACTACCGGTGTGGAAATGCAAAGGTAATGGATTAGCGGTGACCAGAGCCTTGCCAGTCAAGGTGAACTCGGACTTTCGGAGTCTCTGTGCCTCATCAAGATTGATGCGGAAAAATCTGTTGTGCAGAGCATTTGCATTGAGGATTCGTTGCCAGTTCTGTTGGAGATACTCATATGTGCATATCGCAATGTTGTAGTGGCAGTTGACGGCAGTGAAGAACTCATGCCCACTGTTATCGACTAGATCGAGGCGTTGAGTGGCGAAGTTTTTGCATGGCTGCACCTCAGGGCTGCCTATGCCGTATATGCTGTATTCACGCCCGAGTCCGCGACGGTACTCATCCAGCGCGTCTGCCATCATCGACTTGGGCACAACCACGAGTTGTGGTCGTCTCCATTCCTCTGAGGAACAAGATGCGTGTAGCTCAGCCGCTTTGTCGCAAGCAAGGATCTGGCTCATGATTTGTATCGTCTTTCCAAGGCCCATCTCGTCGGTGCAGAAGGACCTGCCATAACTCTTCTCCATCAACAGCACCCAAGCCAAATAGCATTCTTGATGCGGCTCGAGTTCAGCGCCAGGATTGCCGTCTTCATTCTCAGTTTCCTTGGTATTTGGCCATCTGTTCTTGACATATGCAATGTCTTCGCGAACGCCATCGAGGAGGTCATTGATAGTGACGCGGGCCTGGAGCAAATTGTGCACGTCGGTGTTGTCGTGTCAACTGAGCAGCGTGGCAACGTCGTCGCAGTTGAGTACAAATGACTTGATCTGCGCTAGCTTTTCTGGCGCTGTAGTCTCATCACCATCATCATCATCGAGATCAGTCTTCAGCGAGGCACCAGCCGCCGCATCACGCATGCTGAGACCCGTGCTTCTGGCATGAGAATTGGTAGTGTCCTTTTGTCTTATGCGGTCTCTGTCGTCAACAATGGTGTAGCAGATTTCTATGCAATACTCAGTGCGCAGCTCGTTGTTCTCCCAGTTGCCCTGCATCACTGGTCCAGTCGGGAAGCTTCTGCTGTCAGGTCCAGCACGGATTCGAAATCGAGGAGGAAGCTGCATGTTGTGATCCACTATCACTATGAGACTGAGTTGGTCATTGATGTGTCTGTCGCGAATGGCCACCCAATCACGCTCGTTCGTAAGCTCCGTCTGAGTAGCAACGCCTTCATTCCATCTAGTAAGATGAAAAATGCTGCCGGTGGTCGTGCCCGCAAATGCTGCAATTGCCCAGACGCGCATGCCGGCCAAGCTCAAATTTGTAAGAAGTGGCGTGCGCTGTTAGTTTGCCTGATCCATTGCGTCTTGTCCAGCGAGGACAGCCACGACTTCAACATCGTATGTCTCAGTGGTATTGCAGATGGTTTGCAGATTGAGGTTGGGGTTGGCTGCGATGAAGTCGTCTGCGATCTGCATCGTTCTGTGGTTGTTGCCGGGGTTGCGATTCGGGTAGGTCGTGTGAATGTTGTGACGGCCTTGACCTGTGAACTGCTTTGAGAAGAACTCATATACTTCGAAGACGAAAGTGTTCACGCGACGATGAGCTTCAGCTGTATTCGCGCCCCTGTGGAGATAGTAGTCGGTTGGAACCTAATGGCGCGCTTGTTGATCGATCTCGTCAACATCACGTCGAGTCGAGCGAATTTTGTGCTTGATGGCTCTGAGAAGTCGAGCGATGATGAGGTCTTTCGTGATGAGTGCCCAGTCAGGTGTCCTCGATGTAACGAGCTCATTGTTGCTCGCTTGGGAGAGCTGAGTCACCTTTCCATAGTTCGCACGGTATACCAGTATTAGAGGGGCATGGCGGATCTCGATCCGGTATGCCACAGACTCTGGACACTCTCGGGCGATGACGAGAAGGAGGCAGCAGCCACACCAGCTCTGTCCTCGGGAAGGTGCAACATGCGTGCCAAGGTTGGGAAGCTGGCTGTATTCTTCTGTGCCATCTCTGTGGGTATTTGTTGTCTCTGATTCTGTTGGCCGTGGTCATATTGTCGTGCTGTTGGCGATGTGTTGCATCGGTACGAAAAGATGTGCAGAGATGAAAGGGAGGTCGTTTTCCAGAAAAGAAAAAGAAAAGGAAAACGAATATAAGCAGCTTTCAAAGCAGCAGATGAGCGAGCGAAAGCTCACTTCGGCCACTTACTCCGACCCACAGACCAAACTTCACCTCGCCTAGGCTTGCCGTTTCTTCACAATATTCGAATTCCCGCCTGCTATCTCCGTTCCTCGGACCTCACTTCGAGGAAGTATCTCTGAAACCGCGAGCTTCCTGGTACACTGGTCTGATACGCACTGCGCAGCGCGGCGCGGTTGTTCTCAATCCGCAGAGATGTCACCGAACCTCTCTCACATCTCACTTGCCAGCTTGCCAGCTCTTCACAACACCTCACGACGCCGTGGAATCTTCACCTCGACAGAGACATGGCGCACCGTTTGGCCTCACTTCTTCGCGTCATCCAGAAGGGAGACCACATTCGATCTGACCTCTTCGCATCGTCCAGGAAGGCGACTGCATCTCAATTATACATTTATCACATCTATGCACATCTCGCCGATACATACACACCACGCCCTCGCTGATGCAATTGCTGTATAAAGTCTCCTCATCCCACGCATGCAGACACTCTTTTGTTTGTTTGTACACCCATATCCCATACATTGCGAACGCTGGCAGTAGTGTTGTCGCTGCCACATTCCGTATATGCAAATGCTGTCGTCTCTTTTTTACAGGCGACCCTTTGTAATCCCTGTCTAGCGCAAAGCTTATTTGCGATTCGCTTCCTTCTGCATACCAAAAGAACACGTGCTATCACAACCTCCTCTTCTCACTAACCTCCTCATAAGTCTGAACCTGATCGCCCACTTCAAACCCTTCCCAACCTTCAAAACCCATACCGCACTCGGTGCCTTTACGCATTTCCGTGACATCTTTCTTCACATTCTTGAGAGAAGTGATCAATCCGTCGTAGATCTTCTCACCCCCTCTCATAATCCTCACCCTCGCACCTCTCCCAATCGTCCCATTTCTCACTTTACACCCCGCAATCTTCAAGGTCTTGCGTCCTCCAATATTAATCTCAAATGCTGCGCTGACCTCCGCCTCACCTAACACTCTGCTTGTGATGATAGGCGGTAAACGGTCTTCAAGAACTTCTTTGACATCGTCCAAAACACGATAGATGATATTATTCTCCAAAACCTTCACACCTTTACCCTCGGCGAGACCGGACATTTGAGGGTCTGCGGGGAGGTTGAAAGCTATGATATGGCCTCCAGCGGCATTTGCGAGTTCGATGTCGGATTCGTGGACGGGTCCGACGCTGGATGACAGGATCGATGGGGCGATTAAAGGAGAGCTGACGCTCATGATGTATGCCGAGACAGCTTCTGCGGATCCCGAGACGTCGGCTTTGATTATGAATGGGACTTCGATTTGTCCTGTAGATTCCTCTTGTGGGGTGTCGAGGTTATCAGGCTTCGCGATGTCCGCAGTTCCGCCTTCAACATTCGCAGTCCGTTGAGCTTGTTTCAACGCTTGAGCGTTCTCCCTCTCCCTAGCTTGTCGTTCAGCAGCTTCCCGACGTGCGGCGTTGATGGCTTCCATATCAGCTGCGGCCTTCTCACGTTCTTCGCGTTCTTGTCTAAACTCCACCACAGACGTAGCTTTCTGTTCTGTAGGTGCTTCCAGGACTTCATCTCCAGCGCTAGGTTGATCTCTCCAGCCATCGACTTCGATGGGCATGCCAGGGCCGACTTCAGACAGAATGCGGTCGCTTTCATTGCGAAGAGTACGGACGCGAGCCCATGTCTTACCTGCGACGATGATGTCGCCGGCGCGAAGGGTGCCTCTTCTCACAAGAACAGTAGCGACGCGTCCACGTTCTTTGGTGGTAGCTTCCAGTACCCAGCCCTCGACTGGTCCATCAGTTTCTGCTCGATGGTCAAGGATTTCCGATAGTGCCACAACAGTTTCCTCAAGTTCGTCCATTCCTTTGCCAGTCTTGCCAGAGACAGGCACAATCTGCGTCTCACCACCAAAGTCCTCGATTTCGACTCCATGTCTCGCTAGGTCTTGCTTGACGCGCTCGATGTCAGCTTCTTCTTTGTCGACTTTGTTGATCGCGACGATCATGGGCACGTTTGCAGCTTTGGCGTGCTTTATGGCTTCGAGTGTTTGCGGCTTGACAGAGTCGTCTGCTGCGACGACTAGGATGACAATGTCTGTTACGTTGGCGCCGCGCTGACGCATGGCGAGGAAAGCAGCATGTCCTGGTGTATCAAGAAAAGTGATTGTCTTGCCACTGCTTGTCATTGGAACGGAGAAAGCTCCAATATGCTGAGTGATGCCACCAGCTTCACCTGCTGCGACAGAAGACTTGCGGAGATAGTCTAAAATTGTGGTCTTGCCGTGGTCGACGTGCCCCATGATGGTCACAACGGGAGGTCGGGAGGGGAGGAAAGACTGGTCCTCGAGCTCAGGCTGGGGTTTGAGATCGCGCTCTGCTTCTTCAGACATACCAGTGTCGATTGTGGGATCGAAGTTGTATTCCATTGCGATCATACCGCTTGTTTCGGAGTTGAGTGTCATGCCTGGGAAGACGTCGTCGTAGCCAAGTTCTTCGAGACGGCTGATGAAGGATTCGTAACGCACGCCGAGGAGCTGGGAAAGCTGTTGCACGCTGACAAATTCAGGTATGCTGATGGGAGTGGCGTCTTCGGACTTCTTCACTTCACGTTCGCGACGAGCATCCTTTTTCCGTTTGGCTTCCTTGGCTTCTTTTTCCCTTTGTCGTGCTGCTTTGCGTGCACGAAACTGGTCACGAGCTTCGGCTGAATCGTCTTCATCTTCATCGTACTCTCTTCTGCCGGCACGTTGCTCCTTCCTTCCTCGACCTTTGTGCTCAACGACCTCTTCTTCTTCAGCCTCAGCCCATCGACTCTTTCGCGCAGCCTTCTCGCGAGACTGGCGCGATTCCAGGGCAGGTTCCTCATCATCTTGGATTTGAAAGCGTTCTGGGCGGCGCGCTTCTGCTACTTCTATGCGTCTTCCTCCAACAGGCCCAAAGCTTTGCTGGGCTTCTGAGTCGCCAAAGCCTCTCCGAGGAACAAATCTTCTAGTACTTTCAAAACTTGGCTGTCTCTCAGCTGCATCCTCCGAGAAGACTTGATTAGAACCCCAAGCAGCACGAGGCTTGGCATCCCGACTTTCGAATGGGCTGCGCACTCTGTCGGAGCTCTGATCGCGATCTGCAAAAGGCTGTCTCGTTCTGCGGTCCTCACTGCGAACGCTGCTACGTGTCCTTCCCTCAGCAATGCTTCTCTCGGTGATACTCTGACGTCCGCCGTTCGGCCTATCGAAGTGACTATCACTGCTCTTCGGGCAAAAGCGAGCGATGTGACCCTTTCCGCCACAACGGGCACAGATCTTGTCTTTGTGTGACTGGTCAGGCTCATTGTATAATCGGCGCGAGCCTTCTTGCTGTCGTGCTGCTGGAGGCTCATAGCTTCTGAATGGTGCTGAACCGCGCTTCTCGCGTGCAAGTCGTTGCTGCTCTCGCTCCTTCTGTGCTTTGAGGCGCTCTTCTCGTTCGCGGACGTGGTTGTTGAAAGTTCTATCGACCCAGGTGGCGTCGTCGTAATCTATCTCAGGCTCTTTCTTCTGTTGTTGTTGGACTGGAGTAGATGGCGCGGGAGTTGATGATGTAGGGAATGACGTGGACGATGATTGTGTAGGTGAAGATGGTGCATTCTTCTTCCTCAGATGTTGCCAGTTCGCTACGTTCTCCTCATCTAAAGCAGACTGAGATGGTAGAAGCTCATCTGACTTGAAAGGTGTTGCGCGGTAGCCAGTACCACTTTCGCTGAGAGATGCGCTGGGTGTGCGGACTGGAGGTATGTAGGTTGATCGCGACTTGGGCTGTGTGCTTGCTTCTGGTATCGGAGGAGCTGGAGATGATGGAGCAGGGCTAGGAGCTGGGACCGGCGAAGATTGCCAGACCCACTGACCACCATTTGCATGTCCCACGATGGGTTGCCAAGCGAGTTGGCCGCCTGCAGGGACAGCAGAAGGAGGAGGCGGCGGAACTGTAGGTGGTGGAGGGGGTGCTCTCTTTGCCTGGAAAGGTTCTGTCTGCTGTGGCGGACTTGCTGCTATTGTCTTCTCCTGAGGTGGATCATCATGTCTCGTCTCCGGCATGACTTCTGAATCACTCTCAAATGACCCAAAAGAGTTCGCTTCAATGGGCTGACTTGCTGGCTGTTCCAGACTCTCTAATCTCGCATCAATCTGTGGCGGTTCCTGTCTCTGTGGCTTTGGTGCTGGTTCTGCTTCTTCCTCGACGTGTCCAAATGAGACAATATCTGCTGTACTTGTAAATGACTCGCTGGTATATGAGAGTGAAGGTGCATCGCTGGCATCCTCGGGTGAGTGATCATATGCTTCAGGAGCGCCAGTTTCTGTAGATGGAGGTATCGGGTCCTTTGGTATAGTCTTCTCGGTCTGCTTCTGTGTCGTCGTCGTCGGCTCCCCATCCTCTTCAAATCGACCAAAGGATCCAATCTCCACTGCATCCTCTATCTCCAACCCCGCCACCTCTGTCTCTTCGCCCTCCGCTCGTTCAGCCACATCCTCCTCGTCTTCTCTCGGCTCATATTGTGGTTTGAAGACCTTATGCGTCCCATTCCTCGACACTTTCAGGACTTCCTCTTCCGGGACTTCTCTCTTCGCTGGAGCTTCCCCATACTGCAACGGCGCTATTGTCGGCGCAGCACTCCCCCATCCACTCCCTCCTCCAGTTTTAGGCGTCTCTGTTACTGTCGCTCCGCCACCAAAAGGATTCCCGACTTTCTTGTTCCTGTCTAGACCGATTGATCTTGCAGTCGGTCTGTTATCGCCCCTCTGCTGCTGTGAATGTTGGTCTGTCGTTCTCCGTATTCGAAACTGTTTCTTTGGTCGATTCGACTGCATAGCCTGTCCCAGTGTTTGTCCATGTTGTTGGGAGGCGAACCGTTGGCAAGAGGGACATGTCCATTTCGTCGTAGAAAGTATACTTGGCCGGATATGTCTCTTCATTATTATGAAATATGCGTGAGATGGACATTCCAACGCGTTCATACTTTTGGTCGAGGTTGCGGAGATGGAGCTGGAAATGCTCGGGAGTGCGAGATTCGGCCGAGAGAGAGTCTTACATATGAGGGGTGAGACGACATTTCTTCCTCTTTGGTATCACAACAACATGACAATATCCTATCAAGAACTACGATATCGTTGGCTCGAGGAGGCTGTCCATATTGAGCATCATAGACTGTCCAATGTTCGCCCAGTATGCTAGAAACGAGGGAAACAAAAGTCAATGCCGTGGACTTATCTCACCTCTGAGATGGGAAGAGATTGATGGGATTAGAGAGTGCATTGAAGAATCTAGTGGAAGTGACTCACAGAGAGTAAGGCGTACGGTGACCTTCAAATAGCTTGCTAAGCTACTGCACGAAGCTGGACAGCTAAGGAGAGTCGTACTAAGGCGATGACCTCGCAAAGTGGAAGAGCATACCGGCATATGCATGATGTATGCATCTCACAACAGCAGTAGATGTCATCTGGAACCGCAGTTCGACTTGGCACATCAGTAGTGAGGTCGTGTTCACAGTGAGAGGTCCTCAAGCTGGTCCCCACCTCACTTCAATCATTGCAGCTTCCTTTTCACACTATGCGCAAAGCTCACATCTCAGCAGGCAGCAGTGATCTCGACTCTTCGCACACTTCAAATCCACGGCAACTCATAACAACAATTCTGCGTGCTCCACAACTTCGACCACAGACGCCATCTCTCCAGTATCTCTTGACGACGATTACAGCATTGAGGAGCATACCCGCGACTCCTGGCCGCGTCAAACCTCAGCCGGTGCACAAGCTCTCTCTACCTCACGACGACCACCATGGCGGACCCGGCGCGCTCCGACTCCGACGTTTCAGAGTTTGTGCGAGTGCAGTATGGCGACAGCCATGCCGGCTATATCTATATCGAAAAGTGTGTCATCGGCAACCGCTCGAGGTTCATCGGCAAAGTCTTGACTAAGTGCGCAGTTATGGGCAAAGTCGACACCGTTACCCTTCCGCCGCTCGACCACATCAAGTTTGGCAAGATACAAGTGAGAGACATCTGTCGCGTTTACACGCATCATCTCAGAACCAAGCGACTGAACTTGGCCACTGCTTCGCTCCCCCACTTAGGCGATGAAACGGAGTTCGACGAGTACGAGCTCCTCGTTGTGCTTCACATGATGGCCTACAAGTTCGAAGACATATTATTCAAGGACGACGTCATGGATGCACTGCACCAGATTTACCAACGCGATGCCGGCGACAACGCCACTATATGGCTGCCTTCCGCACAGCTCCTGGAGCACATCTGTACTAACGCCTACTACGACTCCGAGCTTTTCAAATTCATCATTGATGCACATGTGCGGGCCGAATTTGTACCCGAGGTCAACCCGTACACGTATCGGACTTTCTTGGACAGGCTCACCACAGAACTGAATCGTCGCGCTAAGGAGCTTCGTCCAGTGCCATCTCCTCTAGATGCTGCACGTGCTAGCATGCAAGTCTATACGAATGCTTGCACTGCCAGGGGAGATTCGGTGGGTATCACATATGAGCGGACTGATTGCGACTATCACGGACACGCGAAGGGAGTCGAGTGCAACAGTAAGAAGCGTAAGCGAGCAGCTGAGGATCGCGACGGTGCTGCGTCTAAGTCAGCATCGACGAAGGTATGTCGCGAAGTCCCCATCCACACGAGTGCAATGTTCCAACCACTGACACGAATAAGTAGCCTCCAACTCTTTTGAGACCATCTGACAAAGAAGCATGGCGCAATCGATTCTTTGAGGAAGGCCAGAAAGATTGATCTGCACTGTTACCTCCGAACGCGTCCCAGACTAAACATGAGGTCGTGCACGATGTCGCGGACAGCGACGATGATGCTGACATGGACGCTTTCATCGCTGGACCCAACGGAACTCAGGTCTTCCGAACAGTATGATATCGAACCTAAGGCAAGGGCAAGCACTGCGAGCAGTCTGGGAGCAAGCGAAGATACGATTCAGGCGAACTGGACGCGAGTGCGAAGCAGAGACAAAAGCGTGTACCAACAGATCAAAGCTAGCTCTCGACGAAGCAACCACCTTCGTTGCTAATAGAGCATCAATTCATTTCATGTATTCACAAGTTGTGAGTTTGCTTTTTTCAGTATCTGATCCCCATGGCAACATTCGCAAGTGAAGTTTCAACAAGTTCATTCACTGACCTCGCCATGCTTCGCGCTAGCCTTTCCATCTCTACCTGCTTCCCATACATGAAAGACTTGAGACACTAGGAGCATACCATTACATATTACACGATACAGTCTTACATCCCCAACAGACTAATCCATCACCGGTCATTCTCCCATCAACATGTCCTCCCACAAGCAAGCACCGGCTCCAACAGCCATTATGGTTCCGCCAGGCTACACTCCTCGCCTACTCTCGGAAGCCGAACTCAAGGCAAACCTCGAAAACTTCGCCAAGTACAAGGCAGAAGTCGAAGCCTCCAACAAGTCAGACTCGAAGACTCCGCTTCCAGCTTCGAGCATCAAGCGGAGTCGCGAGACACAGAGCAGCGGCGAAATGGGCGGAGACAAGAAGCGGAAGGTCGAAGAAAAAGGTGGACTCAAGGAGGAGGAAAAGGGAATGACAGTAGGAGAGATGATGGCTTTGATGGCTGAGGCAGATAAGGATGAGTGACTCGGACGCACAACTCGCCGACCCCATCAGCAGAAGCAACACGCTTCCAGCATCTGATGCCCGACTGAGGTTACGGGATCGAAGATGGATCGGAATTGTAGGGAGTGAGAGGAAATGGAGACGGGAACAAGACGCTTCCACGATCTGATCGATAACCAAGGCGATGAGGTTGCGTACGAGGCGGGATTATGAATAGCTCGAGGCAATGGAGACGTGCGATCAACCCAGCTTCTCTGCTTTCAGGCGACATTTCGTTCTCGCAGCGATGCCACATTGGAGAGCAGGGATGCCAGACCTCTGTAGAAACGTCGGAAGCGGTGCATCTGCACATCGATATGGAGCCGACAAGTTGAGAACTTTGCACCTCAGCCCATCTCTCACAAAACTCCCCAAAGACCTCAAAGTACCATGCCATCCTGCCATCGATCGCAGTAGTATCGACAAAGTAACGCGAGTCCAGAGATATTCCCAAACCAGGCATCGAGATTTGACTGACTCTTCACCCCCCAAAGATCTCAAGTTACCACGCCAACCTGCCGTGACCCGCAGCGATATCTAAGAATCGATATGATTTCAGAGGTGTTGTCCAGACTCCTGAACTGGATGCTGCAGAGGATGGTGCGCTTCAAATGACACTAATCGAAGGCGAAGCATACTGGTATAACATCCGCGACTCATCCATTGCAGCAAGACGTCCTGCTGTGTTGTGTCTTGACTCTGTGCCAGTGGCCGGCAATGATCATCCTCTGGCTCGCATTCATAACGAATCTGTCGCCAGCAGCAACCTCCTCTTGCAACCTGTCCTTTAGAGGCACGGCGACGCTGCTCGAACTTGTCGAATGTACGAAGTTCTAGTGGATGTGGTCCTCAACCATCCTTCTCAGCAGCCCAAGAAGACGTCGAGGTCAGGCTTCCACAGAGACGACTTCAACGTGCCCGATCTGCCATACTTTGTCGAACCTGATCAGCCAGTGAATATCGATGATACCATGGACAACTGGGAGCCGACTCAAGACAGAGTCAAGTCTCTTAGCAGCGTCTCTCGTCTGCTCACCAAGAACGACATCACGGGGCACAATGTTCGCGATGCCATGGAGAACCTGCGGCGTATCACAGGCAACCCTCTGGAGTATGCTGCTTCCAGAATGGTTGTCAAAAAGGACGGGACACCTGGAGACAACCATCTCCCTCATTAACAGACAGACACATCATTTCACCTTCTGCAGGAGGCGCTGATGGGTCGGTCAATCAATCGAGACGCCATGGGCTTGGGCAAGACCCACATCATCCAGCCCGTCATTGCCTACGGTGAAGTGATGGGGTCCCGCCGCGGCGTCCCTGAAGAATCACATGATCGATGGAATCGTCCACAGATCGTCGTGGTACCTCCTGTGATGGGACGCGATACACTCATCGACTACGATCTGAAGCTAGGGTCGAGGTACAAGGTCTGGTCTTTCGGGCGTAACAAGAAACCACACAATGGATGGGCCCAAGAAATTGTTACTTTATTCAACAAGAACGGTCCCTTCTGGACCTCGCCGGACAGTCATAACAACATCGGCATCGTAACATACGAGTACTTCTCGCAGCACGCAGTCAATCTGTGCGCTGGAGTTCATCTCCGTGGCTGCGTTTTCCGCTGGATCTTCGATGAAGGCCACAGCCTTGCCAGAGCGGAGTTCACCGCCGCTGGCATGGCTCTGCAGCAGATCGACGCCGAATGTGTCCACTTCTTCACGGGCATAATCTTCATGAAGTGTTTGGCAGACCTGAGAGGACTCTTGTCAGTCCTCTTACTAGGTTGATGGAGCGACCCGGCTAATAACTTCAATTTTCGAGTCACTGCCAGCGGTGAGTATGCCCTGCTTTCATGGTACCGAGAGGTCGCCGACTTCGTCGCGGCTAGGCCGCCAGGACAGCCTCCGGTTCGACCACAGACTCCGGGTATCTTCGACTATGTGCATGGCATCATGCCACCAAGAGAAGACTTCGGTGGCTGGACGGCACAATGTCCCGTATTGGACACTATATCAGTGGATGAAGGTCGCCGCCAAATTAGGCATGGCTACGTATGCAGTCACTATCCTGCCAACGTCCTGTGAGCTCCCTTCGCACAACACGTCCGAGATCGCTCATGCGAACCTATGGAGCGTCTTTCAGACACTCCTAGCGCTAAGCGCCTTCAAGCTATCCAACAGGCTGTTGTTTAAGACGATCCTCGCTTCATGCACGAGCCTGGGTACGACCACGAGAGCCGTACTCGTACGCGTGGGCGACCACTTCCGCAACCCTTTACTCCACGACCAGTGTTGCTGCTTCCTCGGTATACTAAGAACAACCTGGACTATGTGCTCAAGGCACTGAGTGTCAAGAGGAGAATATACTGGACCTTTGGTGAGGATGGCAAGACCCTCACCGACTGTTTGGATGTGGAATAGGTGAAGTGAGAGAGCAAAGAGTAAAATGAAGTTTGAGCTGATCTGAGCATCCAAAGTGAGGCTTGGCAGCCGCACCATTCACCGGGTTTCAAACAGTCACCATGTCCCTCGCGATCTACCTCCGTCCCTCCATATCAAATTCCACTCGCTCAAGTACTAGTCCTTCGCCTCTCTCAACCTCAACGTAACAGGTCTTCCAGGACAACTCGTCAAAGTCAAATTACTCGTAATGACAGGGTTCTCCAACTCCCCGGGTATAGCTTCGATCTTGTCGAATTTTTGTAGAAGGCGGACGACGACGTATGCAGCTTCTGTGAGAGCGAACTGCTGGCCGATGCCTGTTTATGCGCGTTAGCGATCATACAAAATCAATGACGCTTGTCATGGTGCATTGCAGGCTCCTCGCTCCGCTCGAAGCAAGAAAGCGACCAGAGTAAGTGGGCAAGTGAGAAAGAAGACTTACATATCCTCGGCCCTCCATTAAACGGAAGGTATTCCCACCCAACTCTCCGTCCAACAAATCTCTCTGGCTTAAACTCCTCAGCATCTTCACCCCAAAGATCTTTCCGTCTATGCATAACATGGATACTATAGTCCACATTACTCCCCTTCGCCAGAAAGACAGGTTTATCGCCATTTGGCCCACCACCACGAGGTAGAGTCGTATTCTTACTAGCCCTTCTCCCATTGCCAGGAACGACGGGCCAGAGACGATTGGTTTCGTTGAGGCAGCATTGGAGATATTGGCAGCCTTTCAATGTTGCAAAAGTGATGTCTTTTGGGTTGTCATATGTTCCGAATTCTTGGATGATGGTTGAGCGGAGTTTGGAAAAGACTTCTGGGTGGCGGAGTAATTGGTGGAAGAACCAGGATAGTAATGAAGAAGTAGTGTCTCGTCCAGCAAGGAGGATGTTCAGGAGTTGGGCTCGTAATTCGATCGGGTCACGGGTTTGTTGCGCTAGGGCTTCGAGGAAGACGTACTTTCCTCCCTCATCCTTCTCGCTATTGGCAATGGGTTTCGAGAGTGCGAGATCGACGTATCGTGCAATGAACTCATTGACAATCTTGTTGTTTTCTTGAAATTCCTTGGGATTATGTAACCAGTGAAGTTCGACTAGTCGAAACTTCTTCGCCATATGCGATTGTGCTGAATCGAAGTTGACGCTGAAAGACTTCGCAGCCTCAGGCGAGTCTTTGGACATGTTCGCTTCGTGGATTTGTGAATTGACGGAGTCTCCGAAGAGGAAGTCTGTTGCTGCGTCGATTGTCAAGCGGAAGAGGTTTGTTTGGATGTCGACGAAGTCGGTCCAACCGTCTTGCTTGACCGGCATTACGGAGAAGAGGTTCTGGACGTGGCGTTCTTCCATGTCGAGGTCGGAGACTTGTTCGCGGACGAAGTTGGGTCGAAGCATGGCGCGGGAGTGTTCCCATTTCTTGCCGTCTTGGACGAACTGATCCACACATTAGCATGGGCTCACATCACTGCCTCGGATGTCGTACAATCCCATCGCCAAGGGTGGCACCCATGATAGCATGTCTGACAGGACCAAGTTCAAAATCCTGGAATTTGGTTGCCAAGATCGTCTTGATGTTCTCCGGATCACTCGTAAAGTACATGGTCTGCCCTGCAACGTAGGTCCTGAACGTCGATACTATTCGTCCAAGATGTTCACTAGTGACTCTTTGTCGTTCTGCAAGGAAATCGGGAAACATCTTCTTGGCATCGGCTGCTTGGAGTTGCTTCAGATGCGTCCATCCGAGGAAGCCAGATACTGGGTACCATGGTGGGTCTTGACAGCCGAGTTGACGAGCTTTCGCTATGATTATTGCAGGTCAGTATGTATCTGCGATGTGGTGTAGGAATACGTACAGGCATTTTGTATTCGAGTCAAGACGATGACGATGACCTTGTATGCAGCGAGGGCCGCTAGGCCAACAAGGCTGTATAGGATATATGTGTGCATTGTCGTTGGCGAAGGGCCTCCAGTATGGACAAGCTGAAGTTGTGGGAAGATGAGGTCAACTGGAAGTGTTTGAGGTTATGAAGGTCCGCTTAAGCGATCCTAACGCGAGCCCTAAAACGTGGCAAGACCCGTGAAAACCTAGAAGGAGCGATCCTAAAGCAGTATGTTGGGTCGAGTACTAGGATGTAACGGCAATCCTCTGTCCTTTCTGCACCGTGTCCGCGAGTGAAACGATACGAAAAGGTCAGCTGTATATAGTGGGCCATAATGATGCTCTACTCTGTTAACCCCGCTGTCACGGAGCCGAGTTGCACTAGAGAATAGACCTAGGCTTGGCTGAATTCCTTCGGCAAAGGATCTGGGAGGCCCTATGCCCTCTGCACAGCCATAGTGACATCGCTGTGCTTCATGATATATGAAGGAGCATGTGTCACGGAGAAGGAGCTGTACTCGTTCTGTGCGACTTGAAAGCTGGTCTCAGATCTTGTGCATCGGCCGGGACATTGCGCGACCTAATGAAGGCTGTTCTTCGCAACTCATATCTAGTCTGATATGATGAGTGATCGGTGTCCTCTTGGCTCCTACTACTCAGACATAGCTGCTGCCTGGGTGCTTTGGTTCTGCATCTCGTCCGTCCTATGGGCAGCGGAGGAATCCTGATGCCGGACTCGAAGTTCCTCCAGGAAGGCGACGGCGCGAAACATCATAGACACGCATTACGTCCGCGCCATCAGACTTCCAACACACTCGCCAAGGTAGCATTACTGGGTACGTTGGCCTAACGAGAGAGGGCAAGATCGTGACCAGTATGCACTTGGCCGCGTCGCGTCCAGTCAATTTACATCGTGATCTTCTCGAAAACGGAAACGATGCATCAGACTCATCATCCTTCGCAAATAGCTGTTGCGTGCTGCTGACGAAGACGCAGATCCTTCGTGACCATGATCATGAGGATCTGAGCAAGATAAGGGGCCAAAAGAAGAGCGTTCTTCGCCTCAAATGCTGGTCGAACATCAGCTATTCTTTGTTTTCGTAACAGCGAGATCGATTGATGACATGTCTGATAATGGACGAGGAGACGTGAGAAGAGACGTAGAAAAGAGAGAAGGCTAGCAGACAGGGGTGACCCCCACGCCCAGACCTCGTGGGGGTCAAGTCAATGCTTCCTGAGCTCACGACACTTCAGTTCTACCTCCTACTTCAATCTACATCTTCAGCTTTCGACCAAGGCAGCGCGATACGCGTTACACAACCGGAGCGCCTATGTCTCACAGCTTCATCAGTGTGATGCGAAGCCTCGACATATCGCAGCAAGCCTGTACGAAGTGCGCAGCATTTTCTAGAGCCTCCTGGCCTTTCGCAAGGCTGAAGGACAAGATAAGCTCAAGTGCCTCGCCACCATGCACTGCAGCCACATGCCGCGAAGGAGCTCTAGCTTCAAGTTCTTCGATTTTGAAGACCGCTCACAGTCAATAATGTTTCAGAGTGGGAAGACATCTTACATGAATTTTTCGATTGATACCAGGCTTTTCCCGCCTCCTCAGAGCGACCATGCCACTGAGGACAGTGGGCCATCTTCCAAGTCGATGCGAGTGACAAGGCTGAGAGATCGGCACGATACTCACTGGAAATAGTCAAGCGGCATACGCCTGTGGTGTTGTATTCCATCATGCACGACACGATGAGCGAACGGCCTTTAAAGACTCTCGATGGCCAGGCAGCGGTGTAGGTAATCTCATTCCATACACTCCATGCCACCATGACTACAACCACAGTTCCGCTCACTACGATCTTCACCCCACCACCAAACTGTGCAAGCCACTGGACATACGAACCGTCAGCTACAGATGGTAACAGAGTTCCCGGCGGTCTCCTACTCCAAAGAGCGCAAAGGACCTCCTGTAGCTGCTTCTTCTCGCCTCGACTCAACTTGCTATCCAGATCTAGGCGGCAACTGGGGTCGTGTACCAGCTACAACATACCTCTTCAGCCCAGGAGTATGTCCTTCTGGGTATACAACTGCGCAGGAGTCCAATGGCGCTACGACGACAGGAACATGTTGTCCTAGGTACTCCTCCTTTCTCGCTACCTTAGCGTGTTCATTACACTAATCTGCAACAGTGGCTTCGCCTTCACAACATCTTATGGATTTCTGAATGGTGGCACTGCGAACGTGGCCTTCTTCGGCTGTACGAGTCTGTACTCATCAGACTATACTCCCACAAGCGTGTTTGCAATCACACCATATGGTAGCTCTGGTACGCTTGATGGCACAGTAGCGCCAGTGACTACCATAGCTGGACCGATCATCATGTGGGCACAGCCCATTACAGTAGCATACCAGCAGAGGGACTTAAGTGCTCTGCCGATCAGCACATCAACCTCATCGCAGACATCTTCTTCGAGCAGCATCACAAGCCAGATTTCGACCGCAACCTCATCTGCCACCTCAACTTCAGTATCTCCAGCACCAAAGCCAAACTCACTGTCCGCAGGAGCAATCGCCGGCATAGTGATAGGGGCCATCGTGGCGTTGAGCATCTTGATCGGCACTATCGCTCTGGTACTACGACGGAAGAAGTCCAAGGCCAAAGCCCATCCTGTCGAGGTTCAGTAGACTCCCAGCTCTTTCATGAGTCCATCGTCCTTCGAAAGCAAGTTCGACACTATGTCAAGCCCGCACTCAGAACCTCTAGCATACAAGGCTGGAAGACACGAATTGGAGTCTCCGACAAATGGCGGATTCGAGATGGAGTCGCCACGAGGGTTGTTCGAGGCTGAGTGATTTCCGACCAGCGTCTCCGGCATCTCAGTTCATAGCGATAGCACGCGGCCGTTTTCAAAGGTAACTTGGATGTCATCACCTTGTCAGAGGCAGCATGGCCAAATCCGTGCTATGTGAGCAGTCTGTACATCATGTCTCCAAAAAGCTCGAATCTCCAAGCTCTCGAGAACGCGAGCAGGACGTGATCGACACGATTTGAGCAGAGCAGAGAAAGACCCCGCCGTGCAGCTGCCGGCGCTTGTGCTTGAGAACCTTTGCTACATCATCGACGTCGGCTTACCACGCACCTTTCTGCGTCACTGCGCCAATCATGATCTCAGGCAGCAGAGCGACCCTTCGTCTTTCCCTTCATCCGACCGCCATTCTCCGTTCGAGACCTACTACCAGCACGCCTCGCACGTTTCGCAGCCTTCTTATCCTCAAATGCCTTCTGAAGCCTATCGATTTCTTCTTGCTTCGCGACGACACGGCTACACATGATCGCGAGATTTACAGCAACAGTGTCGGCTTGATCGACTGACCAAGTAAGTCCGAATGCAGACACCGGGCTCTGGATCACCTTCTCAGGAGCTTCAATGCTGTGATGGACCCAGGGAAGATCGTTCCGTACACTGTGCCAGTGAATGAGGTTAATAGAATGGTCCCAGGCAGTCTGCTCAATGCCACGCTCTATCTTATTAGACGAAAAATTACAGCTCTTGCGTTATAGGGTACTTGGCTTCTTCGTGCGCGAGTTGGTACCTATCGATATCGAACCAGATTTCGGCCCCCCATCCCTTTGTGAAGCGGTGGAGGTACATGCCCCATAGGCATTGCTCACGACCTCCGATGGGCGAAGCTGGCCATACAAAATCTGGATACAATTCAGAGAACAACTTTCCAAGTCGCTGTTAATTTTCACACGGTGGCTTGGACGGGCAATGTAGGCGATGGCTTAAGGTCCCATTGAGTGTAGAGAAGATACAAGGTGATTCTCTGATCTGGAGTCCAGTTATTTCGTGGACCGCTGGCTTGGGCTTTTGGCATGGTGAGGTGCTTGATTAGAGAGGTGAAGCGAGGCAGGAAGCAAGTGTGGAAGTACTTGAGTGTTGTAAGCAAACATAGCACAGCTTGTGCGTCTTTCAAAGCGTGAGAGAAGCTTCCACATTATATAAAGGCAATCACTGTGTCGTTCGCTATCAGACAATGTGAAGAGTGCCCGTGGATCAAGTTTGAGCACGTGCGATAGCTTTGCTTTCACCGTAAGTCTATTGAGATCGCTGACAACTGTGGAATATATGGGCATTCATATACTTCCTAGATTTCTCCTATCTCAATAGTCGTCCATGGTCTAGTGGCATGGGCAGTAAGTCGTCAGCATAGCCGATGCTTGTACTAACGGCTGTCGGAGGCAGTCTCCAGGTCTCGAAGGCCTGATATCTCTTCTTGTCTGATCTTGTTTCCCTATGAACAGAAAGGCGATTATTTTGCATGCGAACAAGACATGCCAACATTTTGCTGTCAGCTAAGCAGGATGGAATGAGGTTGATATACGATCTTAATCCTCAGTCCCTCAACAATCGTCCTTGGTACAGCGGCAAGACCAGTAAATCGTTAGCATAGATAACATCTGATTTCCTAACCCATGAATCATTCGTCCAGGTCATTCGTCCTGATAACACTTCTTGGTGTGTGTGTCAACTCGTCAAGCGACATTGTTTTGCTCTTCTGCTGAATCTCTCCCTACAACTTTGACTCTATATACGCTTGCTAACGTCCCATTTTAACAGTCGTCCTTAGCCTAGTGGCAGACCAACAAGTCGTCAGTTCATATTGATGCTTGGTCATTGCTAATGGCTGAGAAGGATCCAAGGTGTTCAACTTGGTTCGACGCTTCTTGCCGATCCATACCACAGGAGCCGGGTAACGATTGTTTTGCTCTTCTCCATTCTACCGACTCGATCTTTTTGCTCTTTTGCTAACTCTTCCACCGTAGTCGGCCTTCATATACATTCAGCAATTACCATTCCTCAACAGTCGTCATTGGTGTAGCGGAAATGTTAGTAAGACGTCGATATAATTGACGCATATGAATCGTGCACCTTATAAGCTCGCATCCTCAAGGATGCGCGCCCGCAAGACGGCGACCACGCAGCACGAGGGCGATTGTCTTGCTTTGCAATCGTTCTTTTTCGCTCTTATGTTTTGCTCATCCAGTACAGCGAGATAACTAACAGCTTTCAGAGCTAGCCTTGAGGTAAGAACGCCTGTGGGAGTGCCAAGACACGCTCCGAAGAGGTCAGAGGGTTAAAGATGCTCCTTCATTCATCTGCACTACTGTATTCGTGCCCCCCATCCATTTCTCTTACACTAACGCCAGCCATGCATGTAAGCAGACCCGAACACCTTAACGCCTCGCCATGGTATACCCTCATCAATCAAAGCCCGCTCCTAAACCCCTTTACCAAACCCTCCAACATCCTCAACCCATAATACCGACTAACGCCCTCATAAACCTTCAGCTCCTTGACGATCTTACCCTTGTCGACCGTACCAATCCACTCCCCAGCACAAGCGCAATGCTCCATGAATTCGTTGGTACGCACACGCTTGCATTTCTTACACTTCAAATCCTGAGACATCCATTGCAACGCAAGCTTACTCACATCAGCGAGCAAACGTTCTTCGATGTGTAAAGTGTCGAATTTGGCGTGGCAGTTATCACACTTGGGCGAAAGAACGACTTCGCTGGAGGAAGATGTGGTGAGGGAGACATCGGAGTCGCGACAGAGATCGATGTCTTTCGGAACACAACACTCCCTACAACTCAACTGTTTAATGCAAATTGTAGAGCTAGGATTCGTGAATGTGCCCTCATTGCTGAATTCCCGAATATCGAAGAGGTGGAGTAGGTCTTTCCTTAGTAGGCGAGCTTCAAGCTGAATAGTCTTATCAAGCGACAAGACCTGCATCAAAGACTTGACGAGTTCCAGTACAGGATTCTGTTGATTGCTGAGGTGTGAACCAGGTAAGGCTGGGAAGGTCCAGTCAGATACCAGCTCCTCAATCAAACTCTCGCTCCGTTGCCGCTTGATGAGTTGCTGAATCTGCTTCATCAGCGGCTTACTAAAAGCCTTTTGCAGCACAGTACCAGGAGTAGTCTGATCATCCTTCTCAGAATTGAAGATACTCGCATGGATAGGTAATTGCGTGGCCCTCTGCGTACCAACAATGCCAGGAGCAGAACGTTTCCGGGCATGCATGAGTTCGATGTATTCCACAACCCATTGGTTGAACATAGGCTGGAGAATCTCTGGTAGGAAGGAGCCGATTTGCCAATGCATGATTGTGTCGAGAGTTTGCTCGTCTTCTGCAACAACCTTTTCACAAGCTTTGCCGCCGTAGTTGAATTCATCGTACCAGGCGAGGTAGTCCCAGTATTCTGTGATACTCAGATCCAAGAAGTGAAACGCAGGCTTGCTGTTGATGGTCTTGAGGACGTATTCGCTATAAGCAAAAGCATTTCCGACCTCAGCTTTACTCGTCTGCAGGAGGAGTCTTCCAGCATTGGCGAAGACGACATGTGATCCAACGCGTCGAAATTCAGACATGAGTTGTTGGAAAGCCTTCCTACTCATCGTTTGGACATAGTAGTGCAAGTTTTTGTCATAGAGTCGTGAAGAAGGTGATTCAACCCATCGCACGAGATGTTGTACCAGTCGATCAGCCATCTCGCAGCCGCCTGTGGCGCAAGCTTGTACCCACCAGGCTTTGACCATCTCTCGAAGTGCAGAAATTCCAGCCGTAGCGAAGGCGTTCTCTGATTGAATGTTCTGTGCAGTATCGTCCAAGGCGTCTTCTTGCGCTCCAGCTCCAGATATGCCAAGAGGGTCTCCACTGCTGCCTTCAGCATCATTCAGAACAGCCGAGCAGAGAATCGTGTTGATGGCCAAATTCTTGACGCTGAGATCAATGCAGACCGAGGAGTAGGTTCCTGGGTTATTGACAGAAGGCATATCCACAGCTTCCATGCCGCCCAGGATGTCGTCCTTTTCGTGGCCAGCATGATCAGGTCTCGCGTCTTCTGACCACCACAAGATGACTTTCTCTTTCTGTAGCCGGCGAGCGTAGGCGATATCAATTAGAAAGCGAGGATCGTCCATTTCAAGGTTGCAGATCGGTACATTACCATATCGTGCGAATTCGAGAAGGTGATCGAGCCACAAACCAAGGTCCAGATAGTGGCTAACCAACCGCTTCGCGACGAAGGACTGCCAGCCCAATGGTGGAAGTTGCTTATCCGCTTCATCAGGCTTGAGCCTCATCGACGGGAAGGTCTGAAGGATGGCCAGATCGTGCATCAGCATCGTCGCTGAGTGTGATTGTAACACCAGCATAATTGGCAGACTCTCCTCTTTCTGAATTTTCTTGACAGCATCACCCAGTTCCTGGAAAGCTCGTCGCTGTGTTGTGACTTGTACGGTCTGGAAGTGGAGGCGGTCCTGGTATTCAATCGTCGTTTGCCAGGGTTTGTCTTCGTTCTTCTCCAGTTTGCGTGAGAGCATATCTTCGTAAATGCGATCCACGTTGGGCATGCCTTGTTCGGACCTCGCGCGGTTGAGGACGATGATCTTGACTTCTGCTCTCGTGGACGAGAACAACGCATAGATCTGTCTCTCACCAGCAGAGATGTGATAGAGAGCGAGGTAGCTGAAGCTTGCCGAGCCCATATATGGCTGCTTGGGAGGCACAGTCCTCAATGTCGAAAGATCGAATCCTTGCTCCAGACCCTTTCCAAGCACACCTCGCTGTGTCTCATCAAACGTGCAGACGCAACCGAGCTCCAGCATGGCGCGGACATCAAGCGGTACTTGCCTCTCATATACACCTTCAACACTGGAGTGGTTGAACAACATAGACAACTTCTCTGTCTCCTTCACATACACCTGTTCAGGCATAGTCAACTTGAAGAGATGAGTGCTAGGGTGACCGTTCGGCAGGGTGTGGTTGACGATCTTCTCGGCCTGCACACCATCCACAGAAACATCTGGTAGATCGTCCTCCTTTAGATTGAGGTAGACTTGCCTTGGTACCACAACCTTCAATTGATGCACCTTCTTGTCGATGAGTACGAAAGCCTTCACCTCACCAGGAGAATCCGGTCCTCTAAGCTGCAAGACCTGCCAATCGGAAGTGTAGAGGAGCTCTGCCTGATTTCGGAAGAAAGTTCCAATAGCATCGGTGGCATCCTGTCTCTTCTCGCCGAAGAGTTGACGTCTTCGCTTTCGAGCTGCTTTTTGGATTTTCCACTTCTTCTTCTGGTACTGTAGCCAGCCGACATAGTCCTCTGTGATGCTGGGCATGACCGGAGGTAAAGCATCGTAAGGGTTGATGGACGTTACTGGCGTTTCATCTCGGGTCTTTCTCTTCTGGCTTGCAATGACTTTCGTGGCAGTGCCTGGCTTCAGCTTGGACATAGGTGTTGCTCCAAAGTCCTCCATGTCACCACCACTAGACCGGATAGGTTGTCTGTTGGCATCCAGTTCCTTGAGAGGCTGCTTCTGAAACATGTCTGTCATCTTGGCTTGCTGGAACTTATCTTCCTTTTGCGCGATCCTCCGATTTAGCCAGTCCGGATGTGCCACTCGAGGCACTGGGTTCTTGATCTTTTGTAACGCAGCAGGAATAGTAATGAGCTTCTGAATGACCGAGCCAAGACGTTCCAGATAGTAGTCCCAGTCAATCAGATCTCGTGGGTCCATAGATCCAGGATCCTCCTTCATCCACTTTCGGAGGTAGTGTCGCTTCACAGACTCCTCGGCAGACAAGATGGCGACAGGAATAGCACGCTCTGTAACTGGAGCGTTCTTCGGCCGCGACGATATGATGTACTTGCAGTTCAAACCCTTGTCTTTCACCATTTGCTCTCCGAGGAACTCAGCTAATCGCTTAGCAGTAGTGATGGCCGTAGATTTCTGTGCGCCATACTCCTCAAGCGTCTTGGTCATGCTCTTGTTCTCGCAAATGAGATCGATCAGTTCCTCATCTGCGAGCATACTGCCATGAGAGTGCAACACATCAAGCCACTTGTTCGCAACCTTGGCAACAGCACCATAAGTCTCAGCAAGAGTTGAACCCTCCAAGAAGAACTTGAAGATTTGTTGCTGGAAGATCTTGATCAGTCTCAGCTCTCCTCGTCGCTTGACTTCGAAACCTTTCAATTCAGCCAGCGAGCCGTCATCATTGAAGACAGCATATCGCTTCTTCAAGTTTCGATCCTCATCCTTGGATGTAGGCAGAATCATCGCGCGATAAGGACCATCGACTTCGAAGAAGATTGTGTTATCGCTATGCTTCTCGTACTTGAACGTGTTCGGGTCCTTCAACTCCTCATACTGATGGTTCGTGAAGTCCTTATGAACGAGATGGTTCAGCATAGCGCAAGGATATGATATAGCCAGCTTCTTGCCATTCTTCATCTTGAAAGCGAAGTTCTCCGGGAATGTCGCGGGCAAAATACACCAGATACCATCAGTGTCAAGTTCCAGAGGTCTGCCGATACGCTCGACGATTTGACGTGCCATTTGGATGATCTTCGCGCCTGTCAGACAAGTGACACCGGCCATTTCCATGGAATACCAGCGCGAACCTTTGCGCATGACATATCCGTAGAAGGAGTTGAGAATGACTTTGTGGGCAAGTTGTAGCGAGTCGAAGAGCACGATCATCTTCTTCGCCTCGTCGATCTCGCCTGCTGCTGCACCAGCTTTCTCAAGCTCAGAAGTCTTGCCTTTCCACACCTTCTGTTGGCCCTTGTAGTCGTAACGACGATCACGAAAGTTCTTGACTGTATCAACATAAAAAGGATTCTCTCGCTGACAGATGATGGCCTCTCGTTCGATTGTCTTGGTGTCGTGGATCTTGTGGTAGATCTTCTTGCTGTAGTCTGTCAGGCGCTTCTTGACATGCCCAGTCTGTTCATCGAGGCTGAGATCTTGGAATGCTCTGGCAGCGCTGTTTGGCCCAAACTTGCCAGGAAACTTCTCGTTCTCGAGTGCATGCCGAATCATGTTGTATTCGTCTCGCTTTGCGGGTAGGAACTCTCCTCTCCACGACCAGGGCATTCGCCTGTCGCAAGTTTTGCCAGGTCGGTTGAAGTCGCAAGCAGCACAGTCTGCTTCGTCGATCATACTATCGGGCTGTAATCGATTCGTCGTCATGATATTCGGGTACATGGAAGCGACATCCAAGTGGTAGATGAGTGGCCGTTCACTCCGGTTTGGCGTCGCTTTCAGCTGCATCAAGCGATCAACGATCTGTGCTTTGATCTCTTCGTAATTCTCCACATCGTCAAAGTTCTTCTTCTCCTCGACTTCGATCGTAAATCGTAATGCATCGTCCAGGCCAGCCAGGAGCTCATCAATGGCCGTCGTGTCGATCGCGAAGTTGTTCGGGATATCACTGCGGAACACACCACACTCAATACTCTCGACGTGACCACCGACGTATGTCTCTGACTCCAGTAGGTGACCTTCCCAGAAGGACTCTCGAGGTTGAACGTGCTTGTTGGGCAGAACAATCTCTTTCTGGTATGCTTGGACCATGAGCAACATCTCGCAGAGTGTTCCAGTACCTTTTCGTAGCACATCATCAGGCCCTAGCGGAATGATCGTGCATAGCGAGAAGATGAAAGGGTGCACATACTTCATGTACAGATAGTATGTCGCCACGGCATCAGAGACGGAATACTCTGCAAGCGTCTGCGGTCGTTCTTGCGCATATGGTGTCATGAGTTCCGGATCCAGCTCATCTGGATCGTAGCCCAGCTTTGCAACTGTGACTGCTTTCAGACCTCGAGATCCTTGCGGCAAGTAGGAGTCTCGGCTGACCCAAGCGAATGCATCCATGTGCGCACAGTGCGTGGATTGATAGACGTCTTCGCTGTTCTTCCGGAAGCCGATCTCCTGGTACATGTCCAGTCCATGCACGCTCGCTCGCGCCTCTACAAAGGGCCAATCGAAGAAGTCTCCGTTGTAAGTCACCATGACAGTCGGTCGTGCTTCTTTGATGCAGCTGAAGAAACGCTGTATCACAGCCTCCTCGTTCGGCTCGTTGAAGATCATGAAAGGTCCTTCGAACTCTGGCTTCGGCGTGTAGTCAAAGTCTTCGATATCCTCCGACACAATCTCTCGATTCGTGATCAGGAATCCCTGCCCATCAATCATATACGATATCATCATAATCTGATCGATCGCAGCATCTGGAAACTTCAAAGGCAACTTCGTGGTCTCAATATCATAAGCCATGACAACCGGATCGGCTCTCGTCAATCGTTCTTCCAAACACTTCAGCTTGACATGTCCATGCTTCGCTTCCACAGTATACCACTTTCCTATCCGAATGTCCAAATCAATGGCAACTCGGACATGATACGGCACATCATACTCTCGTATATCCTGAATAAAGTCGCTCGCATCTGCGATCCCACCAGGCCGTCGATCTCGTTCCAGTTCGTGATGATCCTCAAACAGATCAAATCCCGCATTCGCACTCGCAACTTCAGCATAAGTATCCATGGCCGACACCTTACTCTTATTCTTCTCCGCAATAGGCAAAATCGCCCTCCTTACAGCCAACAGATCGTTGACATTCGCAAAAGACAGCTTCAGAAAAGGTCTCCTGTACCCCAGCAAATGATTCGGCATCTTCAAATCCTCCTTCTCCACCCTCTCCACCCCTCTCACCAACCCTTCAAACCCCCTCTTGACCCACTCCTCCACCTCCGCCTCCCTCCCCTTCTTCACTCCGATCAAAAAGTACGGTTGATACTCCACACTCGCCTTGAACTGTACATCGTCCTCTCCCAAGAAGTAAAAGTCCACAGCCGCTCTGTCTCCAGGATCTTTCTCGTCTTCAATGACAGTGGAGTGCATATTGAGAAGCCATCCTACGCGTTTCTTTCCCGCGTCAAAGCGTTCGAAGCCTTGTCCCTCATCGATCTTATGGGCCAGACGTGTGGCTTCTATTCGTTCGTTTTGTTGGGATTGTTCCGAGGAGCGGAGAGTTGAGGCATCGACGACTCTAACCTTCCCGGCTTTCAAGTTGTTCGATGTTTTGTTGGCGCCGAATTTGGAACGGCCTTCTTTGCGGCGGACCGGCATTGTGGAGAGAAGTGTCTATTGAAGGAGCCGGCGTGGCTTCCAAAGTGCTGTATTATGTTTTCATGTCGATCGTAAAAGTCAGTCGTGCAGAGTGGCGAAAGAAGGTGTTGATGAAGAGAGTCGTTGTCAATGCGAAGTTGAGGAAAGAGCAAGTCGCGTGTCAGTCGCGCTTCCGTTCCCACTTACAGTACGCGACGCGCTTTCCGATCCGATACTTACCGAGAACTCTAAAGTTCAGCGAGCCTCGAACCTCAATCCGAGTTCACTTCCGATGCCATCATAGACCATACTACAACACATCAAAAATGGCAGACGACACAAGGAAACCACAGCCAACAGAGGATTTATCGAAAGAGGCATTAACAGTCGACCCCAACTACAAACCCTTCTCCGGCTCACAATGGAACGGCAAACCTCCCGAAAATGCCAACCTGATGGCCGGAGGCACACAACATACAGCAGGAGGCAAAGAACCTGAGGTCAATCTCGTTAATGCGATTAAGACGGGAAGACCTTTTACGGAGGTTCATAAAGCACCGTGTGTTCGGGATTCTTTATTACAGGGCATTGGAGCTGGGACTGCGGTTGGGGCGACGAGGATGATTTTTGGAAGTACGTCTACATCCTTCTCCTCTTCTTGCTGATGTTATGCTGATGTTTGGTCACAGCCCCCGTATTCAAAGCTTGTTCATGGGCAGTTGGTACCTGGGCCGCTGCATCTATTGGTCTGTATAACTATTGTCTGTACAAAAGACAAGCCGAAAAGCAGGGTATGATTAGGGCCATGGAGATTTTAGATACGAAGAGGTTGGAAAAACAGGCAAGAGAGGAGAGGAAAGCTGCGCTAAGAGAGGAGAGGAGGTTGGCGAAAGAGAAAGAGTTGGAAGTGCAGTATCAGGCTGCGAGTGATAAGCAGAGTTCTGGTGGGAGGGCGTGGTATAAGTTTTGGTGAGAAGGAGGAAGAAGATCTCATGATGGGAGTGTACATATGTATCACTACTGTAAGAAAACATGTGCATTATCAACCAGGTCACGAGGGCGAGGGACAGAAGAGAAGACCACAATTGCACGACGGACCTGAGGAAGATACCAGTGAATATCGCACACCAAATGGCGCCGCTCCACACCGCATATTTCACCCCATCATCAAAGTGCTGTCCTCTATCATCTGAGCAGGACACCGTGATCCGACCTCCTTCACCAATCCGCATTTCTGCACCCAAAGATTTCCAGTAGTACAGCTCAAATTTCCGCTTAACTGTCTTCGAAGTAGGCAAACGAAACAATTCTCATAATAGAACATTCCCAAAGGCACCATCGTGCCTCACTAGCGTATCAACGCGTCGTAGATATCAATCGCGTGTACGATGCCGGGGTTGTCGACACAGATCTTAAAGCGGGATCTTAGGCATAGCCGATAGGTTTCGTTCCGTAGCTCAACGGGGAGTCGTAAGAGGGGTGATTGATCTTGATGATTGTGTCGTCTCGCTGTGGGATGCGTGTCGACTGATTCAGCCATTGTTGGCAATCTTCGTAGGGCTTCCAGATGGCATTCCTTAGGAGTACATCCTATGCGAGGAAGCGGCCATTGATGGTCGTGAGGTCGCATTGCATACCAGGGTCCTGGCTTGGAAGGTACGTTCGCCTCCACTCCATTTCTTGACTGTTGCTTTGTAGCACATCGAGAATGGCGATCTTTGGCGGCTCGTCAGCGCATGACCAACATGTTCGACAGGCTGAATCATGATCTGAAATGAGCTCTGGCTTCCATTGGAACAATCTCAAGAATTGAGACCTTGACTGCCTCAGCCTGAGTCTGTTTGTTCTTGTGATGAGGTGTAACTCGGGAGAGGCAAAGCAATTAGCATTGTAAGAGCCAGCTTGCACTGACTCACATCGTGGATACAACTCTTATGCGAGTCACCAAAAGTAGAACAAAATTGCTGAGATGTGCTTGACGCGTTGATGGAGATGGGAAACGTAAAGTGCGTAAATGGAGAACTGCACAGACCAACTGCTGAGTAAGTGAAGACAACCCACCTCGGCTTCTCCTCCAGCACCACAACAACAACCTTTCACTAAACAGCCCACCTACCACGCATTGTCCACGTGTCAACTTCACCAGCAATGTTCTTATACTGCTCAAGAACTCTTGAACAACTTGTGCAGCCTCATACTCCTCCTTGAACACCACAATGCCTTCCAGACTGACCAATCTCGCCATATTGGCTGCCCTCGTAGCTATCATCTTCGCCCCATTCATCGCTTCCGTTAGCGATACTCTTCAAACAGAAGTTAAGGCACCTCCGAAGTTCGTAAGAGATAAAATCTTGGAGTACGACTTCGTACGAGGTGCTCTGCTCAGAGGCAGCGTACCCATCGATGCCATCATTCTCAGGCGCGATGGACATACATTTGGAGCTACACACGCAAAGCGCAACGAGTACTTGCAAGTCGAAGTTCCCGGATCTGGAAAGCTGCGAGGTGCGAAAGCTATCAGAAATAGGAAACAGGACTTTGCATACAGTGAAGACTTTCCACTCGGGCAGAAGGTTTTGCACACGTTAAGGTTCGATGGAGCTGGCGGGGCGAGGACGAAGTTAAAGTATGAGAAGAAGTGGAAGGGAAGTCTCGCAATGTACGTCCTTGGAACATTAGGTTATGTGGATGCCGTTGGTGTGGCTGGCAACAGCGATCTCGAGGGAGTGAGGCGTGCATTGGAAGAGGCTTTTGAGGAAGAGAGGGAGACTTGGGGTGTTGCGAGATATGACTGAGTTGTGCTCATGCGCAACGATGCGAGCGGCTCGGAGAGTGTGTAGCTGGCAGCAGGCATTGAGACTTGATCTGCAACTGGTTGAAGGATCCTCTATCGCAACAATGGACGACTATGCCGAGTATGGTCTGGTGTCTTACACCAAGCCATTCAAGGGCAATAGAAGATTGCAACCGATGTGTGACGCGACGAACGCATCCGCCCATACGACGAGTCGTTGCTCGCGGTGTGCTGCTATGCTCAAGCGGCTTGCAGGACTGCCACCACCTGTAGCCACATTTCCGCCTTCAGCGCACTTTCATCGGCATCTACGACGCCTACTCGTCCGCCCAACGTTTGTCCGTCTCGATCAAACTGCCTCGCTGCATCGTCACGAACTCCTCCACCAGCTCCCACGGATGGCCTTTTTTGGCGAAGCAACGTGCAGTATCGAACATGGCACCAAGAATAGCACCCATGATCCTGACCCCCTGGGCATGATTGCCTTTATGAAGCCGCTCCATGGGAATTTGACCAGCTCCTTCATAGTACGCTCTGAGCCAGACTATGAGATTCTTCCAGTTTGGTGCGCTGATATTGACACTGTATGAAAAGCCGTGCTTCGGATGGTCACTCATCAGAAAGCCTTTGGAGAACTTGGATACCGCCTGGGAGTCGAAATTCGTGATGAAGAACTTGAAGGTATTCTTTGAGTACCAGATTGCAGTGGCTTCGATTGCTATCTGCTTGCAACTGGATAGCAAGGCTGGTCGTGTGTAGCCGGTATGACTGACAAGCACTTTGTCGGACTCGGGAAGAATGAAGTCGTAGATCCTTGATAGGTGTCAGTCTTGTCAAGTTGAGTGATGTTGCGCGGCAGGAGGGATCACGTACTTATTTCTCAGCTCACCGGGTAGACCCAGAAGTCGCGAGTCGCTCTGCTCTGCATACTCACGAGGTCGAGATGTGTTTTGACGAACATTACTAGCAGCGGCCATCGTTGATATGATGTGACCCTTCGGAGAAGTAGATGGGAGTATCAAAAGATGCAATTTCTTGCTAGATACCAAAGATTTACCTGAGAGCTCAAAATTATGCAACATTACGACCATGGGTCGGCCTCAACTCACTTCTCCACATATCTGGAACACCCACGTGGCGAACCAGTCGATTCCGAGTGTCGTGATCTTCCACTTCGCATTCATGTTCGCAGTGGAAGTCACCTTGCTTTGCTGAAGGCGATACTGAAGACACTTGAGGAAACTGGGGCTTTGCTACCGAAACAGCAAGGAGAAATTACTGCTATCGATCCAGCGACTACAGCTTCGAAGGTGGATTGGAAAATATATCCATGACCTAGTCATGGCTAGGTATCTGGGACATGAATAAGCCTGCTACAGATTCATGTTGAGCAATGGCTTGATCTTTACAAAGACTTGCCGTCCAACTGAACCAACGAAAGTCCCAGGTATCAAGCTGTCAAACACTATAGCTCATCATGACAGCATGACAGTGACAGGCTGCCCATTCAGATGCTCGACCGTCCAGCGATCCGGCGCACAATCCCCAGAATCGCATACTTTTGCGAAATCTCGTCTAGACACAAATGGACGTGTCAGGGTGCGCCCTTCATTGATTCCAGCATCTCTGCGACAGTATCGTATAGACTAAAGCAGAGAAGTGGATGCGGGTCATTAGCGCCGTAAGTGAGTAGATGGAGCTGTAGTATCTTCTAAGCATCTACGCAAAGATTGACTCTATCCAGCAGGTTCCAAAGGTGCCTCTTGGTATTCTGGCCAGCAATCATTCCCTCCGTGGCATACGTAAAGTGTCCGTCCGCCTCTGCGCCTTTGCACTCTGCAATGCGCACAGCCTATGTGCCAAGCTATAACGCCTGTTAGCCCGCTTCACAATAGTAGCAAACACACCTCTGCTTTTCGGTCTCCATTTCTTCGTATACTCGACATTCGAGAAGTATACGCAACGAAAAGATGGTATGATCTAACCCCATATTACGACTACTTTGACAAATTGCTAATGTGATCTCAGTCCCACTATAGACCAAATAGCTCCGCGAATAGCTGGCTGCTACCTGAAGCAGACACCCTGCAGTAAGCCGTCTACGATTCCTACGCGTACAAACTACTGATGTATATCAGTCGTTCGACCGATCCTGCTCGCATCGGCCTCAACGATATCGATGGTCCAGTCGTTCTGGCCTCCCTCTGTGCTTGCTATGGCAATGTCAGACTTCTTGGAGACGGACCTACTGCATCGAGGATTCAAATTGCAGGTGGAAGAATCTCTGGCGCATCGCGCTGGGTTCATGAGGTCGTGGTGAAGAACGGCCCATATCCTCAACCTCCATTGTAAGTATCAGCGGGCGGATCAAAGATATGGGTGGAGGCCAAGGCTAAGATACTGATAGCGTTCAAAGCCTCGTGGATGTACCAATTGCGCAGGAGATCGTCCTTGACGAGATGGTCAAGTCCTGAGTCACTACCAAGCGCCTGCAGGACAATACCGCGGCGAACACGATCGAATTCGCAGGGCGTAAGGTCTTCGGTAACCTGGAGTGGAACACGGTTGCACTTGAGGCTCTGCGAACGATGGGATAGCTGGTTGCCGGATGAACTCCGAACCAAACCATACTCCATCATTGATTCTCGGTGGTAAGGAGAGGGTAGTCCGCCAGGATGGAGAGCGAAGTGCAGTCAGAAATATCGTAGTGCTGCAGATCTAGCCGATAATAGCAGGAAACTATCAACAACATTCAAGTAGAACGCATTCGATCTTCCTGCACCATTGCCCTCAGCTTTGTACTGATAGCATCCCGGTTGACTCGGAGCATTGAATGCGATGTTTCCATTCGAATCACTCGTCAATCCTCCAGGACCGCTCAGCCTAGCACCACCAAAGTTCGATGTACCGCCGCCGTTGGGGCTTCGAGACGTGACTGTGATCGACACAGGACTACCCGAAGCTACAACCGCGTACTGTGGAGTAATAGTAAGAAGACTCTGCAGATTGAAAGCATCGAATTGCCACAGCGAAGAGTCTCCCGGTCGGACCTGTGCTCCGCAGCCTCCGGAAGTGGTGGAAGACGCCATTGTTTAGAACTCCCCAGTACGAGTTGCCGCTCTGTTGAGTACTGCCGATACGGGTGATGAAGTAATCATTGAAGCTGGGAGAGAATGATCCATCATAAGTGTAGCCGGTGAGCATAGCGCCAGCATCAGTCTGGCTTGTGATTGAAGTTCCCATTGAAGCACCACATTGGTGCGTGCCGCCGCTGGGCGTGGTGATCGATCGCGGACCTGCGTAGATACAGCCTTCGAAGACGGTGCCTTGTGTACTGTCAGCCTCGATGCGATGGAAGGCGTTGACGGAACCCGAAGGTGCGTTGGCTGGCTGTGTGCAGGTGATCTGGCCGGTTGTTGCAGATGGATAATTTTTGGGCGGTGCACCACAGTTGGAGATTTGAGTTGCGAGGACGAAGCTTGTCGAGGTGGAAGCGCAAGTTTCGGAGACAGTAATCGAGATAGATGTCATGGTAACGGTCTGAGTGGTGGACTCGGTCGCGGTGCTAGTCACGCTCTCGGTCAGAGTTCGGGTCTGCTGCGAGAGAGTACTGGTCGCGCTCTGGGTGACAGTCTGAATCTGCGGCGAGGCAGTAACGGTGACTGTGACTGGTTGGCGGGTAACTGGATCTAGTCAGCAGAGTAACTTTCCATCTGAAAAATTGTAACAGAACTGTGACCACAGGAGGGGTCAAGAAGCATTTGCAAGCTGCCTGGACTTTGGTCAAAGAGGGAGTATGGCGATAGCCGGCTTTCATGAAGTCGGGATAAGAAGAGGCACCATAGCCCGGAGCTGGCTGTCTCGCCTCGATCTCATGGAATTCTGCTGCTTCTCTTTTCGTGTTTGCTCTGGGAGTGAATCGGGCATAAGGAATTTGCGTGATCGCTGCGGTAGTGATCGTTGTGCTGCAGCTTATGGCTGATGTTTGCGTATCGGTAGTGAGTGCGGTCCTAGATCTAAGGTCAGCTGAGTCTCTGGGACACGAAATTGGTCGCAACAGGTCGTCCTTAAGCTCGGTACATCAAGGGCTCAAGCCAAGTGAGCCACGCGGGATCGACATACGCCGTAATGGTGTTTGTAGCAGTGGTAGTAGCAGTAGAAGTGTCAGTGACCGTAAGCGAGATCGACTGAGGCGTTATTGTCTGAGTGATGGTCGTTGTCGTGATCGACGAGGGTGTCACAGTTTGAGTGACAGTATTCCCATGTCTGGCGTTGACGGTGGTCGTGGAAGCTGGTGGGCAAGATCCAATCAGAGATTTGCAGTATTTCGACGCAGCAGGCTTCCACTTCGCTGGGATCGTGTCCTTCCAGAGACAGCTGTCGTATGCGCAGCCAGCAGGATAAGAGTTGGGTGCGGCATTCACCAACACGATGGCCGAAGCCAGGATCGCCGAGTACTTCATCCTGCTAAATTATTGAGTGTGTAGGGTCTGTGAGGTCGGCAGGACGATGCGTGCGTGAGTATGGACCGCATCCCATCATATAGAAGGCAATACCGCCCCCCAAAGTTTGCTCTTGACATACTCTTGCGCCAGGAAGAGTCGGAGCACCGTGGCGTAGCTGTAAGCGAGATATTGTTGACTTTGAGTAGCTGAAGAGATGAGAAGTGCTCCTGTGGCTGACTGAGGAAAGCAACATCCGGAATGGTGATGCATGAAGACCATGTGCAACTTCAAAATATGGCACGAATATTTGCTGTTTGTAGCAAGCCGTGCCATGATCCTGATGCTAGCGACTGGTAGTGCTGCCATGCTCCACGGGCTCGTCACATGGGAATGGCTTAGCACAATCTTGCTTCACGATCCACACCGAGTCGCGCGGCAGAAGCGTGCAGCACACTAGAATCTGATGCATCTTGCTCAAGCGAAGTGTATTACAGTCGACACAGGAGCTTTCGAGACGATTGTTTGAGCAACGGCATGTCCTTTCGACTAAAAGTGATGTTGAAAAACTCTAACACGGCGAGACGTGCCTGCTGCATTTTCATGACTTCTCCTAGTCTCGCTTGGCAATCCTTATGCGCAGCCGGAACAATGTCTGACCAACTGCTCCTGGTATAGACGAGATTGGTTTGAAAATGTGGCTGGCTGTAGGGCAGAGCCACGTGCAATCTATGCTCGAGAAGGGAAGGTCAAAAGCATGTCTCCTAGCCGGATCGAGGAATAAGTTTCCTAGTGGATCTTGGTTCTCGATCATCTGGACTTCCGCGGCGAGATTCTGCGTCCCGACATGCATGAAAAGCGATTATGCATGCAACGATGTCGAGAACTACCAGTCATACGACTGTTCTTGACGAAGCTCGTCGCGAACCTGAGGTCGTTGTGGTGGGGATTTCGAACAGTAAGACAGCTATACGACACTGCGCCAACACCATCTGATGGTCTCATTGCATTGAGCCAGCAATGACAGTTGGACAGCACATTCGCCCTGGCACTATTGTTTCTTGGTCGTCACGGGCTTTGGCTCGTGATCCGAAGCACTGAGGACCAGACGCTCGCACCGTTGACTCAGATCGATGACTGGATCGTCCACGAGGAGGACCAACTTCAGAAGCCGCTTGGGTCATCTCTGGGGCGAGTCCAAAGCGATACATTGTCGAGAGCTATGCTCATATGCAGATGCGAGCGATAAACGCTGCGCTTCTTGGAAGGTATGAGATGTTGCCTTTAGATCCAGGAAGTGGCACGGTCGAAGGTCGTGAGCGTAAAGACGATATGGCCTCGACTGCCTCAAGATGATGGACGGCAGGAGAGTTGATTTTAGAGAAGTGAAGGGCTGATGAGTGGAGTTGCTCCAAAGTTGTGTTGGCTTGGAGGTCCCGAGAGCATACGGCCGAAAGGCAGATCTCTGACGTATGTAGATTGAGATATCATGCATCAAGACCGCTACCAATCTGCAGCATGCAGGTTGGCATTTGTTTGCGCCCTCCAGGCACTCGATGTCGTGAGTACTAATGAGTCGGAGAGTCTTGACGGGACAATTGTCCGAAAATGCCGGCGCGTCTCGGGCTTTTCACTGCGCTTCTCGCTCGTACAGCACCGCCGCAATCCTCTCAGGTGTGCATGCCGGCGAATGCTGGATAGCACGTTGATGGAAAACAAGGTGTCGCCACCCCAATGCTACCAGTTCTACTTCGTATGATCGTCGGATCTCCACTTCACTTGTGGGGAAGTCCTTGCTCGTGATGCTTGGCGTAGCTTGCTTTCCCCAATACGACATCACTTCTCTCCTTCCGGGTTCTCGTACGTATCGAATGTTCGTCACAATGGAAGCGGTGATCGTAGGGCGTTGTTGTCGAGGAATTCCGGGGTATTCGCATTCAATGCGATAGCCATGCTATGCCATCTTGTAGGCAGGCTGCGATATATAAGTAACCAGTGCGGAAACACTGTCCATCTCATCATCAACACACAAACAGATCACATCATGAAGACCACGCAGATCGCCACACTCCTCAGCATCGCTGTGAGCGTCAATGCTCTAGTCGCTGCACCACATGGTATGCTCATGCGAACCATTGGACGAACAAGCAATTCTGACCAACCACAGATGCCAATCATGCAAAGCGTCAAGCCGGTCTCTGCGTGATTGGAAGAAACTCTCCATGTAACGGCGATGCCTGGGATGCCGACGGACTTGATGGCAAGACCTGGTCGAACTGGCACAAATTCCGTCTTGGCCAACGCTCTGTTCACAAGCGTGATCCGAAATGGGGAGCCTTTGGTTCTGATGGTGATGGACTCGGAAGTTTAGGTGCCTGGATCTTCGGAGGTGATACCAACCTTTTCGATCGTCGCAACGTCGCCAAGCGTGCAGCAGATCCAAAGTGGGGAGCCTTTGGTTCTGACGGTGATGGACTTGGATCGCTAGGTGCATGGATCTTTGGAGGCGACACCAATCTTTTCGACCGCCGCGACATTTCAGGACGCGATGCTAAGGAGTATGCTCCTACGACAGACCATGAGATTTCTCGCGATCAGCTCTTGGACCTTGCAATCCAGATGGGTTTCCCGGGATATAAAGATTCTGTCAACAAGCGCGAAGCCGATCCTAAGTGGGGAGCATTCGGCTCTGATGGTGATGGACTTGGATCGCTAGGTGCTTGGATCTTTGGCGGCGACACCAACCTCTTCGACAAGCGTGAAGCTCAGCCTGCTGCATGGATCGTTGAGGAGGCGAAGCGCGATGCTGCTATGTACGGTATTTGCCAAGTTGGTGTCAAGTCGGCTTGCAATGGAGATGCTTGGGATTGAGATGGGTTGACTGGAGACTCTTGGCGATCCAATTAGGTCGTGGTGGCGAAGGAGGAATATGGTGTTGTGGATCTCGTGTAAGACTAGAAAGTCTATGTCAACTCCATTGTGAAATTATTAGTCCACGCTCCCGCATTGAAGTGATGAGCCATATTGGTGACAGTGAGGGTTCCGTTAGTCCAGGTGATGTTCGAGAGTGCGTATTGATCGTGTTCCATGTCTAGAGTGACTTGCTTCGGCTGCCGATCCAGTCCAAGGATATTGATAGTCGCAAGCGGCGGTGCGGCGTGAAAGTCTCCTTCAGTGCTTACCACAAGCTTTCCATTGGTGAAGCCGAACTCCACCATCCTCCTCACTTCTTGTTCGATGCTTTCGCCATCATCTAGATACAAGCTACCTTCCGCTTCGTGTTTGGAGTCCAGAGCAATAGTCAAGTTGTAAGCACCGTTCCTCGTCTCTCGTGTGGTATATCCGGGCTCCTGTAGTGCTAGAACATATCCACCACGAATGTGCAGGTTGATGTGTTCGAGTGGCGCGTGCATCGTCATGTTCAGGCCTGATCTTTCGTCCTTCACTTCCTGTAAAGTGTACCAGTCATACCACCTCGTATCATTCCGTATACCTGGTAGTACGCCTTTCACCGATGTTGCCCCTTCAGTCAAGACAGGTGTGATGAGAAGTGCGGGTCCCAGCATGAATTGATTATCGGTATCGCGGAGACTTTCGTCGTTCGGGAACTCCCACATCAGAGCTCGGAGGACTGGATCACCTCTAGTATGGGCAAAGTAGAAGAGCGTGTACATGTATGTGAGGAGGGAGTACCGTATGGCAATGACGCGCCGGCTTGCTTCGGCGACCGTAGGCCAGACATAAGCTTCTTGCCCAGGACGCATGACACCGTAGTGATTTCTATACAGCAGTCGGGAGTCAGAAAGCGCTATCATGTGTCGTGAAGAACATACCTGAAGAACGGAAAGAACGCATTGACTTCGAACCATCTGGCGCAAAGCTCTTCGCTAGGTGCTGGACCTCCGAAGCCTGGAGTCGGTCAGTACGCACTCAGTCTGCTCGAACGAATCGAGAATGTCTCACCACACGTGTCAGTCCCAAACATTGGCACGCCCGCCATCTGGAAAGTGAGAGCCTGCGAAATCGAAAGGTACAATGCGCCCCATTTGCTCTCGTTGTCGCCACCCCAATGACCCGCATACTGACCACTGCCGATTCCAGTGCTGCGAGAGATGATGAATGGCCTTTTGCGAGGATGCACAGTCGTAGAGAGCGCATGATATGCGGCTTTCGACATGCCCAAGCTCCAAAGACTGTGCACATCATATTCGCGCGTTGCATATTCGTCATTATGCACAGTACTCAGTGGCAAGGTGCCGTCTATGATTTGATGAGACAGGCGGCAGTTGTTGATCCTGTATGGTGGAAAGTCGAGACGTCTGGTGTCGGTACTGGTGGTTGATGGAGATGTGACCAGGACGTTGTCGAAATTGGAGGGTTCGTTGACGTCGATCCAGATAGCATCATATGGCGTGTTGTCGTTCATGATACGTAGCTCATTTGTGAGCCAGTCCTCAGAAGATGGGACGAGCCAGTCCGCCCATACACTTGGGGCAGTCAGTAACACTCTTGCACATTGACTCATGCTTCACTCACCTGGTTCCAGGCCAGGCCTTGCCTACAAAGTATGCCTCTGTGCCAGGCTCCCGAATGAAGGTCTTGAGCTTGTCGCCTCTAGTGTATGGAAGATACACATCACTATCATTGAATGGATCCGGATAGTAAACATTGCTGTCAACCAAGGGTACGTAGTGCTGACCATTCTCATGCAGACCTGCCACGAACTCTTGCATCGCCGTGGAAGGAAAGCGCTCCTCGTCATTAGTGAATGATTGATACCTGTAGTACACATCGATGTCTGTCCAAATAGCTTCCAGTGGGATGTTTGCATCTCTGTAGTTCTTCACCACATCTCGCAAATTCTGAATTTGGCCCCAGCCCCAGTGGCATTGGTGGAAGCCGTGAGCCCAGTAGGGTTGCATCGCTGGAAAGCCTGAGCTTTGCTGATACTGGCGAATCACTTCCAGAGCCGACGAGCTGGTATCAGCATCACTGTCGGGCTGACCACTGAAGAAGTAGAAATCGATATTCCCACCAATGGTACGATATGTCAAAGTCTTCTCTCTCATCAACCATTCTTGACCATGTACATTTCGAGCATACAGTCCATGAGCTGTCGACTTCTGGCCGTCGTGATATCTTGTCTCCTGGTAGAACGGATGACTGCCATAGGAATTCGTGTCCGTAGCGTCTGCGTTGTCGACGTTGAAGAGGGTGGCGTTGAAGTTCGTTCCAAACCTGAAATTTCGTATGATTTCCGGCAAGCTGTCTGGTCAATACATATACACAACAAAGTAGAGATTACACGAACCCATATGTGTTGTAATCATCTACCATGTTCGTGACCAGTTCAAGGAATTGATCTTCGAACACAATCTTATGACCAAAGGTAGAGAAGATGACCTCGTTACTGATTGCTCTCGACACAGAGAACTGAAAAGAAGGCTCGTTACTCCAGTCAAACTTTAGGTCACTGCTCGATACAGTGGTACGGCCATCCCATTGCGGCTGTCGCACAAATTGATCGCCAAGCTCAAACCACGAAATGTTCTGGTTGCCCAGATATGTAGGTGAGATCTTGACACTTAGACGGCCTTTCGTCTGATGCTCAACCTGGAGAGTGAGATGATCAACATCATGTCCAAACACGTTGCAGGCGTCTCCGGCTAGTGAGAGGTCAGCCGTGAAGCCATGATCGTGGGTAGTCACGCTCCAAGCCTTGTAGCCAGGACATTCTTGCTGGGGATTGGGAGCCGATGGATCGTGTATGGTCGGTACGACTGTGGGAAGAGGATGCTCGATCTTTGCGTCCTTCAAGCATGGTTCTTGCTGCTGTGGCTGCTGTTGTGCACTGCGGTCATTGGCAAGCAGAAACAGGTCCAAGCCACTCTTAGCGGATCCGAATCCTGCCCATACACATGCTGAGAGCGCAAAGAATTGTGGGCCTCTCATGCTGGGTCCTCTTTCGCTGATGGAATCTGGCCATGTCGATGCAATGTTGATGAAGGAGAGTGCGAGTCTGCATCCCCGTTCGTAGCCGAGGTGCTCCACTCTCACTTCCAAAGCTTGGCGTCTCGAGAAGGACGACAACAACATTGTCCACATCAGACATCACAATCATCTCCATCATTCTTTTCGAGGCTCAAAGGGCCACAGGTCAACAGAACTAAGAATGGCGCGTAATTCAGGGCATGTCGTAGAGTTTCACTACGATGTGAGGACATCTCGCTTCTCGTGGCAAACATCAGACTGAGTAGGCACAGATATCCTGTCCATTTGCATACATAGCTTCGACAAAGTACGATACGCACAATGCTTTGGTGTGCAAAGGCTGACTCACGGCAGAATCGAAGCTCTTGCAGCCCGCACAGGTGCCAAGATCGTCTGGCGTCCAGTTTTACTCGGAGCGATATACCGAGCAACAAAGGCTCCTCAAGGAGCTGGAGGTTCAGCATCCGACGTTTTCAACCCAACGAAGAAGGCCGTAAGCTCTCGGGCCTTCGAAAGAACGATCGCAAGACATGGTATCCCTCACAAGCAGCCTGATCGACATCCCCAGAAGACGACTGCAGCATTACGCCTACTTTACATTGTCGATGAAAAATACCGGCCAAGGCTCTCCCATGAGCTATTCAAGCTGTACTGGGTTGATAACGAACCAGTGGGCACAAAGGAGTCTCTCAAGAAAGCCTTCCAACGATGTCACTTCCCGAACAGCGACCGCGTTCTTGCAGCGATAGAAGATGGCAGCTTCGAAGGTCCAGAACAACGACAACAGCTCGAGATCTCTACAGACCTTGCTGTAAAGCGAGGTGCTCCAGGCGTGCCTAGCTTCTGGCTGCCAAAAGAATCTTGGACAGACGGCACAGGCAAACGACACAGGGGACGTTTGTACTGGGGCCAAGACCGCATGCAATTTGTCGAAGCGGTGCTACTTGCGCTCAACGAGAGTAAAGACGGCAACTCACTTGGCCAGATCTCCACCCCATTAAGGCCATTGATTCCACGATGTGAACGACAGAGCCTTCCTAAGAATCGGGAGGTCAAGCTGGAGTTCTGGTACGATTTCAGCAGTCCTTGGGCTTTTCTCGGCTGGACACAACTGGCGAGTCTACAAAGAAGATTTGGTGATCGTCTGACTATCGACATGAAGCCATTCCTGCTTGGGATACTGTTCCGTGAGATCGGAGCGCCGAATTTGCCCATGGGAGCCATATCTGAACAAAAGCGGAACTACATGCGACTTGATCATAGCGATTGGGTCAGGTGGTGGAACTCGATCAATGTGCAGGAAGGAAGGCCAGATAAGAATATCCATTTTCACTGGGCTGATGTCTTTCCAATTCGTACTCCGAATCTGCTGAAGGCGGTATTGGTAGAGCCGAAGCTGTGTGATGCATTATGTGAGTATATTTTGCCGGTATCTTCGAACCAACTTGGTCTAACTCCTTTCGCAGATCGAGCCTGCTGGGAACGCAATCTCAACATGTCAGACGACGAAGTCCTCAAACAAGTGACAACAGAAGCCGGCTACAACGCAGAAAAGATACTAGCGACTGCGAATAGCGATAAGATCAAACAAGAACTTCGAGCTCGCACCAAAGAAGCCAAAGACATAGGCATTTGCGGAGTACCCACATATCGAGTTTTCCGCAGGCAAATCGGCCAACAAGACTGGCAACAAGCAGGAGATCTAGTCTGGGGCCAAGACGAGCTCGCCGTGGTCGAAGATCTGATATCAGGATGGGACGGATCTGGTGTCGCTACCGTTCCTGAATACTCCTCCTTGAGTCAAAGCAAGCTCTAAACAATCCAATCCTGAGTAACTTTATTCCCACCAAATTTCCATTCATAATCCATCATGTGCGCAATATCCTTCGCCTTCTCAAGCGAAAACAATTGACTCAAGATCCACAAAGCAGCGTCTATTCCACAGCTCACTCCACCGGACGTTACAATTCTTACGCCAGATTCGGTCTTTCCGACGCTGACGAAGCGCTTCTTGACCACTTTGGCTGCGCTTCCAGCCTTTTCAGTAATCTCAACCAGTTCGGGAATGAAGCCCCAGTGGGTAGTGCATGTCGTGCCATTCAGTACTCCGACAGTGCCTAGGAAGCCCGCACCAGTACAGATCGAGAAGAGCCAGCGATCTTTTGCAGCACCAGTTCCTTTCAGCTCGGAGAAAGTCTTGATTACTTCAAGCAGTCCGTGGTCTTCCTTAATAGCTTCCTCTACATATTCCGGAGGCGCACCTGGAACTACAAGCATATCGTAAGATGCCAACTTCGATGCATCGTCCTTGAGAAGTTCTTCAAATGAGATATCTGTCTTGAGAGTCAGGCCTTCAGCACTTCTAGGTGTACCCGAGGCAGATGCGGTCGTAATGTGGCAGGCCGGTCTTAGTTCCGAGTTGCCAAAGACTTCTGCTGGGCCAGTGAGGTCGAGAATATTGAGGCCTTTGAAAGCTAGAGCTAGGATTTGGACTTGAGGAGCCATTCTTGCTATTGTTGCTGGGGAGAAGATAGGTGTGGTCAGGTCTGCTCTATATGACTGTTCGAGAGAGCTTCTCCAATGGCGTCGAGAGCTCGCGCCCTAGACAGGGGTGCTCAGCCCTGGAGCATGGGTGGATGCAGGCCAAGAGGCTATTGTGCCTACAATATCAGATTAGTCAGCGGTGGCAGACACGGCCGTAGCGATGTAGGCGTCTCTTCAGCCAGCCACTGTGCTTGACAGCCAGCCACGCTTCGCATCAGCTAGCCACATATTGTAGCTGTAGCTGGACAGACCGCGCGGGCGCTACATCTGGACTCGCAGTCTGCGAAATCAGCACAAGTCCGGATGGAGTGATAGATAAATTTTGGTTCGCATATGTAGAAGTAATGTAAGCAAATGCCCGTCATGTACTATGTGAAAACACTGGCTGCTTTCTTTCGAGCGCCTTTCCCCGTTACGCCTACGCTAAATCGTCAATATATACAAAATGATGTTACAGGTCATGTTCGGTCCGGCTGTGTCGCTGGTGCCTCTTTAGGTTGCGACTTCTCAAGAGACTGCATCTCGATAGCCTCTTCCGATCGCCGTGGGTGGTTCGTTACGGGCTTCGCACTCGAATCAAGCGTGGTATTCTTGGGCGTACCATTGCTTTCCACGCCACTCGTCGCTGTGGGAGGCGGTGAGCAGTAGTCCGTCAATACCTTCTTCAGAAGAGGTCGTTTGATGGGCTTGGCAAGGAAGTAGTCCATTCCAGCTTGATAGCAATGGTCAACATTGCTTTGCTCAGCATACGCTGTCAACGCGACGATTGGACCAGTGTATCCGTATTGTCGGATCAACCTCGTTGACGTAAGGCCATCCATGACTGGCATCTGGCAATCCATGAAGATGAGATCGTACGAAGTCGTGCGTGAGTCCTCCACCAATGTCGACGAGTCGTCTCCAGTTGAATCCGTAGCCACTTCGGCAGAAGGTGTATTAGTCTTGACGAGGTCGAGAGCCTGTTGCCCATCTGCAGCGACTGTGACATCGAGGATCTTCTCCAGCTTCAACATTCGAGTAATAACCTCCTGGTTCACCTTGTTGTCTTCAGCCACAAGAATCTTGACTTTACTAAAGTCGTGATGCGCCTCTTTGTCGGCCTTGATGTCTTTGCCTGCTCTACCGATAGCTCTGGCTTGTGACGAAGGTGTACTGGTCAACGGTGGCGCATCATCCTTGCCTTGAGCGGCAGCCATCGGCTTGTGGATCGAATGCTGCGCTGTCATTGCGGCCATGGTAGGCACCCGCTCTCTTGGCCAGTCTCCAGTAGGCGGCACGCTATGCGAGTTCTTCCTCGACAAATCTCTTGAGCTTCTTGCGCTTCCTATGATCCGACGCAGTGGTAGTCTCGTGCTGAAAGTGCTGCCTACACCGACAGTACTAGTGAGACCGATGGTGCCACGCATCAGGCTTGCAAGTTGTGAGCAGATACTTAGCCCAAGGCCAGTGCCGCTATGCTTTCTGCTCAGTCCGGCGTCTGCTTGTACAAAAGGCTCGAATATCGATCGCTGCTGTGCCTCTGGAATGCCAGGTCCGGTATCTTGCACGTCGATCTCGATGCAGATATCGTCGCCAGGCGGCGGAGCTGGAGCTTGATCGTGGCGTGGCTCTCTGGGATTGATGAAGTTCGCTGTGCCATCTATGTTCGGAGACGGCGTGGCTTGGTTCGTTGATTGTCTATCGGGGAACTGTATTGTTCTCCCAGCATCAGATCGATGTCGCTGTGGCATTGCAGCAATTGTTCGAACTGTCACGGTCACCGATCCACCGGCGGGCGTGAACTTGAGGGCGTTAGAGGTGAAGTTGATCACCATCTGCAAGATTCGGTGTACATCGCCCCAGAGCGCGATGTCCTTCAAAGGCAGTTGGTCTGGGGACCCATACCTTTCTTGTGGCGCATCTTGATACAACACTGCTAGGTTGATTCCCCTCTCCCGCGCCATCTCGCCGAAAAGGGCGGTGACTTGAGATTCCACGTCGCGCAAGTAGAACTCTTTCTCGTCCAGCTTGAGCACTTGCAGGCCCACTTGATTGGTGGAGAACGTCAATAAGTCGGTGAGCGTGCGGAGGAGAAGATCTCCACTCTTGTAGATGATCCCGAGCGACTGCTTTAGTTTACTCGGGTCTGACTCTTCCATGCAGACAGCACACATCCCGAGAATGCCATTTAGTGGAGTCTTCAGCTCGTGACTGACGTTGGCTACAAAGACAGTCTTGCTCTCGTTAGCCGCTTCTGCTGCCTTCTTGCTGTGCTCGAGCTCGATCGTTCGTTGTCGCACTCGTTCCTCAAGCTTGCTATATTGCAGGTACAGCTCGTCCGACATCTCGTTGAATGTTCTTATCAGGTCCGTCATCTCGTCCTTGATCCAGACTTTCTTCTTCTCCGGTACTTTGCCAGGGATACGGAAGCGTTGATCGTCTCGTTGTTCGATGTGCAGCCCTCCGCGACGCTTGCCTCGCCAGCGAGCGATTTTCTCGATGACGAACATTCGTTTGCCAGTCTCGGACTTAGAACAGGAAGACTTTGCATCAAATTTGTTGCAGCTTTGACTCAGACCAGAAGAGGACTCTTGACTGGAGTTGCCGCGGGTGGGAGGGTCGATCGTCTGTTCACTCGCGGCACGCAGACGGATGATGGGCAGCACAGCCCAATGCGCAAGTGGGAAGGACACTATCATCCAGAAAGCGATGATGGCGAACAAGCATGCCAAAATGATCTTGCGCAAGCGATCGATCGGCTCCCATACCTCGCTTCGAGCTTGCTCCACAACGACAACCCAGTCAACCAGATCTGAAGGCACCATAGAATATCCTGTGGACACTGATACGTTCGCTTCATTATGTGTGCGCAGTATGCTGTTAACGTCGTTGATTCCACGGCTGTCCTCGACCAAAGCTCGCTCGACCGCCGGATATCTGCTAGCCTGGAATGGTGGATTTTCTGTTCCGATGATATGACCAGGATGCCGATCTTTAGAGGTGGCGTTTAGTGGCAGTAAGTATCGTACTTCTGCTGTAGCTGCACCTTCTTCATTGCCGAGGATACCATCAGGAAAGTTATTCGTAGTATTGGTTGGTCCAAGCAGGAGTGTTTCGCCGGTAGTTCCTAGTCCTCGTTGGTCTTGTTGTACAAGCTGAATCAGCCTGGCGTTGCCTAGCACAGTCGCCCAGCCCAGGATGTTGGCATTGTTGTCATTGCTGACAATTGGTAAGGTGAAAGAGAGAAGCGAAAATGTTGCATTGACAGATAGCGGCCCCAGGATAAGAGTAGATCCAAGGCCTAGCACCTCGCCATTGGAACTGGCCGAGTAGCCCAGCGGACTGTCATCGATAGTGAGGTTGGGATACAGCGCGGGAGGATATCCAGATCCCACATCGCCAAGATATACTGGTTGGCCTTGCTCGTTGTCATATGGAAGGCGAATCGGCTCGAATGAACCTGTTCCATTTAATACACTTGTGTTTCCTGCTGGTCCTGATGTATTCACAGAGAAGACACTGGCTTGGAGCACCAGTGGGTTCGTGAGTGGTCCTACATTCCCGAGCGTTGCGTTGAGATCTGCAGTAGCAGTCTGCCAGTTTTGAGGAGTGGTGTTCGAACCATTGTTGTACCGCTCCAGCGCTTGCTGTATAATTGTTCTGGTTGTAAGGAACGTTGCCGCAGTCTGCATCAGCTCCAGGTTGAAAGCTATTTGTGCAGATTTCAGTACAGCAGTAGTCCGTAACCTGCTTGCGGCCACATTGAGGACAAAGTCATGGTTTGTGACCCATGTGGCTATGGCCAGTGTCGCCAGTCCGACTGCAGAAGAAAGGACTAGTACGATCGCAAGCTGGACGCGAATTGAGATGCGCATCGCGCGCAATGGCCAAGGTCCTACTACTCCAGAAGATATCTTCTTCTACACTAGGGATTGATGACGACGTTCGAGGTGACCACGTCTCATTTTCAGCTCAGACACGTTCCGTTCACGTTTGATGTCGCTTGCATGGTGCAGCAAGGCGATACCGCTCGTGGTGCTCAGCCTCAACTCCGATGTTGTGCTGACAGGCAGCCGGATGGCTCAACGCGCCGAGTCCTCCGCTACGATCCTATATCCTAGGCGAGACGAGGCGAGGGCCAGTATGGTGGCAGTCCGGATCCAATTGATGATGATCTGGCCTGTATGTCCTTGGACGTCTTCTGATGGGGTTGCTGGTGCTCACCAGGAGCTCGCAGGTCTTCGAGAGGAGGAGTTCGTTCCCGCCAGAGCCGCAGCCAAGACTGGCAAACAAGGTTTGTTCACGAAGTAGCGTGGCAAATGAGGGTGCGGCTGACAACGTGCTCCCTGCGTGACTTAAATCTCTGCCCTGGAGGATGAACTGGTCAATGGTTGATGACTGATCGAGCGTCCGATGTCGAGTGGTGTGACAAGCATCGGATCTGATGTTCTGGAGTCTTCTCATGGACGATCACCAGCGAAAAGGATGAGGCCTGGCCCGTGTTCGGCTCGTGTGGTCTTGGTCGTGGTCTGGGCGTGAGGCTTGGGCACAGACGCGTGAAGAGAGATCGGCCGATCCATCGTCTGCAAAAACACCGCATCAACCACATCTTCGAATCCCGAATTCGATGTTGACAAGCCGGTGTCTGAATGGGATCAGATGGGGTCGAAGGGCGCGTGGTATGTCCGGCACCAGGAAAGGAAGGGGGGAGCCTGGTGGATCCTCAGGCGGCAAGGATGCACGATACGAACAACAACATTGAAAAACGCGTCCGTTGATTGAACACAACTCTTCCTGAGCCCAAACTTGCCATCAGAATCCGACTATCAGAAATGGAGAACGCAAGCCAGAATCACATTCCAAACAAGCCAATTGCGAAGCCAAAACTGGACTACATCGCCAACCTGAAGTCCTCCTTGACCGCACTAGTCATCCTCCATCATGCTGCAACGAGCTATGGCGGCGATGGCAGGAATGTCTATCAGTCTACGGCCCATCCACCGGGATCTTGTGCGGCGCTGATCGGCTTCAATGCCATCAACCAAAGCTTCTTCATGGGCACGTTCATGTTTCTTGGCGGCCACTTCTCACGCAAGGCACTGCAGCGAAAGTCCCCCAGTCAGTTCGTCAAGGACAGACTGTACCGGCTTGGACTTCCAACTTTTGCTTACACTGTCCTGGGTGCTTCTGCTGCCTTTGTAGTGCTTAGAGTCTGGAAGGGCGAGGAGGTCAACATGCGCTTCTTGCTGCACTATTGGAAAGGCATGCGAGGTGCTAGGGGACCGCTTTGGTTCACTGCGACCTTGCTTGCCTTGGATATCTGCCAAGCTGGCTTCGACTTGCTGGGGCGAAAGCACATGGAAGGGAGCCATTCCGAGTCCGAGTCAAAGTCAACGAGCGAGAAGCACGTTGCAGGCCTTTCACTGTTGTCATGTCTGTCACTGGTCAGTCTTGCCGACTTTCTCGTCAGACTCAAATACCCAATCGGCACAATCTTCACGCCTCTGAAGCTGAATGTCGGGTATGCTCCACAATACTTGGCAGCATACATCTTTGGCGCATCGGTCTTTGATGTGGGCCACGCCATACCATCTTCCGGCACGCTTCTGAGCTTGTCAGTCCTCGCCAGCGTCAGCAGTCGCTTCTTGGCGCGATCTTTCTTTGGCAATGCATCTGGACTGGATCTGGCAAAGGGCGGCTACAATGAGCTTGCGATTCAGTATGCTATCTGGAACGACTTCACAGGCTACTGTCTAGGCAGCGCTGTGCTATGTGGCTTTCAGAGATACGCTCAGACATCATGGGGTGCCATCAATGACATTGCATTTCCTGCCTTTATCGTACACATTCCGGTCTTGACGGTCATCGGTTGTGCTACGGATAGATGGTCTGCTGGCCCTATCGCGAAGACTGCAGTCATCGGTACTGCTACAGTGATCACAAGCTGGTTCGTAGGCTGGGTTGGGCAGGGCATCTGGACAAGGCTGGTAGCTCCAAAATCGCACAAGAGCAAGAGCTCATAGTCTCCCACGGCATTACGCTCTACCTTGCATGGTATGCAGCCATCTCCAATAGACTCTGGAGTATGGGATGCCTTCGGCACGACTAGCAGCCTGCTTGAAACGTCAGTACTCAGGTTGTTGAGATCACCACATTCAGGATCTCTCACAATCAGAAGTCGCCTGACTTCAGCTTCGTTTGCTGCAGCTGCGCGTTCGAGCGCCCTCATCTTGGCCTCCTGGAGACTACTCAGCATTGAGACACGAGCTTGCAGAGCTTGTAACATACATACGCAACATCCCTGGTCTGCTCTGGACTCCTGGTCTGCCGTTGCATTATTGCTTGAGCCTTCTCATGATCTCGCATCATCGCGGCAGCCTTATCGTCACTACTGGTCCCGTCATTCCAATATGCAAAGCCTGCTGGTAATCGTCTTTCTGAGCCGTTTGCACGCCGATATGAGTACCGGTCTTCGTCTTCCGCTCCCGAGCCATATGCTGAATCTGTCGACTCACGATGCTGTGCACTTCTAGTCTGCTCTGCAGATCGACTGGCACTGTTCTCCTTCTTTGGCTGCGTGGCTGTCATGCTGTGCTTTCAGTTATGCTGCAACCTCGTCTCAATCATATGATGCTTGCAACAGGCGTATGTCAGCCCTTTATCGATATCGTGTCACCCACCTCTGGCAGTCACGCAAGAGCCCTACTCACTACTGGAAGGATCTGATTAGTGCTGCACTTCAAATCCGCCCTGGCGATCACATCAGGCGTCGCAAGCGTTCGAGATACGCAATGCATTGGTCAGCAACTCTGTCCATCATTTCCCACGTCTGGAACTCCGAGCCCACCAAGGCAGCTGCCCAACCCGAACTTCACAACTGTATACTGATCACAACTGGGTATGAAGTGGTTCAGAGATATCAACGCGCGAAGGTACACCAATACACTGCCGAGGTGTCTGTCTATACGGACTTTACGGATCAGCCTTTGTGTGATGTGCCAAAGTGGTGTGCCGCGAAGTCTAATGATCCGTAAGAATACGGACCCTGACAGGGCTTGGACATGAACCAATAGTTCATTCCGATAATGCACGCTCAGGCCCAAGAAGGCGGTTGCACTGATACCGCGACCACGGTATCTGGATCTGGACCTGTCACTGCGAATCCCGGCCGATATCCGTGAAGAAACTATCTATATGCCGAGGCGGTGTTGTAAGCAGCGATACACGAGTCTCTCCTTCAATGTACGTGCTCTGCATATAAGGAATCGACATGCGAGCTAGCAAATCGGGAGTAGACCATCCGTGTCACTTGTAGACTGAAAGAAAGCACGATTGTTATGCAGTGGTCAAAAGCATCCTGGATCTGACTATCTATCGAGAATGTTACGCTGATCTCTGATACCATTGCTTGTGCTCATTCTCCGACGAATCAGTTGTACCGCAGCCTGAGCCTCGCGAAGTCTCCTCCTGCTCGCTCTGCTGCACATCCTCGCGCAGCGCTCCTAGGGGGTCTATGACCGATATAACATTTAATTTCTGTCGTGCTTCTGCGCACCAACGACTCCTTAGCCATGAACCCGGTAGGAGTGTCTCGATTCTGCCTGTACTCCAAGACAGCCTCGATATGACTAGCCACTCTTCTTGACCACGTCCTCAACAACCTTCAGAAGCGCCTCGTCTCTCTGGCTCGCAAGCTCCATCGCCTTCTGGATGCGATTATCCTCTCTTCCTTCGATTGCCTTCATCAATTCCGCGAAGAACAGATCCTGTCGTCCGACCGCTGCTGCTTGGTGCGACTTCTGCTTGCTGGCGACCTCTCTACGAACTCTCAAGAAGTGTCTGGATTCACACTTCTTGAGAGCTCTCTTCATATCCTTCTTGAAACTTCTGGCATATTCGATGAGGGCCGCTCTGTCAGCCTCCCTCCTGCTAAAAGCCTGCTTGGCTCCCTCCTTCTTCAACGGTTCGGCAGTCTTGACCTGCTCGATGAGTGTCGCATTCTGTTCGATAAGCTTGATGTTTACTTCCTTCGTCGCGATCATCTCCTTTTCGACTCTTGCGGCTAGGAATTGCTCTCTCGAGATGTTTGCCGCTCTGTCAGCCTTCCTGATTCTGTTTGTGACCAACGCCAGCGACACACAGAACAGAAGAAACACAATAACAACAGTGGATGGAGTTATGTTGTCAAGTTTCCCATCGATGTGCCTCATTACATTCTGAACAACGCGGCCGAGACCTTTGGGTACGTCGTAGAGCTGGTCTTTGAGAGAGCAGCGAGACTGCTCAAGGAAGGAAATTCGGACATGCTAGACAGGAATCAGTACGTATTGGAAAGAGGAGCGGGCCGCGAGGATAGCATACATTGAAGAAGACATCAGAGCCTTCATCTTATTCATCATGTTTGGGTCCAGCAGCTTCACCCGAGATTCTTGCAGTGACGATTGGTGGTAGAGGTCAGTGTCGTGCTGGAGAAGAGGAGCAGGACATCATGGAGAGGTGTAAAAGATATAGCTGTGTGCGACATACGCAGTGAAGGAGCTCATGCTTCTTATTCATCTTGCTCCAACAATAGGAGGCGGATGACTGAATACTGGCGCTCTACGATCTGATTGTCGTCGTTTGCAGCAGATCAGCGATGATGTAATGGACACAGGCCTATTCTTCGAACATCCAAACAATTGGACATGATGATAGCGGCTAGCTATGATGATGCGCCATCTTCTCATCCTCATCCAACTCACTCATCAACTCCCAGTACTCCTTGGGTTGCTTCAACTCCTCGACCCACTCTGGCTTGGTATACAACATATACGTCTCTAGATCCACGGCCTTCTCATCTCGATACTCAACCAATCGCCTCCAATCTTTGCACTCCCTCTTCACCCCAAAGTCCGGAAAAGGGTGCTCGTTCTGTTCTTTCCACTGATACGTTATCATACCCGTATCAGCCGTACAAAGCAAATGCTGCGTCAACATATCTGTGCAGTGCTGGAGATGGATCCAATCCAATCTGCCTGTGGCGCTGCTCTTCTGGCCCGCAAGAGAAGGATGATTATCAAACGCCGCTTTCCTCACCAAATTGAGGCAGTGAACCTGATGAAAAATGTCCAATGCTCCGACGTATGAGTCCTCGCCCATATGCCAGATTGTGTCTTCGAACTTCGCTACCGTGCTAGGTTCTTTTCCTATCCGACGAATCTGGTCTGCAGTGAGAGGCAGAGTTCGAATGTGTTCGAATTGGTCCCATGCCGCTTCTATTTCGGGATCGGAGGGCAGAACACGCCAGGGTGAAAGGATCTCGCCGAAGAGAGAGCTGTTAATCTGTGTTGGCGACAGTGGGAGGTCGAAGTCTTCTAGGATGGGGCTGTATGTTGAGGTTGCTTGCAGAGCAGCGTTTCGTCGCCAAGCGGAAAATCCGAAGCCGACTGATATCGTGAACATCCCCATCGAGGATAGGAAAAGAAGGATTTTGATGCCAGTGAGAAACAGCCATGAAATATTTGGTTTTGGATTCTGGACTTCGAGACATGCTTCTTCTTCGAGAAGTGCCTCCTTAGATTCTGAATGTTTCTCGAGCAACAACATGATTGCCCAAGAGCAAACACTTGTAAATGTTGCTCTTCTCGCAGGACACAGTGGGCTGAACAGTAGAGCTGTCCAATCCAGCTTTGAGCAAGAGATATGGCGAGACATGCTTTAGCCAATGCAGTGGAAAGCAACTCTGCATGCACGCTATTTGCCACGCGATCCTCTTGATCCGCAATTGGCGATCTTTGCCAACTTTTCTCGAGGCAAGATCCAGCTACATTCTACACGGTAGCTGTAGAAGCATATGTCAAGAGAAGGTTGGATGATCTTGGCGGCTCGCCTTACGCTAGCACGCATAGCAGATTGCCGAATGCGGCAGGTATGTACATGATCGTTACAGTAATGTAACATCGCTGTGGTATCTTGCTATCGATATACAATTCTACAGCTGCCATTACAGGGATCTGGCTGAGATTCGCAGTAGAGTATCACATCTTCTGAAAGCATAATAGCAAGCTGGTCCGCTGGTTCCAGCCCATTAACGACATTGATACAACCTCACAGCACCCATACCAGCACTCATCATGCACTTCACCACTCTGTGCCTCTCTGCAGTGATCTGCTCTACCGCTCTCGCTGCCCCAATTTGGTCCTCCCCCAACACATACAATATCAAGACAGAGCGTGAAGCTGTCGAGGAGAAGAGAGATCCAATATGGTCAGCACCAGATGCCTACCAAATCGCAGAGGTATGTTCCATCTTGTGGCTTCCAGTGCGTGCAATCCGGGCCTGACAACGGTGAACAGCCACGAGAAGCTATCTGGTCCGCTCCAGATGCCTATCAAGTTCACAAAGAGCGAGAGGCAGAGCCAATATGGTCTTCTCCAGACGCATATCAGATTGCCGAGGAAGAGAAGCGGGAAGCTATTTGGTCTTCTCCGGATGCGTATCAGATTGTTAAGGAGTCAGATGTATAGCTGAAAATCTAGAGGTGTTGGGAACACGTCTTTCATGATGTTGAGAGGAGTGGCGGACCGCACTCTTGTGATGCAAAATCTCCTGATGATTGCTTCAGCTTACTACCCTACCCTACCAACATTCTCATACTGAACAGGAATCCATTTGTCCGCTCTCAAAGCCCTTTTCCAATCTTGTGGCCTCCGCTCTACCTCCAACTCATAGCCGCGCGAGTAAGTGACCAGAAGCCGTCCCATCTCCCTCAATCCTGCTGCGAGTCTTCCTGACATGCACGCCGATTTCAGGCAATTGAAGCTGTCGGCCTATCATCGTATTGTAAGAGAACATACAAGCATCGTCATTCCTGCATAGGGGAAAGTACTTGAAAATTGCCCTAGCCTCCAGCAAGCGTCCACGCATGCTTTGAAGCTCCGGTACAGTTCTCGTATGTTCAGCTTCTCCTATTCGAATCCTTGGTGCTCTGTAATTGTGCCACCAGGAAGGTAGAGAGTTTCTTTGCCGTTCGTTGCGGATATACAATTCGTTGTTGAGGAATCTTTCCCGTGCATCGCTGGACATCAGCTTAAGCCATTCTGCTCTTTCTTCTGCTGATGGTTGCTTAGGCAGTGTAGTGTTCTCAAATCCAGCTTTGAACATGGGCTTAGGTCTCCCAGCAAGCAGATGCTCGAGATCCCTGTCCAAGTCCGCCAAGTGGTCTATCCTGATATCGCTCTGAAGCAGCAAAGCTGCTTGAGCCTCGATAGGTGGCCCCAGGAGTTCGTAGTCATACATTCCGAGAGCGACCACGAAGGTATTCCGGTCAATCAAATCCTCGGACTGTGGCGGCGTTGTGACAGTGATCCCACAAGCTTCCAAAGCTGCCTTGTCAGCAGCATTAAACTTGGGATCTTGCGCGAAGAGTTCAGGCCGAGTACCAGTCTTCTCGTAAACCTTTTCGGCTATCCATTTGAAGATTGCTAACTGTATGATGACTCGTATCGCTCCAGTTTCTGAGTGGAATGGCCTTTCGAAATCCGTTATTGCGCCAAGACCAAGCAAAATGCCGCGTTGGAATTGCCAGCCTTCTGGGAGGTGTTGCTCGATTCGAGCTTCGAGTGACTTACAGCAGTCGGATTCTGTCCAGCATTCCAAGGTCATGTCGAGGAAGTTGACGAACATCGCTAAGAAAGTCTCCGGAGTCTTCGTGTCTGCGATGCGAATTGCTTCTGTGATGACCTCGTCGTATGGCCCGCCAGTGTGCAGGGACTTGAGCCAGCTCGCTTCGTCACGTTGGTTAGACTTCTGCATGTATTTCTCGAATTCGGGTAACGAAAGGTGCTGCCACCCTTCGTCGTCAGACTCCTCATCACTCTGGTGTCCTTCAGCATCTAGCTGTGGATCGTTCAGATCATCTTCGTCTTGCACGGATTTATAAAGTGACTCTGCTTGGACACTACTCTCCGATACTATGCTGCTGTCGTCTTCGGTCGCATGGTGCTCGCGAGCATGCGGAGACCCAGCGCCCTGTCGGACAGCAGCCTGAAGTTGTGGGCGCAGCAAGTTCGATTCTCCTACACTTGATGACGAGAGCAGGAGTGGTGCCACTCTCTTCTTTCCATCCTTGGTGATGGTGACTCGCTGCTTCAGCCCTCCTACTCTCTCGACCTGTGGGTTCTTTGGAGGCTTCACGGTAAGATCCATGACTGGAGTGTGTTGTTGTGGTTGTTGCGGTTGTTGTCGTTCTCAGTAATTCGACTGTTGTGTAGTCTTGAGAGTGCTTTGCGTGTATTCGAAGATACTTTGATTTTGGATTGTAGGAGAGAAGAAGTTGACGCAGACTATAGGTCATTTAAGGCGAAGAAAAAAGAAAGTGAGGACTTACACTTCGTCAAGATTGGAAGACGCCGGCTTCTCAACGGGATCATACAGACACGTGCTTCCCCAGTGTTCACCCATGGTACGCGCGAAAAAGCCAATTTGGTAGGGCACTTTACCATCATCACCGCGTATAGACACGTGTTATTTGATATTCTGCCCGGTGATGGTGATGCTCTGAACCTGTGGTACGGTTGTGCCGAGCTTTGTACCCTCCCGTCTTGAATCAATAGAAGCATGAGATAAACTGATAATAAGTCACCGAGTCCACTCCAAGGGCTGTACTTGAGCACGGCTGAGTAGATGCACTAGCCTCGCATTGGCTTGTCACTCCACCATCGCAGACGATGATTCCCACTGTAGAGCCGTCCGTGCTCTGATATACACAATTGCTCAAGTCACCCAGTGTGAAGGAGCCCAAGCTGGTAGGATATGTCCCCGCATCAGCCTCGTGATCAGCTTGTTTGATGGCGCTTGGAGAAGCACATCCATCATAGGTTGATGCAGTGCCGACATCATGGATAACCCACAGCTGATTAGGGGCTAAGGAGGACACCGTAATCAGGTTGCCAATCTCGACGACACCAATTGTGGAGGTAGTCGTGGATAAAGGTATTGTGGCCAATGTCGTGCTGCAGCTTTCGGGCACTAGATCACAAGTTGTGTCCGAGAGGATGTTCGCGATGGCACATAGGGCAGCCACTGTCAGAATATTGGTGCAGTCGATTGATGAAGGAAGCATAGGAGTAGGTGATGGCGAAGGCAGTATAGTAGTCGGCGAGGAAGTCGTTGTTGGCATCAACGGGGTCGTTGAGATCGATGTTGTTAGTGGGCAAGCTGCCGGTGCTTGTCTTGCCCTGACGGCCGCCGCCGGCCAAGATGTGATGAGTCTGTTCACGTCTATGGTAAAGACATTCGCTGGGTATGCAGAAAGAATGGCGTCGAATCCAGGCTTGAAGCTAGCGAGTGCAGAGTTCGTATTGATAGGGTTTCCGATCTTATTTTTTGAGAGGACTGTAAACACAGAACGCACGAGACTCCCTCTCGATTGCAAGTATTGCGTCATCCATGAGGAGTAACTAGCAGCCCAGGTTGGTGACAGAGTGGGTGCGGTGTTCCCAGCCCCAGCAGCGCCGCAAGAGGCCGCCTGATTGCTAGCGGTTTCTATCTGTTGGTCCAGGCGTTCCATAGCTTGATAGATCCGAGCGTTGGTACGATCAACTGGAGATCTCGTTAGCCCACATCAGCCTGACAGTACAAAAGTGCTTACATAGACTTGCAACTTCGTCTCTTGCCAACACTTCCATGGCAATGCCGAGTAAATTGAGCTGCTGCAGCCAAGTGGTCATGGCCATGGATTTGGTCGCGACCTTCCAGCCTTCTGAAAATGCCTATGGGCATGCTAATTAGCAAATCTCATACCGACCACCCCGGGCTCGCGCGAGACTTGCCTCTCCTTTCCTCCCATTCACCATAGCATCCATTCCTATGAAGTCTAATTCCTTGTCGTTCGGAAGAGCGTCCCACACACCTTGCAGCACGGCTTGGGTTTTAGCTGCGGCGCCATTCCACTCAAGGGTCATAAAAATGCGGTTGAAGTCGGCGCAGTCGGCGGATGTGATCATATCGGCGAAAAAGTACTTCAAGATCTTCTTCTCGTCTGCATAATCGTAGTCAGCGAAGCCACAAACCTTTCAAATGTTCATACTGACAAACATGGTCGACATTTGCGTACAACTCCTTTCCACTTCCGGCAAAACCTAGAGTCTTGTAGGTGTGTGAGTCTACAGCGAGCGTCGGACTTCCCATGAGCTCGTCGCCCGGCACAACAGTGATGCTCAGTGGGGCGCAGGAAGTGTGCGTTGAGGCAGGAACTGTATTGGTAGGTCGATGGAGGATGTACCACGACTCGCTACTAGACATTAGATCACGATACTTAGTGCCAGGAGGGTGCATCGGCTCTGTGACCCAGCCCGTGGTACTCATCGTGCCAGTCACGCCTGGAGAAGACAAAGAGCAACTTCCTAATGTGACAATGTCTCTTTGGTTCCTGGTCTTCTTCGCACGACGTTGCAGATCCTGCCCATCCGTATCATCTTCAATCGAAGCGTCGTTTTCTGGCGTGAGCGCCCAGCAGCTAGAGCAGCCCGCAGCGCATGCTGTAGACGATGTTGATATGGTTGAAGACACAAACGATGTCGAGCCGATCCCGTCGTCGATGAAATCTGGTACACCATTTGGTCCAAGTATGAATGGTGATATGCCTGCGAAAGCGAAGACTGTCGAGGTCGCGAAAGCTGCAAGTCCAAGCACGAAAATGCCACACGTCGCACAACCGCACGCCTGGCAGCCATCCGCACCAGCCACGACCGGAATTACTGTAGGCTCGGTCGATCCAGACGTTGTAGTAGTGATGACAGTGTTGCTAGTGAGACTTAGAGTGCTAAGCGTGATGAATGTTATGTTGGCATTGCTCGTTATTGTGGTAAGTATTCCAGTGATTGACGCGCTGACGAGTCGGGAACAATGATTAACATCAATCACAACCACCGCAACCAGTTGGTTGATTGCAGGCGCAATCACAACCCAATCCGGGCCTCGAATTGGTTGCAATTAGGCTTGTGAAAGTGCTTTTGGTTGCAACCGCCTGTTTTCGAGTCTATGCGCACGCGTTTGTACGCGTTATTTGCTAAGAGTACGCGTTCTAACCGGATCTGCGCGACTCGCCGCAGAAATGAGGTTGCTGGGTTACCCGAATAGGCAATACCAGGCTCTAACGAGGAGGTTGCAATCAACGCAATCAGCTCGTACTTTCACCTTCCGATTGCTAATCGGCCTTCAATCAACGCAATGTACCTCTCAGATTGGTTGCAATTGGTTGATGTTAATCATTGGTCGGGAAGTGCGAGAAGCGCCAGTGGTCGTGCCTGTAGATACGGGGCCGGAAGCAGACGCGATTGGAGAGGTACTGTGACTGCCGCCTGTGCTTGGCCTAATGCCTGTGACTTTCGAGATACTTGAGGATAGACCGGGCTCACTCGTAAGGCTTTGACCAGAAGCCTTTGGGCTTGAGTCCAGTGACTTTTCTGAGGTCGAGTGAACGGTGCTCAAACTTGTTCTGGTGGGCAGACTTGTTGAGCCTGAAAGCGGAGAGGTGGTCTCATCATTGGGTGCGCCTGATGAGAAAGTGGCAGTTGATGCTATCACCGAAGCCGTCAAGCTTGCAGACATCTTAGGTAACGAGGGCGACACTGTTGAGATTTTGGTGCTATCCAATGGTCCTCCTGATTGATCTGACATCTTCGACTTTGGACCTGAAGATATAGAAGCATGCCGCATGCCAGAGGTCGTGTCGGATTGAGAAGTCGAGGTTGTCGTAGATGTGCCGCGCGACAGTGTCGTACTTGCCGCCTGGGCATCGCTCGAGCCAATCGTTACGTTCAAAGTGCCTGCAGTAGACCTACTCGATTCATTGATTAGACTTAGGCTGCTAACCCCAATATTTGATGTTGTAGCGGTTGCATCATTGGACGACTCGCTTGACACATCGGCTATTGGCTTGCTTGCTGTGCGAGAGGAGGCGCGTGCACTCTTTGCGGATGCATCTGAAAGCGAAACACTCTCGATGACGGATGAGCTGCCTAAGCTGGACGCGGATGTACTTGATGACGTGCCATCCAGACCAGTACTGGGGCTAGCGAACGAAGTACCACTCTCGGTCGGCTTCGTGATCGAACCAGAAGGGTCGTTTACTCCATCTCCGAACGCTGATTCTGCAGTGCTAGGAGAATGAGGATTGCTCGCAGGCGTATTCGACGGTGGCTGAGTGCTGGCATCTATCGATCCAGAGCTGGCAGTGGATTTGCTCGACTTGATGTAGATGGTAGAGCTATCTGAACCAGCAGTAGTGACCACTTCCACAGTCGTATGAATGGCAGTGGCATGCCCGACGATGACTGAAGAGTCATTGTCTGTGGCGGCGTGATCCAATGTCGAGCTTTGCGTCGTATGTTGATCAATATCGCGTGTCCTGGTCGTGTTGCCTGAGGAAGCACCGATTTCGCTCCGAGATGTGTCGCCAGGGTCACTCAGACGAGTTGAGGATAGAGCAGATGCGGAGACGACCGTGTGACTCGTCTGGCCGCTTGTAGTAATCGACACGACAGGGTGAGGTCTCTTGCTTGGCGAGCTTGGATGATGGTTGTAAGGCGGCGGCACATGATACCCGCTGGCTAGATTACAAACTGCCAGAACTAGGTGTAGCGAACAAAGCACCATGATGGAGACGAATAATATCAAATCGGAGAATATCAGTAAGCTGAGTACCCAAGCATTGGAGTAGACTGCTTGAGTCTACTTAAGCTTCGCACTGCCTTCGAGGAAATCCAGACCGGTGTGTATGTGCGACCACTATGTCTCAAACGAGCTGAGTCTGCGTGGTACGTGGAACTCCTTGCCTGTTCCAGCCACTCCAGCGAGGGGCGTAACGCTGCATTCTGCCTATCTGAGCATATTCGGAGCCTAAATTTACTGCACATCGCAACCAGCTGAAAGACCGTGAAGTTGGATGCGCATGGAGGCGTTCATGCTGCACGCCTATGGTCGTCCCGGAGAACAGAAATAACTCGCACGGGGGTAGGCTGTGTCGGTGGCATGTGGTCATGCTTGCAGTACGACAATCATGCTCTTCGAAAGTGCTCGGAGGCGAGGGCTGTCGTCGAAGTTGCCTGGGCCCTTAAAAGTCGTGTTTGCGCCTCTGGCTGGTGACGGCCACGGCGACGGTGACACTCGAGAAAGTGAAGCTTACGTTCTGTGTAGCCTCTTCAGCCTTCGAGTGAGGACAGGACAGAACCAGGAAAGGGGAAGGGCTTGAAGTAATTGCTTTATACGAGAAAATACCAACCGAAGAACAGCAGCCATCCGAGTCGTTCATACAGTACCTGTACAGTCGTAGTACCTGGCCACATGCGCCTGTCTGAACGCCATCAACACCGTCGCCGTGTATGTCCAACACACTCAAATCAGCTTATGCCTTGCTCTTTTTGCTCTTCTTCTTTTCCTTGATCTGCTCTTCTGGAACTTCACCATTCGCAAGATTCTTGGACTTCTTCTTTTCCTTCTTCTCTTTCTTGAGCTTCTTCGCGATCGCCTCCTCGTCAACGTCCATGTCCATAGCTTCAGACTTGCGCTTCTCCTTCTTTGACTTCTTTGAGGACTTCTCGGTCGCGGCGTCGGCATCAATATCAGCCATTTCGACGTCCTCAGACTTTGACTTCTTGGCCTTCTTTTCCTTCTTAGTAGGCACTTCTGAGGGATCGGCTGTGATGTCGATCGTGGCAAGAGTCTTGTCCATTGCGGCTTTCTGTTACATCGTTAGCACGAGTCGTTGTCTCGTACATTGAACACAAACATACCATAGCGTCAGCGTTCTTCGTGGGGTTCACACCCTCTGCGTAAAATCGTAATCTCTCGTCGACCTGTGCTCGCAGCGCTTCACCAAACACTCTTGTAGGTGCCATGCTGAAGTTGTCGATACGCGAAGCAATCGAAGTCTTGTTGGCGAGGAATCGAGATATTCTGCCCTTGTTCTTCATGCCAGCGCGGCCGATAAACGAGGAGTGGTAGATGAGACCATACTTGGGCGTATTTCCCTTCGTCTTAAGAGCACGGAAAAGAGCCTTCTCAGCGCCGAGGATCTGGACAGTCGAGGCCGGGTACTTGGCCAAGTTGGTAAGGGAGCCAGCGTGCGAGATGAGACGAGCACCAACAGTCTCTCCGATCAAAGCTGCAAGATTGGGGGCGACAATGCCCATCTTGGCCACGAGGTAGTTTCCAAGAGACTTGCGATAGGCGGCGAGTTCTGCTGTGCGCTTTGCGAAGGTCATGACATTCTCCATGTCGTGCTCGGAGATCTCTTGACCCATGGACACACGCGCAGCTTCAATGATAGCGCGCGCAACACTCTCGTCATCGTCCACCAAAGCGGCAAGCTCATGCAGGCTGTCTTCGGAAAGAGTCTTCTTGTCACCAATGAACATGGCGCATCGAGCGTACTTGTGGTTATCGCTGACCACGCGGATCAGCTCTGGGAAATGCCAGCCATACCATTCTCGCACTCGCATAGAGAAAGTGTTGACGGCCTTGTCCAAGTGATCGATGGTCGCGATAGCCTGGATGATGTGGTTGTCGTTCTTCTGCACGCTGAACTTTACCTTGGCACGCGAGTAGGCGTGTCCAAGACCCAGCTGCGCGCGAGAGATATCACCAGTCTGCAGGTTCTTGAGCAGCTTCTCAGCATGCGATCGCAGCCCTCTAAGCAGATCGGCAGCCAGCTCGCTCGTCTCGGGAGTCTCGCACTGCACGCCTGGGAAGGCCTCCTTGATGCTTCCAGCAAGCGATTTGTCGCCAACGCCGAGAGACACTTTGCTCTTCTTGCCAGCCTTTGGCAGGTTGGCCTCCAGCTCGGTCTTGAGCAGCTCGCTCATGATTCCTTCAGACACGTCGTTGGCGTTCTCGAGCGCCTCCTGCGCGCCTTTGAATGGCGTGAAGGAGACCAGCTGGACCTGCTTGCCGAACTTGGCGAGATCTGTCTGCGAGTCCTGCACTTCCTTCAGGCGGGCGCCGATGGTGTCGGATTGTAGCTTCACCTGGAAAATGGCATAGCCCACAGACGACTCGTGGAGCAGGTAGTCGACCGACATGGCGGCGGTGGTGGAAGTATATGCCGCAGCTCGGGCGGTGAGGTTGTCGTGGTATTTCGGGCGATGTCGTTGTCTGTTGTGTGGTATCGGCTCCTCCACCTCTGTCTTGTCTAAATTCTGCGATGAGCTTCAAGCACAAAATTGAAGATTTCGAGCGACGGGAAGAGCGGGAAGGAGCTCGGGCCACAGTCGCTCCTTCCTCCGCTTCGAGACAACAGCACCTCCGCGTCGAGACACCATTCGAGACAACAGCACACGACTTCAACTTCACCTCTTCCACACCTCAACACACACCTGAATACCGCAATCATGGTCGGCCAGGATATGCCGCCCACGGGTGGCTACGAACCAGTCCAATACCGCCGAAATCTGCCCGTCCGTGGCTTCAGACCCGCCTACTTGCTGGTGGGTGTCGCAGGCATCATGACATACGGCTTCTGGAGAGTCGGACAGGGCATTCGAGAGCAGAAGTGGGTGGACAAGCATATAGTTAGAGGGGAAGAAACGTGGGAGTGCTGACTTGCGAACAGCGAACTGGCGCGAGAGAAAATGTGGTCGCGAATCCACCTCATTCCACTACTACAAGCAGAAGAAGATCGCGACGTGGTACGAAGGGACTTTGCACAGAAGGCGATGGAGAAGGAGCTACTGGGCAAGGAGGTGCCGATATACAACAAGGATCGGTATGACTTCCGCAACAGATGGAAGTGGAAGTGGAATATGGGACATGCTAACAAGTCACAGATTCGTGCGGCCGACGTACGCTGTTACACCCTCCAATGTGACGAAATAGAGCAAGAAAGACAGAAATCGTCCCTGGCATATTAAAGTGCCATGTGTATATACTGGGGAGTCGAGGAGTACATGCTCATATGAGTAAAGGTGGTACGCTACCAAATATCATGAATTTCAGCTTGTTGACATCACATTATCTCCACGCTTTTCTAGGTACTATACCGCTCAATAGCAAGATTCGACTTTATCTGGATCGCTGACGCCCAAGAGACACTTTTCGCGTCGACTCGTTCTCAGATATATGCAACCAGTCCACCACCCGTCTGGTGAAGTCGGATTCGGATAACACGTCTCACACGACGAGCTATGGCGATCAAGCACAGACCGATACGGATATGTTGCCAAGACGCCACCCTTCCTAAGGTCGACACTCAGCTGTCACGTCAGTGCTGCGCGGCCATGACGTGACATGGTGCTGGACCCAAAGCCGAATGCTGGAGTTGATGAGGAGTCGGATGACCAGTCACATTTTAGTCATCTGCATGCTCAGAACCAATCCGTGGATCGCATTGTACAAGCGGTTTGCAGCACCTGGTCATTACCACTCCCTTGGTACGTGGTAGTCTGTCTAGCGGACGGGAGTGCATATATGACTATCGTTGTGTTGCAATACACAACTACGACCTGGAGCATGCCGATAACCATCGATCGTCTTCAACCTATGTCAACGCCACAGTTCAGCTACACATCAATCTCTGCATTTCATGTGCCAAACAGGATATCATAGCCGTCCGATACGGCTTGCCGATAACTGCCATGCACCTTTCCGATATTAGACCCACATTGAGCTGGACACCCATCTTCATCCGCATCTCCGGTCAACACATCCATACTGCGATCACATAACAGCTGCTATTCGGAGATCTCTGGGAGGCCAGGTTTCAGGCTTCCATTGATCTCACCGCCATCACTACTTCTACATGGCTTTCGATGCCGCTCCTGGTCTCAGCCACTAGCAAAGACTACATCTCTGACTACTACAGTATCTTGATTTTACGACTTCATGATACCCAATCATTCCGCTCCATACGGTGAAAGAGGGCCCAGCACAAGAAAAGTTGAGAAACAACATGATGCCTCGCCTATGTTTACTGGTGGCAAGGCCTGCTTTACGTCTCTGTTTGCAGACGCTATGGGTACGGCTTCTTGTTGCCGGACTCCAATGTCTCGAAATTGGATAGCATCCTGGCCTCCTATCTTGCTGCAATCGACGATCCGTTCTCATGTTCGAGCGCTGAGGGCTGTGCGGCTGGGGTATGGAAGTGCGCTGCTTCCCTCTGCCAGAATCGGCATCGTCCATCTACACTTCGACCCTCAGATCTGGGCCCGCGACTTAAGGGTCAGTGTCGTCGTCCAGGTATGCCGCGCCCATATGCTTTGCAGGTAGCAGCTGACACTTTCGAGCCATTGTCGAGCACAATGTCGATCGATCCGCAACAAACATACAGAAGGATCAACGACGAAGTCTGGGATGATGCTGTACGGCGCCGTGGACACTCGGACAACTTCACGAGCAATAAGCGCTTCGCGGAGCTAAAGGTCGACCAACAACACGAGCGGCGGGCTTTCCACGCCAAACTACTACAACTCAGTCATGGTATTAGGCCAATCAACCTGATACCGTCGTATGTACGAAATTACAAGATTGCCAAGAACATACCGTGGCACCCACTGGACTGGAGCACAACCTTGCTTCGAGTCATCGTCGAATGCATCGAGCTTGATCCTGGATGTATCAACGTGCCAGCAGTGACTGCCGCTGCATCGACATTCCCGGCATCAGTCAGCTCTCATGGACGTCAGGCACTAGGGCATGCAGTGCCAATTCGGACGTCTCACGTGGGGACGACCCCTTCATCTGGCGCTGATCCTCGGCCATCAGCCATGAGAGAAGCTCCATCACTCCGAACCACTGATGTGAGCGCCAATCGTGGCAATAGTGGCCAGGCGAGCGCATCCGCCAAATCTGGGAGACTCAGCGCTGCTCCCACAACAGTCAAGCTGCAAGGCCCTCGCATCGCTCCAGTAGTCAACACGAAGGCATCTCTGCCGAGTGCAGTGGATGATTTCAAAGCGACACAACTCCCCAGTCCGCGCACGCCGCTCAAGCGCAAAGCAGAAGCCCCGTCGCTATTCATTCCAAAGCGGCCTAGGCCTTCACCAATCATACAGAGACATGAGCCAACGACGCCTAAGTCAGCACTCAGTACAGACATTGACCGAGTCAACATGATCTCGCCTCCCGATAGGTCTCTCACTCCTTCCTTATTCCAGACACCGATATCAGGCCCAAGCACATCGAAGCCTTCTTCAACTGCTATCAAGGGCGAAAGAGCGGCGGCTCAAACACGGTCTTTGGAACAGGTGCTCTCTCAGGCGTCCAACGACCAACTACTGACACAATTGAGTCAACGTATGGGCAAGTCGACGAGCTGAGTAGCGCAGCTGCATCTAACAACAAGCTCGACGGCCCTCTGCATATGCATGAACCACGACGGGATGCATGAACTATTTGCTGCATGTCCCTTTTCTATGTCTTACTTTGTCTCATTGTTCACAAGCAGAAAGACATATATGGCCAGCTCTCTGCGCTCTGCTTCCATGACTTTCATCAGACCCCATCATGGCTTCCAGCAGCTACACTTCTGGTTTCCACTCGGACGAGCACGATCTACTCGCATCACCTCCGATGACACCCACTTGCTCAGATCACCACAATGCTTAACAACCGACGCCTAACACAAGCAACCCCGCTTTACCTCCATCTCCGATCATCGACGCGAACATCTGGAAGGCTAAAATGCTCACCTGGTACCCGACTGGCCACTTTCGCCACGGACCCTACCACTCCTGCGAGGCAGATGCACAGGAAGAGCGAGATAGTATAATCGCAGCAACAAATTCACTAGCAAACAGCAATGCGGATCCGACATCTTTCATTCCGGATCGCAAACTTCGACAAAAGATACCCGCGGATGCCAAGAACTGCAGCACCAACCTCCTTCGTATGATCCAAGACTGTACCCGTGAGACTGCCGAGAGATGACCACGAAGAGTCGATAGGCAGGACTATACTGGTATGGAGTCGCCGGCTGATGTCGAAAGAGTGGCTGGTAGAGGAGCGTATGTGTCACGAGTACCGAAAATGGAGCCTTCTTGGGGAAGGAAGCGCAAGTTCGCGCAGGAGAGTGATGCTGGTGATGAGGATTACTGCGAGGAGCCGGAAGGGGAGAACATCTCGGTCATGAAGCGAGCACGTATAGACCACTTCTCTGCAACACCTAAGTCGAAACCAGATCTCGTTACACCGACATCAAGCGTTGCGAAATCAGCACCAACGCCGACGCCAATACAGCCCCATGAGCTTGAAGTCGTAGCTTCAAAGCTTCAGATTGCTCGAGCAAAGTATGAGAGTATCTCTGTCAAGGAGAGTAGAGAAATGAAGGGGAAGTTGCTGGCTTTACAGGTCGCTATATTGGAGCTGAAGGCTGTGTAGATCAGAGTGGAGATGGTGGGTGGTGCCGCGAACCATCTCGCGTTGGAGAGCACTCAGCAGGTAGTCAATGAACTGGCTTTGGAGGTCTCACAGATGGAAGTGTAGCTGAAGAATCCGGATATACTCTCACCTTAGGGTTACCCGAAACCAGTGGGACGACGACGACATACTCAAATCTACAATTAGAATAAGCTATCAGGAGACTTCTATCCACACCATAATGTTTAGAAAGACAGAAACCGATTGTACTTGCCTACGAAGTACAATACTCAACAGGTCGAATTAACGATATTGCGAAAATATCGATAGATCAACTTCTCTACAGCGACTCATGTAGATGCAGATCAATGTGTCCACTTGGATGAAGTCGACGAGCACGCAAGCACGGATTCACGGAGGAGGACAGCAAGCAGCGAAGGGCCTATGCAAGTACGACAATCGAGCTGTAGACGATACCGATACTACTTCGACCAATACGGTAAGTTGGTCTATACCAGGTTTCAATCGGCTATGTCCCTTGCGAAGCAAATATCTCCGAGACGCAATTATTTCTTGACAGCACCACGATAGTGCTCGAAGTGGCGTGGTGTCCGAGGCAGAGCGCGGAGACAGCGAGTTATTGAAAGCCGGTGAAATCTGTCATCAAAGTCAACGCGTGCGAGCTCGGATAGGATCCTCGCTCTCCACGATCGGTCAAAGTTTGAAAGCTTCAGGTCTGTAGCCTGGAAGGCTTGGTTGTTGGATTGGAGGCAGAGAAGAGGAGTAACCTGTTCATGAGTTCATTCATATCTATTCGCTCAAGTATCAAATGTTACAAGTCAAGCTCTCAAAGCTCATGCCACAACCACGATTCCATCAAAACTGGTCAGCCACAGTGAGGGTGCCCACCTAGTGCACCATCATCTCTGACTGAGGATGTGGCTGTGAAATGGAGCTGCCGTTCTTCTCGGCCGCGTGGCTGTTGCCAGCGTCTTGGGGAGCGTCGTCCATCTCCATATCGTCACCACCTTCAACTTCCTCGTCTCCTTCCTCATCATCTTCTTCGTCGTCCTCACTTTCCGCTTCGAGGTCAACTTCACTTCCAGCATTTGACTCCTCATCATCGTCCTTGCCGTTCTCCACTCCTTCCATATCTGCATCCTCTCCTGGTACTTTGGCAGTCGCGAGTGCCTCTCCCTCGGCAGGAGCAGCTCCTCCTTCCTCCTCTTCTTCTTGTTCCTCTTCAGCACCGTAAGCGGCCTCATCATCCTCTTGATTGTCCACATCAGGCTGTTCTGGAGGAAACTCGCTCGGAGCACTCTCCTCAGAGTCCCACTTGATCTGAAATCGTGTGACACGTGGCTTGTCTGCGAGGATGTTTCGTCGGATCTTCTCAATCTCTGGCTTGGCTGGTGGGTCCTCGTTCATAGAAGCGTCCATGTATTCGTTGTTGACATAGTAGCCCACGCGGACGAACTCGCGTTCATCGTAGGAGCATGAGAGGAGGATGACAGTGACGCCGAGAATGTCGGTGCCTGGAATGCGGTCGGTCTTGGGCGAGTCTGCTTCGAAGATGAACTTGTTGACGCCAACGGGGATGGGGCCGACGAGGAGTGAGTCGAGCTCTTGGTCGTGTTCAGATCTGGCAGAAGTAGATGAGTATATGATGTTGTAAGAGGTAGTAGTATAGTGAGACTCACGATGTAGCGGAGCCGACGTATGTGAGCTTCCACTCGAGATCCTTCTGAAGAGGCTCAAGACACTCAAACGTGATCTCGAACTCGTATGGCGCGTTGAATGGAGCTGGATTGTTGCGAACGCTGACGTTCAGAATACTGACTGTGGCCATCTCGGAAGCAAGTGTCTCTGATTTGCTGTGCTTGATGATTTGTGATGAGCTTGATGTTTGTTGGCGTGGATGTCGTGTGTTTGGAGAGAAGAGAGGAGTGTTTGTTTGAGACAACGCGACAAGCGCGAGAAGTCGCGTCTGATCAAAGTGGCAGTCTCTATGAAACAAGTCATGGGACAAGAGTGACATGCCAAGTCTTTCCGCTGACGACACCCTCTCATGGACGTAACAGGATTGCTGGCATGTAACAACTCCTCCACTCCAGTACAAGATCTGAGCCACTATGGCCCAATTCATTCGAGGCAAGCAGGCAGGAATTCAAAACGACTTGAGCGCTGGTCTGCAGGCAGACTTGTTCGCAGTCGACGATCTTGCACGATATGGCGTGAACTCACAAGTCTCAGCCATAGCTTACGACCCTGTACAGTCACTGCTGGCAGTTGGCACGAAAAGCTCTCAGTTTGGACCTGGTCAGATCTACATCTATGGACGAGATCGAATCGCAGCAGTATTGCCAGTACCGGCACGAGGAGCCAGCATACACACGTTACAGTTCTGCGCTGAGAAGCTGGTCTGTCTAGACTCGAAGCACGATGTATCAGTCTACTCTATCGAGCTTAAGAGACTGATCAGCTCACACTCTCCCATCGGAGCTGCGAATGTGCTATGTACGGATCCCATGCTAGACTATGCCTTTATAGGCATGCAGTCTGGAGAGGTGGTAGCATACGACATGGATCGAGAAAGTCCAGCTCCATTCAGGATACCGAACTTGTGGCAAGAAGTTGATCCCAAGGCTCGAATAGCATCAGTTGTGTCGCTTCAACTGCACCCTCGCGACATCGGTACCCTGCTCATCGGCTACAAGCAAGGAGCTGTCATCTACAGCTTCAAGCTGAACAAGGCTCTGAGGCACTTTCAATATGAGGTTCCGCGAGGTGCACCAGGCGGGGATGGCGATCCTTCCGCTGCCAACATTGTCAGGAGACCACATCTTACGCATGCTGCCTGGCATCCGACTGGAACTTTCATCATGACTGGTCATGAAGATAGCTCGATTGTCTTCTGGGATACGCTGAAGGATGGTCGAATGCTCATGGCGAGAACGTTGACTGACACGAATGTGGCCACGCCTGGTCATACTTCATCTGGTGGCATCGGTGATAGAGGCACTTTTGCTGTCAAGGAGCCACTGTTCAACTTCTCGTGGTGCGCCAATGGGCAAGATCCTGAAGATACTATGATCCTGGTTGCTGGCGGCCAGTCTACACAAGCACCCTCCAAAGGCCTGACCTTGTTTGAAATGGGACGCACTCCTGTGTATGCCACGAGTGCATGGGAGACGTTCCACACATACTTTGATGCACCGAAAAGACAGCGCATACTGCCGACGCCACCTGGAGCTGAAGTTGTGGACTACTGCCTGATTCCACGCACGTCACCACATTTTGCTGGCGCACATGACCCGATTGCGATCATCGCTCTCCTCTCATCAGGAGAGCTACTGACACTATCGTTTCCGTCTGGAATGCCGATAAGTCCCACCAATCAGCTGCATGTGTCCTTGACTTTTGTCCACCCATACATACACTCCATTAAGACCACACAATTAGGCCGTGAAAAGTGGCTAGGCTTGACTGAGAGAAGGCAACAAGGCCCGCCAATACTCACAGGTGGAGCCGAGGAACCTCGTCAACTACGCAGATATGAGGATCGCAACATTGTACAAGCTGTTCATGCTGATGGCACGATAAGGATGTGGGATCCTGGGTATGGCGATGAGATCGAGAATGAGAAGTTGCTGCAGGTCGATGTGGCTCGAGCCTTAGGACGATGGGACAATGTTCAAGTCACATCTACATCGTTCGCTGCAGCAAGTGGCGAGCTTGCAGCTGGTCTGCGAAGTGGTGAGCTCATCGTCTTCCGCTGGGCAAACAACAGGAACGCTGGTAGGGAGCCACCTGCACCGCGGCCGGCTCAACCTGGAGCCATTGTCAACATTACAGACCGGATGGAGCCTTCTCTGACCGAAGGACTTGGCCCATTCATCATGATTGATCAGAAGGACGGACCAGCCACGGCGGTCTGTCAGAGTGAAGTAGGCTTTACCGCTGCAGCCTTCGAAGGTGGAAGTATCATCCTCATCGATCTGCGCGGTCCTGCCATCATCCTCAAGACATCAGTTCACGAGTTCAGCAAAGCACAGAAAGGCGGCAGCCTTCGACGCCGCGCTAGTAGCGCCAGTTCCAAGCCAGAGTGGGCCACGACCTTATCTTTCAGCATCATGACTCTCGAAGGGGACGACTACAGCTCGATTGCGCTACATGTCGGCACAAATGTGGGCAATCTTGCCACGTTTAAGATCATACCCGATCCTAGTGGTCGGTACACAACACAATACGCCGGCCACGTTGCTCTCAGCGACACAAGAGTGATGTACATCGCGCCCATGAGTGCCGACACAGGCAGACCTGCCACAGCCACTCAAACAGTCATGGGTAACCTTCGCAGCGGATTGAAAGTCAATGGCGTCTTGATAGCATTGACAGCAACGAATATCCACATCTTCAAACCCGCAACCTCAAAAGGCGCTCACAAATCATTCGATAATTACTTCTGCGACGCAGCAGGTATAATCCGGTACCAAGACCAAGGACACGCCTTGCTAGGCCTCTTCGGTGACGGCAAAGCACGAGCATACTCACTCCCATCACTGAAAGAACTCGCGAGTATCGACCTGCTACCACTTGGAGTGGACATCAAACGACTCGGTAATGCAGCCATCACACCCACGGGCAACATACTCGCATTCACTGGACCTTCCGAACTGGCACTCCTCACGGTCTTCGGTACAGGCGAATCTCTACCAAGGAGACACGATAAACTCTTCAATCCTGATCGACTTATCCCGCCGAGACCTACCATCTCTACAGTCCAATGGCTTACCGGCACGCAGTACTTGACGCCTTCAGATATGGATATCCTGATAGGTGGACCGGATCGTCCTCCGAGTAAGCGTATGATTGCACAGGCTCGCGCCGACGAAGAGCAGAGACGAAAGGCGGGCATGGCGTCGAGTTCGAGATCTGCTACCGCGAACGCTGGACAGCAGGACGAGGGCTACTGGGCTTATATGCAAAGACAGCTCGCAGAACGCACCGAGAAGTTAGGGCTCGTTGGAGATAACATGGAACAGCTCGAGCAGAATAGTGGGAACTGGCTGAATGATGTTAACAAGTTCGTCAATAAGCAGAAGAGGAACGCGGCAGGTGGCATCATCAAGGCGAAGTTCGGATTTTGAGTGAGCTGAAGTAGGACAGGTTTATGGGCATGAGGTAATGGCTGAGGAGTATGCTGATGTGTTCACAGTTTATACCGATATAGCTGTGGTCGCAAAGTGTCATGCAGCTCGTAAATTCTGCAGCATGCATTCGCAACACCTTCTGGCTCGACCAGCCACAAGCTCCATTCTCGACGTCTGGTACGACGCAGCTTTTCTACATTGACAGCTCGACAGTTCGTCTCTCGTGGTGCGATTCATCTAGCGAGGTTTGTCGGTCGGGTTCAATCATATCTAAAGCACGTGTCTTGTCTTCGGCACAAACCTTGCCTCGACGTCGCTGGCTCACTCGAGGCTGCCCAGGTGAAGTTTATAAGACTTGACGTGCGAAAGACACTCTCCTGTACGACATGCTTGGAGTGCGGTCCGGTCATGAGGAGAGTCTTCGGACACTCGTCGCCAAGGATCGTGCCAGCATACCACTCACTGCATACCAAACGCTTGGCGTAGCACAAGCCCGCACGACGACTCGACTCCAAGACTGCCGATGGGCATATCGAGCTCAATATGACCCTGAGGTCATTTTCCAATTGTGCCACGGTGATTCGACGAAACACAGATAGTTCCTTCGAGAGAAGAAGCCTCCACGCTCAAGACTAATTTATTGATCGGATGGCGAATTTATTGGTGAGGCGTACATGAGCTAGCGGCGGCTACTGCCGAGCTAATGAAGTGCGAGAGCGGCTGTCACATGAAGAAGACGACTGGTGGGAACAATGAAACAACTGCATTGGCGAGGCTAAATAGGCTGCGAAACGTAGCAGATTGCTAAGTCAATGGCAGCAACGATTACTGGAGGGGTGGGAGAGTAAAAGATGTCAGATGTATCCACTCCGAATTCGACACTATCATAAACACGCCCTCACTACACGCATCGTTCGCAATGCATTCATTCCATTTGTTACCTCCTCTAGCACGCAGTCTCCTCCTCCTCAATCTCAAGTTCTCTCTTATAAGGCCCAACCTGCGCCGGAACAGCACTCGTACAAGACGTACAAATATTCGTAGCAGAATTACAAGTCAGAACTAAGCCCGTATAGATCGATCTCGTCTTGTAGGAGAAATTGAAGCCTTGAATAGCACCGTTTGCACCCGCTGTATATGTGTTAGCGGTTGATCATATAAAGATGATGAGAGATATCGCTGCTGGCTCGGTCGGGTGTTCAACTTACTACCTTGCATGCCCACAGAGGCTATGTATCCCTGATCCTGATGTTCGTCGTCGACATTGAGGTATTGTATCACATAAACATTCGGCCTAGCATACGAGTATGACACCGTATAATGATAATTTAACGTCGAAACATAAGGTCTGCTGAGATAGTATTCGAACGTGATTCCCGTGCTGTCACGTTGATAATAGATGCCTTGACGTTTCGTCGTATTTCCAAACATAGCCGTATCGTCCCAGAAAGGCGCAAGAGCATATGTCGGAATATCAGCCGTAGGCAATTGTACGTCTTCGAATTGTGCTGAACCTTCGTTGAAGGATAAGATACCGTTTGTAGAGCCGTAGACTGTTGACCATTGTTGATTATAGTATGTGACAGGCGCGGAACTGACGTCGATAGCACAGTAAGAGTCATCGATTGGCCAGCCATCTGGATCTCCGAAGTCGCAGGCTGTTGGAGTCGGCAAAACGAGCCAGGAGGAGGCTCGGTTGGCGGTTGCTGAGGCGTAGAATTGTGGGTTCGGGACGGCGCCGGCTGTGCAGGTACTTGCTTGTGAGACTGGTGCGAGGGAGGATGCGGGTGCTTGAGTTGGAGCTGCGGTTTGACCGGCTGTGGATGCAGCCTGCGCTGGTGTGCTGGCTACTCCCCCTGGAAGATATTGTGGCATGATTGCTACGACGCCGCCGTTTGTGTTAGGTTGGAAGACGCGGTCTGAAGCGAAGGATTTGAAGTAACAATTGCCTGACCCGACTCCATTGGTAGCGCCATTAGCTCCGGCCCAGGAGAAACCGCCACAGTTTGTGATCGCATCACAGAGGGCGAAACATTGGGTGTAGGAGCCTGTGACTCCCGTGTTGGAGAGAGTGGTGCCAGTGTAGTCTCCGCCACATCTCACGAGGTATTGAACTCCTCTGCTGTCGGTAGCCGTGACACCATCATCAGCTGGGCAAGCTCCGGCGAAAGTTGTGGCAGGTACAGCTGCAGATGATGTGGAGCTCCTTGTCGTAGTGGTAGTGGTCGTCGTTGGTGGAGCTGAGGACACTGCAGGCGAGCTGGACGTACTTGGAGCACGCGAAGAGGAGCTTGATGCTGCGATGCTGGATAATGCTGCGCTAGAGGAAGCTGCTGCTGCTGCTGCTGCACTACTGCTCGAGGAACGCACAGTCGAGGACGCTGCTGGGCTGGAAGAAATTGCTGCTGCTGGGCTGCTAGAAGAACGCACAGTCGAGGACGCTGCTGCAATACTGCTAGAGGAACGCACACTCGATGATGCTGCGAGTGGTGGTGGACTGGAAGAAGCTGCCGCTACTACACTGCTGCTCGAAGTCGCCGCCGAGGATACGCTTGGCAATGCACTGCTCGGAACGAGCGAGGGCGAGGCAATAGGCGCACTAGAAACAGCTGGGAGCGAGAGGCCTACGGTGTTGCTCGACGATGAGGAAGCTGCCTGGCTGCTGGAAGGGACCGGGAACGTGAAGTCCGAGGAGAAGATAGGCGCAATGCTGAATCCTGTCGAAATGAGGCTGTAGGACGCGGTTGAGTAGACCGAACTGTAGTACATCGGAGGTGAAGTGTACAACGGAGTCGCAGGGTATACCGTACCCTCTGTAGGCAGAGCTGGAGACTGAACAGGTGGAGTGCTGACCACAGGTGTCACAGTCACTGCAATGACTTGAGTGCTTGTGTAAGTGACGCTGCCGCTCACTGAGTGAATCAAGCTTAGTGATGTGGAAATCGAGGGCGAGGCTGCTGGAGAGGAGGATGCAGGAGGAGCAGCCGGAGAGCTGGATATGACTCCGGAGTCGCTCGAAATCACGATCGGTGGCACGGTGAGGGCCACAGTGGCGGTAAATGTTGATGATGACACGAAGGGCGCAGAGGACGATCCTACAGCCGGAGGTATTCCAGCGCTTGAAGACCCAACAGCTGGAGGCACGCCTGCAGAGCTCGATGCTGGAATCACAACACCACTTGGAGTCGAGGATGGTGGGGGCACGACGGCGCTTGAAGCTGGTGGAGCGCTCGAGACTGGCGGAACAGCGTCGGATGCTGTGCCAATAACCGATGGATTACTTGCACCAGCAGAAGATGCTGGCAGATCTGTCGCAGTAGCTGTGACCGGAGCCGTGGACGATACTGGCTCAACCGGAGTCGCCTCAACGGCAAAGTTGACAGCAGTCCATGACGAATCCACAGGGCCGTTGAGTTGAACCACAATTCTTGAACTGTTTCCTTCGCCCGACACGAAGAACTCTGCCGCGCCGCTGTCGAAGTACGTGCTGTTCCAGTTCAGCCCGAGGCTTTCCGAAAAGAATGTCGTGCGAATGAACTTGAGAGTCGCCGAGGCAGCGAATGGAATGCTGAGATCAGTCGTGGCGGCAGTGACTTGCTTGGACCCATCAGTCGCGACCGATAGCTCGCCCTCGATGATCACATATTGTACGGCCTGGCTGGCGTCGGATGTAATATAGCCATCAATGTCGAGAAATGATCTTGTGGCAGCGACTTGTCGTTTGGCCTTTGCACTGCCCACTGGCTGAATCTCGATAACAAACGGGGTACCGCCATTCACAGCATCGTCGGTAAGAGCCGCCGCAGATGTGTAGGCTGGAGGCGCAACCACAGCTGAGCTGGAGATAAAAGACCCACCACTTGAGATAGGCGGCTGCACCGGAGGAGAGGATGAAGAGGATGGCGCATTGCCTGCCAGCAATGTGTCGCATGTGCCGAATCCGGGCTGGCATCCAGTACCGCAGTATGCTGACGTGCGTCCACAGTATCCGTATTGACTGCAACAAGTCCCATCAGGAGCTCCGTAGCAATTGGTGTTCAATGGTGGACCGCACAATCCACTGGGGTTGACATTGCTTGATGGCACAGCCATGGTGCTTGATGACACTGTCATTGTAGACTGCACCACAGTAGATGTCCAAGAACCGCTCGAGCTGGCCGTGTAGGTGAGGCCAGTTGTGTATGTCGGCTTGCAATAACCTGGGTACTCCGTGACTGTTACCACCTGGCCCAAGACCATCGCTGGCAACGCCAACATCGCGCCGTTAAGACGCATCGCGTCGGATCCGTCTTCTTCGCGACTATATGTTCGTCGTAATTCGTTGTAGTGTGATGGTCATCCAGATATTCGTGATTCGTGAACAATGCAGACGCGTCCGACGCCAATAACGAGGGACTGTAGTCAGAAAGCCTGTGTTGTGAAGAGCAACACATGGCGAGGAAGGTTTCTCGACAAGCCAAGCTCTGTGGAATGAAAACAGGATAACATACCTCTCCCCGTGGCGTGGATCCGCGCGCCTAAACAATATCGCACTCTGCCGCGGAATGTGCTGACCGTGTTCTCGACGTTTCTCGAGACTAGAGAGAGATGTATCGCTACCATGACATACATGCCATGAGAAGCAGAAGCCGGCATGCCCCAGAGCAAAGCGTTTGAAGTGTTGCAATACAAACTCGAGAGATGTCCTCGATGATCCAGCCTCCTTCGCGTGACCATGCAAGGGACATTCGAGGTCCGCTGCCACACTTTGCCACATAACACTCCGGCTCATTCCTGATATGCCAGACCTGGCCTCATCAAATATAGCTCTTCTCTTGAACGTGCCCGAGACAATGCCAGCTCTCGTACCAATTCCGAATGCTCGAGGATCGTCTTAGAGAGCCTGGCTGGTGCCACGAAGCGTCTCCACTCCAATCTGAGCTTCACTTTGCCTCCGTTGGCAGTCGTGCATCGTCCTGACGAGTTCTTCGCGACGTCCGAAGGAAACCGGTATATCTGTTGCGAGAAGTGTGGACTTGCACAGGAAGAACCAATACGCGTCTCAAGCACGCGTCTAACTGCTAGCATCTCGTCGCTCTCGGTACTTGTGATCTCAAAGTGACCTGACGACAGTCTTGTCGCCTCAATAATGGTCGCGATATCATGCTGTTGTGGTGACATAGGATAGAAGACAAGACGGAGGAGCAGGAGAGGTCAAAACACACCGATGCCAAGGCCGCTCGTTTCGTGGACTCTATCAAAACAGCAGCCACTTTCGTCGACTCCACCTTGCCATCACACTACATCGAATATTGAAAGCACTGAAAGATGGCAAGGTCTGTCAATGTCCCTCTCGCCGCAGAATCCGCCTTTCCCGAGAGCTCTTCTTTCTTGGTTTCACGACGATCAAGACAAAGCCAGCAACTCTCCTGCTTACGACCACATATTTCAGACTAGCGTTTCTGGGCATTGTGCATGTATGACCCATCCAAGCCTCTCAGGACCGAAGCATTGAAGTACTGCCAGCTCCCATCCCGCCGCATCCACTCCACCACCGAGACAGACTGCCTTCTAACATTCGCAGGTCGACCTTTGACCGAGAGAACGCAGTATACTGGAGAATGAATCAGGATCGCTTCTGCTTTGGTCCTTGGAGAACACTCACCTCTGGCATACCCACTCTCCTCGTTGACATCCGCACTAACGTTCACGACATCGATCTGATATTCCGGATTGGCCTGTGCGATCGCTTTAAAGTCCTCCTCAGTCTCCTCATAGGTCTCGTTCTTGGGAAGCTCATCGATATCGCCTCTGTATGTTGGTGCGACCAATTTCTTCGTCGCTACATATGAGCGATTGTTGATGGAGAGAATGACAGATCTGCTAAGCTTCTCGAGCTCTTTTGCAGAATCTGATTGCTGCGATCCCTTCTCGGCGGCCTGCGCAGGCTTATATGTCGGAATATCTTGAGCTTTAGCGGGTTGGGAAAGACCTTTGTACCCTGGCATGAGTAAGTCCATCGACGAGGTCATCGTCGCATGCCAGGGACCACGCTCTGTCTGGATCCGAGAATGGACGGGCTTTGCTAACGCAGGACCATGATTCTAAAGAAAGCTGAAGAGAGCTGAAGTCACACGAGTCGAAGCACACCGGCGCAGTCTCGAAGCTGGTTCTGCAGGTACATGGTCACAAGTTTCGACGATTTTGATCAATCCTTGGACGCCACAAACGTGGTGGCTTCCATGCCAATGTTGATCATACCGAAACAGGTCTTGCGAAACGAGGCCTCTCAATTCAGGCAGGTACCAGGCACACAACATCACATCACTTGCTGAGGAGCAACAAGCACTACGACGGATGCAATGCATGGAATGTTCCATCGCCTGTCGTCATTCCGGTGTGAAAATAAGATCGGGCTACTGCTCGCCGACTGCTCAATACTCTCGCTCAGCAACGATCGGCTTCCTCGTACTTAAGCTGGACAAGTCTACTTACCAGAGGACATGTTCACGAGCGGTATTAAACTCCCGAGCCGACTCACACCTTACAGAAAGCCTGGCTTGCTCGCACAGTATCTTGCTGGCATTGATCCACGAAAGAACATGTGCACACTACCATAATCTTGGCACCGATCGCAGCAAAGAGCACTAGATCTCGACTTTGAGTGAGCCAAGAATCTTAATGTGTCACAGGCTGAAGGTAGACATCAGCCTACCGCCTTGCGAACATGGTCACCCCATGTACAACGAGATCTGCTGCGGCGATCAAATGGCGTACAGTCAGCACAAACCACGTGGAAGCAACGGGTTCGCGACTGCATACCGGCGTCACTCGATGCAGAGACATACCCATATAGTCAGGTCGAAATCTGACTATGCCTTAATAAATGCATGCACAGTGTTGAGTGCCCTACGTGGGACAGGCTTATCCTTCTTATCCTCCTAAACGGTCGCGATGCTAGGGCTTGTGCTGACTGATCGCAGTGTGCGTATTCGCTAGCGCGATCCTCCCGTGAGTATGCGCCTCGCTCATGCAAATCAATGCCAGGCATACAGGAATCATATATGGATAGCCCTCAGGACCATTTCACGCTACCAATGCATCCTTCACGACGATTTGAGAAATGGGGTGACCATATCGCGATGCATGGATCGGTAATCAGGAAGATACATATAAGACTCGAGTGGCTCTCCTTGTGCATAGTTGTACAGAGCGTATACTTGTCTTCGACTTAATTTAATAGATCATGATGCTGTCCACAGCTGCGACACTGATAGCTATATGTACATTGTCTTCAGCTCGACTTCTACAAAATTCACTGCCGTCCGGCTCATCCTTTGGAATCGCTGGCCAGAATGCTTCATTCGACTATGTTATTGTTGGAGGAGGTACAGCGGGCAACACGTTAGCATATCGTCTTGCAGCAGATGGACGCTTCTCGGTTGCTGTGGTTGAGCCTGGCAGCTTTTAGTGAGTTATATCCTCATCCTCGTCAGACGGCTTTCTTACAACGACCACAGTGAGCTCGACAACGGTAATCACTCTATAGTCCCAGGCTATGCTCTCATACCAGCGCCCTCGGTCGATTGGGGCTTCGAGACCACGCCACAGACGACTCTTGGTGTAAAGGTCCAGCCATATCTACGTGGCCGATGTCTCGGAGGCTCTTCCGCACGCAACATCATGGTATACCAGCGGCCAACAATCGGAACTATGCAGAAGTGGGCAGATGAAGTAGGCGACCGAAGCTGGACATGGGATGAGACCTTCAAGTACTACCGGCGAAGCAGTACATTTACCGATTCCGTCTTGTACCCACGCACGATCGACTCCGGTCCGGCTTGGGAGGCAAGCGCGTATGATAATGGCCCACTACAAGTCAGCTTCGCCAACTATTCTTCGCCGATCACACCATCGATACTCTCCGCTTACAATGAAGCTGGTGATCCTGTGGCGAAGACAGGATTCTCGAGCGGCAGCTTGTTAGGCCACAACTATATGCCAACCACGATTGAGCCTACCAAGCAGGAACGGAGCTCATCGCAGACCTCTTATCTGAATCTGGCACTCCAACACACGCAATTGACAGTCTACACACGTTCGTTTGTGAAGAAGATAATGTTCGATGCGAACAAGACTGCAACCGGTGTCGAGGTCGAGTCGAGTGGCACGCCATTCTTCTTGAGCGCCAAGAAGGAAGTGATTCTGTCCGCAGGGGCTTTCCAATCGCCACAACTTCTCATGGTAAGCACATGGCGAATTCAGATCGTGTGCGAATGCATCGTAGTAATGTTTATCGACAGGTATCTGGCATTGGCCCAGCACGCGAACTCGAAGCTTTGTCAATTCCCGTTATCAAGGACGCTCCGGGCGTTGGACAGAATCTGCAAGATAATCCTCTATTTGGCATCTCTTTCGCTGTCAACAAGGAAACGAACTCGGTGTATCAGAACGATCCCACTCGGATGGCCGAAGCAATCGCCGACTACAATGAGCAACACAAAGGCTATTTGACATCGGCGGTTGATGCTATCTCTTTCGAGAAGCTGAGAGACATGCCTTCGTTGAACATCTCCGAGCAGGCTCAGAGGGATCTGTTCTCGATACCAGATGACTGGCCCGATGTTCAGATCATTGGAGTGAGTGCTCCACTTAGATCATAATAAGCAGATACTGACACCACCAGTTCGCACAATATTTAGGAACGACCTTGGCTACTCCTGCGCCCGACAAGAATAACTACGCCTCATTTCTAGGTAGTGTGATCGCACCTTTGTCACGAGGAATAGTCTCGATCAACAGCTCCGACATGGCCAACCCTCCTATCATCGATCCACAATGGCTTACACACACCACGGACCAAGAAGTAGCTGTTGCAACAATGCGACGAGCAAGACAACTGCTCGACACAGACGCAATGCGACAGGTCGCCCCCACTGGAGAAGCCTTTCCTGGCGCCAACGTCACTTCTTACGAAGACTTGCTTGCAATTGTCAGAGGACAGACTGGAACATTCTATCACGCTTCTTGCACTTGTAAGATGGGCAAAGAGGATGACGAGATGGCTGTCGTGGATTCGAAGGCAAGAGTTTATGGAGTCAGCAATCTTCGGGTTGTGGATGCTTCTGCGTTTCCATTTCTACTACCAGGACAGCCACAAGCGACGGTATGAGGTTCTCGATGCCTTCGGTGTTACAGTGCTGACCAGTTTCGCAGGTGTACATGTTCGCTGAAAAGATCGCGGATGATATTCTGTGTGCAGCATAGACTGGCGATGGAAGAACACCTTTTCCGAGCTCAGCTAACAGTAGTAGAGATTAACTTCACTCTTCCAGAACCAAGCATATATATTTAAGTCATCGCCAAAGACCCCTCGAGCATTGTTCTCTACGCACGTGGACGCGGATACTCCACTATGCCGAGCTCGAGCAATTTGCGCCAGCCTCGTGCCTGCATTAGGCGAATCGGCAATTTCATGGCAGACCCACCACATACCCTAGAAGTCTTATGCTAAGCATTATAGTGCGGCGCGCTAGTATGGCGGAGGCCAGGGTTCATGGAAGTTGGGCAGGAACTGTTCACATGGGTTTGTGGTTGGCAAAAACGAGACTGTTGGGAAGTGAATTGAGGTGTTTGCAAGCTGAGAATGGCGTCGTCATTTGCCAGGACAAGAACATGACAGGATTCTGAGCAGTCGGTAATGTAGGACATCTGCCGTCCTGTGTATAAGCTCATGATGATTGCTGAAGAAGTCGTCTCTTCGTTTAGACCTGGGTGTTTTGTATTACAGTTCGGCAAGAGCTGCCACTCCATCTCCTTTTTCGCCATTCTGGCAGCGCATATCCAAGCACAACTCTTATGCCGGCGAGTGAGGATAATGTCTCTTCTCACCATCCCACTCCTGCCAAGCAGACTCCGGCGGTGACACAGGCCTCGAAAAGTCCCCATGACCACGAGGAGAAGTCGGTCTCGAGAAGTTCCGTCCAGGTCCACAGCCTCCAGGATCCGGTCTCGAGAAGTTCCTCTCATGGTTGAAGTGCACTGCTCCGACTTGCGCATGGATTGTCTCATGGACTTTGTTCGTGCTAACGTTCTGTAAAGGAATGAAGTGGTCATCATCGCTGTGCCTAGGGCGGACGAAGACCTCAACACCATCTTTGTCAAGTCCACTACCCACAGCCGTACGTCCAGAGAGACCAGACTTTGCCGTCCCACCAAGCCCGCTAGGATCGTGTGTAGATTGTCCCATTGCCCTAGGAAAAGCGCGTCTGATCAAGTTCCGTATACCTGGCATACATGCACACACCAGTGCAGTGTCGACTTCGATAACAGTCCAGTATCCGATCTGCTTGTAATCGTAAGAGATGTTCTTGGAGTCGCCAAACTTGACCAGTAATCGTAGTCGCAGGATTGAAACAAACGTGACGAAGAATCCGACGCCAAACATGAGCATTACGAGGAATTTCTTCCGAGGGTTGAGATTCATGTCCCAGAGCATTGGCATTGGGAGGATGACGACGATGATATCGAGGAAGATGTTGAGACCTGCGGAAGCCCAGGATTGGGCGTTGACGTTGTTGCATTGGCCGGGTCGGGTTTGATCCCAGTTCAGCCAGGCCTACAGCAACAGTGTAAGTAGGCGTGGAAGCACGTAGTCATGAGCTTGCACTTACATTCTCAACAGGATTGCATTGAAAGATGGTTATCAGGATGAATGTGATAGCGTATGCCACATTTAGTCCTATGGCTCCGTAGACCAACCACTTGAAGTATTTGTTGGTGAAAATCTTGAGGTAAGTGCACAGGATCGCGATCTTAATGATAGGTAGTGCAGTCAAATACAGGACTTCGTCAATGTAGTACATCTGTCTAGAAGGTCAGTGAAGTATTACACGTGAGATCGCAAGGTACTTGCTTACCTTCAGTGCCTGCGTGATGTTATCAGGCGACAGTGTCCATATGTCTCTGCCAATACCAAGTCCCGTCAAGACATTAGAAAGCACCGTGATCGGAATAAGCAGAATGAAAGCAATCGTAATCGTAAGATCGTCCCACCAAAGATCATTATCAATCCTCGCACCTGTCTGGCAAGGAAAGTATATCTTCGATGCGAGCCTCATGAGGTATGCCACTACCACAATAGATCCTCCGATCAAGCTGGCGACCGAAATGGTAGGTGCTTCGTGTGTAGGTCGCTCGCACAAGGTTTCTGTGAGATTCTTCGCGCTCAATTGCTCGCGAAGAGTGCAGGTCATCGTGGCACATTCTTCGATGCCTGCTGTGGCTGTAGTGTTTGCACAGCTCGCTGCGAGGTCGATGTTGCCGGCAGTGATGCCTGAAGCTGCGACCACTTCTAGGAGACATGTTTGCTGATGAGATGTGTTAGCATCATACACACTGCTTGGAAGATGTGGACTACTTACTGCACATTTCGGCATAAGTGCCAAAAGCTCTAGAGCCCGAGTAAGTTTCGCTTGTGCGCCTTCAGTTGCATTCTGACAGGCACATAACGCCACCCAGAAGACCAGCCAATTCCACAGAAGCCTCATGCTTAGGGCTGAACAATCGAGAAGGAACGCAAAGGAATGAAATGAAGAACGAAATCGTGTCAGTAGTACATGCAGAAGAAGAGGATTCGTCAAGGGAGTGTCGTGGCGCGAACAGGCCGTGTATGTGATGTGCAATGGGTGTGATTCCAGCAAAGCGGAGACAGTTCCCAGCTGCGAGGATGGTGTCGAACACCTACCAGAGAGTTTCCAGCCGAGTCGCCAACTCGGAGACGCTACATTATGTTGACCGCGACAGTTCTTGATTGCTATGCAATGTGGATGTTGTCACAGGCAGAGCTCCGCGCAGTAGTTCAGTGCTGAAGTGAAACATTTGCCATTCTGATGCAGTTGCTGTCGATCCGCGCTATGGTCTGGTATGGAGCGGTGCACGAGGAGACTCCCGTGTGCCGGGATCATGGGTGAAGAGTAGTCGTAGCGCGTGGGCCCGGGACGCTAGTCCTCTTGGAAGCGTATGTACCGACTATTTCCCATACAAGCGAGGATATGCCAAGTGAGACATCATAGCCCGGAATTGGTATAGCACGAGCACTTGATCATCTAGTGAGATGAGTGTATATGTGCTCGGCTCGGCAGGTACAAGCGTGTCTTGAAGATAGGAAGACGCCAGTTGAATTCGTCCTCTTGGTCATCGTTGTTGGTGTAGAGAAAATGCACATCCATTTACTTGCGGCGTCCGCTGGCCTTTTTGTCCAAAGTGCTTTCGCGTTCTCGAATCTGCATCATGCGGCAGGACATGTACACTCTGGCCATGTCGAGAAGCGACTTCTCGATCTTTCATCGTTAGTCGACTCACTCGATTTGCCTCTCGGCTCGAATGGCGGAGCAGTGCGAGTGACTGGAGATCACGAATGGAGGGCACCAGTTGAGGGAGACCAGAGAGGACCATGCGTGCGTTGAACCAGCATTTCGAGTTGATTATGGCTGACACTGGCAGGACAGCCCGGATTGAATGCGCTTGCAAATCACGGATACATTGCAAGAGACGGAATCGCAACACTGCTCGGAGTAGTGCCTGCCATGAATCAGGTCTACGGCATGAGCTTGGAGCTGGCTCTACTGCTGGCAGTTATGGGCACCGTCTGGTGCGGCAATCCTGTGTCGCTCAGCCCATCGTTCTCGATCGGCGGTCCTGATCCAGCTGTGCAAAACCTGCTCGGAAATGCTCTGGGGCTGTTGGGTGAGCCTCGTGGTATCGACCATTCGCACAACCTCATCGAAGCCGACTCTTCGCCCACGCGGGATGATATTTATGTGACCGGCAATCCTGTCACCATGAATCTGACCAACTTCGAGACTCTGTACGACATGATACCGGAGGGCTCCAGCGACTTCTTCACGCTGGACGTGATGGCCGACTTCGCCATGATCCGATTCAACCAATCGATTGCAACCAATCCGTACTTTTACTATGGTCCTGTTAGCGGGACGATTGCTCGAAACACTGGATACTGCTTCATCGGCAACTTCTTCGCCAACTATACCACCGGCCAACCACAGCTTACCCACGACATCCTGAAGAGCTTCTTCGCCGTGAGTGGAGATCGTGACAACTTCACATACACGCCAGGCCACGAGCGCATACCAGAGAATTGGATCGGAAGACAACAAGAGTACGGCCTCGTGAATCTCAACCTCGACATCGTAGGATTCATTTTACGCTACCCAGTCTTCGCCAGTGTCGGCGGGAACCTCGGCAAGGTGAACTCGTTCTCTGGTGTCAACTTGGCTGATCCTGTGGACGGAGTGCTTGGAGTGACGAATCTGCTGCAAGGAAACAATCTGCTCTGCTTTGCTTTGGAGCTCGTCAACTTTGCTGCACCAAACTATCTGAACAGCCTTGTGACTACGCTGGTTGAGCCGCTGAAGATGCTGACGCAAGCCATTGCCGCGCCGCTTCTGAACATGAGCTGTCCTCAGCTTGATGAGATCACGCGTGATGGAGTGCCGCTGTGGGAGTCGCTGGGCGCCGAGTTTCCGGGAGCGAACAAGAGTGGTATTGCGTTGTGATAATGGAAAATGGAGGTGATGTCGTGAGGAGGTGGTCAGACGCGGCCGCATTGGGGATATGTACAACCACGACTTATTTGCTTAAGTAATATATAGGGAGGCCCAGAGTGGCCATGCGCCAAAAGTCAGCTTCGCAATCCGACTCAGAATGTGTCTCGAATCTGGCTATTTGCGACGACATAGACTTCCGCGTTATACGTTGCGCAATATGAACTTCCTAGGTGTTTGCGTAAGGTACTGTTCTATTGGACTACGTACTAGTTTTGTCGTAAGTATAGACGAGAAGTGCGATATTGTCGTCGATACGAAGTCCATTTTTTGCTTATCCTAGGACTTTATTCTAGGGCAAATTTAAGGCACCGATTGTAGAAATAAGGTATAAATATTTTATAGCCTTATAACTAGCTAATTAGTAGGCCGATTACTAAGCTTTATAGTTCGATAGGTAGCTATACTCTACTACTATCTACTAAAGTAGTATATATATTATAAGAGTATAGGTATATAGTAATATATAGAGCGCTAGTTAATAAGAGTATTAGTTATATAAACTAATTCTTACCTCTATAAAGGATATAGGAGCTCTTAGAGTTATAGAGCAACTATATACTATATATACTCTACTCTTAGAACCGAGAATATAGAATTGCCTAGTAATCTAGATTCTCTTTTTAGAGTTAAGATACTATATTCTTAGACCTAGCTTTTATAATTATCTCCTTCCTCTAAGAAGCTACTTTTAGTAATATTCTAGTAAGAAATATATATACTTCTTATAGTAGTATATTATATAATATACTTATTACTATCTATATATATTATATATAAGAATTCTATAATATTCTATATAATTTATATTATTAGCTTTAGTTTTAGTATTCTTAGTATTAGCCTAATCTCTATAACTTTAGCTTTACTTTATAATAATAGTAAAAGGTTGCTATATAACTTATATATAATATATAATTGCTACTTACTAGTTGCTACTACCTAGCGACTATAATAAATATATATTTAGAACTTTTTTTTAGTTTCTTTTCTTTTTTATATATATATATATATATAATCGGCCTTTTACTACTTATAGTAGTACTATCTCTTATATATTAGTACTTGCTATATATATACTATATACTTGTTCTACAAGTATAATAGCTACTTGCTACGCTTGCGCTATACTTAACTACCTACTTTATACTTCTAAAAATTTTACTTTTTTTTTTAAGTAGAATATTTCGGTATACTTTTACTACCTTCTATATATAATAGACTATATATATACTTAGTAAACTCGAGTCTACTATAAGTTGCCTACTAACTAAATATATATTATAGCTACTATAGAGGCCTATAATAGTATAATAAAGGTTAGTAAGGTAAGAAAGTATACTTACTACTTTTATAGCTACTATACCTATATCTATATTAAGAATACTAACCTATATTAGTAGGCGCGCTAGGTACTCTTCTACTATACTAAGCTTAATTGCCTTATACTAGGTATATACTAGAATTAGATTAAGTACTATCTTATCTACCTCCTTCTTTTTATTAATAAGACTAAGTACCTTATCTAGGCTAATAGTAGCAAATTACTTAGAGAGTTTAAGACGCCTAAGAAGAGTATATCTACTATATAGGTAGGTTATAGTAATAGTATAGCTACTAGCAAATTCCTCTTAGACTAGACTATAGCTAACTTTACCTAAGCTTAATTCGAGCTCTTTTTCGAGATATAATATACTTCTATACTTCTACTCTAGTATAATATATATATATTATATCTAATACTAATAGTTCTTATAGGCCTAGTATATAAATAGTATTACTACTTCTACTTTCGAAACTACTCTCGCTACTACCTATCTAGATAGTAGTAATTAGAAGGAGAGTAGCCTCTCTAATATCGAAGAGAAGAAGGAGATAGAGAAAGAAGAAAAGAAAAGAAAAGTAGAAGAGGTAGTAGAAGGAAAGGATTATAAGATAGGCAAGGTAGATAAGGCTAATAATAGTAATACTATCGAGTAGCCTACTCGCTACCTATACTCTATAAGGAGAGGCTCTAGGTAGATATAAAGTTACCTAGAGTTATACTTTAATAATATAATTTAGTAGGGGAGGGAGGCTCTAATTAGGTATAAAGTCGATTATTCTTAGACCTATATAGTAGCCTTATATAAGCTTATTATACTCTCTACTTATACTACTAACTACCTTTGCTATAGGCGAGTAGTAAATAGAAATATATTTCTATAAACTTAAATATACCTTTTCTATCTAGTATCTACTAACTCTATAGCTTTAGATTATTTCTACTTCTTTTTTATAGTATAGCTACTTGCTGCCTATAACTCGAACTTATTAAGTGCTATATATTCTCTAATATACTTTTTAGGTTTCTACTAGTTATATTTCTTAGGCTATTCTTACTACTTTACTAGGTAGTATCGGACTTTCTTTTAGACTTAAGTATTAAGAATCTTCTCGACCTTATATATACTCTCTTTGTCTATAAGTAGTAGGCTCTCTACCTACGACTCGCTATCTTTCTAAGGCTTAAGAAAAGATATATAAAAAATATTATAGATATATAAGTTAGATAGTAAAGCTAGGTAATATACCTACTTTCTAACTATATTAATAACTTTAAATAGTCTAGCAAACTTGTTTATAAGCTTCTTCGAAGGCACCTTTAGCCTTAAGTTCTTAGTAGAGAGTAAGACTTACTATTCGACGTTATACTATATTAGAGTATACTTTGTATTAAAATACTTTACTTATACTTTACCTACTTCTTGCTATTACTATATTAGCTTTTCGTAGCTTTGCTTTAGTCTTCGAGCTATATTAGTTACTACTAGTACCTCCCTTTTAGGAAGCGCGCCCCGAGCTTCTCTCGTATATACTACTAGCTCTAGATTAAATCTATAAAGCTCTATAAATAGAGATTTTTTAGAAAGCAAATAAGTACTATTATTATAAGTAAACTTAGCCTATACTAATAGCTCTACCTAGTCGTTCTACTACTTACTATAGTAGATATATAGGTACGTCTTAAGCGTTTAGTTCGCATACTTAGTCTAACTATTAGTCTAAGAATAGAAGGCTATACTTAGCCTACGCTTTACCTATACTTTATAGTAGAAGTCCGACTAGAACTAGCTAGTAAAGACCGAACTTCTATTACTTACAATTCCGAATAGTATACTATAGTAACGAACTACTTCCCTATATAGGATATTAACAAGGTCGATACTTATATATTTCTTAGTAGTAGGTACGAAGATATATATTTTAGTATAGTAGTCGACAATTATAAGGATTGTATTATATATATAGCTATCTCGCTTGCTTAGAGGAAGGTCTATAATAAAGTCCTAGGTCAATTCTTGGAATAGCCTATCTAGTAGTAGTAGCATAGTTAGCTCGCTATATAGATAATAGCAATACGCTTTGGCTATCTAGTAACAACTATAGATCTCGATATAACTAGTAATATCTTTACTTATATATAGCTACTAGTACTTCCGATATACGAGGGTAATAGTCTTATTTTTGCCGAAGTAGCTAGTAAAAGGGTTGTTATAGTATATATATATTACCTAAGTATATAATATATAGTCTTTTAGTATATATAGAGCTTCTTCGAACTATAAGTTCCTATCTTTAGTAACAAGTATATTGCCTATGCTACTATTGCTTATAGCCTTATTATAGGCCTCTCGAGCCGAAGGCTCTAACTAGACAAGTAACTTTGTCCAATCTAGCACTAAGTTAGAAATATTAGTTATATATAGCTACTTTTAAGCTACAATTGCGGCTATAACGCGAGCTAGTAGCAATATACCTATATACTTCTCTACTAGCTATTAGTAAATAAGCCTTTATAAAGTAGGTACTACTTATTCTACTAGTATTTCTAAGTAGGTAGAAAGAGATCTTATACTATAGATAAAGCCTCTATAGAATATTTGCTCTTTGCCGAGCATAGTATATATAGTATAAATATAATATATACTTAGATTACTTATATTTTATATACTAGGCAAGTATATAAGTATATTCTATACTTATAGTTTGCTTTATAAGGTAGGTAGAAGAGTAGTAACTTGCTACTCTTCTATAGCGTAGTTACTATATCTTAAGAGTATATTAGCTAGATTTCGAGTTCCTATCTAATATATAATAGTAAAGTTAAAAGCTATAAGGAAGATTGCCTAGTAGGCCTAATAACCTATTAGTTTCTTTATACCTATAAACTCTTATAGGTTCGTATAGTCGATAAGTATATCGATTATATATAGAGCGCCCTCGAGGTATAGTCGCTATACCTTAAACAACTCTATAACTACTAGTAGTTCTTAATTATATATTTTATAATTATACTCTACTAGAATTATCTTTTTTAAATAGAAGGTAATAGAATACTATTCTAATCTAAATAACTAGCTAAGGATACTAGTAATTATAAACTTAGATATATTACTTTTAATATATAAGTATAGTATAGAGTTAAAGTACTTTAATAGAGAAGCTATTTAAAACCTTTTTTTAATTTTCTAGAATATATACTCTTTAGCTATACCCTACTAGATAGGTCTAGGCTTCTTACTCTTTACTACTCCTTTAGATAGTACTATAAGCGCTATTATAATTCGTAAGTATTTAAAAATAAATTTTTAATAAAAGTTAGTAAATCTAAAAAAAGATTAAACCTCTATTAATATAGTAGGCCTTAGCTATATAGCGATTGCGTCTACTCTACTCTTATCTATCTTTATACTATTAGTAGTAACTATAAAGCTAAGAAAGTTAACCTCTTGCTAGAAGAACTTATACTTAGACCTTTAGGTATATAAACCAAACTTCCGGAGGTACTTAAGTACTTTATATATATTTTATATATATTGCTCGCGTGTCTTGCTATAGATAAGGATATTATCTAGGTATACTATATAAATAATATTGACCAAACCTACTAAAGTATAGTTAATATAAGCCTAGAAGGTTGTAGGGGTATTAGTAAGCCTAAAAGGTATAACCTTGTACTAGAAGTAACTATAATATATATAGAACGTAGTCTTCTAGCAGTCGCTCGGCTTAATTCTAATACGATAGTACGTATTAGTAAGATCTAGGGTCGTAAACTAATTAGTACCTATAAGCCGATTAAGCATCTTACTAATAAGTAGTAGAGGGTATTAATTTTTAATTATAATTTTATTAAGACTTCTATAGTCTATATATAGTCTAAGCTTACTATCTTTTTTAGAAACGAATAGAATAGGTATACCTACTTTGCTTATAGAGTGCTTAATCTAGTTATATTCTAGCCTAGCCTTAATATAGGCTTAGAGCTTTTTAAGTTCCTTTCTAGACTAGTAATATAGTAGTTAGAATAGTAGAATAGTACTATTATATAGGTTAATTATATACTCTATACTATCGATAGGCTTGCTTCTTATTTCCTCTATAGAGTTAAGAATATTATTAAACTAATAGAACTCGATTAGTATAGAAGGTAGTACTATACTATCTTTAGCTATAAGTATAGTATATATATAAAGTACTTTCTTTAGATTCTTAAAGAACTTCTTAGTATTATAGATAGTAACTTTCTTAAAGCTATCTCTATAGTACTACTCGTCTATTATACTATCGATATATACTTACTAAGTACGTCGCTATACCTAACTAAAAATAAGGTTAGGCTTAGGTATATTATATATATAGAATATACTACTTATAATATATTCGACTTCTATAGAGTCTATAATTCGTATATAGATATAGTATACTCTATAGTAATAATCTAGTTCTCCTATATAGGAGGTTGCTAGTAGTAATACTATATTAGGCTATTAAGAAAGGTTATATTATAAAACAAAGAATCTTATAATAATATTAATATTAGTAGTATTATTAAGTAAGCCGGTTATATTAATAAACTAATTATCTTATATCTCGACTACTACTTATATAGCCTTTACTCTATTAACCTAAATAGGGAGGTAGCCTTTACTACTTAGCTTAGTATCTAAAGTTTATAGTCTTTTTTCGATACTTTTGCTTTTCCTTTATTCTTAGATATAGTAACTTTATAGACTACTAGCTCCTTATCTACTTTGCTATTTAGGTAGATAGAGTCGGTAGTAATATAACTCTTCTTTCTATAGCTATAATATATAAAGTAGGAGTAGTCTAGCTTAGATAATAAGGCCTTGCCTCGATTAATACTATTAGTATAATAAGACTTACTTTTATTTTTATATTATTTATATTTATTAGTATTAGAGCGCTTGTGCTTTAACTTCTTATATTTGCGCTTTCGATCTTAAGTAGAGTTGCTATAGCGAGAAATAGTATTATTAGCCTATTCTAAGCGCCTTACTAATATAATAAGATTAGCTTACTTATATAGAATAGAATAGCTCTTAATAATCTTTCTATAGAGGGATAGCTTTAGCTTTATAAGAAAGTAGCAAACTAACTATATTTTGCTATAGTCCCCTAGCTAGGCCTCTATATAACTAAGGTTAGTAGCAAAGAAGCAAATACTCTAGTTGTCTCTCTACCTAGCCTAGTTATACTCGATTATAATAAGTATTAGGCAATTTGCCTAGTTACTAATAATACTATAGACCTAGATCTTAAACTAGCTCTAAGTATAGTAAGCTAGAAGTAAGTCTTTATACTTATTATACTAGGTCTCCTATACCTTGCCTATAAGCTATATAATAGTATATAGGACTTTCTTTTAATTAGACTTAAAGTTATACTTAGTAATAGTAAAGTTAACTTTATAGATATAAAGGAACTCTCGAGCTTCCTTATCTATATAGCTTTAGTATAGCTTAGAGTCGCAAATCTTAATACTATAATATATACTTAAAATACTAGTAACTAGAGTACTACTTATAGTCTCTTCGAAGTTATTATCTAGAAGAGGCTTAGTAGAGGTATATATAGGTACAATACTTAAGTTACTAAGTTCTCTATAAAGAGCTTTATTCTTATAAGTTGCTTATAATATATAAGCTTCTTTTTAGAGAATAGTATTCTTAGCTTCGAGGTTAATATAAAGCTACTATATAATAGCTATAGCTTTAGTATTCTTTTTATTAAAGCTATTATTATTACTATTATTAGCTTGTCTAGAGGCGCTAGTTATATCGATATTATTACCTTTGTCTAGTTGCTAAGTCTAGTTGCTAAGTCTTGTTAGAGACGTCTTTAATATAACCTAGCTACTCGCTATATATAGAATACTACTTCGGAGCTATTATAGCCTCTATAGATTACTATCTTTTAAAAAAGTTAAAAAATTAGAAATATAAAAGTAGGGGTATATAGCAATATATAGAGCGCTAGTTAATAAGAGTATTAGTTATATAAACTAATTCTTACTTCTATAAAAAATATAGGAGCTCTTAGAGTTATAGAGCAACTATATACTATATATACTCTACTCTTGGGACCGAGGATATAGAATTGCCTAGCAATCTAGATTCCCTTTTTAGAGTTAAGATACTATATTCTTAGACCTAGCTCTTATATATATACTATATATAGTATATACTATTTTAATTCTATAGAAAGCTAAATTTAGTAATATATCTATATTAGTACTAGCTTAGTAGTTATTACTTAATAGTTGTATTATATATACTCTACTAGCTTATAACTAGAGAGTATACTTAAGCTTAGTCTATAGCTAGTATAGTAAATAAGTTATAGTAGATTTAGAGAAAAGCTTTATTATTAGTATATCTCTATATTATATAAAGATACGCCTTCTAAAAGGTAGCTAGATATTATAGTAAAATACCTAATTATAGTAGCTTTAAAATTATTTTTAGTAATCTAGGTTATTTAGCTATTCTTAGTATAGCCTCTCTATAATAGTATACTTACTAACTACTACGTTATAGTCCTATACTTAGTTTATACGTAGCTCTAATCCTATACTTATAACTATAATAACAAGCGAGATATTTAAGGTAAAGTCAAAAGTCGCGGCCAGATTTCCGGGCGAGTCGACTTTTGGCGCATGGCCACTTTGGAGCCCTGTCAATATACCAAGATCCGGACCATTTTGCAATCCTTGTTTGACCGTCACTTTCTTCCTCTCCTCGACAACATCATCTCAACTTGCCAAACGCGGCTTCGAGATGTGCTCGACAGTCTGGTCACGCTGGTTCTCGATGCATCTGCTTCCATCGCTCTCGGTATGGGTGAAGTGCATCTTGTTGGCTTGTTGCTTACCAACGACAAGATGAAGACACGGGAACCTTGGTAAGTATATCAATAATCATCATCCTTGTCTTAATCTCGACACCAGTCCGCCTTCTCGCGCGTCCAAAAACAATTTTCTGCGATGAAAACCTCGCACAAAGCAGCTTTGGCGGGCCCATCACTGTCCTCCACCAGCAGCATCTTCAATGATGGCTTCAAGATCACCACGACTGCTTTCAGCATTGCATATGTTTGTCAGCTTTTCAGCTCTTGAGCCTCACCACGATGGCCCTGCTCTGCACGAAGTATACGAGCCTAGACCGGACCAACGACCTCATTTAGAAGTTCAGGGGCTACATTTGTACGCAGCACCGAGAGACTGTACGCAACCCATTTTCCGGCCAGCAAAAGATTGAGGATGCTCAAGTAGCCATCATCACCTGTAGCCATACGAGTCTACTTCGAAACGCCACCATGATTGGCGAACTGATGCATTTTGGTCTCCTTTTCGCCGCGTCTTCCCAGGCTGCTTCTCTGATCAAGCCACTTCAACCATGCGGTCATCATCCTATGGCTGCCTTCTTTGATGGCGGCTCCATTCCAGTGAAGGCTCAAGAACGACCTTCTCCTCTCGAGAAAGCCAAGCCTTCGACACACTCGGAGGCTGTTATGGCTGAGCTGAAACGGCTCGGAGATGTGTTCAGAGGGTATGAGATCTGAAAAGGCAGGAACAGTTGACCACGACTGACCAAGCTGACAGGCTACACGTCAATCACTCTGCAACTCCTTCTGAGGAAGTGGCGAACGAAGAGTCTACCACGACTACAAGCCCGGAATCTGAGCAGCAGAGAGAGCCATTCTACTCCTTCTCGCATGAACATGTAGCAAACGAGAAGCCTCTTCTGACTGTCAAACTGAATGCAGAGCCTGCGCAAGACCGAACCACACCCAGAGCCGCGGTGCAGAACGAACAGCCATCCGACATAGATACCTCAGACCATCTCAAACAGGACCTCAAAGCAAAACGCTCTGCCCAGATCGCTCCACCCTGCTGTAAGCAAGATCCGGTATCCGGAGGCGGCCAATGCGATGGCATAGGCTATGTTGGTGCCCATTTCTGTGAATTTGGCTTCTATTGTCAATACCAAGACCCGACGTATTCGCAATGTGTGCCAAATGCTGGTCCAGGTCCTGGTCCGCAGCCAGGAACTGTGCCTGTCTATGGTCAATGCGATGGACAAGGCTATGTTGGGCCTCACACATGCGAAGTCGGCAGCTACTGTCGCTATCAAGATCCATCTTATTCGCAATGTGTACCTTTGCCGACACCTCCTGGGTTTGTGCCGCAGTAGGGACAGTGTGGCGGAGCGAACTATGATGGGCCTACGATGTGTACACCGGGTACTGATTGCGTTTTTCAGAATCCGTACTTTTCGCAATGTTTGTAGCACAGTAGGTAGTGTCAAGAACAGGAGGGCCAAGAGAGGAGGATCTATCGCCGATAATAGTGAACGCCCGGCGCTTTGGAATCGGATCATATTCCTTGCTGCTCTCCCAGAGAAGAATCACGCCAACTATTCGCCTATTATAACTGCAAGCGAGAACAGAATTGCGCCTTCACAGCGGATGACCCGATCTAGATCTTATTGGCTGCTTATACTTTCTTGGAGATCTGCAAGCCACACTCACGTGGTGATCCTTCGCGCTGACTTGCGACTTGTCCATGACACGAAAAGAGGAACACTTCTCCCAGAACATCATCTGTGGCTTGCATATCACACTTCGGGACTATTCCGAAGCAATGAAGGAGCGCCAGCACGGTGAGGCCGACAGTGCATGGCTGGACATGCGTGCGGAGTCGCTTTGCGCCTCTGGGTTACCCCATGAATCGAGACGGTAGTACATATATATGAAGGCAATGGCAGCAGGGTCGTTGCGGACTGGCGAATCGCTCGTGCCATAGCGACACCCGCGGAGTCACCATGTTCCGCAGCTTTCTCATCGCCTCCTTCGCGGGAGCTGGTGCAGCGAATGCAATAGGACCTGACCTCACCAATCGATCAAACTACCCACCATCTTACCTGTGTTCATCGGCAAACGCAAAGTGCTCACTGCCAAAGCAGCAGGCTTCAGTCACGGCTTACTGCTCCTCTCTATTGAAGATACCCAAGACAGCCACGAAGACGAAGACCAAGACTATATGCACGACAAGTACAACTACCAAAACAGCGACACAGTTCACGGGTACTGCAAGCACCACCATTACAAGCACTCTCTCGTGCGCCACACCATCTGCACAACCGACAGCCAAGAAGAGAGATGTCAGCGAGCGAGCAGATCTCGAGAGCAGAAACTATGGAGGTGTACCCAAGCCAGCTTGTCTGTCCAAGTACAATGGAGGCAGTGCCATCACGTCGGCCTGTAGCTGCTTCAACATCAAGCCCGGATGCACAACCACAACAACGACAACCAAGGTCAAGACTGAAGTAGCCACTTCTACAGTGAGTGTTCCCCAACTGTCCCATTGATTCAATGCAGTACTGAATAATCAATAGACAACAACCACCGTCTCCGCCACAGATTCCACAGTCATTGTGCAAGGCACAAATCTACCATTCGCCATAGCTGACTACGGTATTCGCTATTTCTCGCGTGGTGGAATATACAAAGGCGTGGAAAGCCGCGACAACCTTGACCTCTTCGAGTCTTCAGACATCGATGATGCAATTCTGTTCCAACTGAACAATCCGACTGCGGCAACGCTTCAGACTGTACCAAGACAGTATTTCGGAGAAGGAAGCAACGGCGGCCAGGCAGGCATTGCCGTGGAGTACATCAACGAACAGGATGCTGAAGCGAGCCCGAACGACTTCGATTCGAAGACCAGAGTTGTGCTCAGGACACAAGAGGACATCGATGCAAGCCCGAAAACGTATACTGCTGCGTTAACCTGTAGTATATCGCAGCTGCCAGGAGACTTGACTTGTCCGTTGACGTGCCATGTAGGGAATCGAGCTGGCGATCTGAATCAGGCAGGCACGGTTCGGAATCAGGGCGGGGGCGATACTATATACCCGTGGTATCTTGGTCAGCCAGGAGCGAGGTCTGATGATAGTTACATCACTTATGCGGTCACGAGAGGTGAGAGTCGTACACCGAGAGCACGAGGGAAGTATCGAGGGCGGATCAGGAAGAGTTGAGATGCATTTGCTTAAGTTCCATTGTTGTGTACAGTACATGCATGTTTTTCTGTAGATGTTGCTTCACTCACAACACTTTTCTTGAGCTCTCCACAGATGCACTATCCACCTCATCGGCTCATACTTCGATATTATACATTCGTTATCTTCCAGCTCGACCAGGGTAACCATGCCATGATAGTTCTTTCGCCGATCTGTCACTCACATAGTGTGGTCAGCTTGACTTCTAACGTCGTGTGGCTTGTGCATGCCACTCACCACATCTCTAGAGTCCATTCTGCGACGTGCCGTCCTCAAGGGCAGCCATACGATCAACCATGTTGTTCTCCGCACCACCAACGGCAACACCATATACTGTCTCCGCAAGGCAGCGCAGCTTCATCGGCATAGCGTCGTCCATCTCAAACTCTTCCATCACATCTGCACTGCTGAGGTCTGTAACGAACAAAGAGTGCTCACGGGCATAGCAAACGTATTCATCCACCTGTTCAGTGCTTAATTCTACTAAAGGCAGGATGTTCTTCGCTCTCGCCTCCATGAGGAACTCTCTGAAGGCGAGCTCGAGGCCTTCGTCGCCGTCTATTGCTTGCTTCGAATTCTGTTTCTGGTACTCGTCCCAAACTCTGAGGCCCAGGCAGGCGGTGAGCAATTGTACCACATCGTCGTTCCAGCGGTTGTGGAGATAAGTGCGATTCTTGATGGCGGTGAACGGGGTTTTGTCGTCCGGTCCGAAAGGGATCAGGCCTGCCTCTTTGTCGTTGACAGTTGGATACTGACCCAGGACGAGAGTCATCGCGGAGTCAGAGGTGACACCTCCTGCGTCCTCTAGCCTCAGTGTACTGGCTTGCTGTCGAAGTTCCTCAAACACGACAGAGCTCTGCGCTCCACTCTCAGAGAGCTGAACGTTCTCCATCTGTATCTGCATGTTGCCAAAGTCCTGTTGTCCTGGCATCTGCTGCGTGCGCTGATTGAATTCGTCCCGAGCCTTCTCAACGCAGAACTGCATCAACGGGTCACAGCCGCTCTGCTTCATCATTTGTCTCTGCTCGGGGGTCATGCGTGATAGAAGCATAAAGCGAATGCCATTCTTCTGATCGTCAGACATTTGGTCGTACACTCCTCGCGCACGCTGTAGAATGTTCCTCTGTTCGTCAGACATTGAGGCGTAAGTACTGTGCGCTCTCTGATGAGGCATGGTTTGACTGTCCTCCCTGGCCTGCGCCAGGCCACCATGTGCCACGCTTGCCGCCTGTTGCTGACCAGCCTGATCCATCGCGTTCTGTTGGCAGTCAAAGCTAGATGATATTCCGTATCGGTGTCGAGGTATGGGCGGCGTCCAGTAGCGATGGTGGTAGTTGTTAGCGTGTGTGGGTGTGTTAAACTCTGTCAAACTCAGTTTGTCTTGATCTGGCGAGAAGAAGCAAGATGATGGGCGAAAGGCGAAGATGCGAACGCAGGATGAAGGACGGAGACAACAAACGCGAATTGTGGGCCTCATTACGGACTCCTGCAGATATACGCACACTGACCGCTTCACTCTGTGCGTCACAGCTGAGAGCCATTCGTCTGTGCTGGCGTGATTGGGAACAGCTTATTGAACATGTTCTTCGGATCGTACTTCGCCTTGACGCCTTGTAGTCGCTCGTAGTGATCGCCAAACACATCCTTGGAGATTTCGTCATATTGCTAAACACAGAGTCAGTAAATATTAGAAGTCATATTGCGAAGGAACTCACGTCATAGTTCCCATACAACATCGTGGCACCTTTCTTGCCTCTCCTACTTGCACCAGTACCAGTATCCTGACCTTGTTTCTCCAACTCAGCCTTAAACAGATTCGACACGTCTCTAGCCCACTGCCTACAAACCGCATCATTCGCTTGATCTTTCCAGCTGGGCATGACTAATCCATTGAGATGATAGCCTCGACTGGCAAAGCTTCCAGTGTCTAGCTCATTGACTTTGGTAGCATCGTAGAACTCGAAAGCGACCAGACTTCCAGCAGCGTCCGGAACATCAGTCACGAACTTATCGAAGGACTTCGCAATCTCAAGTACGAAGGTCGACCGCAGAGGGACGAGGTATGCAGCGCCTTTCATGCTACTTCGAAGGCCAATCTCTGTGGGCACAAGATTGTTGACTGTTGGGTATGGATGCATGGCACAGGTATTGAGCATTGGACCGATGTCTTGGAATGGCTTTAGAAGTTCCTTGCCTTCAGCTTCGCTTGCAACGCCTGGAGCTGCAGAGATGAGCAGCAGCATAGTTTGGCCTCCGGCGGGTGGAGGCTTGGCAAGTGCGAGAAGACAGCCGAGCTTTCCTCCAGCTTTGGCTTGAGGACCATTGGGGGTGTCTTGGATCTGGAAAAGATCATTGAGGGTGTTGACGACTTTCTCTACGATTTCAGGGGCGGGTGGAAAGAGCATCATGCCAGCATACGCCTCTCCTTGTGGGTATGCCTTGAGCACAAACTCGGTGGCTACGCCAAAGTTCTGCCCGGCTCCTTTGAGTGCCCAGAAGAGATCCGGATGTTCTGTTTCCGAAGTCTTGATTATGTCGCCGTTCGCGAGCACAGTCGTGATACTGACGACATTATCGATGACCAGGCCATGTTTACCACTCAGATGGCCATAGCCACCTCCAAGAGTGAGTCCTCCCACTCCAGTGTCAGCTACAGTACCGCCCACAGTTGCTAGTCCATGCTTCCATGCCGCGCCATCGACATCGTGCCAGAGGGCACCGCCTTGCACATAGAGAAGCTTGTTCTCAGCATCGACTCGAACATTACGCATGCGAGCCAGATCGATGTTGATGCCGCCATCTGTGCTGCTGGCGCCTGCTGTGGAGTGTCCACCACCTTTGACTGCGATATCTATGCCGTTGTTGGTAGCATACTTGACAGCGATTGACACATCTTCGGGTGTTGTAGGCTGGACGGAGACTCCAGCTGGCTTCTCTGCTGCACGACTCCAGCGTTCTATGGTTGCGGCATAGCCATCGTCGCCAGTGCCGTAGACTTTGGCGCCAGTTTTGGAGAGTGCTACACGCAGAGCTTCGACATCTGCACTCGTGGCGCTACGTAGAAGTCCCATATCGTAGCCTAGTCTTGTAGTTATACTTGTCCTGCGAGGTGATATGAGTGACGTGGGCTCAGTGAAGATCGCAGGCTGATACTACTGTAGGTTATATAGCTCTTCCTGAGCTCGTAAGCAGTTCAGCTAATCCTCCGGTCGAGGCTGTTCTATATGAAGAGCCCCAGTGGATGGGATTCAGCGGAAGTTGGTCAGCAAAATGAAGCCTCGTCCGTGTAAGCGATAGGCAATCACTCAATGAGCCCGGGAAGAAGCGAACGAGGTGGAAGAAGTGATGTTGCACATCCAACATAGAGCTTCCATGTTGGCCGCTGCAGCTGAGGGCAGGATTCAATGGCGTGAGGGGCCATGTGGAACCTGGCAGATGGAGCTCTTGAGTAATCAGAGATCAGCATCAGCAGCGATACCCATATATACATGATCTTCTTCGGTGAAGTGAAGTGAAAAGTGAAGAAGGTGGTGATGGTACGGTACGCGGGTGGACTGCAGTCGGGTGAACTTCGCTAACCCGAAAACCCCGAAGCAGATGAACAGCAACAACAACAACAACATCTCCCCTCATCCCAGCTACAGTGAACCACGCAAGACCGATCGCTACTGGCACTCGAAGACTCCGACGCGAATACAACCAACGCCAAACAGTCGCCATATCGGCATATCCTCGAACGCCATGGATTCTCGTGGTGATGAGATTGTCATTCAGAGAAATCTAGCTCTGGACAATGATATGCCACAGTCAACGAGGCCAACACTATACCTGGATGAGCTGCTTGCAGAGACGCTGCGGATGTAGGCTTTAGATCAGGCTCACGCCTCCTCCAACAGCTTCTGCCATGTCAGCGGAAACCTCTTCTGCAATGCGCGTCTTAGAACACGAGCCGCTCCGAGCACAGCATCGTGACGTGTGGCTGGTCTGGCAGGCGCAGTGCGACCTGCAGCGACATGGCGCGGTCTTTTGGCTATACCACGCATGGCAGAGGCGGGCAGGCCTGGACGGGCGAATACATCGGGCACACTCTCTACCGCTTCGAAGAGGATCAGACCAAGTCGTATGTCGTCTTTGGCTTCTGTAAGCATGAGATCTGTGCCCACATCTGTATTATCGAGGATGAGGGTGGGATCAGTGTTGTCTGTTTGTGTTGATAGCCTTTCGATGGCTGTATTCACTCGCGCAAGCTGGGCGACTGTTCTGGCGAGCACAAGAGCACGTTCATGGTCTTTGGAAATAGGTGCAGTCATGGTAAGCTCTGAGACCATTGAGAGGTAGGTGATGATTAGATCTTCAGGAGCACTCTTCTCAGATCTTATGTGCACGAAGACGATATGGAGATCATTTGGCAGCTGTCTGCTCTGTCCAAGGAGCACACATGTCTCACAACGACAGTTTGCTGAACTGCTACCAATGTCTTTGACATATGTGAAGACTTGAGCAATCCCAAGCAGCGCCTGCATGAGATACGCATAGCTCTGGCAGGCGCTCTTTGTTCGTAGCGACTGCTCCTAGCTGACACGATGCACTTTCCTACCGTTGAAGGGCAGCCGTATAGCGACAGCTTCCTTACGACTCCTGAAACATCATCGAGAACATCAACATCAGCACCATCCAGTGACGCCTTTGGCATTGCATGAAAGTGGCACGTGGCACGACGTGACCTGGCATATTCTTACGCTTCCAAACGACAGGCTTCCCTGCCATACGGGAACCTTGCTGGAACCTGAACTCCGAGCGAAGCCGCCAACAAAATTTCAGGTCTGTCACCAGACTTACGACCTCACCTCATGTCCATAGCACTCTGATCTGCATCAATATCACACTCGTTCTTCCAGTCACTCGCTAAACCAGACCCAGAAAACAGAATGATGCATACATTCCTCCTGGCAGCCCTCGCAGGGCTCAGCGCCGCTCAGGATGTCATACGCGGCTTCAACTCCGGTGGAATAGGTCCAAATGGCATAAAATTCCAGGCAGAGTTCGAAGCGGAGTTCAACAGGCTCAAGAGTCTTCCAGGTCCTGGTCCATACACTTCGGTTCGACTGTTCACCATGATACAAGCCAGTACGGCGAATGATCCGGTCCTTGCTATACCAGCTGCAATCTCGACCAAAACATCTCTCCTGCTGGGAATGTGGGCAAGTGCTGGGCAAGATGCCTTCAATCAGGAGCTGACTGCTCTGGGGAGGGCGATCGAACAGTATGGTACGTGATTCAGCGCTCTACACGCTGAGAAATACCTCTTTACTGAACACATCGTGCAGGCCAGGCGTTCATCGATCTCATTATCGGCATATCCGTAGGCTCAGAAGATCTGTACCGCGTCACACCTACGGGGATCGCCAATAAGGCTGGCATAGGATCCTCGCCAGATGAGCTCGTGAAGTATATTCAGCAGACTCGTGACAAGCTCAACGGCCACGATGACTTGCAGAACAAGATCGGCCATGTAGATACTTGGACTGCTTGGGTCAATGAGACCAACTACCCAGTCACGGATGCCGTCAATTGGATCGGCATGGATGGTAAGTCCTCACTCCAGAACTCCTTCTTCTTTCGAGGCAGCCAGACTAACATATCCCAGGCTACCCATACTACGAAACAGTAAACGACAACACTATCGACAATGCCGCAAACCTCTTCTTCCAATCTTACAACACCACGGTCAACGTCTCCAAAGGCAAGCCTGTTTGGGTGACAGAGACTGGTTGGCCTGTAGTTGGACCCACGTCCGGCAAGGCTGAGGCTACTGTCGAGAACGCCAAGAAGTACTGGGACACCGTGGCTTGTCGACTATTCGGAAACATCAATACGTGGTGGTTCACCCTGGACGACACGAAGAAGGATCCGAATGAGATCTCATTCAGTACTATTGGTCCGAACTTGGGAGATCCGTTGTTTGATTTGACGTGTCCTGCATAAGCAAGGGCTGAGAGAGGCACGAGAGGAGGACGAACCTGCGTGAGGATTGCGTGGATGGATGTAGGATGTTGGAAGACCAACAAGACGCATGATAGGCTTTGACCTTGGCCAGGCTGAAGCGCACTGAAAAGCCGAGTAGCAACATGACAGCACAATGGCGGAGTGCCTGTATAGATCATAATCATCATTTACCCATACTCTTGTGCTCGTAGACTTGGACGACGTTGATATTGATGTCTCGGTAGACGCATACCACACCACGCTAGCCAGATTCAAACATCCTTGCAATCGCGTGTCTCGGCGCTACCGACGCGTATTTGAACTTCAGCTCCATCATCAAGTTGTTCAACTTCCATCTTCGAAATGGATCTTCACCCTCGCTCACCCTCACAATTGATAACATATGGCTGTCGAACACGACCGTGGCGCGTCCTTGCTCTTTGAGACCAAGACACAAAGATGCGATCGCACGCGTCACTCTCGGCCAAGACCACGTCCTCTGCAGGATGGTGTCGGTTCAAGTGTGAAACTTGTCGTTCGACGCGCCATCATTCGAAAGTACTCAGACAATTGTGGGCGTTATTGCAATACAGGCACACTTTCTAACATGTAGCTGTTTATTAGAAGCTCAGAGCAAAAAGATGTCTGGTTCCGAACATCCGACTACCAAGAATCTCAAGAGTCTGGAGCTTTGCACGCTCCAATCGTGGTTTGGTGTCCTGATGGCATATCCCGAAAGTGGCTGGCTGATCATATTTGGGCTACATTTTCCAAAAGGGTGTAGCGTGGACGCCACAGCGGCACGTACCAGATCAAGTATTCTCGACCTTCATCTCCTGGTTGCCACGCGACTAACAGCAGTCTATCAGGACATATGGAAAAAGGGCATACGCTGTGCGATTCCGGAAGCACTGCGTGTGCGTGAGACCAAGTATGCCGGGCCACGAACGAGAGAAGCGGCAAGATGAGGCCGGGGTGCCATTGCGGATTATGATAGCTGGGGACTCTATCAGTAAGTCAGAAGGCCTCACAGTACCGAGACATTGCAGGATCGGTCATCACGAGGACGAGAGAACCACTCCGAACTCTGCAGGGACCCGCATGCTAACGTTGAGTATAGCACATGGGCAGGAAGCAGACTTCACTTGGCGATATCGCTTATGGGAATGGCTCAAGAGCACAGATGTTGCATTCGACTTGGTCGGACCCTACAAAGGTGCGTAGCAGCTATCATGAAACGCAGCTCGATCTTAATAAGCTCACTGGCCCTCAAGGGACTGATATGCCCATGCAACCTATGCTACCACAACCTCCAAGACCTACTGAAGTTCCCGATATACCATTCTGGAATGATCCGAACTACTCCGGCACAGGACCGCACCGCATAGACTGGGGATATTCAGAAGAGGCCTCCAAGGACTTCGACAACGACCACTTCGCAACGTCTGGCTACCAGACAAAGCTCGCGACAGAAGTCATATATGATCGCGTGCACGAATACAAGCCAGACGTGCTACTTGTACTACTTGGCTACAACGACTTAGCATGGATCTGTGACAAATGGATCAACTTCGAATGCGAGGATGCAGATCTCCCGGATCGACTCCTCGTGAGCATGGAGAAGCTTGTGTTCGAAGCTCGTAGAGCCAATCCTCAGCTCAAACTTGCCATTGGCAACATCGTCCATCGCACGATGTTTCGAAAAGACATTACACGAAACACCAACACCTACAACGAGCTTCTGAGAGAAGCTGTGCCCAGGTGGAGTACACCCGATTCACCTATACACTACGTTGATGTGGCGAGTATGTACTCCTGCGGACCTGATGTACCGTGTCCAGCGGGGTTTGATGGCCTTCACCCAAGCAGATTTGGCGAGTACCAGGTAGCTCACGCATTCTCGAAAGTGATGGTGGAGCAGCTCTCGATCGGGAGGCCTCCTCTGGTGCAGATCCCTGCATTAGAGTCTCTTCCTACACGAACAATGCCTCCGCCTACTAACATTGTAGCCAAAGGAGCACCAATGGGCATCCAGCTTACATGGGATCGAAAATACGGCATTACGATATACGAAGCGGCTTGGAGAAAGCAAGGCACGATGGCGTGGGAAGCTTATCAGCAATACCGGAACATGACGACTACTGTACTCCCAGAAGCTGGATTGACCTACGAGTACCGATTACGTGCATGCTATGGAGACAATTGCAGCGATGAGTGGTCCGAGATCGTGACTGCTACTTCGGAAAGAACTACCGCGCCTCCACCAATCGATATCCGGACGAGAGCCACAGCTACGGGTTTCGACATCAGCTGGTTACCTCCAGCAGGGTCGTGGAACATCTCGCAGTACGAGATCATGTTTGGCTATCCTGGCGCTGTACTCGGTATGGAAAGGGTTGGATCCTACGGCCTCAATGGGAGCATCATCGGATCATATTTCTATGGAAATATCACCGCATTCCAGCCCGGAGAGATCAAGTCGATAAAGATGGCTACATGGACAGAACCTGAAGGAGGAAGCATATATCAAGAGGCTCGTCCAATCGTTGTAGGAGGCGGAGAACCGGACGCTCCAACATCGTTACAACTGCACTACGACAGAGACAATGTCGTAGCAACATGGCAACCATCGAAAGGTGCAGCAGGCTATGAGATCTTCTACGAAACAGAAGCACCTGGTCCAAATGGGTTCGTGTGGAGCACACCCTTGCTCGCATACCTTCCTCAACAGACTCTCGCCTTATCTGAGGCTGTGCTTTCGCGGCGAACAACGGTTTGTGTGTCGGCTGTCAATGGCGAGCTGCAGTCTACACCGACTTGTTCTGAGATTGGGCAATCTAGACTGGACAGCTATCCTCAGGATACATACACTAGGAGCTTCGTGTATTGGGGAGCGGTGTTTGCGGCTTTGCTGATGCTGTTGATGTATATGCTTTCTCAAAAGTTCTCGAAGGGGAGGCCTAAGATTAATAGGAAGAGCTCGGAGCGGATATAAGCGAGAAGGAAGATGCTAGTAGATGAGTCCAATTCTAATGTGTATCTACAAGGAGCGACGTCAACAGCCCTCATTTCTCTGTCCATCGTCCGGGATGTCTCAACGAGATGGTAGCTTCTACATATCCGGAAACGTAGTCCTCCGCCGTACTCTACTACTATGCTGCGCAGGCGCCGCCATCGAGTACTGCTGCTGATAATCATTCGCATAAGCTCGCGCAGGTACAGTGAGATACGCATCTTCTCCGCCTGGCAATCGTCGGTATCCTGTGGAACGAGGACTCATGATAAACTTCCGTAGCCAAGATTTGAAACTTTCGAGCGAGCCCGCCCACCACAAGCTGCCAGCTAAAACGAACAAGGTGAGGGGAATGGCTACAACCCAGAACACCCATTGGTGATAGTGCATATTTCTGACATCTGATGTGTTCATTCCGAGGATCGTTGCCACGGATGACAGTGGAAGGAATATGATTGTGACGACGGTGAACACCATGATGAGCGACTCTTGCCGATCTTTGTTCGTGTCGATCTCGCTTAAGTGCCATTCTCCAAGCTCTCTCACGAGCCTCTGTAGTGCTTGGTACTGGTCGATTCGGGTCATAATGTTGTTCCTGGTCTTCTGGAGTACATGAGCATCTCTTGAAGGACCGTGTCTTTGAACGTCGGCTTCATCGAGCTCCTGTATGTTACGAATGAAAGCGTTTGTGACTTTCAGCTGATCTGTGAGCATACTAACGACCGCCTGTAGCTCTTGTTGAAAGGCACGAATGCTTCTTTGGTGGGATCTTGTCGCAGAGTCGTCAATCATGATTGATTTCTGAACGCATATTAGTGAGGGCAAGAAGTGAAAGGCTACGTGGGGAACTTACAAGCTGTTGATAATACTCGTAGTATACCTGCAACATTTGTGGTGCACCACCCATGATATCTTGACTGAGGTTCTCTAGCATGAGCGCCGCGAGCCCGGTAGGCGAACAGATCTCAAAGTCCTCAAGGGATACTTTACGGAAATGTGCTGCTAGAGCTTGATCGCCCTGGTCTAGTGAGCTACATGCGTTACTCACCTGCAGCAGAGCCGAAGTGATTGGCGAGACGTCTGGCATGCTCGAAGATACTTGCGCCCTTGTGACCAGAACGAAAGTGCTGTGGAGGTACAACCAAGCCTTGGCGAAGTGCTCTCGTGATGTGGTGAGCGCATCTTCGTGTCCAGCCATTGCAGTCTCCAGCGCGCGCATTCGAGGGATGATCTGAGTGCAGAGATGTTCAATGAAAGCCTTTCCAGCTAGCTCATCATCGCTCGGATTGTGAGAACGCTTCAAGAACCTCTTCCTCTGAATCAGCACTGAAATCGCACCCCAGAACTTGCGCGTTAGGATGTGGTCGAAGTCCAGTGGCCAGAAGAAGCCAAACATATACCTGCTCAGTATCGCGATCCATCGCTTCTGCTGTGCGGTATCGGCGCCTGGGAGTTCCAGCAGTGGCTCAGCTATGGCATTATCTAAGTTCAGGCCATCAATCACGTCCTGTAGACTTGCTTCTGGCAGCGACCCATATGTCTCTTTTACAGCCGTTTTCCCAGCGTTCAGAAGTGACTGGTGAAGCGAATCAGCTAAGTCATGCAGAGCGTTTGGTGCATTCTGAACACTGTGGTTAAGAAGTGCCATATCATGCATTGCAGAAGGCTCCAGAGTTGAAGTTCCATGATGTGACTCGGCAAACAGTGTTCGAACTTCGTTTAATCCTTTCCTGTACTCCGTATCGGAGGTTGAGACGTTGAAGAATGTAGTGAGCGTATGGCCTGCCTTCGAAGCTTGCTCATGAATGCTTGCCCAATCCAGGTGAGAAATTTGTCTACCGGCGTACCTGAAACCGATGCCAGATGCTTGTAAGTGGCCCGCTGATACACGCGTTGCAAAGGTAGAAACGAAGTCAAGCCAACTTGTGACTTGGTCGGCGGGGACGCTCCATCTCTTCGTCGAGCCAGCTTCCACAGTAATATAGGATTTCGCAGACGCTTCTGGTAACTTCTTGACTTGATCGCCCTTCAGCTCATCAAAAGTTAGGCTGCTACAGGTCAGCATGAAGTGATTGTTGATGATGAGGCACCAACAAGTGGCGATATGAAGATAGCTGTCTTGTAAAGGTGGAGACATATGTGCAATGACCTGCGATCGTTCTCGGGCCTGGCTTGCGATTTGCGTGTAAGACTGTAGCAGTGGTCGTATCGGATACTCAGGCGATTCGGCGTCCAGCAGCTGGGATTGATGTTTCCCTAGGTAAAGACATGGGACGGAGAAGAGACACATTGAAGACGGTGAAACAGGCCCGTAGACGCCACCCTCTTTGCCACGGCTTTCTGAGTTGATCTCGGCGATATAGAACGGAGTCATGTCTCGTCCATAACGAGACTTCTTCTCGTATTGCTTCTGCGCCCTAGAAAGAAATTCCTCTACATGCTGCGCTTGTAGGCTTGATAGACACGCAGCGGCACCGGCTTGGCACTGGAACTCCTCAAAGCTCATCTGGGCGCGCTTCAGATGCACCCAGTTGGCAAGCGCCGGAGGGCTCTCTGACGGAGGAGGAAGAGGGCGAGGCTGCAAGGCTAACTCCGCACCCAGATTCCACTCCTCGAAAGGTTTGGTTAGCCACCTGGATGCTGCGAACCGATGGTCCTGTACCATGCCACGAGTAGGTAAGGGCGCATGTCGTCCGCCGCTTGACGCGTGTTCAGTCTTCTCATTCTTGATGTTCAATCCTTTGGAACTCGTTGTTGCTAACGGCATCGACGGTAATAAGAAGTCCTCGAAAATCAAATCTTGATCGTCGTCGTAGTCGTAGTCATGCTGTTCTGATGGCGTGGAAGACAGTATCTCCGATACATTGCTGTTAACTGATCGCGTCCTCTCCTGACGTTGGTCATGCCTGTCCAAATGGCCGCGAGGGTTAACTTTGTGCTGCTCGCTGATCTTGATCACCTCATCGATCTGCTCCTTCTCCAACGCAAAGGGTATGACAATGAAAGACTCTTCCTCCTCAAATGGATATCCAAGGTCCGTAACGGCCTCGATACGGGCAAGCCGTCTTGGCATGCGTGTCTTGCCTCCTTGGGCTCTAGTCGCGGTCCTGTGACGTCCAGTCATTGGTGCCTTCCCACTGGATACGGAGATGCCGTGATCATCGCTACGTTCTTCCGGACTACCTCGTGGCGACACAGTTCTTCCAGAACTGGAAGATGTATCGGGAAATGTGACGAGTGATCGACTGCTGGACCGCCTCCGTGACCGTGAACGCTCGTGGCGATCTTCAGGATCCATCCCAGTCTGTTCTGGAGATTCCGCGATCGGGGCATGATCAGGTTCACGATTGTCATTGTCGGACCCATCAGGTGGATCATGATGAGAGGGCCCAGGCTTAGTGTGCAAGTACAGCTCTCCCTCTTTCTCTCTCCTGTGAGTTTCTTGAATTCCAGCCTTGTGTTTGGCTGCTCGCTGCTTGCGGTCGTGTTCTGCAACTGCGGCCTTCTCAGCAGCCTCCTTCCTTTCGCGATCTTGGCGGACTCTACGCTCCCAGTCTTCCTCGATGCGTCTCCTCCGCTCCTCGACCTCGCGCTCTGCGCGTTCACGTTTGGAATCTGCGGCTAATGCTTCAAGTTTGATTTGATTGCGGATCTTCCCGACCTCCGACCTCCATTGCCTCTCTGGAGAAAGCTGTCTACGCTCTCTCACTTCCATTTGATCATCATACGGCAATATATAAGATCGCCTACGCGACCGCGATCGCCCGTACCCGTGCTCGAGCGCCATATCTGCTAGCTCTGCAGAGAGTTGGTCGTTCAGGCCTGATCCTCTGCTTCTGTGCCTCCTCGGCGATCGATGAGGCGATCCACGAGGAGATGCACGGTGCATGTTCTCCACAGCCGGGTAAGGCGGATATCCAGGATATGGGCGAGTGCCAATTGCGCCTGTGCGGACTGGTGACCCACGAGGCGATGCACGTCGCCGCGAGCTGTCCACAGCAGGGTACGGCACGTACTGAGGATATGGCATGTATTGTGGGTGTGTCATCTCAGGCGACCTTGGTGAGTCATTATCATCATGACGGAGCCTATTGTAGACATTAATTACTGGCGCGGTTCTGGCTCCTGTAGCTCTGCTTCTACTTCGAGCGCCCATGTACAGAGGTGGTGAAGGTGATCGACGTCTTCTGTCACCTCGAATGTACAAAGGCGGTGAAGGTGGTCGATTAAATCGCGGTCTGTCGAGGTCGAAGGCTTCATCTCGCCAGAGAGTAGAGGATTGTCGCAGTGGTCGACCATACGCGTCGAAGGGCTCGTCACTCCAGAAAGCGCCACCATCGCTTCGGCCCCTGCTACGGGTATCAGGCGGAGAGTATCTGCGTGGTCTGCGTCTATACTGGTCGAGGTCATCTTCGAAGCGCACCCGGATCGGACTGCTATTCACGTCGAAGTATGGAGATGGAACGTTTGTGGCTCTCGGCCGTGCAGGATCGCCCGCGAAAATGACCACAGGAGGCTGCTGCTGCTGCTGCTGCTGATTGCTTGCAATAGTGACTCTGGTCCTCTCCCCAGAAGTGGCAGTCGTCACTGCTGGCTCGGTATCAGTTCTCTGCGGTACGCGTCGGCGAGAGATTTGGCGAGCTGCGCTGCCGGCATAGTCTTGATTCTCATCGCCGTAGTATGCTGCCATTCCAGGACTCCGCAGCTTGTGAATGTGTCAAACTTGAGATACTGGTAGAATATTAGCGCGGGCACAGATGTCATAGTAGAAAGTGCAGTTGCAGAGATCGAAATCGAGGCGGGCTCAGCTGAGATTGAGACCGAGTTCGCGGCTTGATCGATTGTTACACTGCATCTGCAGGCTACATTCGGCGCCTATACCGCATCCGTACATGTTCTGCATATTAGTTTTGACACCTGCAGAATCCTGCGGTCAGAGCGGACTTGTAACGCATGCTTTGGCCTCTGAACAGCTGGGACCGCTGCGAGCTGGCACACCCAATTCGAAGTGGCAGGACAGCTAACGAAAGGTCAAGTTGTCCTTTGGTGGTCCGATGGCTACGATAGAAGTTGTTGTTGTTGAGGTTAAGATGAAATGTGGTGGACGAACACCAGCGAGGAAGGCCAGTCTTGGCATCGTCATGTTCTCTCTTCGCGTCAGAATCGCGTTCAGCCCTTCTTTGATCCTTACACTTTCACTCACAACCGACACCATCATGTAATTAACAACATGAGCACGCCCAATAAGCGGCGTAAGACCAACAATCCCACGACATCTGGCCAGACTATAAAGAGTCTTGACTTCTTCTTTGGCAAGCAGCGCGAGAAGGAGAAGGAAGTGAAAGAAGAGCAGGACCACGAAGATGCCAGCGCGAATCATGCCAATGGCAATGCCGTCGAGCATGAAGATCTGTCTGACGAGCAGCTAGCACGAAAGCTGCAGGCGGAATGGGATGCTGAGGAGAGAAGAGAGCAAGGCGGAGCTCAGAATCATGAATTTAAACGTGGTTACGGCGGTGTTGGTTCAGGCGTGAAGACTGATCAAGAAGCTGCGTTGGAAGATGCTGCTCGAGAAGAGATTACTGAAGCTGATGGAGAAGAGTCTGTGACCAAGCCCAAGGTGGCGGAGAATGCCTTCACTGCAATGGGCAAAAATAACACGCTTACCTTACAGTCGGCCACTGCAGAAGAGGATACTATCTCTCACGGCATACCTTTCGACGAAACGCCGCTTACCTTCGACCCTCAGAAATATCTGCCTGAACTTCGAAAGCAATGGGCTACAGAGGGAGGCCATTGCACGTATGCTTTGCTAACACATTGCTTCGTGTTAGTGGGAAGCACAACTTCTCGCATCAAGACCGTTGATACTCTTGTCAATATGCTGCGGACTCTCATCGAGGGCGATCCTGAGTCGCTCCTGCCTGCAGTTTGGCTCGCCACCAACTCTATATCGCCCCCATATATCGACATCGAGCTCGGCTTGGGCGGATCTGCCATCTCAAAGGCGCTCAAGAAGGTGTGCGGCTTGGACAATGCCGCATTGAAGACGCTGTACAACAAGCATGGAGATGCTGGAGATGTGGCATATGAAGCTAAGAAGAAGCAGAGCTTCACATTGCGAAAGCCGAAGCCATTGACGATAAAAGGCGTATATGAGAGCCTGCACAAGATCGCCGCAGCGAAAGGCCAGGGATGTCAGGTCGTGAAACAGAGCATTGTAGAACGGCTTGTGCAGGATGCACGAGGTGCGGAAGAGAGCAGATACATTGTGCGCACGCTGGTCCAGCATCTTCGCATAGGTGCTGTCAAGACGACTATGCTGATCGCGCTGTCACGAGCATTCTTGCTATCGAAGCCACCCAATGCAGATTTCAGCACTAAATCCCGCGACGATCTCAGAAAGCTCGGCAAGCAGGACCTTGCAGCAGTCTATCAAGGTCCAGAAGAGCTAGTCAAGGCCTGCTTCGCTCGAAGACCGAACTACAACGATCTCGTACCAACCATGCTGGAAATTGGCATTGATGATGAGCTTCTCATTCGTTGTGGATTGGCAATGCATATACCCTTGCGACCCATGCTGGGAGGCATCACCAGAGACTTGGGAGAGATGCTTACAAAGTTGCAAGGGCGTGACTTTGCTTGCGAGTTCAAGTATGATGGTCAGCGGGCGCAAGTGCATTGCGACGCCGATGGCAAGGTCTCTATCTTCTCCCGACATCTGGAAGTGATGACTGACAAGTATCCTGATCTTGTCAATCTGGTGCCAAAAATACGTGGCGAAAGTGTCAGCACCTTCATACTTGAAGGCGAAGTTGTGGCTGTCGATCGTGAGACTGGTGATCTGAAGCCATTTCAAATTCTTGCCAATCGTGCACGAAAAGACGTTGTAATTCAGTCTGTGACTGTAGACGTCTGCTTGTTCTCCTTTGATCTTATGTACCTCAACGGCGAGGAGCTGCTCGATCGACCTTTTCGAGAACGGCGAAGTCTGCTTCGCAGTCTGTTTGTTGAAATACCGAATCACTTTACCTGGGTCAACAGCCTTGATGCGACTTCTGCCGATGTCGAAACTGTGAGCAACTTCTTCAAGCAGGCTACAGACATCAAGTGTGAAGGCATTATGGTCAAGGTCCTGGACAATGCAGCAAACCCAGACCTGCTAGCAGAGATGGACATCGATGTTGCAGACGCTGATGCGCCGAAACTGCCACCCACGCCTTCGAAAGCGAAGTCGAAGAAGGGCGGTAAGAGAACCAAGAAAGTAGTGGACCCGCTTCAAAGTGGCGCTGCCAAGTATGCAGCAGAGCAAGCTGATGCTGATGCGACCGAAGAGAAGAAGACTGGCGCACGCCGTAAAGCTCTTCTATCGACCTACGAGCCTGACAAGCGCCTTGATTCCTGGCTTAAAGTCAAGAAGGACTACAATACCCAGACAGACACCATCGACCTCATTCCCGTTGGCGCATGGCATGGCCAAGGACGCAAGAACGCCTGGTGGTCGCCCATTCTTCTGGCCTGTCGCAATCCAGATACTGGAGCTCTCGAAGTGGTTACAAAGTGCATATCTGGCTTCACAGACGCTTTCTACAAGGCCAATCGTGCCAAGTACGATCCGGACTTCGAAGACGAAGATGGTGTCAAAGTCGGCAAGAATACACTGAGCACGAGACCTGCTTATGTTGATTACATTGGAACTCCGGATGTATGGTTCGAGCCACAGGAAGTATGGGAGATGATCTTTGCGGATATCACAATCAGTCCCACATATACAGCTGCTATCGGGTTGATACACGAAGACAAGGGACTTTCCATGAGGTTTCCTAGATTCTTGAAAGTGAGAGACGACAAGAGTATCGAAGAAGCAAGCACGAATGAGTTCCTGGCCGAGCTTTACAGGAAGCAGGAAAAGAAGCCCCCAGCGGAGGGTAATGGTGTTGGTGAGAAGGAGGACGATGACGATGAGCTGTATGAGTGAGACGGCTGACCTGCCTGGCTGATAGGATGGCTGGAATCGCTCAGTCACTCATTGCGGCCGCAATGAGCGGCAGTCACCACCAGGAAACGCCTCCGAAGCTCGCGATCGCTAGGCGTGAGAATGCCAACCACTCGGCGGTCCTGTCAGCAGAAACTTACATGACTCGTCGTCCTGGTCACACCAAGCACGCACGGTGCTCAAGCAGTACGAGAGACTGCTTTACGAGATATCGATTTTCAAAGTTTCCTGTATCAGAGCCATGATGCCTGATATCACTGCCGGCATTGAAATGTTGAGGCTGGGCTGTACTGGACTTCGAGAACAGGTCCATACACAGACCATTGACATCGCCATTCTACCTTTCTGGTCCTAGGAAGATCCATCTCGACCGTCTCGCGCTTATACGAGCTGAAGAAGATGCGTCTATACTGGAATCCAGGATCTGGTCGCTTCATGTTTTGTCATGCTATAGTGCAGTTCTCAGCGACTACGATACCATTCCAAGTCTCTTGACTAAGAAGCTTGGCTTCTTGCTGTCACCATTGTTTGCTCAGCAACGACGCCTGTCGGCAGGCTCGGATGGCTCGGATTTGCCTGTGCGATGCCTGGCTGTGCACTGTTGGTCCAAGCCCGAGCTCCACCGATTTCTTGTTTGGGAACATGCCTGTTGTTCAGGTTGACATCACACCGTCTGTGCAAAACCCTACATGGCAAACGTGCGGGTGCCCGGCCCATCGCCCACCTGCATCACGAACAAAACAATCATCGTAGAAAAGCAAGCGCACAGCGGCGAGAGCACCGAAACGTTGCAGAAAATAGCCAATATTGTACCTCACACGTGCAGAAAGCTGTCGCAGCTTACCCATGGCACCAGCTATGTGCCTGCGTCCAGCTTGCAGCTCATTGGCCGATACATACAGATCAGTCAGCATCGGGACAAGCTATCTGGTCATTATGTCTTCGATAATTGCGCAGCTCGAATATCGCTCGAACAAAGCAACAACTTCAACCCTTGCGAGTACTCTCGGCCGTTCTCCAAGCGGCTTGCAACTACCACCTCTTCACACTTGCCGTACTTTTCCTCAGGCTTGGAAGCAAACTCATGTTGCAGGCGGTGTCTGCTGTTTCAAGGATAAGGTTGGGTGAATCGGGTGGACGACCGCCCGAGCAAGACCATCTTCTGCGCAGTCGGCACTCAATCGCGCACGTCACAACAATTAGGCTCTGTTCGGCGCAATATACAGAATCACGTTGCGCCTCTCTTGGTTCACACGAACGATGGCCTTCGCACCGAGCATTTGGGCTTCTCCAGGCCTCTGAAGAATGGCTAGCGGCTGACTAGCTACAAGGTTCGGGCCTGACTGTCCACCACCTGTCATGAAGTATATTTCGACGTCCACAAGAGTCTGACTTCCCCAGCCTCACTCGCATCCTTGTATAACATGGTCTGCCCATTGGAGTACCCCAGGTGCTTCGTATTGAGATCAGATCTCACTGTCCGATTGGCAGCCAAGATGCAGGTCGACGTGGACGACTTTCAGAATGGGACGATTACCAGCATCACCGCCTGCCTCCACTGACTATGACCGACAGAATGCATCCGAAAGAAGCAACCATGTTGCAATATGCTTTGGAATCGTTGCCATGAGAAGCCGGAGGCGGTGGTCGATCTAGAACCTGTCGACGAGCGCAGGTGTATAAGTAGCTATTCCTTTCTGCAACATAGAACCGTTCTTGTCATCAGCACTTCAGACATCAGAACATTCACGACCTCCACAACCAAACAGCAGAGCCATACAGGACTACTTCGGCAAGATGCAATTCCAGACCATCGCAGCCTTCCTGGCAGCCTTTGCCGCAACAAACGTCCTCGCAGCTCCAGTCGCGAATGCTGTTGCAGATGCTGCTCCAGAGGTACATCACTCTTCGCGTTGATCACCCCATTTCCTCCACTGACCAGGAACTACAGGCCGTGCCTTGCCCATCGTGCAGCGATTACCCCCAGGGTTACATATACTACCCGAAGGGTTATGTCCAGCAGTATTACCCTCAATTCCAAGGTGCTCTCTACCAGTACGGCGGCGATAACAGTGTACACTACGACAAGAGCTCTTTCAGCCTTCTGGGCATTGAACTCTTCTCTACGGAAGACCTCGATGTCGATGCGTACTCGCACTATGACGTCCTGGCATACTACGGATAGACGGAGCGTGTCCCTTTGGTGGTGGAAAGGAAAAAAGACAATGTGGATAACGATCAATGGCTATGATGATCTGATGAGAAAACGTGAATGAAGGAAGAAAACATAACTACAACTAATGGGTAGCTACCATACACAGAAGCTAACTGAGCATGAATGAATCTCATTGACTCGAATACCAATCAATATTTCATTGACGTTTCTTATCTCGCATACCAATGCCACTTTGAGCCAAGTCTCCGGCCGAAGTCCTGGACGCTGCGCAAATGCAGCAGCACGCCATCCCGATCAACATTTTCATGATGATAGGCTGAAATATTCTCATCTTCATATCATGGTTCGCCAATAATGCTCCTTTCAATGCTTGTCCGAGTGAAGTCTTGACATCTTGACATCCACGTCGTGAAAATGAGCGACCATCACATCGGCCAAAAACACGACCACATCATCACCAGCTTTCCCTCAGAACAAGACAACATAACATTCTCCTCCTCCCCCTCCGGCCCAGCACCACCAGACTCATCAACCGACTTCGTAACTCGCGCCGAAGAATCAGATCTCTCACGAGGTCTCCATCAACGCCATGTCTCTCTCATAGCCATAGCCGGAGCAATCGGAACCGGCCTCTTCCTCGGTCTAGGTTCATCAATTCAGCTCGGAGGGCCCTTAGGCGCGTTATTAGGTTATTTGACTGTGGGATTAATAGTTTGTTCTGTGCAGTTCGCATTGGGAGAAGTTACGGCTCTGTTACCTGTGACGGGGAGTTTTGTGAGACATGCTGAGTTTTTGGTTGATCCTGCGGTGGGGTTTGCTGTTGGGTGGAATATTGTGAGTGACTTACTGCCAGTGTGATGAGGGGATAGTGGGAGGGGGAGAGGTGAGAGTGCTAATAATGCGGAACGTAGGTCTATGGAAACTGGCTGAGCATACCGGCGGAGATTTCTGCGATCTGTGTGCTGTTTCAATATTGGACGGATGTGAACAGTTCTGTTTGGATTATACTATTCATAGTACTGACATTTGTCGTTGGAATGTCTTTGATCAGGGTCTATGGTAAGTCTAAGAATGCTATGGATTTCTATGTATGCTCATACTGACACTTCGTTCAGGCGAGGTCGAGTTCTGGTTCGCACTCCTCAAGATCTTCTTCATCATCTTCCTGATCATTCTCGGACTTGTGATTGCTCTCGGTGGTGTGTCTGGAGTTGACAGAGTCGGCTTTCGCTACTGGAAGTCACCAGGACCTTTCGTCGAATACATCGGTAGCGGATCTTGGGGCAACTTCCTCGGATACTGGGCTTGCATGAGTTCTGCCGTCTTCTCCTTCGCGGGTACAGAGTCTGTCGCTATGGCAGCTGCTGAGACGAGGAACCCACGTCAAGCGATACCAAGAGCTTGCAAGAGAGTTTTCTTCCGCGTGGCGATCTTCTATCTGCTTGCAGTTCTGGTAGTAGGCATGCTTGTAGCCAGCGACGATGATCGCCTGAACGACCAGTCTGGCACGGCGGCGCAGAGTCCGTTCGTCATTGCAGCGTCTGCAGCTGGTATCGAGGCCATCCCCTCGGTCGTCAATGCGATCGTCATCACATCGGCTTGGTCGTCTTCTAATCAGGCCCTGCTTGCTGGTACGAGAGTACTCTATGCACTGGCGCTGAAGAAGCAGGCACCTCAGATCTTCTTGAGGACAACTTCGTGGGGTGTACCGTACATCTGCGTGCTACTTCAAACAGCATTCATGTTCTTGGCATTCATGAGCTTGTCGAGTGGCGCATTGACTGTATTTTACTGGTTTCTGGACCTCGTGAGCTGCGGAGTCTTGATCAGCTGGACCGCCATTCTGATCAACCATCAACGACTCCTGCTCGCCATGAAGAAACAGCAAATACCATACTCGCTCCTTCCGTGGCACAACTCCTGGACTAGGTACTCCACGCCGGCAGCGCTAGTGTTGACAGTGACCATCTTGATAACCAGCGGCTTCTCGAACTTCACCACAGGTGGTTTCACAGCATCCGGATTTGTCTCCAGCTATCTTGACATTCCACTTGTGTTGACGGCATTTTTGTTATGGAAGTTCTTCAAGAAGACCAAGTTTGTCAACCTCGCCGATATACCTCTTCGTGAAGCATTTGAAGAGATCGAGAGGAAACCAGAAGAGCCAGAACCGGTTGCGAAGGGTTGGATCAAGCTTGTGAGCTTTCTATGGGATTGAGGCTGCCGAAATGTTGCGCAAGCGCATCCACGCGTTGCGGATCATTCATTGCCTCATGTTCAACCAGATATCCATTCAGCAGATGCCTGCGAAGTCTTCTCTTATCCTCGTTGTCAGCGTAGAAGCCATCGTTCTGCCTCGAAGTGTACTTCATGACTTCGCCAGGTATGTTACCAACGCCACCAATCACTTGAATCGCGTTGGGTCTTCCCAGTAATGTCTGGGTGCTGGCTGCACGGTTGGCGGTGTTTGGAGAACAGAAGTGGGCCTTCGTAGAGTTGCGTCTCTACTCTCACCGACCTCTTCGTCTGCTAGTCGTATCAACTCCTCATAGCGCGGATCCGGGACGCCTGCTAGTGCTTCGGCTACCTCTCCTGCCAAGGTAGATCCAAACTCTTCTGCGTACCAGTAGTCATAGCCGGTAGGGTTGAGCAGAACACCCCACCACATTAGAGTCAACAAAGCGACATGATCGCCTGCTTTCAATGCTCTCACGAACTCGTCGCCCGATATCGTAAGCCACGAGAGTACGAAACCGCGGAACTTCATCGCCTGACAAGTGGAAAACAGGTAGTCAAGCCACCATATCGCATATTTGCAAGCAGGATATACACCCGAGCGTGATCTTGCTCCAGTGCTGGGGTCTTTGTGGCTTGTTGTGTTAGCGTCTGGCGCTGGTGCACGCGCGTCATTGAGAGCACTCAATATGCGAATGGCGCTGGTGTAGCGATGATTGTAGTCCTTCCTGGGCAGTGTCATCAGGTCTGGAATCTTGCCGATGAGAGGATGAGTTTTGATACACTCTGGATTCTTCAGCATTACAACCGATATGCCTCGCATGAGCTCGAAATAAATGAGTGTGTTATCGATCATGCTTCCGCGCAATGACGGCTGTGTTCCAGATGCTAGCGCCAAGATCGTCAGCATTATGCTGCAGTATATCAAGGCGTCGTGAGCTTCGCCATCGAACTCTGGTCGAGCCAATTCGTCGCGAAATCTCGCGAACGCCTGCGATTGATACTCAAGTGCAGTATTGATATGATGCATCGAATGCTCCGGACTGCTGTATGCCATTTCGAATGCAGTCAATGCAAAGAGGCTCTTGAGCAGGAAGTCGTACTTCATAGCCAACTCCGGTACATGCATCCGCCAAAGGTCAAGGTTGTCGACTTCCGTCCATAGCATGCTCTGATAGGTGGTGGTTGACCATCGATGCAGAAGGAGTAGCTCCGACATGTGGCGAGCTGTTGAGATGACCGATGAACTGCCTATGCCTCTGCCTGGATCGGGAGTCGAGGCTTTGGAATTCGACACTACTCTGTCCTTTGCGATGAGAGTCTGACTTGTGATGGCAGTCAGATCCGGCCATTCGCAGTCGGTGCCGCGGCTGATACAGTTCGCACATTTCGGATGCTCTTCTCCACACTTTACTCGACGTTTCTTGCAGACGAGGCAGCCACGCCGGGACTTGAGATGTGAGCGTCTTGGTGGCATCGTAGAGATCTGCTCTGTGAAACACCAATTGCTCTGTCAGGATTCTTCGTACTCGTTTTCGTGAAGTCGGTTCAAATCGTGTGCGGCCGCGTCTGCTTGGCACCGTTCCTCGGTCAAGTCCCTGCAGATGATTTGGGTACAACTTCAGCCCTCTCTTTCCAACCCATTCACTTTGTTTCGGCAAAAACCTCCTTGGCTTTCTGTTGTAAACGCCATGTCCTCATCTGTTTGGTCAAATGTCTGGAGTGAGTGTTCAGAAGTGCTGGAGGACTTGGAAGGAGAGGGAGGCTGGAAGGCCGCGTAGGCTGAATCAGGCCATCCTTAGCCAAATTTCTTCACATCCCGCGCTACTGGTATATAAAGCTGTATAAAGGCTATCCATGACTTAGACAACAGCACGATTGCAAGACTTCAGACGTCCAGAAGAATAAACAGACTGTCATCGGGAGACGTTGACATTGACACGATTCCAATGACTTTGTAATCACGGTATCCAGTAACACGAATGAGGCTAACTAAGTACGGCATCCATTGCCGACCAAATTTACGCCCTTGCTGTACAGCATACAAAGCACATATGAGTACTTATCATCATATAGAGACTTTATTGATGAGCAGCAACGACAGCGATCTGGATGATGAAGCTTAGAATCGAGACCTTACGAAGGACTAGCCTGTAAGAATGCCTACCAGACCCACCACTCCTCAGACATTGACATTATCAGTTGGCTTGAAACACCTAACAAGCACACATACACACCCCAGTATCGCAGACACTTCTCCCGGACAGCACGTCAATCCGCGGCAGACTACGCCTCATTAGGAGGCTCCTCCAAGCCTTTGCCACCTTTCAAGCCGAAGTCTATCACGACAACCACATCTCCCAACTCTGCCTGGACCTACGGAGACGGCGCAAAAGACCCCAATGCCTCTCCAAACCTCAAGCACATCGAGATCGACCCTTTCGCAGAAGGCCGACCAATGTTCCATAATTACTCCCTCCTCGTCTCAGGCATCCTTCCACGACCAATAGGCTTCATCAGCACACTGTCATCATCCGGCCAAGCCAATCTAGCACCTTTCAGCTACTTCCAAGTCGTAGACCACGACCCACCAGTCTTTGTTGTTGGATTCTCAGGCCGAGAAGGTCGTCCTAAGGATACGTTACGCAACTTAGAAGAAAATGGAGAATGTGTTTTCAATGTTGTGAGCGAGCAGATGATAGAAGCTGTAAATGCTACTTCTCTTGACATTCCTTATGGAAACTCGGAATGGGATATCTCTGGTCTGACGAAGGCTGAGAGTACGACTGTGCGACCTGCACGTGTGAAGGAAAGTGTGTTCTCGATTGAAGGCAAAGTCATAGACTTCGTGGAGTACAAGACTTCGAGAAAGCCGGTTGGGCCGCATGGAAGGCTCGCTGTCATCGAAGCGACCAGATTCTGGGTGAGGGAGGATGCTGTGGATTCAGAAGGAAAAGGTCTCGATCTTGAGAAGCTGAAGCCTATTGGACAGCTCGGTGGCATTGGGTATGCGAGGGTTACTGATACATTTGAGCTTGCGAGGAGTAGTTGGCGAAGAGAAATGGAGAAGCCAGAGGCGAAAGCGAAGCTGGAAGGTCTGTTGAACCAGTCAACAGAGCCGTGAGCAGCAGCTAGGCCACTGAATGTCAGTAAGCACAATCGCGACCAGGAGATGTAGATTTAGAGAGACGCGCAGATGATATGGTGGAGACGCTCCACCTTGCCAAGATCTTCTCCAGGTGAAACATGGTAGACCGCGTTGATAAAGTCGCGGACACTGTTACAACAACCACTTCTTGTTCTTCATTCCGCCAATGACACGTTCCATCACCAGAGGAGCATATCGACTGCTACGCGTGCTGACTCTCCAGGGCATTCGCGGCGCACTCTTGGTCGAGAAAGACATGAACATCTCGCACTGACTCGACTCATCGTTCTGCCCTGAAGGATGCGACGCCACGCTGCAGCTCGCGTTGTCAGCAAATGGTTGAGTAGTCATCAATCATCTCGGCATCCTTGACGACGACAACCGTTCCCTTCCTTGTGGCGACCAGACACCTTAACGCTGCATACATTGGAAGGCTTGCACGCGTAGCTCAATACCTTTTTGGTCGGCTAGGACATCTAAATTCTCTCTAGAGAGGGGCCAGGAGACTCGGAATTGCATTGCGCCGGACTATCGCTTTCGTTCGTGTTTGACTTCAGCTGCTTTGGCGAACCAGAAATTGCAAAGCTTGTGCCTGGAAAATCACAAGCGCGGATGGTGGGATGTGAATGAAACTCTTCAAGACGATCAGACGAGGGAACGCTCCTCCCTTATGTGATTCGGACGTATGAACACGACAGCGTGGCACATTAATACCTCGCCAAGCTTCGGCCGTAAGCTCCAGGTCGGCTGAAACGGACTAGCACAAGATGGATAACTGGATGTATGCGCCGATGAATGGGGCAACCAATGGTACTGGAGCTGGTCAACGGGATCTGTCAGGTGCTCGAAGCTCTCTCGATGGATCTTCAGCAAGTTACTCTCTTCTCCAAGCTGCTGCATACCAAGACTCGGCCGTAGCCGATGCCTCTCCAGCTAGGGCTTCTGGAGCCAGTGCTGCTTCCAAAATTCGAAGACGGAACAGACAAATAACGTCATGTCTTGAATGTAGACGAAGGAAGCTGAAGTGTGACAAGCAAGCACCATGTGTCAATTGCACCAGATTCCGCAGAGATTGTCTCTATCTGGCTCCTGCTATGGATCCTCAAGCTCAGCAGAAGCTAGCAGAAATAAAGGAGAAGATGGGCATGCTGGAGAAGAATTTGGAACGAGAGGTCGCAGCGCAAACGCAGAAAGGCCATCTGGGAGGTGGCAATGTGACCAAGTTGTCTCCCGATGAAGGCAAAGCTCCACAAGCAGAGGACGAAGATGAGGTCAATGAGGACGAAGACAATCTTGAACCCACTCCACTGGCCTCTCAGGACATGGTATACGAAGCCAACAACGACGATGAGCTTATGGATCTTGGCGTGCAGATGGGCAAGATGCGCATATCTGAACGCATAGGAGGCTGGATTCGACCAAAGCTAGTTGATGAGATCACTGACACGCTCGAGGATGTCAAGGCTGGCAAATCGCGGTACTCAGAGACACCTTTGGCTAACGATCATCGGGAGCTGCGGCCAGACGTAGGACCTAAGATTCAAGCTGCGCCGAAGTCCTTTATTGGTCCTGGACCTGACTATATTGCACCTGCGTCGAGCTTCTTCTTTCCAGGGACCAATATGAGCACTAACTCAATCGACTACCTACCGAGCAAGAACGCTTCTGACCAGCTCATTGCCCAGTACTGGCATGCTGTGCATTACATGTGAGTAGTCTCGAACAGTATCGATGGGCATTCGCTGATTTGAATTCTTACCACTAGGTGCAAGACTGTACATCGTCCGACGTTCGAGCAGCAGTACACGAACTTCTGGTCACAGATCGCAATCGGCAACGAGCCTGTGCCATCGAACCAGGCTCTTGTGTTTGCTGCCATGTTCTCTGCTGTAGTCAGTATGACAAGTGAGCAAGTCATGCATCGTTTTGGAGCCTCGAAGAATGCACTTGTGGACAGCCTACGATCTGGGACAGAGTTCGCCTTGGCAAAGGCAAACTTCTTGAGGACCACGAAAGTCGACACGATGCAGGCTTTTGTCATGTATCTGATACCTCTCGTGAGAGCTGAGGTGTCCAGGGCTCATTCAGCACTCGTCGGAAGTGCCATTCGTCTTGCAGAGTGCATGGGGCTGCACAGAGACGGCACTCACTACAGCATGACGCCAGTGGAGGTACAAGTTCGCCGCATGATATGGCATCAGTTGTGTTTCTTGGACATGAGAACATGCGAAGCTACGGGACCTCGACCACAGATTCGTGCAGAAGACTACGACACTCGAATGCCGTGGAATGTAGACGACGTAGACCTCATGGGAGACCATACCACTCCTATCGAAGATCGCGACCACTGGACAGACACCACTTTCGAAAGAATCCGCGCCGAATGCCAAGAAATGCGTCGAAAGGTCTGGTACGACATTCTAGCGATCGACAAAAAGAAGAAATCCCTCACATCCGTCTTGATCAAAATCCAGAAATTCATAACAGCCACCAAGGAACGCTACCTACCAATGCTCGACACCTCAATCCCCTTCCAGCGTCTAGCAGGGCTAATGGTAGAGAACATGTGCAAAGGCCTACACATCCAAGTCTTACACCGCTATCTCTTCAGCACAACACAACGCATGCCCGATCGTTTACGACAAGTCCTAATCGAAGCCGGCCTAACCCAAATGGAAAGTTCCGTAATATGGGAAGGCAGTACTGAAATGTCTCCCTGGGTATGGTACAGAGGAGCCTTCAACCAATACCATGCAGCTCTACTCCTCCTCGTCGAAGTCTACGCCTACCCTATGCGTAAAGAAGCAGCCAGGATCTGGAAATGTCTAGACTACATTTTCGAAATCCCATCACATCTCGCACCTAAGCAAAAAGCCGAACTAGTCCTAACAGACCTTCGCGACCGAATGGAGACCTTCCACCAAATGCGAAAGATGAAAGTCTCGAATCAAATGCAGCAAAGAGTCGGCGGAGTACATAAATCTTCTTTCCGTACACCTGATGCAATGAGCAACGATGCCGTGGGACATATGCAACAACAAAACGACTCCGCGATGGGTATAACTCCAATGCCATTGCCGCCTTCACAATTCTCGCCACCTCCACTCCCACCAGATTCGCATTCGAGTTCAGGAGGTAGTAGACCGGGAAGTACAGCTGGCAAAACACCCCAGCAACAACAAGCTCCAGGAGGAGGAGATACAGAGATGCACATGCAAGAGATAGATTGGGTAAGTCTACCATCACACCACATCCCCTCCATCCTCTTCCCTCTTACTAACATCTCCATCTACAACAGGCCGAATGGGAAAAAGTCTTCTCCCCCTCCATCTACACCGGCGACCTCAATCTTCCAGACTTCCGAATGTCCGATTTCACAGGAAACAATAACAACAACACATCATCAGCAACAATGGATCCATACACTTTCAGCGCAGTGGCGGCTTCAAATATTCATAACATCAGTACTTCGAACTTCGCAGCACCACCTCGAACAGATATGAACTCGTGGCAAGCACCAACCGCCAACGAAATGGCCGATGTCTCATTCGATGTTGGACTTACAACTTTAATGCCGCCTGCAGGATGGCAGCGACAAGTGCAAAAGGAGAAAGGCTTTGGACCGACGACGAATAGTGGAGGTGGGGGGTATTGATGAGTGGGAAAACTCCATTTATTATATGATGATGAGTGGAAAAAGACTCCATCTCTTTGTTATACAATGCTCATTATTGAACTTCCTTCGCTAAATGCACAGCGTCAATTCATAAATCTTAACATCATAGCTCAGCTCAGCTCGGCTTAGAGCCTGCTTCCAACGTTCTCCAATAAGCTCGATGCACACACGAATCCGACTGAAATGCCTTTGCTGTCGCATTCGCTGTCAGAGGGACGCTCAATCCATGACCTTAAGCATACGGTATCCCTCATGAGAGATAGCCTTTCGCACAGCAGTAAGCGAATCGTCCTTAGGCCTCTTGACAGTCTTAGTAACCATCTCTCCATCCTCGCCAACATCCGTGGTCTCAATGACTTCTTCCTCCTCTTCATCTTCGAATTGGCCATTCTCGAGAAACATCTTCAACTGGCCTTGACTGTAGCCAGAAACAAGCACAGTGCCTTCCTGATCAGCAGTGACAGGTTTTGGTGCCACCTCGTCGCCATACTGGTAGCCTCCGTAGTAGCCCGCGCGGCCACCCGCCAAGTTCCAGAAAATGAGCTTAGGCATTTCGTACCCAGCCTTCTCAAACTGTTCTCTGATACGCTCATACGACGAGGTCCAGCGATCTTCGCTCCTGTTATCAGCAGCATTGAACTGCATGTCCGAGAACACGAAGACTTGCTTCACCATGTCCTCTTGCTTGAGCTTGTTCTTAACAGCCATAGGTAGAATGAGCTTTTCGAAGACAGCAACGAAATCCGTCGACATGCCCCAAGGTGCCTTCTCTATGTATTGCACTTTCTCCTTGAAGCTGCGCTTGTCATTTCCGCCACCCACCTGCAGGACTTGAGGTTGCGAATGGAAGGTAATGAAAGCACCACCGAAGGGAGGTTTGGTGACTTCTGCCAGAAGCAGAGACAGACCAACAGCAGAGTCCATGGGGCAGGTTCCGTCTTGGAATCGAGGGCCGCTCATCGATCCAGAGACATCGCAGACGGCGATGGATGACTCCAGAGTGCCGGAGTCCTTGATCCTCTTGACGAGGGAAGCCCACTGGCCTCCGATAGCCTTATCACTTATCTCCTGAAGCTTAGCGGCGACCAATGCATCTGTCGCCTTCTTGCCTGGTGTTGTGGCTGCTCTAGAACCATTTACCTGTGCAACAAGGGTTGATGGCAGAAGCACGGCTCCAGAGATCTTCGCCTGACCTTGTGCTACATCCTCGATGTACTTGTCAAAGCGGTCGAAGTCCTTCTGAGTGAAGAGTGTCGTGTACTGCTTCATGGCCAGAGATGGCACACGGTCGTACTTGATGTCCTTGAAGTTCTCGGCCGTGATCTCACGCTCGACGACCTCAAGATGCTTGCGCAGCCTGGAGAGCGTTTTGACTTGGTATGCATTACGAGCGCGCAGCAGGTATGTCTCACGATTCGACACGTCGTCAAGGTGCTGGAAGTCCTCGATAGGGTGCATCAGCTCTGCAATGCTGCTCACAATTGTGGTGTGCTGATCGTGCATGCCCTTCGTGCTTGGAGCCCACTTGCCAGCAAGAGTGACCTTCTTCACCTCCTTCTTGTCATTAGACTCCAAACGTGCGAGGTCTAGCTTGAGCTGCTCAACGAAAAGTCGTGCTACCGTGATGTGGAGTGCCCGGTACCTGGAGTCCTTGATCAGGAGCCTCTGCTTAGTGGCATTGTGCAGCTCATCGGTGCGCTTCTTCTTCCGTCCCTCTGTCCAGTCACGCTTGTATGGCTTCTCTTTCGGCTTGTCCACGTTCAGAACTGTGCGTGGGTCTGCGGAGACTCTCAGCTTGTCATGTGCTGCGAGAACCAATATGTTCAGGAGGTCTTTCCAGTAGCCGTGCGCTACACCGTACTTGACATCGAATTCGTCATCGTCAGACTCAAGCTCTGCGAATTTGCGCTTCCTACCCGCTGTGCTGTTCGAGGTCTTGCCGTCTTTGCTGACAACTTCAAAGTCCATGGTAGCGTCACTGTCGTTACCGTCCTCTCCGTTCTCGACTGGCTTGTCTTGCTTCTGCGCCTTCTTCTTTGGGATGACTGGTCGTACCAGCCATTGCAGATTGGATAAGAGTGTCAACGGGTGGTTCTCGTACAGCCAACCCATTGCTCGGTAGAAGCAGTGGCGACTGCTCTTGCCCAGGTGGATGGAGCGTGCATTCCAGATGATTTTGAGTGTTGCACCCGGATCAACAGCCCAAGCCTCCTGCAGTACAGTCTGTAGTCTCTCTTCGCCAATGACCTCCTCGAGTTCATAGAACAGATTGACAAGTGGCGAGCCGGAATCGCTGTGAGCGACATCTGCGTTTTCTGTGAGCATCTTGCCATCGTGGTCATCGAGAGAAGGCACTGTCTGCTTGGCGGAGGTCAGGCCATCCATAAAGGCGGACTTCTCTTGACTCTCGCTCTCTTGTTCCGGAGCTGTGGTCTGCTCTTCGGCCTCTTTGTCACGCTTGCTTTGGCGGAAGGTGAGAAGAGTTGGCTTTGGGAATAGCTTCTGGACATGAGCAGCGAATTGTTCCTTCGACATCTGGAGCTCCTCTGACATGTCTGGCAGAACGACGGGAAACTTCGACTGCAGCAGCGAGTGCTTGGTTGGTGGAGTAGAGTCACTCATCTCTATGTATCTTCTGTAAGTGTCAAGTGTGTGGTGTGTCAAGTTGATGCCACAGCGGCTGCAGATTGAGAGAGGAGATGTGCCAAAGGGGAGTGGGGAGAAACGAGTGATAGATGATTGTAGGCGCATTTGTCGTGTACTGCAGGGAGCCGCGAAGAAAGAAATATTTGAATGTCTCTTGCCGTTTGAGTCATGATACCCACCGGCGGTACACGAGCGAATTGAGACACCGCGACCATGGTGAGCGACAGAGTAAACACTCAAGCAACAAAACGTTTGTGGAGACTCATATCCAACATGTAGTCCTTTTGGCTTCTATAGAGTGCAGGTAGTGGCCAGATCGCGTCGTGTAGCTTGTCACTTATTGCTGTTGTGAGCTCAGCTTGATGCAGGTCGCCGCTGAGCATCACCATCCCGTCTGTGGTACCACAGTCAGTGATGCAAGAGCAGAGATCTCTAGTCGTGACTGCGATGGCATCGCATGGTTGGCAGATGGTTCGGTAAAAATTCTGTCTCGAGAAACATGGTAGTGGCGCGGTTTGTGTGCGGACGTGTCGCGTGGCAAAAGGTTTTGAGTAGGCGCGTGATCAAGGTGATGCGATATACAGTCCACGATGGCAATGTATCAGGTTTAGCATCGTGATGAGTAGTTTGACGTGATGTGTATAGACTGAAATGGAGAAAGGTCGTGAAAAGTGCAATGTGGAACTCATTGCGAACCTATCTGATGCGAGGCAGTCAGTTACGTAATCACTTGGCAATTTCATGAATATTGGAATATATAGATCAGATCGTGTAGGAGTTAACAACTAATAGTTCTGAGCAATCTATAGTGCGTTCTATATACTAAATTGCTTGCTAAAATCTAAGAAATCTCTATATAAGCCTAGAGGGCTAGTTTCTTATATTCTTGGCTTATATTCGGTATTTTCGGCTATCTGCACAATATATCTCTTTAGCTAGTATAGCGTTGCATATAGTAGTTGTCTATTGACCTTCTTCCTAAAGTAGATATATACTATTATTCCTAGGTACTATTAGTAGCTACCTTACTATCTACTATTATATTAATTCCTACTAAGGAAGGTTTCTCTAACTTGTTTTAGTATATACTTAGTAAGCGAGTATCGCTTGTTTCCTATATATTAGGCGTCGGTATTAGTTGAAGGCCTAGCTATATAATAAACTACTATTATTATTATATAGTAAGTAGTTTAGTAAGGCTATCTATAGGTATATTTTGTATTAGTATATATTCGATATTAAGCTTATTATTCTATATCTCTTATTATAGCTAGTATTAGTATATATTAATATATCGAAGCTTACTATTAACTATACTATCGAAAATAGCTTCTCTAAAGTAATCTAATAAAGGACACCCTAGATTCCCAAATATCGGAGGTAAAGGTAGATAATATAAGTAGAGTTAAACTTAGAATTAATCTTTTACTAGCTAATACTTAGGGAGATATAGTACTATATTAGGAACCAAAGAACTATTTAGAGAAAATAAGTTAATTAAGTTAGTTAAGAAAGAGAAAAGAGAGAAACCTCTACCTATATAGAAAGCTATATTCCTTCCCTAAGTTACCTAATCTATTCTAATTAGAATAGACCCTACTAAGCGCTAAGGATACTATTTACTAACTCCTAAGATATTACTCTATCTTGTCTACTAATCTTTAATACTTCTACTTAGCTAAATAGGGTAATCTTAACTAAATAGTTATATTAGTTTGAGATTCCTACTTAGTTATTAATAGGAATACTACTAACTAATTATTTCTATAGATAGAAATTATTCAAATTCCTCTATCTCAAAATCTGAGATATCTAAGATGCTACCTACTATAAGGTCCTCTAAGCCGAGCTCTATTCTACTAAAGCGTATTAGGATATTCTGGCCTAAGGAGAGTAATAATTACTACGACCGAATTATAAGTCCTAGAGTTATTATAATATAATCCTTCCTAACTTATAATAGGAACTCTATAAAGAAGCCCTCTTTAACTTTCTCGAAGAGTACTACCGATTCTAGAATATAGTTGAATCTCTAGTCAGAAAAGCATATACTATAGTTAGTATTCTTAGAGATATTTAGGATTAGAAGAAGTATAAGCTTCTCCTAGAGTAGACTTAGGTAGTTAAAAAAGTTTGGAATATAACTATATTCTTTAAGAGTATTTCGACTAAAGCTTTAGTAGTATAGAAGGAGTATAAGAATATCTCTCTAGATAATAGGAAGAAGGTAAAGAAAGCAATTAAGGAGTTTGTTAAGGAGGCTCTAAAACTAGAGTTAGAGTAGTATTTCTAGTTAATAAATAAATAAGAGTTTCTATTTCTTTTATCTCTTTTTATCTCTTCTTTTTATTTTTTAACTTAGGGAAAAAATTCTACTTAAAATAGAGTTAGGCAAGGAATTCTTTGAACTATAGACTAGTCTTTAGCTTAGTAAGTCTATCTGCGGCTATCTCTTTAGTATTGCAATATTCTATAGAGATAAGCCTATTCTACTAGAGTCTCCTAACTATATTATACTATATATTAATATATTTTGACTTATTATATATATAAGCATCTTTTATAAGAGTTAGGCATGCCTAGTTATCTCCTCTAATTAGAATAGGCCTAATTAATGCTACTATATCTTAGTTTCTAAGAATCTTTAGTTAGTAGGAGCATTCTCCTACTAACTTAGGGCATCCAAGCTCTCTTAGAAGAGATCTAAGGAACTAGAACTACTTAGTATAGGCTCCTATAGCTATATACTTAGCTTCTATTATAGATATAGTAATAGACTTCTATTTCTTACTTATCTAGAATACTAGGGCTCTATAGAGAAAGAATATATATTCTAAGATAGATACTCTATTAGACTTGTCTATAGCATAGTTAGAGTCTATATACCTAATTAGATTTCTACTACCTCTTCTAAAGACTAATCCAAGTAATAGATTTGATTTTAGATACCTAGTAAGTTTCTTAAGAGCTTTCTTATAGCTAACTATTAGGTCTCCTATATAGGAGCTTAGTCTTCTAAGAGCAAAGGAAATGTCTAGCCTACTAATTGTAGCTAGCTATATCTATATTCTAATAAGTAATTAGTATTCCTACTTATTATATCTTTTATCCTTATATCTAGCTAGCTTTAAGCTCTTATAGCTATCTATAGGTAAGTAGGTTAGACTTAATATATCCTAACTTATTCCTAGCTTAGCTAGGTTCTCTAAGATATAGTATTCTTAGTCTAGCTTTAGCTATCTAGCTTTTCTATCTCTTCTAATTCTTATTCCTAGGAGCTTATTAGGTTCCTTTAGATCCTTAATCTTAAAGAATCTGGCTAGCTATACCTTAAACTACTCTATATTCTTAATTCTCTTGCCTGCAATTAGTATATTATTAATATAGATAATAAGTATTAGACTCTTTCTTTCTTTATAAACTAGAAGATAGGAATCTATCTCTAATTGTCTAAATCTAATCTCTTTTATTTTTAAAATATAGAGCTAATTCTAGTCTCTTGCTACCTACTTTAGGCTATAGAGACTCCTTAGTATTTTTAGTACTATTCTAATTAGCAACTTAACTCCTAGAGGTAGGATTATATAGATATTTTTATAAAGAGTACTCTCTATAAATGTATTTAATATATCTACTTAGTAGAGCTCTAGATCTCTCTTATATATAATAGCTATAAATGCCCTAAGAGTATCCTACCTAACTATTAGAGCAAAAGTATCTATAAAGTCTACTCTAAACTTCTAAGAGAATCCTCTTATAACTAGTCTTGCCTTAAACTTGTTAATAGCTCTACTAATTCTTCTCTTAATATTAAAGACCTATTTTAATATAATTAGGTTAGCTCCTTTTAGAGGAACTTCCTAAGTCTAGGTATTATTTGCTACTAGTATATTAAGTTTATTTTAGATAGCTTCCCTCTATAGGTGTCCCTACTTTAGGTTATTAATAGCCTCCTTATATAACTTAGGAATTAGTACTTCCTATCTATGTTTAGCCTTAGTAATAATAGCTAATAGGGCTTTCTCTATATTCTTTAGAGTAATAAAGAATATAATCTTTTTAATCTCTTCTAGAAATTTAGAATCCTAAGGTTAACTTAGGTTAAATAATATTAATAAGAAGAAGGCTTTCTTATAGGAGTCCTTACTTCTCTTCTTAGAGTCCTTATCTTCTAAGCCTATTTTAATAGATATTAGTATATCTGTCCCTTCTAATCTAATAGGTTTTAGTTTTCTATTAAACCTATTAGGTTCCCTAGATACTTTTCTCTTTCTAGGAATAGGCTAATTAGACTACTTCTAGGAACTTGTCTCTTCTAGTCTAATAGGCTTTAGCTTTCCTACAAATCTATCTAGTTCTATAGAGGCCTTTCTTTTCTTAGAATAGGTAGTAGGGCTCCTAGGAGCCTAACTATAGAACTACTTAGTAGAATTCTTTCTCTAAGTTTAACTTCTTATTATCCTTAGTTAATCTATTCTTTCTAGCTCTAAATCTTTAGTTTCCTTCTTAGAAAACCTTTTATATTCTCCTATATCTTTTAGAGGAGGAGAGAGTTATATAAAGAGCTTCTTTAGCTCCTTTAGACTTTCTTTTTTAGGCTTGTTATTCTAATTGCTAGCTTCCCTACTTGCTTAGGGAGTAGTTAACTTAGTAACTTGTAATACTAGCCCTAGGCTAGAAGAGGGTATAGGGTAATTAGCTTTAGGTAGTCTCCTAACTAGTCTCCTTATAGGAGCTATACTTAGAAGATTCTTAATTATAATCCCAAGATCTAATTTACTACCTAGCTTATTCTTAAAGAAGTCTATATTTAAGTACTATTTAATAGCTCTTATATCTAGTTCCTAGAATATCTAGGCTTTGGCTATCTTATTAATATATCTAATAAAGATAGCTTCTTTCCCTCTATTTATTAGCTTGTTACTTCTTGCCTATTAAGGCTAGGCTCTTATATCTATATAGACTGTTGCCTAACAGCCCTATACCCTTAGGTAAGAAACTATAGGCCTAATCCTATTAAAGGCTTTATTAGGTAAAAGCTTCTATCTTTTAGTTTCTAGTCTATTTAGTAGCTTGTTCCTTATATAGGTCTAAGTATTAAGTACCTCTAGCTAGAACTTAATTAGTATCTTGCTCTCTTCTAGTATTGCTCTAATAGAGTTCTCTAATATCTAGATAGATCTCTCTACTACTCTATTCTATAGGGAGTTATAGGCCTTAGTAGTTTCTAGGTTAATTCTAAGATCCTTCTTCTACTATTTAACTAAAGTAATAAGCTCTCTAGCGTTATTAATTCTAATAGCTTTTAACTTAGTACTAGATTGTCTCTTAGCTTTGAGTCTCTAGTTCTAAAGAGCCTATATAGCATCTGTTCTTCTCTTAAGAGGGAAGGCCTATTTCTTCCTTAAGAAGTTATTAACAATCTTAAGCTAGTACTCAAAACTAAGTCTTAATTCTAGGAGTAGACTATAGATATCTATAGAGACTAGAGATAGTCTCTTAGGTCTTCTCTTTATTACTTTACTAAGGTGCTTCTTTATATTAGTAATAGAATAGACTCTATAGGTATACTTATCTTTTTCTTTTAGAGTTGGAATCTTCTAATTAAGGTTAGTAACCTTATAGAGGTCTTTTAGTAGACCTTTACTAAAGTATGCAAATCTCCTATACTATAGCTCCTACTATTTTAGATCCTTTTCTAATAGTGTAGCTATAGCTACATCCTCCTCTGCTTTATTAGTATATAATAAGTAATATACTCTTTCTTATAGGAGTAGTAAAATCTTATTAATAAATAGAACACCTCCCTTAATTCTAGTCTTAACTACTATCTAACCTTTAGGAGAAATAAGGGAGAAAGAAGGTTTCTAAACTCTAAACTATTTACTAAATTAGTTCTAAGAAATAAGGCTAACTCTAAGATTAGGTATAAAGAGTACCTTTGCTAGAAGAACTTTTCTTCCTATCTTTCCTCTTATCTATACTAACCCTCTATATATTATATAGAGATATCTACCTTCTACTTTTACCTAGACCTTCTTAATAAGTAGTTCTAGGCTTCTAAAGAGGTAAACTTAGTTAGTTATATATAATAAGGTATAGGAGTCTAAAAGCTATTACTAGAATAATAACTTGCCTTTAGCTTCTACTATAGAGTAGGCTACTTTATTAACTTTATTATTATTAGATAGTAAATTATTCCTAGATCTAGAGCCTAATAGGCCAGACTTAGATTAACTTTCCTCTTAGGCTAAAAATCTCTTTTTGGACTTAGAGAATAACTTCTTAAGTCTAAGTAGCTAATAGCTTATCTTCTTTATAAGCTTCTTAAGGTCTTTATATAAAGATAACCTCTAAGGACCTCTCTTTAAGAGTCTCTTATTCTTGGGAGAAGGACTCCTCCTCTTTATAGAGGGTTTCCTATCCTTCCTATTAGAGCTTAGTCTAAAAGATAAGAGTGCTCTACTTCTTAGAGCTATAGTCTACTACTTAATAGCCTTCTTAGCTTTTAATAACTTAGGACAGTCTTTGAACTAGTGCTTTCTATTCTTATAGAGTAAGTACTAAGGCAGGCTTCTCCCTATAATAGAGGAATAGCTATATTTAAGGTCTAAGTTATCTTTTGCCTCTTAGAATTTAAGTATAAGGAGTATAGTATCTATATCTAGGCTAGGTTAGGTTATTAGGGCGTTCTTAGTTAATTTGTATAAAGGAGGGAGAGATTAGAGGAGATGTTTTATCCTCTTACTAGGTGTCTAATAATAACTCTCCTAGGGATTAATCTCTATAATCCTCTTACCTAGTTTAGCAAGGTATAACTAAGCTACCCTTATTATATCTTCTAGCCCTATTCTAAAGGTTATAAATTGCTTAACTAGTCCAATTGCTTAGGCTGTTAATACTCTACTATATTTGTTCTAGAGTATTACCTATATCTCTATAGTATAATCTATTTAATACTAGGTATTAAGTTCTAGTTTATTATTATTAGAAATATAGCTTCTAATACTATATCTATATATAGTATTATCTTTAGTATATATAGGTAGGTTGAATATTGCAATTCTTGTACCTAGATTAGAGATTATCTCTACTCTACTCTATCCTAGATAGTACTCTAGAGATAGGAGTCCTAAGATAACCTCCTACTATCCTTTCTCTTTAAGCTTATCTTATTATAGCTTAAACTATCTTCTCTAGTTAGATCTGTCTAGTATAGGAATCTTGTCCCTTCTACCTTCTCTTTCTATATCTATAGTTATTAAATTAAAAGTAGGAAATAAGGTATATTCGTAATAGAGTCGCTTAGGCCGGCTAAGGTTCTAGAGGTTAGACTAGAAGTATAGGTTAGTATAAAGAAGACTAGCTTCTTATATCGGTCCGGAGAAGAGGGAAAAAGGTAGTATAGTAAGTATATACTAGGACTTAGATCTGTCTCTCCTAGTAGAGTTTCGGTAGTCTGCTCTCGGGCTTTTAACTCTTCTAGTATACTTTGCTATTTGTAGTAGTAGGGAGTTATAAAGGGTATTAGTTAAGAGTAAAGATGTTCTACTTAACCTTATAGGGCCTTTAGTATCTTATCTATAACTTGGGTGCAAACTAAGCTCCTTTATAGTATAGTAAGAGATGCCTCTAACTTCCAGATGTTTTTAGCCGTAGGCTAGGGATATAAGTAACCTATACTAATATAGGTTGCTCAAGTTTAGTTGCTAACCCGGGCTTATAACCTATCGAAAATGGCTCCTCTAAAGTAATCTAATAAAGGACACCCTAGATTTCTAAATGTCGGAGGTAAAGGTAGATAATATAAGTAGAGTTGAACTTGGGATCAATCTTTTACTAGCTAATACTTAGGGAGATATAGTACTATATTAGGAACTAAAGAACTATTTAGAGAAAATAAGTTAATTAAGTTAGTTAAGAAAGAGAAAAGAGAGAAACCTCTACCTATATAGAAAGCTATGTTCCTCCCCTAAGTTACCTAATCTATCCTAATCGGGATAGACCCTACTAAGCGCTAAGGATACTATTTACTAACTCCTAAGATATTACTCTATCTTGTCTGCTAATCTTTAATATATACCTTCCTTAGTTATTAATCGAATTGTTTATTAGTTATTATAGTAGAGGGTTAGTATATTATCGAATATAATAGATAGCTATTTAAATAGTAATTGCTACTAAATAAGCTCGCTTCTAGTATATAACAATATAGTAAGCTCGGCCTTAGTAGTGCTTTTTATAATAGTCGATTACTTACTAGCTTTCTACAAAGTTAGTCTACTAAATGCGAAGAATATATAGCTCTTAGAGCTTTTAAAGTTACTATAATCTACAAAGCTAGCGTCGGAGGCACTAAGGAAGCTACCTTATTATAATAGTAGTACCTTATTACTATATATATATAGTAAGTAAGCTTTGAAGTAACTATAGACTAAGTATAGTAGCTTAGTTTGTAAGAGGTATCGAATATAGTAGTTTGTAGCTTAGAGGTATACTTTTATTAGATTAACTAAGTAATAACTAAGTATAGAGGCTGCTTTTATAACGTCTAGCCTTGTTTCAATAGCATACTAGTTAATTGAACCGACGCGCTATTAGTAGTTAAGAACTAGCTCTTTCTCGGTATAGTAGCCCTTAGGTATAGACTAATCTATATTTGTAGGTATAAGTATATTAGTCTATTTGTCGCCTAGAATAATACTAAACCTTCTTACTATATACTTAATATACTCCTATTATAAGAGGTATATAAGCTTCTTAGCTCTATCTCTATAGATCTTAATACTAAGAAACTACTTTACTTTACCTTATAAAGTTATATTATAACGTTCGAATAGTTGTTGTTTAAGAGCTTATATATATACCTTGTTCTTCTTATAGTAGATTATAATAATGTCGTCTATATAGAAGAAGACTAGTATACCCTTATTATCGTAGTATAGGCATAGAACGTCTAGTATTAGATATAAGCCAAACTCTGAAAGTAATATAGTAAACTTAGCCTACTATAATATAGGGGCTTCTTTGAGGCTATAGAGTACTTGTAATAACTATAATACTTTGCCCTTCTATCTAAACCCCTTAGGCGCCTATATATATATAGTATAAGGTAGTAAGGTATTAAGAAACGCGTTAATAACGTTAAATTACTCTATTTCTATTCCGAAGGTAGTAGCTAATATATAGTAGAAGCAGAATATATATACTATTACTATAGCTATATAAGTATCGAGTGTCGTGCCTTAAAGGTCGCTACGTATATATAGTCGTGCCTTATCTTATATATAATAAGACTATTTATCGAATTTGTATTTAAATACCTAGGTTAATAGCAATCTAGGTAGAAGCTTGCGTTTACTTGCCGGTACTTCTAACTTATCTACCTATAGAAAGGTATTTATTTCTATAAGCTTGTTCTATTCTAAGTACGCTGCGGTAGTGAATTCTATAGCTTGTTTATATTTCTTTATAGCTTTCTAACCTCTTAGTTCTAGTAGCAAATCGTAGTAGTATAATAGCCTATCTTACTTATAGCTTATTATAGTTATTAATACTATTAAGGCTACTATACTATAAAGCTGCAGACTCTGCGTTGCAGTTATACTATAATAGGATAGCTTAGAAAGCTATATAAGGTTAGATTATATACTAAGCTAAGTTATATTAGTAAAGGTATAAGCTTCGTAGTTTGTCGTAAATAGTAGTATTATATTATTATTAGTACTTAATCTACTTAATACAATACGTATTAGATCGTCTGCAGTATACCTTACTAGCTTAGAGCTAGTAAGTTCTACCCCTTGATCTATCGGCGGCGGCGGAGACTATAGCGGCAGGGGTCCTATATCTAGTATAGTAGTAGGGTATTCCCTATACCTTAGTTTATCTGCACTATTACTATATAGTCTATAGTCTATTATATATAGGCGTTTCGAAGGAAACTATAATTTATTATCGATTATCTTAATATTAATCTCGGGCGCTCTTACCTCTTTAGAGAGACTATAGGGATATTCGGGCTCCTCTAGTAGTAGTATCTATATACTAGAAGGAGCTTCTACGTCTTCGTACCCCTATTTCCAAGTAAGATCTTCCTATATTAAGGATTATAGGTAATCCTACTTAGGTAGCAAAGTTAGTATATTACCTAGAAACGGCTATTCTATAACTTTTACTACTATTTCTATTACAACCTGCGAGTTGTTAGAGGTATTTGCGGGGCTCTAATTAGCCGAGGGCTCTTATATATAATTATCGGTATTATATAGAGTATCTGCAATTAGTTGTTATACTAGATCGGTTGCACGTTAACCTAATAACTATAGATTATATAACTTAGCCGTAATAGCTTTTTCTACATCTATATAAGGTATGTCGATATCGTCTAATAAGCTAGGTATAACAACTATAATATCTAAGTCGCCTAGTCGATAGAACTACCTCTTATTAAAGTATATATAGGAAGTAGTAATTATATACTTTTAAGATAGTACCTATACTCTATATATATTGTTACTAATAAAGCTATAGAGGTAGCTAATATAAGCTTGTGCTAGTATCTTTTCTAGCTTCTTAGGTTAGTCTATACTAACCTTATAAATATAGGCCTTATAGCTAAATATATAGAGGTTTAAGAGGTTTAGCTTCTATCTAGTTACTAACTTAATTAGTATTTTACTACTACGTTTGCTAGGTGCAGGTAGTCGATTAAGTATATATATAGCTACGTATATATACTTAGGCTAGAGTTTAATACTAAGGTTGCTTTATTATATAAGGTAATATATAGTATCGATTAGTTGTTTGCTATATATTTCGGCTAGCAATTAGTAATAGCCTTCCTTTATAGCTAGTATCTACTAAATACTCTTATTTCTTAATATAGTTTCGAAGTACTTAGTTGTTATCCCTTAAGAATTAATTAGTATAGTATCTATATTAGTACTAAGCTATATAATAATACGATCTATTAAGTTAGCTAATTAAATAACTCTTATAATTATATTAGTAAGTATCTTGCCTTTCTTAAATATAGTAGCTTCTACAAACTCTAATAACGTTGCAAGGTCTATAAGGTAAAGTATATATTTAGAGCCGTTATACGCCTCTGCAAAGAAGTAGGTATTTATAATAATATAGCCGAAAGAGGTTGTTTCTTATAATTGTTCGATATATAAGTAAATATATATACTCTTACTAGTAGCGCAAACCTTATAGTTTTCTATTTATAGCTTATCTAAGTCCTTCTCTACGTCCCCTATAACCTCTATACTAAGTACGTACTTATAGAACTCTCTTAACCTCTCTTTGCCTATATAACCGAGTATTATATACTATTACCTTATAGTAAGTTGCCTTAGTATACGAGCTTTTAAGCTCGTATCTACGGGCCTATAGAAGTCGGTAGGGGCTTTAGACTAGTATAAGAAGAGTATAAGTAGTAGGTTCGGTAGAGGTAAGGTTAGAGTAACTAGTATATATATACTATTTTGTTCTTAAAGGTTTGTAAACATTGTTTGCGCTATAATATTATATAGCGCTAGCGTAGTTATAGCAAGGTAGGGTATATTATTATTAGGCTTATAAAGCCTTGCGATAAAGGTATCTTAGTTAGTAGCCTTGTCGCGTCGATAGAGTAAGTTCTTAAAGCTATACTACTATAGACTAGATTTCTTAAGAATATAGTAAGCTATAATATTTGTATAAAAGCCTAGTATATAGGCGACGTCGTATAGCGTAAGTATTACTAGACTAATATCTAGTATATAGTTACTATAAGCGACAACCTTAAATATAGTAGTACTAGCTCGAATAGCCGTATCTCGGACTATATATTTTAACTAGAATGCGGCTTTTAAGTAATAGTTAATAACGTGCACGTTTGTATAGCTATTATAAGCCTATATATTAGTAGTATCTATAGGCGCACGTTCTATATAGTACACTATATAAATAAGTATAGTATAACTATAACTACTATCTTAGCTATTATTATAAAGTATATTAATTACTAGTTTCGGTATTAATATAGTACTTAGTATACTACTAGCTATATTGCTAGCTAAGAAGTTGTTATACTTAGTATTGTTAGAGAACTTCTTTTTTATATTAGTAAGAAGATTGCTATCTTCTTTAAGCTTAGTAAAGTAGTTCTTAAAATATCTTTTAAACTTAGAGTTACAATTCTTAGCTATAGGCCGTTTCTTTAGATTAGCGATAGTATATATAGCTAATATTATATAGTTGTCTACCTTAGGCTTGCTAGTAAGGTATATATACCCCTTGCTTCTTTTATTATTATACGCACTACTCGGAGGTAGTAGAGGAGGCGTATTCGAGTTAGTATTATCCTCTAAGTTAAAGTTACTAAATATAGTATTTGCGCTATATAAACGTAGGCTCGGTAGCTCGCGATTTATATTAATCTAGTAGCTTACTACCTTAGATAACGTCTAAGTAGTAGAGCTATTATTACTATAGATCTTACTATATATAGTAGTTGCGGCAGAGTATAAGCTTTTAGCAATAGTACTAATAAACTTAGATAGTAGCTTATTGGTATTACTATATTTAACTACCTATATACGTAGTTCAAGTAATAGCTATATATTAGCCTAGTCCTTACTAGATATATAGCCTTTCTAACCGAGTTCTAGTATATATAATCTCGCTAAGTATATCTCTTTACTATAGCGTTCTATAGGCTTATATATCTCTATAAATAGTACGTACTTCTTGTACAATATCGCCTTATCTATAAGTCTTATCTTATAGGTATTGTTAGCTAAATTGTCGAAGTACTAAGTAAAGTATATATATATATTATCGAATTTGTTAAAGTCGGCTTGTCTACGCGCTACTACCTTATACTTTATATCTATAATAAACCTCTATTCTTATATTATCTTAGACTTATCTTCTATAACTATTAGGTACTTAGAGTCTTTTATAGGCTCTAGTTATATATCGGCGCTATTAGGGTCGATATATTACTAAATCTATAGAGCTATTGCAGATCGCTTTGTTTAGTTGTTCTAATTGTCCTAATCCTCTACTTTATAGTATACCTTCTTTATAGGTATAGCGCCTACTATCTAAAGTGTCGATATAGTTATAGAGAGGTTAGTAGTAGTATTCGAGTTGTTTTATAATTCTAAAAGTAAAGAATCGGAGTCGGATTATATATATTCTAGGCTTATAACTAATGCGAGGCAGTTAGTTATATAATTACTTAGCAATTTTATAAATATTAGAATATATAGATTAGATCGTATAGGAGTTAATAACTAATTGTTCTAAGTAATCTATAGTATGTTCTATATACTAAATTGCTCGCCAAGATCTAAGAAATCTCTGCACAAGCCTAGAGGGCTAGTTTCTCGTATTCTTGGCTTATATTCGGTGTTTTCGGCTATCCGCGCAACACTATCCGAGGCACCTCATATTCGTCCCAGTAGTTTCGGGCAACTCTAAGGTCCCAATCCAGCGACCGGGAGAAGTCTTCAGCATGATTAGCTACCTTCTGCGCCACCGTCTTGAGATCATGTTGCTGCGTCAGTGTGCCATCGTTGGCCGTAGACGAGAGTGTGTTGAAAAGCACGCACGGTCAAGGTTCGCCGTACTAGTATCTGCTCAACCTTCGCTCGACTTCACTTCATCTTGTGGATCTGTGGGCGATATACACCACGCATCGGACTTCGAATACAGTACGGAACTTGTCTTCGAAGCATATGTGGAGTGAGGAGGCGACCAAGGACGTCTTCACGTTGCTGCATTCGCTGCAACTCGTGCCGAGAGCGAACCAGATTGGTTGACTTAGTTGGCGCTTTGGAATGTTCAACCTGGGTCGAACAAACTTGAGGCAGTGTTTGAATATGGCCAGCTGCTGTCGAAGTCTTTTGTGAAGGATAGGAAGAGTGTGGCGATGCTGATTTGACTTCTAGCATGATCAGGCGACTCAATCTGTGGCCCTCTCGGGTTGGGCGTAAAGTCCGAATAGGTTGGATATTATGTGAGAGGACCACGATCTGAGTGTATCCTTGAGCATGCTGGAATCATGCCCTGTATAACGTGGCGATGCTGGTGCTGGCTCAATGGGAAAGTCATTGTTGAGTGAAGTCATATATTGGAATTTGGAGAGAAGCTTCACGATCTAACGTCTGTCACTTCAAGCATACCTTGACAGGGACAACGACATACAATGCAAATTTGTGCGTACCATACCCTCAGTACGCCCTAGCGAATCAAAGTAGACCCAGACTGATGAGCAGATCAGATTAGACCACGCGATGCTCGGACGACTCTCCGGCACATCAGTCCTTTACCGGGTGCTCGTATCGATGGCATGGTTCTCATCGTCCCTCACAAGCCTTGCCAATACTCTCCGGTGGAGTGGTCTGCCAGAAATAAGATCGTGGACCATGGATCCAACTTTGGAGGAGTAAGGCAAGTCATCGAGACTTGACAAAAAGTAGGCTGTAATCCTAGGATATGAGGCTGTGAAGTCGATGCCGCAAGGATTCACGTCCTTAGGGAACCTTGCAACATGTGGTCGATTGTCACGGAAGGACGTCACCCGTTTGCCGTAACCTTGCTTGAATGCTATTTGGAGCATAATGGATCCTGGTATATTTTCGGATCAGGTCAGCAAGAACCTAGAGTGCTTAAATTGGCAGACAGCGTACGAGGGTTCTCATATCAGAAGTCAATAGACGAGCATGAATGAAGAGTATATCATGTAGTAAGGACAGTCCTTTCTCTGATCAGCAGTTCATCACCTCGTTCTTCGATCACTCCAAGCAACAATGTTGACCTCAATCCTCTCCATTGGCCTCGTGGCCCTCACAGCCTCAGTCTCCGCACAATCCGGTGAAACACTCAACGGTGGCCAATGTCCATATGATGGATGGCTCAACTGCAAATACCAAGGCGCTTGGGGTTGCGTTCAGCTCGAGGGACCAAACTGCGTAGACCAGACAAACCAATGTGATTTCGCTTGTGGAAGCATCGGCGCCCGATATGCTTACCAGAAGGACCAGTAAGTGCAGCAGCAGTCCTTTTCCACTCAATCAGTAAATTGACTAGCTTCTCAGGTCTGAGGATCGTACCTGCGTCTGCAGCAACGACGACGCCAGCCAGCCAGCTGGTTTCTCCCCGCCACCTCCAGGTCCTGTCCTGCGAGGTGGTCAATGTGACTATGGTGGACTCAGGCACTGCCAGCAGGATCAAGGTGCTTGGGGTTGTGTTCTGGTCGACGGAGGAGGACCAAACTGTGTTGATCAGACCAAAGATTGCGATGCTGCTTGTGGCTTTACTGGCTATGCGTACCAGAAGGATAAGTGAGTACAACTTGATGTCTCGCCCAATGTGACAATAGCTGACTTGATGATAGGTCGGATGATCGTACTTGTATCTGTACCAATGTGGATGCTAGCCAGGCTTAGAATCCAGCAGTCTGGGAGGTGAGCAGTGCAGGAGTGGCGAGCAGGGCGGGCATATCGCTCATTTGGTGTTAGTGGATTGAAAGATACCCAGTCAAAATCTACATGATTGCATATATGTAGTGCTGCTTCCTCTGTCCGTGAGGTGTACTACTCTGCTCCTACGAGTCGCCGCGAACTGCCGTACGGCCGTTGGCTGATGTACGCTGAACGAGGTGCTCATTTCTTGACATGGCTGGGATGTTGTTGTGATGGGGACGAACAAGGAAGAACAACCTTCGATAGAGTTATGAACACTCAAAGTCAGCCTGGCTGCGGTTCCGCTGCCACAAGCGGCAACATCTGCGTCTCTTTTCGGCGGCAGAATCGCGTTGCAATAAGTTGATAGATAGATCTATTAGTAGGGTATACTTAATTAACCTCTTTCTAGTATAAGTAGCTTTATATAGCAATCTAGCAAAGCCTAGAGCACTATGCCTTGTGCCGCCTCAGTCCTGGTCGTCTGCCCCGGCAGAATCATCCACTTCACACTGCCAGCGGCGATTTAATGTTCTGTACAGATTAGGAGACATCTCCGCGCCTGATAGGGCGGTATATGCTTCTGGCCTTGCAGTGCGAAAGTCTAGCTACGTGAAAGGCTTAGCGGAGATGTTTATACTGAGTCTGGTAGCGCGCTCCCGACAGTGTAACGCGCATGGGTGTTCTCTTAGCAAACACTTCTAGTACCGAGCCGTACGAAAGACAGCGCCTTCACGCGATGTGCAACGTAAGTAAATCGAGGGCTATAGCACTCGAAAGAAATTGAGACTATTCAGGAAGAAGGCCTCGTTGATGCCTAAGAAGGCAGTCGACCAAAACCAACCAAATTTTTACTACTATCAAGACCACTACAACCGAGACATTTGCTATAGAGACGCCGTTTTATGAGTGGACCCACCAAACTCCCGTGGAAACCTCTCCACGTCGAAGCCGCCGGACCAAGCATTGGCACATATATAACTCGCGATGTCCAACCAAGGTAGACCTCTGTTTTCGATTCTCGCGCAGAGCGCACATGTACGTGTTGTGGTGCATCAAACCTGTCTAAAGCTTCCAGCTCACCAAGCCGCTCTGGCGACGATACTTTTGGGATAGCGTCTAACCAAGAACTTTCGCCCCTCATCCAATAGCAAGATGCCCATTCCGAAAGCAAACGGGAAGAACCAGTATTCCACCGGGACAACGGCAGTCTGAAAGACGTTGTGGAATTTTGGAACGTAAGTGAAGAAGACCGCGATGACCAATGCGAAGATGATCGCAGGAAGAAGGGGCCAATTCATAGTGTGTTTTAGCACACTAAGCCGGCGGGTCCGGACGGCGAAGAGGACAAACTGTGTCGATGTCAGCTGATTGAACATATCTGACCACGTTTATACGCTTACCCACTGCATTACAACCAAATTAATGAAGTAGATCGAACTAGCAGTATTAAGGACATCGGTGTAGTGTTCGCTTGTCATACCTTCGGGGACTTTGCCGAAACCGAACCACAGAGCTGAGAATAAGATGCCTTGTCGTTGCGCAAACCAGTAGCTCATAGTGAAGGAGCTGACCGCTTCGAGGATACCGATGAACCCGTACGCTTGCACCACAAGCCTCCAATTCACAAGGCGGTCCTTTTTGGCATCTCTCGGTGGCCGGGTTAAAACATCTTCTTCCGGGTCCTCATACGCCAGGCCGGTAGCAGCGGCGCAATCTGTAAAGCAACAGATAATTATCATGAGGAAGGAACTCAGCACTTGTGGTAGGCCAAAGCAGACATTTGTAATCACAGGCCAGAACTCGGCGAAGCTTCCGGCTGGGAGCAGGTAGCTAGAAGGTGTTAGTGAAGTTCAGGTTCTAACTGAGCGACGTAAGCTAACCAGATGGTCTTCTCCCTGTAGATGACGAGTGTAACATTAGCAATGGTTAAAACTACGGGTTACTAGAACAAGGGCTTACAAGTTGGCGAACACGGTACGGCCGTACTTGACAGCTTCAACTATTCCCGCGAATGAGTCGAGAAGAACCATGTCTGATGCTTCAATAGCGATATCGGAACCAGAACCCATGGCGATGCCAATATCGGCCTCCTATTTGAAAGAAGAACGTTAGCCATCTGTTGGTAAATCTGCACGTTATATCTCACCTTCAAACTAGGAGCATCGTTCACGCCATCTCCTGTCATGCCCACGATGAAACTACGGCTCCTGAACTCTTTCACGATTTTCAATTTGTGTTCCGGGGTCGTGCGAGCGAACACAATTTCATCGTAGCTTGCGAGCTTCGACCACATGCTGTCGTCGAGTGTTTCGATATCTGTACCGCTAAGCACGATCGATCGAATGCTAGCGGAGTTCACTGGGATGTTGGGCTTATCCTCGGCGATACTCGTGCGTTGTAGATCACCTTCATCGAATACTAGATTGGTCACATCGTCGATCTTGCCGGGCAGTTGCGTGATGATGCCACACTCTATAGCGATCGCTTGAGCGGTGAGCTTGAAGTCACCAGTTACCATGAAGATACGGATATGGGCGCTTCGCAATAAGCGGACCACTTCCGGGATCTCAGTTCGCAGAGGATCAGCAATACCGACCAGACCGGATAGGATGAGGTCAGTCGCAGCGCGAGCCATTATTTCGCGCTCGTACTCTCGGGGTTGCTTAGTAGGATCAAAAAGGATCGTCGCCATCGGCTTCTCAGCTAACAGAATCACACGTTTCCCTTGAGAAGACCAAAAGTTTTTCATAACTTCTAGCTTGTCCTTGTACCCTTTGGAAAGGACTCTGATAGAACCGTCTTCATCAGTATAGGAAGCTGTAGCGCATTAGACATGATCAATCCAATCCTAGGATCTTCGGACTTACTGCAGCGCGGGAGTAGGATGTCAGGAGCGCCTTTAATGATCAAAATTGCGTGATCTGATATTTCAGACTTTGCTACGTTAATGGCAAATTTGATCTTGCTATTGAAGGCGATCTTGAACATAGAGTGCCAGGCCGTGCGTAGTTCAGAGACCGGACTCATAGACTCGGCAAAACGGAGGATAGCAGCATCGGTAGCATCTCCAATCACCTTCCAGTCGCTAACAGGTAGGTCCGTAGCTGGCGCGTCAAACTCGGCCTCGTTACAAACCGCACTAGCATCGGCCAACCGCTGGAGACCTTTACTGCTTCTATAGAGCTTGGTTGCTTCGCTCGCGCAAGCAGCTAGTTTACCTATGCAGAAATCTGTTACAGCCATCTGGTTTCTAGTAAGAGTACCGGTCTTATCCGAGCAGATCACATCGATAGCTCCAAGTGTCTCCACAGTTTTTAAGCTCTTGCAAAGGATATTGTTGCGCTTCATCATCGACGCCGTAATTGTTAGCGACGCTGTGATAGCGATAGGCAAGCCCTCGGGAATGAATGCCACGGCAACACTAACGCAGCTGATAATCAGATGTGAGACCGAAATCTGTAAAGGTCAGCTGAGCGTCCGGCTCCAACTCGAACAAAACATACCCAATCTGGGTGACTACGACGCAGCCAACCTGCCCACACCGCAATCACAATGACAACCATAGCGAACATGATACAGACGATAAGCCTAACGAAGCGAAGAATTTCCTTCTGCAGCAGTGTCAGTCCTCTCTTCGGAGTGCTAGTAAGCTTGGCAATCCGACCGAACACTGTTCGTTCTCCAGTCTCGACGATAAGGCCCCAGGCACTGCCAGAGACGCAGTGTGTGCCGGCAAGACCAATACAGGCAGTCTCTAGGTAGTTGTCGTCGGTGCTGTTGGTTGATCCGAGTAGGGGGAGCGTTTCGCCCGTGAGAGTTGATCGATCGAAGCGGGCATCGCTACTGACTTCGACGAAGCGAACGTCGGCCGGAAGCTTGTTTCCCATGGTAATCTTCAAGAGATCACCAGGCACAACGTCTCTTCCATCGACGCGCACTTGGGCTCTGTCCCGAAGAACTATACAGTCTTCGGGCAGCATTTGAAGTATCGAGGCCATGACTCGGGAGCTGGAGAAGTCCTGCCAAAAGGAGAAGGCTGGAGTTTGGTTAGTTCCACACGTTGAATCATCGCTTCCCTCTCCAACGCTTACCAGCTTGAATGAGCCACACTGCAACAAGGACAATAGCGAGTGCGAGATTTGCAATTGCCGGGTTCGGCTGACCTAGAGGTTTCCAGGCGATAAAAACTAAGATTGCAGCGACGAATAAGATTGAGCCAAAACCACCAAACAAGTACCCGATCGTCTGCCGGAACCATCGGGATGCCGGTACTGATGGTATATTGCGTCCGACGGTTTTCAGTTGATTTGCAGCTTCGGATTCCGAAAGGCCAGAGCTGCGGGAGGATGACAAGCGGTGGAATAATTCACCAATGGAAGCGGAGTGGTAGTCAACGTCCCTGAACTCAGCTTGTGCAGCTTGCTTCTTGCTTTGGCTTTTGGTTTCTGGAGGTGATGCTTGTTCCCTCTTTGTGACATCGCGACGTTTGCTCTCCTCTATGCCGAAGGAAAGAGTTTTGAAATGTGGCGGCATTACAATCGAAGGATGAAGAATCCTGCGGGCAAGTCTAACCGACATGCTGCCTCGTGGGTGAGACCACGCGTGGCCATCTTTGTCGTTGCTCATGCGCCGAGTACGGGTGCTCGGAGCGTAGGGAACACGTCCTCTATTCGAAGTAGCGCGCTCCAGGTCCTTAGAATCGGCGGTATGCGCGCGATGGAATGTCATTGAGTGTGAATCGTCCATCGATTAAGTGAAAGGGTGCGAAACAGAAGCGGCAGGGTGGAACTAGGGAACTACAAGGGATGGTAAAGTGCAATACAGAGATGAGCTAGGATGCGGCTGACTTTATGCAATTGCACTTGTGCAGCATTCGATGATCGACGTGGTGACCAATGTGTAGAGAGAATACTCTCAGCGATAAAGAAGATGACTGCATGAGACGTGCAGCCATGACGGTCACGCGAGGTGGGGCTACCAGCTGAGGAAGTGGGCGTGAGGTGAAGAGGTGAAGTCCGGTTGATGAAGTTGGAAATTCAGGTCAATGCCGGCCATTTAGCTTTCATAGGACTACTGGTGGCGGCAGCCCGGGCCAATAAGACGAGCCTAAAGATTTCTTGATGCAAGGGATCTTGGGCGAGCGAACACAGTAGATGTCTATGTGTTCATAACCGTGTTGAAAGTGGGTGGAGTCGTGCAAAAACAGCTCGATTCTCTTATGATAACAGAATTACAGGAACCTATGGCTTTCCTTGCGCCTTGAAAGTGCCACCAGAGTGAACCGACACATAAAGCTATCGCCACCGCCACCGCAAGCCACATATACGGTGACTGCTCACGCCATACGTAAAGCTTCGAACACCAACCCTCTCGTAGCAAAAGCCATTGCTATACGAGTGTAATTGCTCAAACTGGGCACCAGCGGCATTGGTACATATCAGTCGTTTGACTGGAATCTCAGCTCGAAGTGGTGTGATCTATCATGAGATAGCATCGAATACGGCCCCGAGAGTCTCTCTCTCACACGCTTTCTCACAGTGGCGTGAGTGCTGGCGTGATGCTGCAACTCTGCGGAAGCAAGGATGCATCTGTTGTCACCATCACTGCTGATAATGCTCAAACATACGGAGAAACAGGCCAAGTGCTCTTCGAATCGAATGAAAGACGTAGCGCCGAAGCTTGGGAAAACCACATCGTTGGATTGAGTGAGTAGTTGTGTAGCTATCAGGTGCGAATGTCTCGGCAGCTATACACACTATGGAGATGGCATACGTGTCATGGGCGACGTGGCAACCCTCAACACCTTCCTTTGTCGAGCATCACTATCACTGCCACCCATATTGTGGCACCATCTGCTCACTGCAGGCTTTCCACCGGTACAGCCCCATGTGCTATCATCACGTATTTGAGCAGCTGTTTCATGAGTTGTTGCATCTGGATTTACCGCGGTGTTGTATCTAGGATGGACAAACAATCTTCAACCGCATTCTTTGGTATGTATCACTGTTGCCGCCGCTGAGCTCTTAACTGCAGCTTTCTGTGCTATCCGCCCTACACTCTCTCAAAACAGCAACTGATGAGGCCATATGCGACCTGTATGCTTGTCAAACCGACGTGTAGTGGTTGCCTGGACGCCCTAAATCAGTAAAGCTAGATCTAGATGAGCTGCTAAAAGGCATGGTGTATGGGAGAGCGTAGAGGCTTTACCTCCTTGTAGAAGTCAATTGTGGCCATAGCGCGCTGAGCAATGCCCTCCGGTGTGAAGTCGAACTTGGCGTAGACCTCCTTGTATGGACTGGAAGCACCAAACCGGTCGAGGCCGAATTGTTCGTGCGAGTACTTGTGCCAGCCAAGTGTGCTCAAGACCTCGACGGAGAGCGATGGAATACCATCTGGAATTACCTTGAGCTTGTAATCCTTCGGCTGTGCGTCGAACACTTCCATGCAAGGCATCGAGACGACGCGAGCAACAATACCATCATTGTCCTGGAGGTATGTCGCGGCTTCTAGGCAGAGCGAGACTTCCGAGCCGCTAGATACAAGGGTGATGTGGGCATCCCCAACGTTAGAGACGACATAGGCACCCTTGCAACCACTCTCCATGGTCGATGTCTGGAGCTGTGGTAGGTCTTGGCGGCTCAGGGCAAGAATTGATGGCGTTTCTTGCGAGCTGAGAGCGACATAATATGCGGCCGAGGTCTCGTTGCCATCAGCTGGCCGCCAGACCATCATATTTGGCAGAGAGCGGAAGTGAGCGAGAGTCTCGATAGGTTGGTGGGTTGGGCCGTCTTCACCGAGACCGATAGAATCGTGCGTGGCGATGTAGATGACACGCTGGCGGGACAGCGCGGAAAGGCGAACAGCACCGGCGGCATAAGAGAGGAAGTTGAGGAAAGTACCACCAACTGGGATGAGAGTACCATAAGCCGCGATGCCGTTCATGATACCAGCCATGCCATGCTCCCGCACACCGTAATGAAGGTAACGACCGCTCCACGCCTCGATACCGAGGCGTGGAGGCTGGAAGTCGACGGCATTCTTCCATCGAGTGTTGTTGGGTCCCGTTAGGTCTGCGGATCCGGAGATAATTTCTGGCACGGCCTCGTGAATAGTGTTGCGCGGATAGCCGAAAACACCGAATATAAGCCAAGAATACGAGAAACTAGCCCTCTAGGCTTGTGCAGAGATTTCTCAGATCTTGGCGAGCAATTTAGTATATAGAACGCACTATAGATTGCTTAGAACTATTAGTTGTTAACTCCTATATAATCTAATCTATATATTCTAATATTTATAAAATTGCTAAGTAATTATATAACTAACTGCCTTGCATTAGTTATAAGCCCGGAATATATATAATCCGACCCTAATTCTTTACTTTTAGAATTATAAAACAACTCGAAAAACAAACTACTAACCTCTCTATAACTATATTAATACTTTAGATAGTAGGCGCTATACCTATAAAGAAGGTATACTATAAGGTAGAGGATTAGGACGATTAGAACAACTAAACAAAGCGATCTATAATAGCTCTATAGATTTAGTAATATATCGACTCTAATAGCGCCGATATATAACTAGAGCCTATAAAAGACTCTAAGTACCTAATAGTTATAGAAGATAAGTCTAAAATAATATAAGAATAGAGGTTTATTATAGATATAAAGTATAAGGTAGTAGCGTATAGATAAGCCGACTTTAACAAATTCGATAATATATATATATACTTTACTTAGTACTTCGACGATTTAGCTAATAATACCTATAAGATAAGACTTATAAATAAGGCAATATTGTATAACAAGTACGTACTATTTATAGAGATATATAAACCTATAGAATGCTATAGTAAAGAGATATACTTAGCGAGATTATATATACTAGAACTCGGTTAGAAAGGCTATATATCTTATAAGAACTAGGCTAATATATAGCTATTACTTAAACTATATATATAGGTAGTTAAATATAGTAACGCCGATAAGCTACTATCTAAGTTTATTAGTACTATTGCTAAAAGTAACTACTCTACTACGACTACTATATATAGAAAGATCTATAGTAATAATAGCTCTACTACTTAGTTATTAACTAAGGTAGTAAGCTACTAGATTAATATAAATCGCGAGCTACTAAGCCTATATTTATATAGCGCAAACGCTATATTTAGTAACCTTAACTTAGAGGATAATACTAACTCGAATATACCTCCTCTACTACCTCCGAGTAGTATATATAATAATAAAAGAAGCAAGAAGTATATATATCTTACTAGTAAGCCTAAAGTAGACAACTATATAATATTAGCTATATATACTATTACTAATCTAAAGAAATAGCCTATAGCTAAAAATTGTAACTCTAAGTTTAAAAAATACTTTAAGAACTACTTTACTAAGCTTAAGGAAGATAGCAACCTTCTTACTAATATAAAGAAGAAGTTCCCTAATAATACTAAATATAACAACTTCTTAGCTAGCAATATAGCTAGTAGTATACTAAGTACTATATTAATACCGAAACTAGTAATTAATATACTTTATAATAATAGCTAAAATAGTAGTTATAGCTATACTATACTAGTTTATATAGTATACCGCACGGAACGTGCGCCTATAGATACTACTAATATATAGGCCTATAATAGCTATACAAATATATATATTATTAACTATTATTTGAAGGCCGCATTTTAACTATATTATATAGTCCGAGGTGCAGCTATTCGAGCCGGCACTACTATATTTAAGGTTGTTACTTATAGTAACTATATACTAGATATTAGTCTAGTAATACTTACGCTATACGACGTCGCCTATATACTAGGCTTTTATACAAATATTATAGCTTACTATATTCTTAAGAAATCCGATCTATAGTAGTATAGCTTTAAGAACTTACTCTATCGACGCGACAAGGCTACTAACTAAGATACCTTTATCGCAAGGCTTTATAAGCCTAATAACAATATACCCTACCTTGCTATAACTATACTAGCGCTATATAATATTATAGTATAAATAATATTTATAAATCTTTAAGAACAAAATAGTATATATATACTAGTTACTCTAACCTTACCTCTACCAAACCTACTACTTATACTCTTTTTATACTAGTCTAAAGCCCCTACTAACCTCTATAGGCCTATAGGTATAAGCTTAAAAGCTTGTATACTAAGGCAACTTACTATAAGGTAATAGTATATAATACTCGGTTATATAGGCAAAGAGAGATTAAGAGAGTTCTATAAGTATATACTTAGTATAGAGGTTATAGAGGATATAGAGAAGGACTTAGATAAGCTACGAATAGAAGACTATAAGGTTTGCGCTACTAGTAAGAGTATATATATTTACTTATATATCGAACAATTATAAGAAACAACCTCTTTTAGCTATATTATTATAGATACCTACTTCTTTATAGAGGTATACGACAGCTCTAAATATATACTTTACCTTATAGACCTTATAATATTACTAGAGTTTGTAGAAGCTACTATATTTAAAAAAGGCGAGATACTTACTAATATAATTATAAGAGTTATTTAATTAGCTAACTTAATAGATTGTATTATTATATAGCTTAGTACTAATATAGATTCTATACTAATTAATTCTTAAAGAATAATAACTAAGTACTTCGAAACTATATTAAAAAATAAGAGTATTCGGTAGATACTAGCTATAAAGAAAGGCTATTACTAATTGCCAGCCAAAATATATAGCAAATAACTAATCGATACTATATATTGCCTTATATAATAAAGTAACTTTGGTATTAAACTCTAGCCTAAGTATATATACGTAGCTATATATATACTTAATCGATTGCCTATACCTAGCAAATATAGTAGTAAAATACTAATTAAGTTAGTAACTAGATAGAAGCCAAACCTCTTAAACCTCTATATATTTAGCTATAAGGCCTATATTTATAAAGTTAGTATAGACTAACCTAAGAAGCTAGAAAAGATACTAGTATAAGCTTATATTAGCTACCTCTATAGCTTTATTAGTAATAATATATATAGAGTATAGATACTATCTTAAAAGTATATAATTACTACTTCCTATATATACTTTAATAAGAGGTAGTTCTATCGACTAGGCGACTTAGATATTGTAGTTGTTATACCTAGCTTATTAGACGATATCGATATACCTTATATAGATATAGAAAAGGCTATTATAGCTAAGTTATATAATCTCTAGTTATTAGGTTAATATATAACTAATCTAGTATAATAACTAATTGCAGATACTCTATATAATACCGATAATTATATATAAGAGCCCTCGGCTAATTAGAGCCCTATAAATACCTCTAATAACTCGTAGGTTGCGATAGAAATAGTAGCAAAAGTTATAGAATAGCTATTTCTAGGCAATATACTAACTTTGCTACCTAAGTAGGATTACCTATAATACTTAATATAGGTAGATCTTACTTAGAAATAGGGGTATAAAGATATAGAAGCTCCTTCTAGTATATAGATGCTACTACTAGAGGAGCCCGAATATCCCTATAGTTCCTCTAAAAAGGTAAGAGTACCTAAAATTAATATTAAAATAATTAATAATAAATTATAGTTTCTTTCGAAATACCTATATATAATAGACTATAGACTATATAGTAATAGTATAGATAAACTAAGATATAGGGAATACTCTACTACTATACTAGATATAGGACCCCTACTACTACTATCTCTACTACTAATAGATTAAGAGGTAGAACTTACTAGCTTAATATCTAAGCTAGTAAGGTATACTATAGACAATCTAGTACGTATTGTATTAAGTAGATTAAGTACTAATAATAATATAATACTACTATTTATAACAAACTACGAAGCTTATACTCTTACTAATATAATATAGCTTTCTAAGCTATATTATTATAGTATAACTATAATATAGAGTCTGTAGCTATATAGTATAGTAGCATTAATAGTATTAATAACTATAATAAGCTATAAGCAAAATAGGCTATTATACTACTATAATTTGCTACTAGAACTAAGAGGCTAGAAAGCTATAAAGAAATATAAACAAGCTATAGAATTTACTACTATAGCGCACTTAGAATAGAACAAACTTATAGAAATAAATACCTTTCTATAGGTAGATAAGTTAGAAGTACCTATAAGTAAATATAAGCTTCTACCTAGTTTGCTATTAACCTAGGTATTTAAATACAAATTCGATAAATAGTCTTATTATATATAAAACAAGGCACGACTATATATATATAGCGACCTTTAAGGTATAATATTCGATACTTATATAGCTATAGTAATAGCGTGCATATTCTGCTTCTACTATATATTAGCTACTATATTTAGAATAGAAATAGAGCAATTTGACGTTATTAATACGTTTCTTAATACCTTACTACCTTATACTATATATATATAGGCGCCTAAGAGGTTTAGATAGAAGAGCAAAGTGTTATAGCTATTATAAGTACTCTACGGCCTTAAAGAAGCCTCTATATTATAGTAGGCTAAGTTTACTATATTACTTTTAGAGTTTGGCCTATATCTAATACTAGACGTTCTATACCTATACTATAATAATAAGAGTATACTAGTCTTTTTCTATATAGACAATATTATTATAATCTACTATAAGAAGAATAAGATATATATATAAGCCCTTAAATAACAACTATTCGAATGTTATAATATAACTTTATAAAGTAAAGTAAAGTAGTTTCTTAGTATTAAAATCTATAGAGATAGAGCTAAGAAGCTTATATACCTCTCGTAATAGGAGTATATTAAGTATATAGTACAAAGGTTTAGTATTACTCTAGGTAACAAATAGACTAATATACCTATACCTATAAATATAGATTAGTCTATACCTAAGAGCTACTATACCGAGAAATAGCTAGTTCTTAACTACTAATAACACATTAGTTTAATTAACTAGTATACTATTAAAACAAGGCTAGACGTTACAAAAGTAGCCTCTATACTTAGTTATTACTTAGTTAATCTAACAAAAGTATACCTCTAAGCTATAAACTACTATATTCGATACCTCTTATAAACTAAGCTATTATACTTAGTCTATAGTTACTTCAAGGCTTACTTACTATATATATATAGTAATAAGGTACCTCTATTATAATAAGGTAGCTTTCTTAGTACCTCCGACGCTAGCTTTATAGATTATAGTAACTTTAAGAGCTCTAAGGGCTATATATTCTTTGTATTTAGTAGACTAACTTTATAGAAAGCTAGTAAGTAATCGACTATTACAAAAAGTACTACTAAGGCCGAACTTACTATATTATTATATACTAGAAGCAAGCTTATTTAGTAGCAATTACTATTTAAATAACTATCTATTATATTCGATAATATACTAACCCTCTACTATAACAACTAATAAACAATTCGATTAATAACTAAGGAAGGTATAGTTAATAGTAAGCTTCGATATATTAATATATACTAATACTAGCTATAATAAGAGGTATAGAACAACGAGCTTAACGTCGAATATATACCGACATAAAATATACCTATAGACAGCCTTACCAAACTACTTACTATATAATAATAATAGTAGTTTATTATATAGCTAGGCCTTTAACTAATACTAATACCTAATATATAGGAAACAAGCAATACTCGCTTACTAAGCACGTACTAAAACAAGTTAGAGAAACCCTCCTTAGTAGGAATCGATATAATAGTAGATAGCGAGGTAGCTACTAGTAGTACCTAGGTATAATAGTATATATCTACTTTAGGAAGAAGGTCGATAGATAACTACTATATATAGCGCTATACTAGTTAAAGGGGTGTGTTGCGCGGATAGCCGAAAACACCGAATATAAGCCAAGAATATAGGAAAACTAGCCCTCTAGGCTTGTATAGAGATTTCTTAGATCTTAGCGAGCAATTTAGTATATAGAATATACTATAGATTGCTTAGAACTATTAGTTGTTAACTCCTACACGATCTGATCCATATATTCCAATATTCATGAAATTGCCAAGTGATTACGTAACCGACTGCCTCGCATCAAATAGCTTCAAGGACAGACCCGGAAACTTTGCGGGAAGCGAGAGCCTTGTCGGATGGCCAGGCTGACAACAAAGTTGTGCTGATGTAATCGTTCTGACAAGGATCATCGCTCACGTCTTGTCACGTCAACGACGCGATCTCCGTTCCAACATCTCACATCAGCACAAGACCAGCATCATACTGTACCACACAGCATGTCTCTCAAACGAAAAGCAGCCAACACGGCCTTGGATGCCGTCAAGAAACCGAAAGCCAATGGCTCAATCACAGCTTTCTTTGGACAGCCGAAATCCAATGGTCCAACATCATCAACGAATCCAGCGAAGCCCAGCGAAGCGACAACTGCACCGGCAACACTAGACGCAAAGTTCGACAAAGAAGCCTGGCTTGCAAAGCTCAGCGACGAACAGAAAGGTCTCCTTAAGCTGGAGATTGAGACCCTCCATGAGAGCTGGCTGGGCGTACTCAAGGACGAGGTGACGAGCAAAGAGTTCCTGGACCTCAAGAGATTCCTGAAGAAAGAGGTGGAAACTGGCAAGAAAGTCTTCCCGCCTAGCGAGGATGTCTATAGCTGGTATGAGCACTATACATATATCCCTCATAGTCATCGCATTGGCTGAACTAATCTCTCAACAGGTCGAGACATACGCCTCTACAGAGTGTGAAAGCTGTGATCTTGGGTCAAGATCCGTATCACAATATCAACCAGGCACATGGGCTTTGTTTTTCTGTGAGGCCACCGATCCCAGCGCCACCGAGTTTGAAGAACATGTATATTGCACTCAAGAAGGACTATCCGGACTTCACGCCGCCTCCAAAGAATGGCGGCTTGCTCACGCCTTGGGCTGATCGGGGAGTGCTTATGCTAAACACTTGCCTGACCGTACGAGCGCATGAGGCGAATAGCCATGCAAAGAAAGGCTGGGAGACCTTCACACAGAAAGTCATCGACGAAGTCGCGAAGAGGAGAACACGAGGTGTTGTGTTCCTGGCTTGGGGAAAGCCTGCGCAGGAGAGGTGCAAGAAGATCAATGGTACGAAGCATCTGGTGCTCAAGAGTGTGCACCCAAGTCCGTTGTCGGCACATAAGGGTTTCTTGGATTGTGGTCATTTCAAGGCTGCTAATGTGTGGTTGAAGGAAAGGTATGGCGAAGAGGGCGTCATTGACTGGAATCTCGATGTCAAGCCGGAGGAAGCTGGCGCGTGAAATCCGCCTGCCGAATCGCACTGGCACGTGTTGATCTGCTCGAAATCGAAGAGTAAGCTTTGTTTCCATGACTTCAGAACGTATCCAACGTGTAGAAGCACTGAATCTGGACCGCTGTGAACAGACACGTCTCGGCTGGAAAGCTGCATGTCTCCAATGATTTGGCTTTGACAGCGAGTATCTCTGAATGAATACCTCGATCGAGTCGCTACTGTCTGCGCTCGCGTCGCCTCAGTCCTCGTACTCTCAACTCGGGACACCTTCGTTGGCCTTCGCGATTTCCCTGCCTGGGCTATGCGTAGCACCTTCTGGAGCTGAGTCGCTACTTCCACCAAGTTAGCCGCTCTGTTTACGACCCACACTGGTACTCTCCCAGCTGCTCTTTCAAGTCTTCATCTGTACCAACACCCCCAGCAATCAGGATAAACATCACCACTCAACATGGCTCAGAGCACAGTGTATGGACCAGTGAGTCCGCATTGCATTATCTCCACGTCTAGCGCGACCACTAAGCATTTCACAGGCACCAACACGACTTATCTTCGCCCTCGGATTTCTCGAGGAACTCGAGAAGTACCCATCAAACATTGGAGACATCACACTGGAGAATGGCGATGCTCAAGCCCATGCCCTGGTTGCACGCATATCCCTCCGATTCCATCTCGCGATGGACTTCTTGGAGCAAGCAGAAGCATACAACCTCAAGCCGGAAATGTTCTCAATGACCGGCTACGCCACAGGCTTCTGGCCTGCAGATTGCAGTACGACGTACGCACATCCATTCGGCCAAGCTCACCGTATTCTGACCCACGTGTGTCATACGGTACTCGACTGGCGTGACTGGCGTGCTGGTAGAATGGCCTCGGTGCCCGGGATACCACCAAGGTCATTCTACAACCAACCTGCACCGTTGCAAAGAGAGATCAACCACCTGCTGGCGATGGTGAGGAAAGCCGTGTTCAGGGAAAGATGGAATTGGTGGACCGATAGCAGAGTCCAATGAGGCACAACCATGAGACTTCTCCGCCGACTTTGACACACTAAGCGGCCGTGAGGAGTTTCAAGTCGCCAGCAGAGGCAAGGCAGAAAACGGAGAGACTAGACATTGATGGGACCAGAATGCAGGAACTTTCCAGCTTATACCACTTTCAAATTCACACTCTCACACCTCTCCATAGGAAGCTTCTCGATGCTCACAACCCGTCCATACCACAACGTCCAACTTTCGTCTGCACAAGGAGTTGGAACGCTTGCACAATCAGGCCCGCCCACCTTCTCGTTCGCGGTTGAGACTATCGAAGGACAAGCCCAGAATCCTTCAATTGATCAGCATCCTCCAATACCAGACATGAAAAACTGACTTACCTCCATCTCCACTGCCATCGACATTAACCATTCCACCCTCGATCGAAAACACCTTACTCCCACCATCCAACTCTGTCGTTACTTGTGCCATCTCCTGCACCGGAAGAGCGACTTCGTGATCATCGATCATAAGTTTTGAGTCCACGATGGAAGCTTGTGCTGCTGTTTCTGCTTGTTGTTGTTCATGAAGCTGTAAGAGTCCTGTGCCGGAGCCGGAGTCGATATGAGTTATCGTCCAGACATTGTTGTCGTTGTTCGAATTGATAGCTTGAAGAGTGAAAGATACGATATCGTCTCGTATGATGTTGAGTGGGAGGGCGTAGATCGTGCTGAGGGTGGTAAACAGCAGTATGAGTGGAAGCATGGTGTATACGATGGACTGAGACCTATTGGGACCTATCGAGCGTTCTTAAATGACTGAGAAGCCTCAAACGTGCTCATAGCACTAAAGTGACCGAACTTTGCTTGGAAGACGCAATCAATCTTGGAGTTCTGATTGATCTTAGCACTGGCTTCATGGCGCAAGGAGTCTGTTCAATAGCTGTTTTGACACTTCGACAGGATGTCATAAGTAGAGCCGCTTCTGATCACTTTCGCCACATGCGTGCTTTAGCTGACGAAGTGAGAATGGCTACAGCTGCGCTGCAGCCAAGCAAACGTGCCTAAGAGAGTTTGAGTCAGCTAGGTGAAGTTATGGACATGCCTCAAACAGCATCCCTGCCATTGAGCAAGTATGCGACTCTCGCAACGTCAAAGAAGTATGTCCCGTGTACAGTATTGTTCGGTCATGTCCTTCACATTACATTTCCTACGAGAGCTCCATCTACGTAGGAGCATCGAGAGTGTGATCTAGGTATCAACTCCAATCCTTCTATGCCCGTCGTACCAAGTTTCGGTACGCAATGTATCAACGCCGGCCGTCTCAATACTATGCCACGCTCCTACTCAATATCCTTCCGGCCGTCTCCATGTATGCAGTCCTGCTGCCATCGGCAGATTATGTTTAGTCGTGCTTTGCACGAAATGCTGAAGTCGAGTTGCATTGTAACCCGATGTTAATGTCTCGCTGAGCAAATGCCATTGCTGTCGCAGGTCGAATGTGGCGAGTGCGGCGCCAGGCGTGTGCCCAAAAGTGTTATGCAAAGTGGTATGCAGAATCCCGCCAAACGGTGACCTTTCACTTGGATATGATCAAGCCAAAGCCATCTAGCCAAGGGCCGCAGCTACCGTAAATGCCTGCAATGTTGTATCCTCGAGGTGGGATCAATGTATGTCTGCTCGAGAGATTAGTGGAGGTCACAGAACATTGTACTTGCGCACTTACCCAGAACCGCCAGTCGCCTTTCCGTAGATCTCGCTACGCCTGCCAGTTGTCGTCATAATCTGTAGGCCATCGATCCAAAATCCTGCCCTCAAGTAGAAGCCCAAGAGCATCTCACCACGCTGGAAGTTGAGCGCGAATTCGCTTCCTCCAGGTTTGCCGCCTCGCTTTCCAAATAATTCGCTCACTCCATCCTCGTAGAAGAATTCCAATCCATCAACCATATCGCCGTGATAAACCCTGATGGTCATCAAGAGCTTCTTCTGGTCGAACTTTCCTTGCTTATGGAAGTTGCCAAGTATAAGCTGTTGTGGTTGTGAGCCTTCCATCTGGCTAGATCCGAGCTTGGAGCCTTTGAATCCAGGTCTCCCGTCAGGCAGCTTGATTTTTGCCTCCTTCGAGCAATAGCGTGAGAAGTCCTTGACCTCAAGCTCAGTTCCACCACAGCTGAAGACTTTGAGATCGATCTTGCGTTTCCGCTTCTCGCTTGGCAGTTGTTCCTGTATGCTCTTCTCGGTCAAAGTCACTGTTCGAGGTGCGCTGCTGGGCCCACTGCTAGGATCCACGTACTCGATGAAGTAGTGGCACACGTCGTCGCCCTCGGGATAGATCTCGATCCATGCAACTCCAGTAGCCGCAGTGACGAGCACAGTGTTGTTGTCAACAGTCCAAACCTGCACGCTCCTGTCCGCGTTCATAACCTGGTCCGTGGGCAGCTGAAATGTTGGGTGGTATCGAAATCGTAGTGCATCAAGTCTATGCCAGCTGCATTCGTCCTTCGGCAGACACAGCTTCTGGCCTTGCTGCTTCGTTCTCGTCGAATATGGTTCTCTGCACAGGAACGTCCGGTTCAGAGTTGTGTAGTCGCGCAGCATCACGCCAGATTCCTGGTGTGGACATCCAAGTAGATGCCCAGTTTCGTGCATGTGTGCACCAATGCCGATGTTTGCAGACTCCCAATTGCTGCCTCCTTCGTTGCAATCATTCGCCACATAGTTGGTGTCAGTCCTAGTACAGTCCGAGAATGCGGGCACCACCTCTTCCAAATGTGCAGGGTATGACTGCAGGCAATGCGATCCAAATATGGCCAATTTGACTTGATCGTCACCACCGCCAAGCGCAGCATGTCCGCGGATGGTGCCAACTTGCTTATCCCAGTGTGAGTCCAAGAACATGCATGACACGTATTGTGTCTGTCCAGGCCGCGTTCCAAAATACTCCTTTACCGCTTCCATAGCATATCCGTACAAATCTCCCTTCTTCTTCGCTGGCTCATACTGCTGCGCAACTTCCAGATCCTGGATCTCAGCAACAGTCTTGTTCAAGCGAACAACATGCACTTTCGCCTCATTGCGCATCTGTCCAGTCTCCATATCTTTCCACGTCAATGATCCTTGCTGCCATTCTTCCTCGTATCTGTAGCATCTTCTCCCGAAAGCATTGCGTTGCATCTGCTCTGCCGTGAAAGCTTGCCAGAGATATGCGGCCATTTTGAACTTCCTAATAGCTGTGGGAATGCCATTGCCTTCTTTCTGCACCCGCTCCGGGACTGCATCGTACGTTCCAGGGCTGTCCTTGGCTACTAGTAGACAAAGTTGCAATGGCGGTGCTGAGTTTAGTGGAAGGAAATTGATGTTGATCCATGAGGAGTGTGCCGGTATGGAAGAGCTCGTAGGAGGCAGTTTCGGCGAGGTGAAGTCGAGGCGTAGTCTATTCGGGCCTGGTTGAAGGTGGACGAGCGCCTTGAAGTGGGAGTCGCATACTGGCCACGATATGGGCGGAAAGTTGTCGTTGTGGTGGCAGATGGTCACAGTGCCGTCAATGGGCTGAGATGGTTCGGCACACTGGCCAAAGATGAGGAGCACCTTTTGGTGGACCTACAGACGCCATGTCAGCCTTCCTCTCGTCTGCATGTCCTAATCTGCTGCATACCCAAGAACCATCCGAGACTGAGAGGACGCGCGGCGCAAGAGGAGAGGTTGAAGGTGTTGGTCGTTCGCCATTCTGCACTGGCATTCCCTGCATCGTTGACAGTCAGTACTGTGAAATCCTGCTCTGTCCGAAGATATGCGAGCATACACTTATGCTGTAGCGATTGCTTTGCGAACTGGCCATACGAGGCCGCGGAGGCACGGGCGGTGCTTTCCCATTGGCGCCATTGACCGACAAGTTCGTATTAGATCTCGAAGACGACAGCGTTGTAGGCGGCGACACCTTGTTGTTGTTATCCACGTAGGAATTGAGTGTCGACGAGGATTTGCTCAGCGGGTGTATACGTCCTTGAGTCTGTTCATCGTTGCCGGCTTCGGAGCTGTTGCCGCTTGCACTCGCACTCGCGCTCGGTGTTTCAACGATTGAGGCTTTGCTGCGCCGTCTCAAGGTCAAGTGAGTCTTCAGAAACGATGGCATGGCCGCAATGCGCCTCGTTTGTTTGCGCCCAGTCGCGAATGTCGTGCGGACAACGAGGAGAGCAGTGATCTGCAATCCTCACCTGGTATAATCACTGCGGCAGTTGTTCGGGTTGAGTTTGCGATGATGCTCTTCGTGTCAATGCGTAGGTTTGTCGTATGGCGGATTGATTGGCTTCCAAAATCCGAATCGATAGCGACAGAACGCAACAGGCCAAGAGGGCAGCAAGAGAATCTGGTCTGAAGAACAAAGCGAGTGTCAGCGGTAACAGCAACACAAGAATAGCAAGTGCAGATAGATAGACAGGTGTGGCAGCGGCGATGATGTGGATGTGTGGCAGGTAAGGTAGCTGTGCTGCAGAAAGCTCCAATCTTTTGTCCAGACGGCAACAAGCGGGCTCTTCTGCTGGCTGCATCTTCGAAATCAAGTTTTACAATTCACTTCTCTGGCCAAGATCCTGCACTCTTCCTTCCATAGCGTCTTCCTGTGCGCTCTTCCCAGTCAAGCCTGAGCGGCTGCGCGATACAAACGGATGTGCGTTTATATGCAGCATCGGATAGTCGCAGGTGTCACCACGCAGTATCAAGATGCACCGCTGATCGACAGAGCGCTTATCTGTGTGTTCGGAAGCTGGTTGGAAAAGGACAAACGCTGTCTTCTTTGCAAATACTGCTTCACGGCGTACATATGCATATATATATAAGTCTTGCCCAGAGTATGGTTGACCGTTAGTCGTGAGGAGCATTTGCCATTGTTCGGTTAATGTGGACGCCTTATCAATATGCTCGCTGACCAACGAGGGACGAGCAACAGTCGACGGGCTGAACCGATGCGTATTTCATGCAAGGCATTCCATTGAGTGCAGCCGAGATGTAGTCGGTCGGGTGCTGGCATCGTCGAGGCGGTTTGTAACATGTTCATTGGCATCTGTAGATTGAGATTGATAGTGAAGGCAGAGCACGTTCTTGATAGCGACATTAGTGAGAATCTGACGTCGTCTTAAGCGAAATGCTAATGAAAGTGAAGTTGGCGGAGTGGCTTCCGTATTCGCGGGCGTTGGCGCTTGAGTGTGGAAGTCTGGCTCCAAGGTCGAAGAATGTGAGGTCGATGAAGCGATGCGTTACACAACATATCACTCTGGCTAGCAATTCCTTCTTTCGTTGACAGTCTCGCACAGCAACAACTAATGTTTCGAAAAAGTCCGAGGGATCATAATTGTCGTCTGCTATATCAGCTCAGACTACTGCTGGGCGAAGTCAAATCGACGGCATCGCCGATCTGAAAACGCGGGTTCGAGTGCTGCCACAACCAGACTTGCTTGAACTCCTTGTCTAGCTCGACATACCGATCACTTCTCCGGATTTGCATGCTGCACACCTACGTATCTTCTCCTTCTTCGACAACAGGAAAACCTCATCGTCGACTCAGTAGCAAGAACGGATATCTGAAGTGGAGCCCCTCTGCTGATCAGCTGCAAACACCATGGCGGCTACCACGAGGATAGAGAGACCCGAAGATGTCGCCAGCAAAGTCATGCGGAGAGTGCAGGTCTCCAAGGTAAGCACACGACAATGGCATCTATCACAATGGCGACTGCAGAACAATAGCTAACTGCTGCCTCTGCTCAGATGACCCGGACGCTGCAGGATCGTCTCGCACTGGCCAATGTCAAGATTCAGAATGGATGGCAGAATTTGAGTCTGGATGCCATTGAGCCTCGAGTGGAAGAGCGTATGAGGATGAAGAGACCAGCTTCGAGCAACGATACCATCTCCGACACTGCCTCTACAACTTCCAGCCGGCTGCATTCCAGCAATGGCCTGGCTTCATCGCCCATCACCGAACCCTTCTTTTCCGACGATCTACCAAGATCTGGAGGAAGCTTTAGGCATAAGAGAATCAGACCTGCAGAACCAGTGCAGCCTCCCGTATCAGGCGCAGTCACAGGTCGACGGACAAGAGGCGCTGCTGCTCGTCAGGCTACATGGAAGAAGCGTGAGGGACTTCCGGAGTCTTCGCCTATCAAGCACACCAAGCACGCACGCCTTCAGTCTTCGACAACGAACATGTCGCATATATCACGACTATCTTTCATCTCAGAAGGATCTACCATCGCAGACGACCCGCCGTCACCCGAATTCAGCGAAGATGATGATACAGATATACCCATCACCAGCTTCAGCATCAATGCCTCTAGCCGTATCACATCTTCTCCACCACGAACACCTCCTCCACAGCGACGCATCAGGAGCATCAACCAAGTATCTTGGTCACGTACACCGAAAGCAGACGACGATGGAGCTGACCTCCTCATGTACCTTGCTACATCTCCCTCACCAGCCGTCGGCGCTTCCAACGCCAAGACTGTCATTCAGCCACCGAGTACCCCACCCTGCAAGTCCACACCTCTTCCGTCCTCACACATGACTCCTGGTACTGCTGGCAACGGATTTCTCGGCTTTGGACCTAATACGCCAGGCGTCAAATTCGACTTCAGCGATTTCATCAACGTAACACCATCACCAGGACAAGGACATTGGAACCGCACACCGGTCGCTGGCAGAACTCCAGGCGCTTCTGCTAGACGGAGATTGGACTTTGATAAGCTCATGCCACCCGTCACAAGTCCCACCATGACTCGCAATAGCCGCAGCAGTGGTTTGGGCATGGATCTTGGAGGAGATCTACGAACATGAGTTTGACTTCGAGTGCGACTTTCCTTTGTGGACCTCATGATTGCTACGATACAATTCACGATGGTGCTCGAGAAACACAACAACTCGAGCACACCCAAGACTATCATGTCTTCTGGCATACACCGAATGCCACATGCAACAATATTTGCAGACGCAATGCGAGCGAGCGACTTTTGCTTTTACTGCCCAGATGAGGGATCTGTTATGTTTGGATGGCGAACCATGGCGCACGAGATATATACCCACGACCTGACTATCCTTTGCGATATGTACGCAAGAAGAGGAGAAGAAGAAGAAGAAGAACGAAGAAGATGAAGATGCATTGATTGGAACGGCATCCCATGTCTGGGAGAAGAGTGTGTGAACATGGAAAAGGGAAAAAATGCTTTTCGGCTGAATGTGGAAGCGCGAGCGCGACGCGAACGCGTTCAAGACCAAGAAACCTGGCAATGACTGGGAAATGCTGTGTGAAAGTGGGCAAAGATGTATGCATGTGTTACTGGCAGCTGTAGGTAGCTATCGTAATGTGAGAGAATGCTTCGCAACGTGTTTGGAAAGAGTTGTGGTAAATTGAGACCCAAAGGATGAGGCGCGGGTTCTATCCTGAAGACGCGTTATGTTGTCGCGCTAGGATCGCGCGGATGGATCGGTTGAACACCGAAACTAGGAGGACGCGAAGGTTTAGAGTTAAGTGCTTGCGGCGAGACACAACGATGACCTAGGATGTGGGAAGTGCTCTGCCAGGCTGCAGAGAGCGGTGTTGGTGAATGAGCATCACTTGCCGAAGCACTTGAGAATGTATGTTGGCAATGGTATTGTTCCAGGGTCGTTGTCGCTGCGACGGATGGAATGTGTTTTGACGATCGAGCCCACGACTATCCTGTCTGAATCTTGACCTGCCAGAATAGGGAATAGCAACGACTTGAACAAGAGTGGTCTCCTCGAGACACAAACTTGGAAGAGACCAGCCTTGATCGACGGCAGTTTGAACAACAAGAAGTACGAGGCTGGTGAGCCGATCCATCTCTTCGACACAATCAAAACGCTGCTCAAAGGCCAAGATATATGCCGGGCTCCCAATTTCACATACGGTAGCAGCATGAAGCTGTAAGGGCATCTATTCAACTATCTTTTCGTCTTCAATCTCTCATCGATCAAGTCCGACGTATGTTCTCAACAACTGATGATATAGAGCTTTCGGAAAATACATTTTACTTCACTTCCGTCTTGGCAACATACTGTATGCTTCATATCTTAGTCATCACTGAGGCTAATGCAGGTGAGGTGCGAGTCCGCCGCTGCCGACATTTCGAAACACCCTTTTGTATGACATGTTCCTCGACAGCAGCATCACCTGACACGAGCACAATCACAGCGAATGTAACTGGGACAGCACAGCACGATGCACAACTAGAGACCCCTAGAAATACAATACCGACAACGACGACCTCCGCGCACGCATGCGCCGCCCCTGATGATGAACGCGACTCTGGCCAGCCTGTCAGGCGGCGAGTTGCCATCTTCCGCACTCGCCTTCATCGACAACACTGCATCCTACTTACAGCAAATACCTGGTTCTGCGATCATCGTGCGCTATATCCGATCTTCCTACCAAAATGACCCCGTTCGCAGTGCAGTTGAGCTGTTCCTGTTCGTCTTCGCAGTGCGCTACATGCTTGCACCAACATACAGCACCAAGAGGAAAAAGAATGTGCCCCTGACTGAAGACGAGGTTGACGAGTTGGTGGAAGACTGGACACCAGAGCCTTTGGCAGGCGAGGAGACTGAATTCGAGAAGCTCACCAACGAGAAGTCGCCTGTTATTACCGGACCGGCAGGACCGAAGGCGAAGCTGGCAAATGGCAGAACGGTCACCAATCTTGCCAGCTACAACCATTACAACTTTGCTGGCAATCAGGATCTGATGAACAAGGCCGTCACCACAGTGCGTACCTATGGCGTGGGTCCTTGCTCTCCACCCGGCTTCTACGGCACACAGGACGTCCATATGAAGAGCGAGGCAGACATTGCGGCGCATATCGGAATGCCAGCAGCTATTATCTACGCCCAGAGCTTCTCTACCATCAGCAGTGTCATTCCGGCATTCAGCAAGAGAGGAGACGTGATTGTGGCAGACAAGGCAGTCAACTATCCCATCAGAAAGGGACTGCAGATTTCGAGAAGTACAGTCCACTGGTATGAGCACAACGATATGGAAGATCTGGAACGCGTACTGCAACGAGTCGTCAAGCAGGGACAAGGCAAACCGCTTACGAGGAGGTTCATTGTCACAGAAGGCTTGTTCGAGAACGTTGGCGATGTGGTGGACATGCCAACGCTGATCGAGCTCAAGTTCAAGTACAAGTTCCGCATCATCCTGGACGAGACGTGGTCATATGGTATCCTGGGACGAACTGGCAAAGGAGTGACAGAACACCAGAATGTGGATCCTACCAATGTAGACATGATCATTGGTGGTCTCGCTGGAGCGATGTCAAGTGGTGGTGGCTTCTGCGCAGGCAACACTGAGATTGTAGAACATCAGCGACTTAGTGCGTCCGCCTACACGTTCTCGGCTGCACTGCCAGCATTCCTTGCCACTACAGCGTCCGAGACTGTCACGATGCTGCAGGAAGAACCACGACACATTGCCACATTGAGAGAGAACATTCTTGCTATGCGCGCACAGCTTGATCCGCGAAGCGACTGGGTCCGCACACTCAGTGCGCCAGAGAATCCCATCGTACTTCTCGTCCTGAAAGACCAACACGTACAGGAGCGAGCATTGACTCGAGCTGAGCAAGAGGCTCTTCTGCAGGATTGCGTTGATGAGGTATGTCGGCTTTCCTCTTTCTAATCCGTTCCGCCCACTGACTCGATTCTAGTGCCTGAACAATGGCGTTCTCGTCACGCGACTGAAGTCCATGCCTGGTGCGCTTGGACTAGCGCCGAAAGAACTCGAGAAGGAATGGCAACCTCAGCCGGCTCTGAAGGTCTGCGTTACAGCTGGTCTCTCGAAGAAAGAGACTGAGAAGGCTGGTATTGTCATTAGACACGCCATCACTACTGTCATGAAGAGCAGGAAGTGGCAGAGGTAGGCATAACATTGGCGGTATAAATTAATGTAATAAGGATCTATCCCGTCCTGTGATCAACTGAAGCCTTTCTAGAATCTCAACCCTGTCCGATATTTGTGTACAGCAGCCAGGGCCTTATCAGAACTTCTACCAGGCATAACAGATAACGAAACCACGAAGCGGGGAAGAGATCGCGATAAGTGACTTCGATCACAGATCACCAACATGGGAGTTCAAGTTAAGCTAAGTTACGGCATATGTATGTGCTTTCCGAGCGAGTGTGCACTTCTGTCCAGCACGAGCGCACTCGCTCCATCAACACCCACAACACCTTATCGCAACAATGGACCACATCACACGAGCAGCAAAACGCACGCGAGAAGTTCTACAAGATAAATCCCCATATTTCTGGTTGGATCTTACCCAAGCAACAAAACTTCTTATGCTCCAGATGGTACTTGGACGAATATTGATCTTGATGTCACGCCTACTGAACGTAGGATTTGGACTAAGTTGAGTACGTTGGGATATTGGGTTTCTGATATTGTATGTATTCACCTTCACCCAAGAAGTAATGGATGAACTCGCTGGCACTTGGTGGATGAACTCTCTGGCACTTGATGAATGGACTCGCTAATGCACACTCGTATGTGTAGTTATCCGCCCAAACCTGGCAAATCGGCGCCAGCGTCCTCGCAATCGGCTTGACTTGGCGCGAAGCTATATGGTGTGTTCTCATCGGATCAATTATCATGTCTGTAGCAATTGCGTTCAATGGAGCTCCTGGCGCGTATTTGAGAATTCCGTTTCCAGTTTGGATTCGAAGTGCTTTTGGATTTCACGGGGCGAAGTTTCCTGTTGTTTGTTTAGGATGGTTACTGCTATGTTTTGGTGAGTGAATGCACAAAAGGGGTGTTTGTGTTGATATTGATGTGGATCGCTGACGTTCCTCGCCAGGCACGCCATTTAAACTTATACGGGCAGTTTGGCACTTACTGTTATGTTGGCTGCGATCTGGCCGGGTTATCTGGATATGAAGAATCGTTTACCAGCGAGTGCGGGAATCACGAGTCAAGGTCTACTCAGTCATTTCTTGTTCTGGTGTATTCAGTTACCATTCTTGCTCATCCGGCCGCATAAGCTGAAATGGTTCTTCTTCTTCAAAGCCTTTGTCACAATCACTGCTGCGGTTGGAACAACGATAGCAGTATGCGTCAAAGCTGGTGGAAGAAGTGGAGATATCTGGGATCAGAAACCTGCTGTCACGGGCTGGACGCGTTCTTGGTTGATTGTTTCGACTTTGACAGCGCAGACTGGAAGCTGGTCGACTGTCGGGACGAATATCTCTGATTTCACGAGATATGTGAAGAAGCCGAGGACGATTTTCACGCAGACTGTTTTCTTTCCGTTCATCTGCTTTGCCATTGCCATGCTGGGTATTGTCAGCGCTTCAGCATCGAAGCTCGCATATGGAGGAGAAGAATATATCTGGGATCCTCTTACGATTGCAGCCAAATGGACGTCTCCTGGAGGTCGAGCTGCGGCTTTCTATTGTGGTTTAGCTTGGATGGTTGCGCAGATTGGTGTTAATGTCTCTGCTAATGTCATTTCGGCTTCGAATGATCTGGCGAGCTTGTTTCCGAAGTATATCAATATCCGGCGAGCGGCGATTTTGATCACGATTACTGGTGGTTGGGTTATGGTACCTTGGAAGATCATCACTAGTGCTGAGAGTTTGCTCAACTTCATGGCTAGTCTGGGGATATTTCTTGCTCCGATCATTGCGATATCCATTTCAGACTACTGGATTGTTAAGAGACGGAGAGTGGAAGTTCCGGCGCTGTATAGTCCTGATGAACGGTATCGCTATATTGCTGGTTGGAATTGGAGAGCCTTCGTCGCTATGCTTGTTAGTATTGGACCTACGATGCCGAATCTGGCGAAGAATGTCGACTCCTCAGTCAACATTGGTGGAGCGGCGGATATTGCGGACCTCGTCTGGTATTATGGCTTCTTGATTGCTTTCATTGTCTACATTGTACTCAGCAAGATATGGCCGGCGAGAGAGACTTTGCTCTCACAAGCAGAGCTCGAAGATATCGAGATCCATATTCGGGTTCATGGGAAAGAGTCTTGGAGCATGAACGATTGAGGTCGATTTTATGTTTGCTATACGGACCGAGTTGCTAAGCAACCGTTGCTCCTCTTTACCTGTACCTTCCTTCCCAGCCGACTTTCCCGTTTTGCATCCTTTACTTCTTGCATCGTTGCAGACTCTCACACAACAGTATAGCACCATACACCGGTAAGACCACCTGCGAGTGCTTTGCTGTAAGTATGAGCGGAACTGACTGTTCTGCTTAGAACACCTATACAAGCATGACTACTCTCTCTGAGCTGCAACAGCAAGAAATCGACCTCGAAAATATGAAGAAGATCAGCCTGAGATACACGTCCATGTTCGAAAGTTACATCCGTGATTGGTCTGCCACCGATCCTATAGCGTCACACTGCCTGTTTGGCGTCAACATTACGAGCATGTTCATCGTAGAGCTCAACGATTCTGGTCTTGACGAGAAAGGGTATGATACTCATAGCGTCTACATATCTGCTACATCTGCTAACCTACGTGTCAAATTCTCTGCAGCTGGAGGCCTACAGGGCAAGAACCATTTCGACCTGTACTCTAAGGTGCAAGATCAATCTAATAGAGATGACCAAGCGTGGCGAGAAGTTTCTCAGGACAAGAGAGAAGTTGATGGAATGTTATTCGCCGATATGCTGCGGAGAACTAAGGACGATGTCGAGAAAATTGGGTCGGAATTGGCTGCTGAGGAGGAAGAGTTTGGAGTTGTGTTTGAGCAGGGCGATACCGCTACTGAAGTTGTGGAGTGGGACGCTGAGGTTCAAGATTGAGTGAACTCAGGCCAACGACATGTCATCCAGACATTTCTCTGCAGGTACAACGATAGCTTTCCTTAATCGACCTTTATGATCTCAGACAGCGCTTCTGCGACTCCCACAGGATCTTCAAAGACATGCCAATGTCCAACATCAGGAAGTACCACAAGGCCTTTCAAATTCTTCAACTTCTTCCCATACGCTTCACACAACTGTGGCGGCGACACCTTATCTTCCTCACCAGTAATAATCAGAGTTTCAGCTTCCATAGCACTGAAATCTAGCGTGACAGCAGAAGACTTTGCCAAAGCTGAGCATGCTTTTGCATAACCTTCTGGATCCTGACCTAGCAAAGAGAGTCGTACTGCAGTAACAGCCAGAGACTTCTCCTTCTTAGTCTTCGCAGATGTTCCTGCATTAACCACGGCATCTACTACTGCTGACATTCCTTTGGTACGTGCGAGAGCAGCACGTGTATCTGAGGCTTGCCTCCCTACCTCTGGAAGTGGTGATGGTGGAGGAGCGAGCAAGATCAGTTTGGAGACTAGACTCGGGTGTTTGGTGGCGAAAGCTACAGCTATCAGACAGCCGAGGGAGTGTGCGAAGAGTGTGGCTCCTTCTCCAGAAGTGATATGTGCATGATCGAAGACACCTTTGAGGTCGTCTGCTAGTGAGTTTATGGTGAGTTCGTCGAGAGGCGATGTTGGTGAGAGGCCGTGACCTTCGAAGTCGAAGAGGTGGAGGGAATGAGAGGATGCGAGGGAGCTACTGGAGGTTATGAGAGGGGTCCAGTAATCGGCTGTGCCGCCGAGGCCGTGGACGAAGACAGCTGGAGGGCCTGTGGAGGAGCCGGATCGAATGTAATGTAGTTGTTTGCCTATGTCACATGCTGGAGGTAAGCAAGTGTCTCTGAACGGCGAAATCGAGCTCGTCGCCGTGGTGCGCTCAAGCTCGGTGGAATAATGCGAAGGAGAGATGATTTCACTTACCATTGATCAGACTTAATCCAGTGCCATTCACACTCTTTGCCAGATTGCTCGACACAACAGCATTATTGACCTGTTCAAGTCGTCTTCCAGTCGGGTTCAGCGATTCAGGCGCTGCAATTCGATTCGAGAGCGTCCCAAGTCCTGTGATAGACACAGTCACCTCATCCCCAGCTTGCAAATACACTGGCGGATCACGACCAATACCCACGCCAGCTGGAGTCCCTGTAGCTAACACATCACCAGGCATGAGCGTCTGTCCTTCCGATATCGTCTTGATCAAGTAAGGAACCGAGAAGATCAGGTCCGCAGTCGTGGCATCCTGTCGTAACTCCCCGTTCACTCGAGTCTGTACTCTCAATTCTTTCCCCCTTTCCAACTGATCTTTCGGCACAGCCACTGGACCCATAGGACAAAACGTGTCAGGAGATTTCCCGATGTAAAACTGCTTATGATCTCGTTGTCGCTCTCGGGCTGTCATATCATTGATGATCGTATATCCCCAAACATGAAACATAGCGTCCTCCTCCGAGATCCTGAATCCAGCGTGCCCGATGATCACACCTAGTTCACCTTCGTAGTCGACTGTTTTGGTAAACTCCGGGTGTGGAAATATCTCATCTCCATCTGCGATGATGGAAGAGAAACGTTTGGTGAAAATCACAGGATGGGTTGGAATATCCACTTTGTCTGAACTGTCGAAACCGGATTTGTTGAATTCTTTGGCGTGTTCGGAGTAGTTCTTGCCTACGCATAAGATGTCGCGTCCGCCTATTTGTAGCAAATTGAAAGTGGTTAGCAAGTGTCTCTGGAAAGGCGAGCGTTCTCACAGCGGGAGTTGTCTGTCAGTTTCTTGCCGCGGTGGGCCTGGAGTCTGGTGAGGTGAGATGTGGAGGATGAGCCTGATTTCAAAGTGATGCTACTTCACTTACGAATGGGAGCTTCCAGGCGAACAGAAGATCGTTCTATGGGTTCACCACTGGAGATTATGTTGGCCTGTAAAAAGTGGTAAGCCAAAATTGCTTAAAAATGTATCTCTGACAGATGCGAGTGTTCTCTGAGCATATTCATTGCCTTGGTCGAGTTTTGACATCAGAGGAATGTGCATTTGAAACTCACTTCGCCAATCTGAATGACTTGATAGAGATTGGAAATTGGTGTTCCCGATTTGAAAGCCAAAGGCTGAATGGAAGTGCCATCGAGGTGTCCAACTCTCTCCGTGCCTGTGGTACGATCGGTGTAGGAGCAGTATTTGGTAAGCGATGCATTGCTGCTTCCATTTGTTGCCATGATGGGGTTTCTCTAGAAACTCGATGTGCTGGTTGCTGTAAGGCAAAGTCAACAAAGTACAGCTCAGTTTTGATCAACTCGAGCTCTGTGGTGAGCTAAACTTTCAGCCTGCAGTTGCCGCACCATGAACATGCATGGATATTGCGGCCAGTGTCTCTGAGGTGACGATGTCGCACAACAGATGGGAAAGGCGGAAGACGCAAGCTTGGAATTGCTCAAGAGCGGAGATCGCGGAAATCGTGCTCGAACATCCTCTAGCTCTGGCCCTGTCCGAGCCAATGACAATCCCTTGAGCACTCCAAGTCAGCTCTCCAATATGCTTGAGCCTTGGACAATCTGTGATTGCGTCCTAGTAACGGGTGAGGAGATTGGCATGGCTGGTATATGGTGAAATATCCCCTCTTCAATGAGCGGAGTGGTAAAACCAAGTGTGCTCCCGCGAAGAGCCCTCGAGTGGACGACGTTCATACTCACTCGATCATTCTGAGATCTCTTCAAACTTTCAAAATCCAACATGTCAGACTCATACGATGCCACAAGCAAAGAGGCGACCAATGCGACAAGCCAGAGACTCGAACGTCTGCACACTGCAGGAGGCCACGAAGATGATCGTACCCAGCCTTCACTCCCTACTGTCCATCGTTCCTTTGCAAATCCGGCACCACTCGGCCTTCTCTCCTTTGCGACAGGTATCTTCCTCATCTCGATCCTAGGAGTTCATGCCCGCGGTATCCAGACTCCAAACGTCATGATTGGTGTCCTGATGTTTTTCGGAGGCGTATGTCAATTCATTTCTGGTATCATGGAATTCGTAGCTGGCAATACATTCGGAGCAACAGTATTCCCAGCTTACGCTGCTTTCAACTTCAGCTATGCCATGATATACATTCCAGGTACAGGCATCCTGGCCTCTTACACTGATAGAACGACTGGTCAGCTATCGACGGACTTTTACAATGCTCTGGGAATGTACGCTTGGGCTTGGTTCATCCTTACTGTCATTTTCACGATCGCTGCGATTCGTAGTTCCTGGGTTCTGTTTCTGACGCTATTCTTCCTGGATATCGAGCTGCTATTGCTCGCTGTGGGATACATGCTAGTCAACAATAGCGTCCTTACCGCTGCCAATTCAATCGGATTTATTGTGGCCTTCTTCAGCTGTAAGTTGTTGCCTGTATATCAATGTTACAGGAACTTGTATGATTGCTAATTGCATGCTTTCCAGACTGGGCCGGCTGTGCTGGGTTGTGGGCTGGCGGTTTGACGCCAATCAACGTGCCAACTTTCTCGATGTATAAGCAAGCGTAGACTGCTACAGATGGGAGATGTGGTGTTTGTGAGGCCTGAGAGTAGAAAAGAGCTGTACATCTTCAGGAAAGCTGGTGATGCCGAAATGTTGCAATGAGAGTACGCAATGGACATGTTTCCGTTCATTATCAATCCTCATCTGATGTTAATCTCCTCAGTCCCACAAATCGAGGTCGTTCAGAAAATCTGTTCGGTACATCTTTCGTCCTGCCAATACGTAGTGATCGTCCATCGTTCAAAATAGATTGATTGTGAAAACGCCAAAACTGCCACGAGCAGTCTTGTCCTCTGAAGGAATCCAACACTGTCTTCCCACCTGGGTGCTGGTCGACGAAGTCTGTGCAGTCGTAGACAATGGTATCGATGACAAGCCATAGGCGATTGCTGCTCGTCTTGCTGGCTTGCACTATGCTGGCGGATATAAAGGGCAAGTCCAGGTCAGCGAGCTCGACGATCTGTAGCTTGTATGGCGAGATATCGTGCTTGTTCTCCAGTTCGACATCTGCAAACTCGACATGGTCCATGATCGCTACATGCTTCTGGCTGAGGGTAGCGTCGTCGGTATTCCTGGTCGTGGTGCCATCCGGTTTCCGTTCCAGCCATCCCATGCTCTCTGTAGGTAGTGATGATCTGGGCTTGCGAGTAGCGAAGCTGCAGCAGGACTGTCAGCGTTCACACGCCGGAGACACTCAAATCCCACATGTGCGCAAGGCAACATGAGGCGAGCTCACGGTGTAAGCGGCGGACCTTGGACACAACTCCGCCTACACAACATTCAAGCTTCGAACCCCGCAAAACATTCCGAGCCTGGAACCCCTCCCATAAGCCATCCAGTGATGTGGAGAACCATGTACCTCTGTAGGCATATATCGAGAGTGTACTATATCGATGATGTCCGTAAGACCATTTGCTGTATGGTTTCTTGCTGAGCAACATAACCATTGAACATTGACAGGAAGATATAAGAAACTCAGATATGGCTCCAGCACGAATCGAAGAGCCAGCTGTGTCGTGGTCGACCGAGCAGGACAACGGACCAACCAAGTATCAAGGGTTTCCGCGAAACATCAAGGCCATCGATGAGATCAATTTCGACGCTTCGCTGCAGCCAACAGAGTACGCAATTCAAGGCACCCATCCAGATTCCAAGATTCTCTTCCTGGACGTGAACATCATTGATTCGACAGGGAAGGAGCCATATCACGGAGATGTTCTGATAGAAGGTGCACAGCCTCCCAGGAGTGGATTGACTCAACCGAAGCTGATCGATCCGGTGTAGGGGAACGATTTGTTGCAGTCGGTCAGGTCCCCAACGTTGGAGAGCTGAAGAACGATAGCAAAGTCCGTGTGTTTCATGGTCGAGGTCGAACACTAATATCTGGTCTTGGAGATGCACATACACACTTTACGTGGAATGGTGGTGAGTTATCGACAAGTGCTGTTGGTAGCCCAGGAATCTGCTTCCTTCGTCGACACAGAGCTGATCCACTTCATTTTTGCTAGGTGATCTAGATCGTCTAGGCGATCTGGGCGTTGAAGAGCACACGCTGCTCACCATGCGCAGTGCACAATGCTTCATTGACTCTGGTTACACAATGTATGTTCGTGGCCAAGCAGGCTCGGCCGGCTGCTGCTGACAGACGTATTCCAGGTGTTTTGGCGCAGCTAGTGCGAAGAAGCGTCTCGACGTAGTGATCCGCGACGCTATCAACGCTGGCGATATCCCAGGTCCTCGCTATCTGGCGAATGGAATGGAGATCGCCAGGAGAGATGGAGAACTGGTCGCGGGCATTACAGCATTTGCAGATGGGCCCGATGAGATGAAGGCCGTGATACGGAAACATGTCGACCTCGGTGTTGACAATATCAAGCTAAGCATGTCTGGCGAAGAGGTTTGCATGTTTCGGGACAACGGTCGAGAAAGTGCTGACAGATCACCAGATAACAGAGGTCCGGTCTGCCCAGAATTGCTACTTCACCGACGAAGAGACAGCAGCGTGCGTAGAGGAAGGCCATCGACTGAAGAAGCGGCTGTGTGCTCATGCTCGAGCTCGGGATTCGGTGAAAATGTGTACGTTCCTGGTCTCTCCTAAATGCGCCGTCCAGTGCTGACCACGGAGCATAGGCGTCAAGCATGGGGTCGATGTCATATATCATGCCTCGTACATTGACGACGTAGGTGAGTAGTAGACTGATAGTGTGAGGACCACAAGCGCTTGCTGATTAGTCCGATCAGGCATGGATATGCTCGAGCAGAACAAAACTAAGCACATAGTCGCGCCGGGTCTCAATTGGCTCATAGGCACACTGTACGACGCAGAGGCATTTGGGTATCCCCACACCAAAGCCGAACAGGTGGGATATGTTAAGGAGCTTCATGCTGCAGTGTCTGGCCTTCGAGAAATGCATCGCCGAGGAATTGTTGTTCTGCCAGGAGGCGATTACGGATTTGCCTGGACCGTATGTTGTTCCAAAATATCAGGACCAGATATAGTTTTCGCTCGACACATCCGCTGACTTTCTTCTAGCCACACGGAACGTATGCGCGAGATCTGCAGCACTTTGTCGACTTATTAGACTTCACACCACACGAGGCCATTATTGCAGCCACGAGAGGAGTCGCAGCGCTGATGATGCGGTCTCATGAGCTCGGCCAAATCCAACCAGGGTACTTTGCAGATTGTGTGCTTGTCGACGGTGACCCTCTCGATGACATTCGCATCCTGCAGGAACACTCGCGCTTAAGCATCATTTGCATCAATGGTCGCGTCCATAAGGCCGGCAGAAAGGAATACCACCCGCCGCCCGTCGCTGGTCAGGACGGGAACAGCCATGCCATCGTTCCCGACTTGGATTTGCCGGAGGTGAAGAAGGAGATGCAGAAGCAATATTGAGATGGAAATGTTAGAGGTATTTGGTGTTACATACAGATGTTGTTGCCATCAAACAAGGAAGGCGCGAATCACGTGGACGGGATTAGTCAGGCAGAACAAAACCTCTTTCTCCTTCCGCTTCTTGCATACCTCGCGAAAACGTACAACTGCACAAGTCATCAACGCGTAAAAGTGGTATACAGTCAATGCTCGCAACAATCCACAATACCTCAATACTTCACGTGAGCTCAGTGGTCCATCAGCATGCCGAGCAGAACCGCTTCTCCGCTTGGTTCAGCCGAGCTCTCCATGAACTCTCCACATCTCCGCAGGACAAGACAAAGTACTGGCATCCTTTCTCCGCGACGTGAGCGGCCATTAAGTGTGCAGAGCTAGTATACAGGAAGCTAGTATACAGGAAGGTACCGTGCATATGGGGCCTTGAAGAACGCTTTCTCCGCACTATCTCGCCGCCTCACAACCACTTTCCACAAGTACTGAACCACATCTCTCCCTGATCGAGGGACCATGTCCGAGCCTACTCCTACGAAGCGGAAGCGGCGACAGCCTGTGGCCTGCGAGGCATGCAGAGAACGCAAGATCCGTTGTTCCCGTGATGGTCAGCCTTGCAGCACTTGCGTCCGCAGAAGGGTTCGTTGCTGGTATGCTGGTGGCGCAGAGGAAGTGCAGACACAGACTCAGGCCACCCATGTTCCTCCTTCTCCGCAGTCGCACAATGGCGCCACAGATCTTGTACAGCGAGTTCAGAAGCTGGAAGAACTGTTGAGACAAGCTCAGTACACGGCCGTTTCCCAGCAAAGCCTACCATCACAGCTCACACCATCGTCTGAAGGGACATCACATGGCAATCGAGCCACTGATGGAGCCTTACGCGGAAACCTGCGCCAAACTGATGGCGGCTATGTCCGATATATCCCTTCGTGTGATGGCTGGAGTCATTCCTCCAAAGGTTCCGGACTTGCAGGTGTAGATTTCACAGCAGCAGTATCGACACGGCAGCCTTTCACTCCGAACGCAAGCAGTCCGACGGCACTCAAGACGCTGCTCTCCCACCTTCCGCCAGTACCGCAGTGTACGGAGTTAGTGCAGATCTATACGGCCTCGTTTGCATCCCTCTTCCACTTGCTACACGACCCTACTTTTCAGGCGCAATACAACTCTTTTCTTGCGAACCCTAGCTCCGCGACAGCATCGTGGCTGGCGCTCCTGTACGCGATCCTGGCCACAGCAGTCTTAGCGTTGGATGGCGACAGTAGTGTACTGAACAGCTTAAGCAGAGAGCGCGATGCTGCTGAGAAGGTTGCTGATCTGTCAGAGCAATATCGACGTGCCGCATTTGCCTGTCTTGAGGCTGACCACTATTTCTGGAACCACAATGTAGGGACGTTGCAAGCTCTGATCCTCCTCATTTATGGCATCAGCCACAGCTATGGTTCAACTTGGACACTACTAGGTCTCACACATCATCTTGCTATCTCAATTGGATGCCACGTGGACCCAGAAGAGCTCGGACTCAGTATGATAGAGTGCGAGGAGCGGAGAAGATGCTGGGCTTGTCTTTCCATGCTGTATACGAATCAGAGCACAACCCTCGGGGGGATCGGCAATCCACAAATACTGCAGCAGAATGTTACTACACAGCCGCCGCTGGATTGCAACGATCACGAGCTTGGAATGGGTCATCCTGTAGCCACTGCAGGTGCCACACAGATGTCCTACATGCTGCTGAAGTTCCGCCTGTACGACATTTGTTCAGATATTTGCAGCAATATCCTAGGCAAGAAAGACACTTCTTATGACATGGTGAAGCAGATTGATGCCTCGATTGTCAACGAACAGCATACTTGGGATGCGCGATACTTGGACGATAGTCGCAGCGGACCACTAAAAGCTTATCATTTGGCGCATCTCAACATACTCTGGAGCTACTCCTCGCACCTATTGTTACTGCTACATCAATTTCACGCCACGCAAGGTGCAGCCACGCCGGAAGCCTTGTGGTCGGAGACAAGATCTATTCAGACGGCCACTCGGCTCCTCGAGATTCACGCTACGATGTCGGACTCGCCAGAGCTTGCACCATTCAGATGGTACACGCGAGGTCTAGGTAGTTTCCACGCATTTCACGCAGCCGTGATACTTTTCAACCTATTGCCATCGATCGCCCTTCGAGCGAATGCCTGCGAGGTCCACGCTGCTCTGCGTGGTTGCACAGCACGCTTCGAGAAGATGAGCGATATGAGTCCGTTGTGTTCCAAAGCCGCGCCAGTGTTGCGACGTTTAGTGTAGGTGCCTCAGACGAGCTTTCACTTCGACCAATGCGCTGACTGCGACACTGACAGTATGCGCTTGCCTGCCTCTACTGACCACCATGACTCGCATGACGATCTTGCAGAACCCGGGCATTCTGACACATACAACGGGCAGACTGGCAACGCGGCCAATATGTCTTTGCTTGACAACATCGATCTTGAGAGTCTGTTCGAGCACCTCCAACCGCAGCAATGGCTGACGCCAAGCAACTTGCCGTGGACTCACTAGCGTTAATTAGTCCTCGTCTTATAGTATGTCGGTCCGGACGCGTCTCTGCAGGTACAACAAAGTCCCAAGCCAGTAGCTGAGCTGTGAGCGATGCCGTCGGCCATTGTGACATGGCAGATAGGGCGAGGCTCATGTGTGTCTCCGCAGAGGCAAGGATGTTCGGCAGATCCAGTCGTGCGAATCCAGTGGGTCAGCAGGCATGCTGGGCATCGAGCTGCGTCTCGCCATAGAGCATTGAAGACGACAGTATGAGAGAAGACGGCAAAGTGCATGTTGTTGTTGTGGACAGGAACTGGAAATGTGTAGTGTAGTCACTCGGTAGATTGTCGCTGCGGGCCCAACCGAAAACAACCCCAGACCTCACGCTGGCCTTTGTCATGAACAAATACCAGTACATCAGCACCCATTAATGTCCATTGACACCATTACTGTGCCCATTCGACGTGCCATTGCTGTCAGACATGACCTCCCAATCGACGTAGCCCATCCCGCAGATCCACTCCATCACCGGCTCATACAGCACCAGCTTCGCCTTCTTTCCACCCATCGCACCGCTCAGAGCTACCCAGTTCAGCACTTCGTGTCCACCATGACCAGCCTGCTCCTCGACCTCCTCATATGTCAGGCCTTTCAGCCACTCGCTATCGCCGCCACATATCTTGTCCATGAACTTCTTGTCCCACTCCACATTGACTAGTGGATGCTTGCTGCTCAGAGGATACTCGTTCTTAGCTGCCATTTCCACCTCGTACGCGTCGAATCGGACGAAGAGGTCGGGCACACGCTTAAGAACGCTTTTGCCAACAGTCTGATACTCCTTCATGAGTTTTAGGAACTCGTCTTGCGGTGGATCTCCATTCTGGTAAGGACTCCAGTAAGGTGGCCAGTGGCTGAGTCCTCCGGTGCATATGAAGCCAACACGGGTATCGCCTGGTAGCGACTCGGCCGCGACGCGGCATGCCTCCCCAAGGGCGTAAGCACGCGAGTATCTCATCAGTGGTGGTGTGAAGACATTCAAGAATATGGGCACAATGGCGACATTGGGTAGATCGCATTCCATGAGCACCCACGGCATGAGAAGATTGTTGCCGTACTCGATGGGACCTGTGCGAGAGACATCGAAGCCCTGGTCGACCAGCGAGCTCAAAAGAAGTTCAGCAATCTCAGGACTACCTGGGAAGTATGTCTTCTCCTTGATGCGGAGTGCTTCCATCCATTGATCAGCAGGACCGACGTGTTGTTCAGCAACACTGACAGCGATAGTTGGCATATGGTTGCGGTAGAAGTTCTCGAAGTGGTCGTCAAGGAAAGCAAAGATCACATCTGGCTTTGCATCTGTCAGAGTCCTGCCGAGGGCTCGAGTAGCGGCCTCTGTTCGTTCTCGTGCATCTGGTTTGGCTGTCTCTGGGAAGCCGAGCGCACCTGATCACATCAGGTCAAGTCAACTACAAGATGGTAACATTCTACTTTGCAGTTCGAAGGCCTACCTGGAGCGTGGGACAAGCCCACTGCAGCCACGATCTTGCCCATCCTGATATGGTTACTGCACTGGTGTACTGATCACCAAGGACCTCTGGATCTGACGCACTTCGGGAGGATAAGTCGCAAGGAGCGAGGAATCGTCGAACTAAGAATAGTATGAGAGCAGCCAAACACATTGAACTTGCGACAGAGCACTTCACGCAGTAGAAGCTTCGTGACCTTGACGTCCGTTCAGTCTTCTGAGCATAAGTCGTCTTCAAGCTTGCCGTGATAGGCGAATGCACCTGGCAAGGAAGCTCGGCATACGGCAGAAGCTCATGCGTTGCAGGCCATCGAGCTATGGTCTCGTGATCCGGTGCATTGGTTACGCCAACGCGCATCTGAGTCGGGAAGAACTGTATTCAAGCAGATATACATCTCTGTCGCGCAACGCAGAGCCATGCTAACGATGAGACTCGTCACTACGAGCCTGCTCTCCTCCTCTCCCTAGGAAGTCGCACGAACAGCAACCCGTCTAGTTCAAGACCACGTCGCTGGACCAAAAGTGCCACCCTCTGGAATGGCTCTATATGGCGTGCCTTTCCCATCGACGGTCGTACTCTGCACATTATTGCCCCACCAACTAACGCTAACTCCGGGAAACACTACAGCAAAGAAGACGATCACAGCCGATACTGCCAGTCCGGAGTCTAGCGCTGCCGAGAGGACATAGTTGTACTTGGCCCACCAGAACGCGTATCGTCGTTTGATCCATCTGTTGAAGATGAAGGATACGGCGAAGGCGGAGCTGTAGTTGATGCCGGTCGCCTACACACCTGTCAGCTGTGCCTAATCTCAAGCCAAGGCCTTTACGTACAGGAGGCACGTTCCCTGTGCCTGCGAAGAAGAGCGGCCAGTGGAGGTTCTTGAGAAACACGTTTTCTGGCCACTGTTGACGAGCAAAGTATGTCAGCACCGGTAGAAGAGCGCCGAGCCAGAACAGATGCAACAGTCCTGAATACTGCTTTCCGAAGCTGTATAGACGTCCAGGACCGATGGCTCCCCAGATGATGCTTGAAGAGAAGTTCACTGTGCCCTACACGCTTGTCAGCTTTGTCAAATCTGGAGCAAACGTTATACGTACTTGAGGACAAGAGTACCCATTTGATTGCTCCGAAGTACAAATGTCCTTGACATTACCCAGCATCCAGAGTAACACGCCATTCTGGGTCAGAGAGCCCACGATACACGCCGTCAGCTGCGCGATGAACAGCGTCCTTCTTGGTATCTTCAAGTACAATCCGAGCTTCATATCGCTAGCGAAGATCATTGCTTGTGCCAGACCAGTGTAGGCGTAGAACTTGAAGATGAGCAGCACAATCGGTTTGCCAGGAAGACTATACCCAGCAATGATCTCACCCAACACTGTGAGAACATTGCTATTGAGGTTCGCCACAGCGAAGACAGAACCTGTCGGTATGAGATAAACCATGGCCATGAGGAAAGCGACGAAGACACCCCAGACTGGAAGACCTGTGTTGTAGACTTCCTGGACCATGATGGAAAGTGCGAGTACCACAGTTGTCATGGCTGCATACCACCACCATGGGACATCCGGATACCGATCCATCAATCGTGCATGAATGTCCTTCTTTCGATCCGATTTAAGGGCTCCGAGAATGTCTCGCCAATGGAAGAGGAAGATGTAAGTTGGTACGCAGGTCATGACTGCGAATGACATCCCGTATGAGAGTGCGAACGTCACTGGCATAAACAGTGGGCTGTACTTCGCATACTCGTCCGGAAGAAAGTTCCCATGCTTGTCTACGACCCGGGTGGCATTGTAGTGACTCCCTGTGTTGTCGTATGTGTTACCGCCACTGAACGGCATGTATGCGGAGTACCAGACGTTGTTGTAGTAGAGGATTGGCGTGATCAATGCGTAGCAGATGATCCAGCCGGCAAAGACATTTGCTTGTGCCCAGAATGGAACGACCAATGGAGAGCCGTTGTATGCGACTTGCGACCAGTCGAGAGTCGTAGGGAGGTACGCTAGTCCTGTGGACATGCCGAAGAGATTGTTCACCACGATATTATCTGTTCGAGGTCAGCTTGTGTTATGCACGCGCTGCTGGACTATTTGGCTTACTTGGTGCCGCCCAGCATATGAAGGCAAATGTGCTGAGCCCAGTGAACAGGTAGCCAGGCAGCCAATACTGCGGCTCTTCAGTGCAATCCTAGTACTACCGATTTTCTCAGCTTACCCATATGAAACTTGCCGCAAAGCAAATAGAGAAGAAGCGATATCTTGAAATCTTCCAACCATCTGCCACCGGATTGAGTCTTGAGTGCAGTGTCTGGAACAGAGCAGCATTGGCAAGAGTAGACGGCCAGATCATCTGCGGCGGTTCCACGATAAATCTGTACGCGAGACCAGCCATTCCTAGCCCGAAGAGCTGCATCGTCAACGCAAGCAAGAACTGGTACGACACAGGTGCGTCCAAGTTAAAGAACGCTGGAGCCACCTGCGCCTGGATGATGTCTGTCGCCCACGAAGGTCCAAACGCAAGATTAGACATAATAGTCACAAGCCCATGCTCCTTGATATTGAAGTAACGATCAGGATTAGTAACAAAGTCGTAGCCAAAAACATGCACTGTCTTCAGCGGCAACACCCGTGCAAGAAAAGTCCCAACAGGAAAAGCCAAAAGCTGAGCAACCAGAGACGAAATCGTAACGCTTGGATATCTCATACTGAAGAACTGATTGATTCCTGTCCCGAGAATCGTGAAGACTATACCAGTCAACCACATCCTTAGGGTATTGACTGGCGTTGAAGGATCATCGGTATTTGGCACATTTGCTCGGACTTCGGGATAGGGACTTTGATCGTCGTCGATACTGAAGATTTCTTGTACGCTTCCGATGCCTTTGACGAAGTCGTCGAGGTCATCTTGGGCGCCGGTTTCGACGTCTGGTAATTCGACGGGAGCGGAGCTGGGTTGCTTGTCATCTTGATCGGGAGTTTGTCCGACGCTTGGGTCTTGCTTTGGTGATGCCATGAGACTAAAGGAAGTAGGTAGAAGAGTTAGCAAGTATCTCTCAATCGCGGAGCTGAGTTCAGCGATGTTTGTCTTTGAGCTTAGCACCCCAGTGGATGTGAGCTCGGTGAGACAGCGGATGCTTTCTGCATACTACACTTACCTGGCGTTCAGCGGTTCACAAGCACCAGATCGTGTCCTGTGCTAAGTAGCACAGTGGGACAAGATCGTGAGTACCTGAATGTGAGGCTTGGATGTTTATCTCAGCGGATAGGCGGACTGCTGGCTGAATGCAATATAGCCGGCACATAGAGCTTTGCATGGGTCTACGCTGTAAACCTTCGACATGGAACCAACAGCCGGCAGTCAGACATCAAGAAGCTGTCTTCTGAACATGCTTTGAATCCTCTAGCTATACTGCTGCGTCTCTTGATGCCTTGGCTAGCATTGATAGCGGCAGAGATGATAGTGGCATGTCAAGTCGTCTCCAAGCAAGCGCCACATTTCTGCTACTGCGCCATCGCCTCCTCGATGCCTTGGTTGGCAAATGGTCGCAGAGATGATCGTGGCATGTCGAATTGTCTCTGAACAAGCGACAGGTTTCTGCCACTACGCCATCGCCTCCTCGATGCCTTGGTTAGCGTATTGGCAGCAGAGATGATCGTGATATGTCGATCCCGTCTCTAAGCCCGCGACAGCTTTCTGTCACTACGTCGTAGCATCTCTCGGTGCCTTAGAATGCAGAGCAGGCCGCAGAGATGATCGTGGTATGGCGACTCGTCTCTAAGCAAGCGACAAATCTCTGCCATTGCGTCGTCGCATCTCCCAATGCCTTAGTAGGCACCGCGCTGTTCGATGACCCTGAGCACATTTTTGAGGCTGTCGATGAATGCTTGAATGCAGGCGACCATCATGTCGTTAAGATCTTTGCCATCCGCACGTGCCAATAGCACTTCGCAGTTCGCCGTGAGCCGCGGGTCTCCAAGTCTGCTCGTTGTTACGTCGGTTTCTGCCGAAAGGCAACGAATAATCGGATTGTCTTCTTTCGTGGGTCTGAGCGGAGGAATGTTGATGTTTCCCAGACGGAAGCCGCGGACAAGGTCTGCGAAATATCGATATCCTTTGCGATAGGTGGCCAAAAGTGGAAAACCGATCATGTCTGTAATCGGAAGCGACTCCCAGGGAAGATCGATACCAGGCAGTGGAGTGTTTATCGATTGGAAGAAACATGGATCGGTTCGCCCTACAGCTCTCTGAAAATTGGAAGGGTCAGCAAAGGTATCTGTGTTGAAGCTCAGCGCCTCAGCGGGCGCGAGTTTGGTGAGAATCGGAGAGATGCTTACCGCCAGACCAGTGTCAAAGTGGTAAATCAAGCCTCTTGTGCCGTCCGGAGGATTGCGGCGCACGGGTATGATACTGCTATTGTGACCGTCCATTGCTGATATGCTTGCTGCCTGTAATAATCGTATGTGTATGCAAGAGTTGAGGTTTGGTCGCGTATCATGCCAGTAAGTACTGAATGCAGTAGGAACAAGTCGAGCTTTCCCTTCATCTTGCCACAGGTTTCCTTGCGCGTCTAAGCAGGGACATTGGGCGTATCCTGTAATCCGTAGCTACCTCGTGCACATCTGCAACAATCTCGTTGATGACTTCGTGCACAAGCTCTTGTGGATTTGTAGACATGGGGCGATATTCCAACGCATAATTGTGCTGCAGCTTGCCGTCTATGGTGATATCGAACACATACAGCTTTCTCGGTGTATCGATCTGGATATTGAGGTCAACTTGGACTTTGTGAGAGCCTGCCTCCATCAGCATTCCGGGTGGCTGCAGTCGCATAGTCCTCTCCAGATCAGTGATGTTCATGTTGACCTCATCTATGGCTGCAACGCCAAACCCAACATGCATATCGCCAATGCTTCCGAGGAGGATAGCCAATTGTGCTTGATCTGACGTTCGCCGAAAGAACATGACAGCAGACAGTCTGCCGGCTCGCTTGATGATCTGGAACGCACTAGCATGAGCTGCTGCGAACCACGGCTGGAGAGTGGGACGAGGTGCGAACTGCAGGTCAGCCTGCGCGAGTGGATAGTGGTGCACCATCAGTAGTTCATAGCCATCTGCGGCAAACCGTAGATCTCGAGGCTGAAAGAAGTGCCATGGCATGACCGCGTCCTTCTCTTGCGCCAAGACTTTCTGTCTCACATATACTGTGCTCGGCGTGCCTGACCTAATCTCCAGACCAAAGATCTGGTTGCATTGTACGCGTGCGTACTGGTTCACGCCAGAATTCAGCTTCTCGAGCTTAATGCACGTGAAGCCATGGTAGCCTCTTTCCGGCGAGGGAATAGGGCAATTCAACGCGGCATAGAATGCGCCATCTCCAGAAGGTGTAAGATGCAAGTTGATCCTGAGTCCACGATTGCTGGGCTGAAAAGGCGCTTCATCTTCCCAATCTGCGTAGCCGACAATGTTGAACCTGTCCGCGAATGCGTCTGGACTATCAGCAAGTAGCCCGTGCCGCCCAGGTACCTTGGCACTGCTCGAAGTCCAGGCGAAGATACTGTGATCATTGCTGTCTTTCATGATCTGCTCCTGCAATCGATGAAATGCGTTCTTGGCACCTTCGCCGTACAGCATCGGCATATTGACTGAGAAGATACCCATGAGACAGTATGCCTTATCTTCTGGACGCGTAGTGTTGCGATTTGCCGCCCAGGACATGCGCTGTGCAATCGATACGGACTGCAGATTCCCTGGAGAAGCGAGCATTTCCGCTGATATTCCGGTCTGCTCGACGACCATGTCTCGAATTGCAGGAAATATTTTGCTACCCACGCGTTTCCAGTTCTTGTCGTAGAAGATGAGCTCAGGAGGCGCAATCAGCTCTTGCAAAGTCCACCCACGCGTGAACCATTTGCTATCTTTCAACTGTGCTGGTGAATCGAAGGCTTGGTCTTCAATATAAGCGAAGCATACCTCCGACTCCGCGTACCATGTGTACATGGAGTTGATAGCCTCTGACAGCTCTGCAGAGCTTTCCTTGTTGATGCAGCACGTATCGCACCAAATCCAGTCGTAAGCGCTGCCTTTCCACTCCCTGGCCCTTTCCATGGCAGAAGAGAGCTTTGCATAACCTTTCTTCGTGGTAGCTGTCCCATTGTGGACATCTGCGTATAGCACTTCATCATCGGCGTTGTCGCTCCAGCAATGGCTCAAGATGGCATATGGTGGCGTATCTCCATCTGCGTTCGGAAAGCTCCTCAGCTCCAGCTTATGTGTATTCAGCAAACGCATATCGATGCCTCAGTGGCGGACACTGCGACCGAATTGGAGGCTGTGAGGAGGATCCCGTGTCCGCGCCGGGCTCGTTCGAGCTCAAGTCTGAGGCCTGTTGGCATTGGGTCAGGCAGTGTGCACAATTTAGTCCGTCTTCAAGATCAATATCGTACGACTCTGAACTGGAGACATCCTGCAGAGGCGAGACGTCTTCGTTTCTCTTCTCCTAGAGGTAGTTGAGGTCGGTACACACATGTTAGCTCGTGTTGGCGAGGTGCGGCTGAAGACAGAAGTGTAACACGCCCGCATTTCGCTTGCTGCATACCAACCAATAGTTCAAGCACCCCAAGCGACGCCTCGGAGCATTTCGAAGGATTGTGTCTAATTCGAGCGAAATGATGTTGATCGGGTCAGCCGCAGCCAGGGTTTTACCAACCATCGCCACAACCATCTACATCGCTTCGACGAGCGTCTCAGTCCAAGCCTTTGCAGCATTGTCCAAGCATGATCTCAGCCACCTCTGTGCACATCTTGTCTAGTCCTGGGTCTTAGCAGCCTTTTGCACTCCAGCAGGATCCACGAAGGATTCCTTCATGCGGGCGATCATTGCGGCGCAGACTGCGCAGTAGTGTCAAAGAACATCCAACCAGTGTATGTATAGAAGCAAGGGCGGTTTCGATCGCGTCTTCTTCCACGTTTCTTTCCACTCTAGACCGCGACTGCCAGAAGTGAGCCAGACACGACAAGGGCAGATTGACAGTAAACACTTCAGCATCTTCCACGCTTCATACGGTCGACATTGCAACTATCTACTAGCTCGTCCAAAGAAGCTCACTCAATTCGACACAATGGCCAACGTTTCGAACGAAAAGTACAGCTCGCCTGCTCCACCGTATGAGTCCCAGCAGCAATTTCAATCTCCTCAATCTCCTCAATCTACTGGCCCACAACCTATCGAGACTATCAACAGAGGCAGTGTGGCATCACCAGGACCTCAGATGGTGATGGTCCCCAATGTTGCACCCCCTCAACAGGTAAGATCTCCAACGCGAAATAGGTAATGCGTTTGCTAAGACTCCGGATGACAGCCCTCGACTACTCAATTGAACTTATTGCGAGAACAACCTGAGCACATTTACTGTCCAACAGCCGGTAAAGTCTGCTTGACAAAAGCAGACAGCAAAGACTCTGACAAGACGTGGTTCGCTGTTATTGGTAAGTCAAAGTCTAAACAAAACAACATAACAGAGCTTCAGCTAACAACCTCATTGGAATCTGCTTGATCTGTCCTTGTGCAGCCTGCTTCCCACTTAAGGGCTGTTGTGGTGATGGAATGCTACAAGGTGAGACATGACCCATCAAATGTGCTTCTTGGACCACATTCACTGATAAATGACATAGACTGGGATCACTACTGCACAGGCTGTGGCAAGCAGGTTACACACCGACCATACAACAAGGAAGCCCAGATTATGGCTCCCGACCATGCTGCGGCGAATCCAGGAAGCGCGCCTCAGATGCAATACCAATCACCAGCGAATCAGCAGCCACAGTACGCGCAGCAGCACTAGGAGCAGCCAATGCGGTGCCATTGTAAGCATGAGCCGAATGTTGTGTGCAAGGCGTTCTGAGTGCAAAATCTGGAGTACGGAGTCGTGGGTGGCAACAAGTCGTGGCAGAGGAGCACAAATGCATTCTGATTCCCTGTGAAGTTGACGAGAGCGTAGCATCTACCGATCGAGTCCTGCAATTCGATATCATTTGATCAATTTTCTGTTCATGGCGCGCGCCAGAACGTCAAGATACTGTTATAACAAGAGTACAGCGACCTCATACGAATGAGCAGATTCCATGCGGCATCCTCAGTCATCGTCTCGATGCCCGACGTAATTCCACGCGCGTCACCGCTCTCATACCACGATTTGAGCTACACATCGTTTCTTATTCAGCATCCAGATGGAAGCAGACTCGACTGGCCACTATGCTTGGCCGCCTGGCCTATCACTCTACGCGAGAGCTACAAAGGCATACGGTCTCGATACGACGGGGAAAGAAACCAATACCATGCAGCCGACGAAACGATGAGATTGCTTCATTCCTCACTCACGCTTGTTCCCTCAGCCATTACCTGTAAAGTCATCGCCAAAGATCCTTGGAGCAATCCCTTTCCTCTACCACCCTGCAATGGCGTCAACATCAAGGACATAACTGTGGCCGAACTGCAAGCAGTGAGTATCGAAGGCATGATTCTTGCAGTGCACGAGTCACTAACGCTATGATCAGCATTTCAACGACGGGAATCTCACGGCCAGGCAATTGAGCCAATGCTACATCAGTCGAATCACAAAGACCAATTCATTCCTCCACCATGTAATCGGGATCAAACCGGACTGGCAAGCTATAGCTCAAGACCTCGACATGAGCGTGGCTCTGGCACAGTCAGAAGTCTACTGCACGACATTCCTATCTTGGTCAACGACAACATAGCCACCGATGATAGGATGAACACCACAGACGGCAGCCTGGCTCTGCTCGGCAGCAAAGTCGCAGCTGATGCCTTTGTTGTCAAGAAGCTTCGCAGCAGGTGTCATCATTCTCGGCCACGCCAACGAAATCTGAAGACGCGGATCACAGGGCAGTCATCGACTTCTCCGAAGGCTGGTCTGATCGTGGCGGACAGTGTCGCAATGTCTGGAACGGCACACAACAGACTGCCGGCAGCTCGACTGGATCGGCGCAAGCTGTAGCGGCTACAGCATCCTGATGAGTGTGGGCACTGAGACACATCGGTCTGTCTGTGTTAAATCCTGCTGGCCATGCTGGTGTTGTTGGGCTGAAGCCGACTGTTGGTTTGACGAGCAGAGATGGTGTCATATCCGGGTCACACAATCGCGACTCTGTAGGAGCCTTTGCAAATAATGTACATGAGGCGGCATTATTGCTTGACGCAATGTATGGGGTCGATGAGAACGATCCCTGGTCGCTGTTGCAAGTTGGTAAGACGCCCAAGTCTGGATACGCGCAGTATGCTACGAACTCACCAGCACTGAGAGGCGCTATCTTTGGCATACCATAATATATCTGGTGGTCTACAATCGCTAGAATCAGAGCGCCTGGCAACGAAGCAAAGTTACTGATTCGTCTCGAGCAGTTGAAGCAAGCTGGAGCCACGATCATCAGTATCACTGAACCTCTACCATACGCAGATGAGATACAAAACGCGTATGGATGGGGAGATGCTGTCAACACTCCTTACTGGCTGCAGAGCGCTCGATATTTCAACGTCGACTTGTACAATGGATACACAGAATGGCTGCAAAAAATCTCCTGGCCTAATGGGCGACCAGATGGGCTGCCTCTGGACAACCTGGGCGATCTTGTAGTCTGAAACAATCAGAACAACGACACGACTGGTGCGCTAGGAGGCGCTTATCCTTGGAAGAGTGGACAGGACGCACTCATAGCTGCTGTCGCGACTTCTGGCATTCGTGATGATCGATACTGGACTGCACTGCACTGGCGACAAGCTCGATCACAGGCCTGCATCAATGGTGCCTGCACCCATACATTCACCAATGGAACAACCATTACCCTTGACGCCGTTCTGATTCCTAATTTCGCTAGCGCGAGCTCATCGTCCGCCATCGCGAGTGTCCCAGATGCAGCTCAGTATCCTGCAATCACAATACCCATTGATGTCGATGGCTTCAATGTACCCATGGGTCTCGGCATCTGGAGTACAGCTTACTCTGAAGATGAGCTCGTCAAGTGGGCATCTGCTATGAACAGTCTTTTCAAGTTCAACGAGGACTTCGAACCAGAATATGTCACTTATGATACGGAGAAGATTCCGTTCGATAAGAGATGGCCTGGATATAGTTGTTCCAAGGGCTCGATGGACCGTCTTGGTTGTGTGGAGGCATGATCTGCGACTATGTATACATGATCTACACGAAGAATATGCGGCTTCGCTTGTCTCAGCGAAGTCACCTAGTGTCAGTCTCAAAAGTACACACCTTCAATATCATGTCTAGCCAGCCCTGGTAGAGCCATTCACACTGCCAACAGCAAGCACCATCATGAACCCTCTATTGTTCATCGTGTTCTTCTCCTCGACCGCATTAGCATGGGTACGTCCCTGTTATCCTGCTCACATGGTCGTACCAACGCTATCGCACAACACTGCGAAGCAGACGGTGGGCCAGGCAGTGGAAGCTGTGTCAAAAGTGAAGGAAACTCCTGGAAGTATCAGATCTGTACAGATGTATGTTGCCTAATTTATATGGTCGCAAACGCAGTCGAGCTGTAGCTAATCCGTTGCGAATATAGTCCAATCCTTGCAAGATCAGTAGTAATGGTTGCATCACGAACACGCAGTGGTATGCTTCGGAAGGCAAATGGAGAGCGAATTGTAGTTGAGAAGGTGGCATGACCAGACACAGACACACTGCCGGGAGATGATGGATGGACATTTGAGTATGTAGGTATATATTCGATCGCCGTTCAGCCATTCTCAACAGTCATTCGTGGTGTAGCGGTATCGCAGTAAGTCGTCAGCGTAGCTGATGCTTGACACTATGCGCAGAGAATTCTTAATACAACATTAGCTGTTTTGAAGTACTTCGCAAATGTTACGCTAAGCGTAGCCTAAGGGCGATTGTTTTGTCTTTTGTTTCGTCTTCGTCCCTCCGAATGAGGTACGCTGTTCAGGTCAAGGAGTCAATTCGCTATGGTGCGCGAGCTTTTTTGTCTTGTCTATCATCATGTCATCATAATCTAGTGAGCGTATCCTGTCAACCTTCACATCATCAACTCATCACAATCTATGCATTACAACCGTCCATGCGTCATTCCCCTCTGCTCTCCCGTGTCATTCTCAATCTAGCTAACACAGTTGACGTTGATTCCATCATCTGCTTGAGTGCAAGTAATCTTTCCATCGTTCGTCGTGACAGTCTGGCCCCAAGGAGTGATATACCTCTGCTGAGCTCCAACTCCACCTCCATTAGGAAAGCCATTGGTACCATAGTCGAAAGTGATGCCGTTGCCGTTGTAGTAGATATATGGGTAGACTATACACATGTCAGGACATTCAAGGATCAGTTGTCTTCGCGGGCAACTTACCTCTATCAGGGTAGATTTGATCGCAAGGGTAGAGGTATGGGCCCCAGTAGCAATAGTTGTTCTGCTGCACAGGGTAGTAACGACCTCCGCCGCAGTCGTATGGCACTCCTCGCCAAAGGCAGATTCCGTTGGCGCTGTTGGCTTCGAAAGCTTGGTTCGCTACGTTGGCTTGGTTCTCTTCGCGGGCCACGATCTAGACGAGGTCAGTATGAGAAGTAGAGAGGGATAGAGGGTGCTCGGGGATGTACCTCTGGAGCAGGAAGTGCGGCGACGCCTGATGCGATGGCTGCCAGTGTGGCGGCGAAGAATGTGGCCTTCATCTTGACGGGATTTAAAAATTGTTTGCGGTGTTGGTCTGTTTGTATCTGACTGGAGTCGATGTTACTGGCTTGGTCTTGCTTGGGTAGTGAGCTTGTTGATGATCTAGAGAAAGCAGCGAAGGACAGTATTACTTATACCATCGTGGTGGTCAGTCCTAGGTGCGGTTCAGCAGCCAGTTTAGCAGCGTCAACAGCACAGTTGCTGTACCATACGAATCCGATGCGACTGCTGCCGGGCTACTGTCATCCATCTATAGACATTTTGCAAGGACGAACCTGTCTCTGGGGACGTTCCAGCTACTGTCATTGGTCGGACTATGTCAGACAGATCGTGTTCGAAAAGGAAGAATACGGATTCAGGTGAAGAACCATGAGCGTCCAGATTGCAGCGCCTTGTCGTTGCCAGGGCAGGCGCTTGTGGTTGCCATTAAGTTCATCTGCAGCAGGGAAGTTGTGAGCAGAAATAGCCTGCCATGCCTGTCAAAGCCAGCCCTATGCCCACATTGCCCACAATACAAAGAGTTCCGGCTGGTCGGACGCAGGTATGCATGACTGTAGCCTTTGCCAGCCCATCGTATTCCGTGTGCGTTTCTCGGTTTTGGTAGGCTCCCATGATGGCGAAGTCGTCGATGACTAAGGCAACGCCCTCGTGGTACTTCTGAATAGGGCACAGGAGCCAGTGTGATGGTATACGATGCTTCCGAACTGTCCGGACGTCTAGTTCGTTCTTCTGTTCTTTCTTCCTTCGGTCTTACTCGCGATGAAGTCGCGTGAGCATGAACGCTTCGTATCACAAGAGGGAACATCCTGACTACGTGCCGTGAGAAGCCACCTTCCACGAGATCGTGATTGCGGACAAGAACTCCGACGACCTGAAGGGCGCTCTGAGCAAAGCATGACCAGACTGACAATTTCAAGGAACAGAGACCAACTGCGGCTTAGGTCAGCCTGTTGTTCAGCGTGCCCGTCGTGGTCAAAGTCGCCTAGACTTGACACAACTCGGTTGTATAACGACTCTGGGACGATAGACGATGGCGCTCGACTGGCTCGCAGTGGATGTTGGTCATGTTTGAAGAACACAAGATGGGTGATGGAAGGAAGAGGCAAAGGGCAAAGTGGATGCCAAGAAGGTGCGAGAGAGTGGCGAGGAAAATGGGTGGGACTCCAGTTGTCAAATCTGTAATCTTCTGAGGCCTTCGTCTTCCTTACCCGACCAACATCGATCTGCCACTACGTGCCATCAGCCTATCCATCGTCTCAGCATAACGACAGCAGCTCCTCAATCTGTGGTACCTTAGGCTACAATCAGCCCACAATTAGCCTGGAGGTTATGCAGGATGTATATGCACATGCGAGAAGCTTTCTCAGCTCAGGCTCCAAGACCGAAGTTGACGAATCCAATCGAGGGCGCCCTCAAATGCAAACCAGTCTGGACATGACAGATATGAGGGCGCATAAGCACTGCTGTAGCAGCCTGCAGAATTCGGAAGCAGCAGACGCTGAATGGTTCAGCCTATATTCTGACCGGTGTACAGCTGATAGCTGCCTCATGCCATGCATGATGCTGAAAGCTTGATCATTGGCTTCTCAGACTTGCAGTGAAGCTATATTACAGCTGAGAGTCCCAGCATGATCTCTTCACTTCAACGATCGCAGGTCTCGTTGACGTGGAGCTTGCACACCTGGTTGTTCAGTTCCTCAACATGGCCGCTGACACGGATAGCAAGAAGCCCACAAGCAGCACCGACATAGCAACTGAGAAGTCTGGCAGCGATGCTGCCTGCGACAAAGACTATGTCAAAGTTGACGACGATGCACCAGGCCCTGCTCAGCAGATACTACGTAGAGATGAGTAGTCAGTCATTTAACTCCGACCTCTTCACAGGATGTCTTGCTAATATGGCATAGCTGGGACAGAATAGCCATGTGCTGGCAGCTTGTCGAGCCGAAGAAAGATCTCAAACAACGCAAGCTACAAAAGCATGTCTTGCTGGTTCGAAGAGTCTTCGATAAGAACATGACACCGACTCATATTGAAGTCGATGTTACAGGACCGATCCTGCGACAGACACTCATCAACATCTTCACTGACGCCCCTGGCTTTCCATTGACAGCGAAGAAGCGTACGCTAAAGCCAGAGTGGTTCTTCTGGGCTAGACAGGACCTCAGCAACATAGCCAAACACTGCATAGAAGTGGGTGACACAGACAGCTTGTTCGAGATTGAGGCAGGCCTTCTCTTTGTGGCCGAGCATCACAATATTCTGCTCGCCGAGCTCAGCAATGTCTCACCAACTACCAATATCTCATATCTTGATCTCTGGACGATCTTTCCGCCGAACACCCTTGTCTATGGCCAGGATGCGCTTGAGCAGGATCGTGTGTGGCGTGTTACTAAGGGTGCGAAAAATTGCAAAGAAGACGGAAGTAGCGAGTTCAGAATCGACTCCGAATTCATCGAAAGTGACGGTATCAAGGTTGGCATGGCTTCCGCCAGCTTGGTCATACCATCGTACGATGGGAGTGTCACGATTGACAGTCTGCCATACAAGCCATTGCACCTGTTGCCTCAGCGTGAACAGATATGGCAGACCATCCCAGAACGAACAGAAAAGCAGTTATCGTTCTTGAGCATGCCATTCAAGATGCAGGAACATGAAGGTGAAGGCGTTGTGCTTGGTCATCCGGATACGCCTGCATGGGAGCAGAAAGAGCCTCAACGCTTCTATGTAAGTCGCGAATCTTCCTGCGGGACAACTCCTTGCTAACATTGCTGCAGTTCCGAGGCCGAGTCATGATCGATCCAATCAAGTATCGAGCAGTTGAGCAGGCTCCGCTGATCCCACCAATCAACGAACTACGAGAGCTTTCTTACAAGACAATCTCGAAGAGCACTTCTGATGGCAGACAGGTACGTACAAGATGTTCCTCTTTGCTATGTGCGCAATTAACATGCGACAGCTCCGCTCTGCCGTAGATCTCATGCCCGAGGTCTCTTCTCTTGAAGTCGACGATCTTTGCACGCCAATACACGAAGACCCGAACGCAATTGATCCATTTGCATACAACTTTCCGCCACCACCAACCCCCATAGTGCCAGGAGAAGTCACCAACGGCTTCGGCTCCCGCAGACTTACAGCCGAAGATCTGCGGAATATCACAGACAATCTCACAGAAGTCGACAGACTGCTCTTCTCGGGTCTCCTTTATGGATTCAGTCTCAACGAAGCTCGCTGGGCCGCCTTTTCCGCAACTCGCGTGTCAGACGTACAATGGAGAAAAGACATACTCGGATCTCTTGTCATCGCCGCACCTGTGCTCAACTCCATGCGCCAACTCATTCAATCACACAGTACACGCTCTCCATTCGACGACTTCGTCCCAGGAAAAGGTCAAGGTCTGATAGGTCTTTTCTCTGGTCAACCAGGCCTAGGCAAGACTTTCACTGCAGAAGCCATAGCCGAGACGGCCGAGAAGCCATTGTACTCCGTCTCGTCTGGAGCTTTGGGTTCGAGTGCCTGCGACATCAACACGAAGTTGCGAGCCATCATGAACTTGTGCGCTCACTGGCAAGCTGTACTTCTCTTAGACGAGGCAGATGTCTTCTTGGCCAAGAGGACGATCAACGATCTTGATAGAAATTCGATTGTCTCGGTGTTCCTGCGTGAACTGGAGTACTATCCAGGAATCATGGTTCTAACTACGAATCAACCTGAGATCATTGATCCGGCATTTCAGAGTAAGCACTTCAACCACTTCCTTTCAATACATACTAACAACACTCACAGGTCGCATCCACTTCTGTTACCGCTACCCATCTCTCGACTGGCGAGCTCGAAGGCAGATCTGGCTTCAATTCATCGAGAAAGCCGAAACCTCTCTCGGACCTGCACGCGTGAATGTTGATGCCTCGGGCCTGAGCGAGCTCGCTGAGTTGGCGTACAATGGTAGACAGATCAAGAACGCTGTATCCATTGCGCTCACATTGGCTGGCAGAGAGGGATTGGTGACCACGGAGAGTATTATTGAGGTTTGTAAGACTTTGCAGGCTTTTGACTTCAGTGCGCCTGGTGGAGATGAGGATAGTGATGAAGACGAGTGATTTTGAAATCACAGGGAGCGAGAATCGGATTCTGTGGAGCATCTATCTGTATATTCTCTTCGTCATGCAACTTGCTGCAGAGATCAGGTCTACAACTTCGCACCAAATGGTCCTGGAGACGCTGATCCAGACACCCTCTCGCCAATCTCATCGAAGAAGATCTTGTTGCCAGTCCTCAGAGCTTCCTGTAGGTAGCGTCCAATCGTCAAGGCCTTCACTGCACCAGACAACTTGAACGGAAGCTCGCCATTATCGAGCACAGCCGCAGTGAACTCGTTACTCTCTCTGATGAAAGCAGGTTCGAAACGATCCCAGTAAGTCTGCCCAATCTCCTTCCTGATCCCAGTAGCTTCATGGTGCTCCACAAGATCGTGAACAGGATTGGCATTGATCGTGATCTTGCCGTGCGTTCCAATCACCTCAGTCATATCATGTTTTCCAACAGCCATCATTCGACAAGCATAAAAATACGCGATCTTGCCTCCCCAGAACTCAACGATACCCACTCCATTGTCCACATCTCCATACTGCTTCAGTCCTTGATATCTCGCACAAGTTCCTACAGCAGAAACACTCTTGACGACACTATCCTGTCCAAAGAACCACAAAGCAAGATCGATATCATGTACACTCGCATCCACGAAGATCGACCCGGAGACTTTGCTGTAGTTGATAAAGTAATCTCCTTCAAGATACTTATCACAAGTCTGTGAACGAAACACCACAGGTCTACCAATATCCCCACCATCAACCTTCTTCTGCGCATTCCTATAACTCTGATCAAACCTCCTCGAAAACCCCGTCATGACCTTCAAATGCGGAGACTGTCTCGCAACCTCTAAATGCTCAAATCTGTTGATCACCACTCTTTCGCAGACAGCCTCCCCAGACCGCAAGACAATGATGCGCCGTGAACTACGTATTCTGCGCTCGCGGGTTCGAATTTGCAATACCGACGACAAGCAGCAAATGGTGCCTCAACTCCTTTTCCAACGCCCGATGCTCAAGAATATGGTCAAAAGGTCGTGCGCCAGGCACGTTGGTCGAAACGGACAGGACAAGCTGAGCTATGTGATAGTATTGAAGGCCAATGGCATGAGAAGGAGCTAGTGTCCATAACTCTGGCAGATGTCGGCCCGCGGCAGGATGCCTGGGAAGGGAGTATATCGGGTTGAAGGAGTACGGCTTCGAAAGATGCCAGCTGGTGATGCGAGTGCGGAGGTCCGCAAGAGCAGCGAAGTCCGTCGGGACGAGAAAGGCAACGGATAAAAGCTCGGCGAGCATGAGGACCATTCTATTCGCCCAAGAAAAGTCATCGTCGCCTTTTGTCCAAGTGGCGTTTGCAAAAGGGGCTAGGTTGGTCCGAATGGGCGATTGGGTGGTGAGAGATACGTAGATGTCTTCTCTCAAGCATAGCCATGCTGTCGCTTCACCTAAGCCACCAGAAGAGGCAAAGGTGGAGACGTCGTTGAGCATGCGCGTGGTGCCTTCAAGGTGGAAGCGATTGTCGCATTCTGCTCGGCGTTAGTCAATATCATTACTGGCTGCAATCTGTACACACCGTCCAATTCTTCGTTCTGCCTCAAAATCGCAACAGCTGCCATCACCGCTTCATTCGTAGACTGCTGTTCCACCAGACATAGCGGGGATCAGTAGCCGTAAGCACATATCTTGATGCTCGAGTGCCTCTGCATCGCGATTGGGTGAATGGCGATGCACATGTCTGGCGGAAAATGCGCATATTGCGTGCTTCAGAATAGGGTCCGTGAGAGCCATGCGAGCGGCTCGCAAATCGAACGAACGTTCGGGATCCGGTCCATCTGCCCAGAGTGCCATATTGTCGATGAAATTGCGCAACAGTAGCGCCTCCGCCTCTGTCAAAGGCTGGACAACCTCGGGGTGAGGAGTGATCACATCGTTCGAGTCTAACGACTGGCATGTCCATGGAGAGTGATTGTCCCGAGATCTAGTCACGGATGGTGTATTGCAGAATATTCTGGGTGGGATCGGTATCGTATGGGAGCCAGGAGCGGATCGTGGTGTGCGCAATGCAACATCTTGACTTCGCAGCCGTGGAGTAGGGCGTGGCAAGCTTGACGGCGATGAGTCGATTGTGAAGTCCTGTGCTTCGCGCGGCAACATGTGCTCTTCTGCTGCCCCTGATCTGGATACCGTGCCATGATAGAAGTCCACAAGCTCTGGTGTTTCGTCAAAATAGCGCAACGTCGTCGTCGGAAGAGCCCAGATCTGCTCTGGCGCGAATCGCATTGACTTCTGATCCGCGCCATGCTTGAAACGTATCAGGAGTGATCGCACACATTCAATGCCGATGTCTCGACAGTGATGGCATCCTCGCTCGCTCGAGTCGCATTTGATTTTTCGAATCCGGCATCCTTCGCAGACGTTGGTCGTCCTGGTGCTATTCCTGTCGTTGGAACATTTGCTGGTGCTCATTATCGCCACACAGCGGCAGAGCTTGAGTGTGCTCCTTCCGCCATGCAGTGTTGAGCATCGGTTGAGCACTCAGTTACCCTAGAAGGAAGTGGGCTTAAGGTACGAAGCGTGCGAAACGGAAAGTCTCCGCGAGCAGCAAATAATGCAAAATTGCGGGCGAAGGATCTGCCGCACCCTAGCTTACACAAGTACCAACCAGTCCTGCCCCAGTACTTGTGTGCACTCTGCCTGGATACTGATGTTAACATCGTCTCGAGGACACAGCGTTGATCGTTATGATGTTCTACACTCGACAACGCGCCAGCTTCGTCGTGTGTGAGGGCATTGCACTGGCGTGGTTTGGCCTTTTCAGCTACAGGAAGGATGTTATACCACGGAAAGAACACCGGGATATGTCGTACATGTTCAAGCTTCACCAAGCAGGACCTTGCACCATATGATAGCCTATGCAGGTTAGTAAGTGTAGCTAAGCAGGTATAGCTGACAATGAAGACCTGTCTCGGTAATAACCATACCGACGGTATGGTTGTTTGCAAGGTGCCAAGGTTGTCACTAGGAGATCCAAGCTTGCCGGTGTATCGAGAGTTGGGGCGGAATCACGGGCTTTTACTGACCTGCAATGTCCGTATAGCCGTCGACTGTTCTGCGACCAGACCTGTCAACTTCAAGAATGTCCTTTGCTCGCTGTTGAAGGTTGTATTTGGCGAGGTATTCCATAGCAGCTCTCATCCACACATCCTGAAAGCCAAATCGCAGAGTGAGCACGTTGACAGCAATTGATGATTCTGGAACAAGGCTATACTCTGGGCGGTGTGCAGACCACGTGTCGAGCCAATCCTTGTTTCTGGTCGGGTCATGGCTGCGAATGAGCTTGAGAACCATCTTCTCTCGCGCTTTGTAAGAGTTCGTGCGCACCAGAAGTGCAAGACTGCGTAGATTGGCTAGAACAACGAACAGCCGCACGTCTTCGTCAGATAACGCTCGTTTTCCCAGGACTATGATGCGGCGAGCGCGGAAGCCTGAAGGATCCAAGAGTCGAGCCATAAGCCAGCATAGTACTTGAAAGGTTTCGTGCGCTGATAGTACGTCCTCTTGCTTGTAGACTCGGAAAGTCACTTCGTGCACGTGGGCCCATATCGACGATGTGTCAGTCCATCTAGCCTTGGCCAGTGCGTGAAGGTTCTTGTTGAGATGTTCAAGGTAGTGCTGTATGATCAACAGGCAGGGCACGAGCTTGTCCTTTATTTGAGCATACTCTGGACATGTCATGTAGACAATGACCGAGGATAGAGCTGTTTCTTGCAGTGCCCAGGAATCCGGCTTTTTGCAAACGAAGTCGTTCACAAAGCATCTGAGGTTCGTGGCCAGATCAATCGCTGCAGACAGTCGACGATGCTGACTCATCAAATACTCAATCGTGATACCATTCGTGGGCGGGTATAGTCGAGCGTACAATGTGATAGCATCGCCTTGTTCGTCGTCATGGTGTCTAGAGGCTTGGCGAACGATCCAATCTTGTAGAATGTCGCCCTTCGAGAGTAGTTCTTGCGCTTTTCGACAGGTGGCCCGCATGCGAATAATATTGGGAAATGAGAGCTCCACGACAACCATCAACAATAGTTCGGTAGGAAGCCTGAAAAGACTGGCGGACGTGGGGATTGCTGTAGCATGGCTGCTGATGCCACCTGTTGCGCGAATGGTCGTGTCTTGAACTAGACTGGCTCTCTTCTTGAACAACCCAAAGACAGACCTTCGTGTTGCAGATCCCGGTGAGTTGCGAGTTTCGTCGTCGCCACCCATGTTGGCGCCGATGTGCTAGGATGCTGGCGCAGGTGGGTGATCATCTTTGGGTACTCTCTGAGCATAGAGCCCCTAAGAGGTGAGTATCAGGTTGCAAAAGGGGACGCGATGGAAGACATTCAGACGTTGATGACTCCGAAGCCTTAATCTTGTGTTGTTGTTTGGATGCGCCGGCGGAACGAGGACGGCGACCTAGGGCGAGGGCGAGACAGAGTCGGCTGCAAAACAGCAAGGACACCTTGGCCAATGACTCCTTCCTGAATCAGCCTGGATGACTTCCTTCTCCAAACCATTAACACGACTAAGGTCAGAATGCCGAATTACCTACATCGAAAGATGCTACGGTGTGCTACCGAGACCCCAGATGAGATGGTCCATATAAGCTTGCCACATCTGCCTCTCAATTCATCTAAGCAGAGATGAAGTCGGACTCGAGGCGGAGACCCGTGGTCTATCTTCACTCTGTGAGCGGCACCGACGCTCCTATTCATCTCATCATGGGGTCCCGTAGGTGGACAGTAGTGGTATGTATGAGAACGATGCGGCTCTTCTATCATCGACATGTTCCGGGACTTTCTCACTTGCTTCACTACCCAGCCGAAAAATGGTCTTCATACCAGGTACCGTCATCCTAGCATTGTGGCCTGATGCCACGAATGCGGCCGCTCAAGCACTGGAAGCGGAGTACAAGATCCAATACCCAGGCGCAGATGTGATTCTGCTTCGTGAGAACTCGCAGCACCGGCCATCTATTGTCCACGAAAAAGTCCTGGTCCATCTCTTTGGCGACTATGCGGCGGCACAAGTATGCAATCTCCTACGTGCACACTACTCTGCAACTGGCAGTGTGCTGGACGTGTCGACTGTGATATTCGATGAGCCACCTGAGTCTGCTGGATGGGCTCGCACCCTTCGACCGGGCTACTTCTTGTGCTCTGCGTTCTCCTTAGCTCTGTCATGCTTGAGCTGGATCGTCGACGAGCCTCCGTATCATAGCAACACCTGGACACAGCATGACTTTCAAGACTCGCGACTCCTACCACCTCATGCGAAGTGCCACTATGCTGCAAGTGCTCAGATCGATCATGCTCGTGAAGAGCTCTTGATTGGATGTGGACTCGTCGCGTACTAGCAGACGTAGAAGCGTGTCGAAGAGTCCTGTCTTATGTGTTCGAAGTATGCAGTTCGGATACCGCAGCGAGAAGTAGCTTCAGCGCTTGGTTCATAGCGAGGACGGACTCCATGCAACATCTGGTTGGCCGGCCTTTCTGAGAAAGTCTACCACTGATCGAGGAGCCACGTGGCATGCGAAACCCTCCTTGGCAGACGATACTTGTTCCAAAATGCATTTCTCACAACAATACTGAAATGAGTTTCAAGCCAAGTCATGCAGAAATGGACGACGAAACGCGAGCTGTAGGTTGACAGTCACTAAGCCTATAGATCCCGCTAACGCATTTCCAGATAATTTGCACAGGGACTGCGCTCATCCTTCTACGACTCGTGAGCGACGTTGTTGCAGGATACTCAAGTTTCGATTTCGCGAGAATCAGCCATACTGGTCAGACAGTCGCCTTCTCAGGCTACCCGCCGAGCTTCGCAATAAGATCTATCGCATGACACTTGTGGGAGACGGCTTTGTGGACGTGACAGTCAGAGGCTTCAGTCGATCTTCCTTACTGGCAACCTGCAAGCTCATACGTAGCGAAGCAATTGGTGAGTGGCATTACGCTGGTGACATGACCACCGCCTCAAGCTTTCGCCGGTAGTGGGCTCACTCGGACGGCAAGGTCCAGATGGACTTGCTGAGATGCTTAAGGAACGCCTGCTTACATGCGCCCCTCTACTTGCTATAGGAATATGCTACGCTGGAAACGTTTTCGCATTCCGTGTCAATGAGTACAACTCTGATGCCATGCTGAGGTTCAGCTGGCACTGCGACGCTCCAGACGCAATCACCAGGACCTTCAGATCGCCTGCTGGGGACCGACCCAACTGGCCCAACCTTCTCGAGTGGTTTCAACGTTATCACGCAGGGAGGGTCAACAACAGGCCGGCGATTGCCCTATCCATGCATGCACCGCAGTATTCAGACAAGGAGAATTGCGTGTTTGCCGTGCTCGCTAGCATGTTCGAGGCGGTCGACATGCTCAAATCGAAGTCCTGGGTTGAGGCGAAAGGTTACATTGTGTCGCAGCGACCTTCATTGATCGCTATGGATGCGAGATGGGCTCAGGATTAGGAATGTTATCTGCTTCAGCCGCTCGATAACCTTCGGACCACTGCGACACCAAGCTGAAAGATGGGTCCCGTGCCTCTTGTCTCCAGAGATATTTGCTAAGCTTTTGGTGGACTATAGGCCAGAGATTGGGGACTTGGGAGGCCACGAACCCTATCGAGAATTCTATGCGGTACCACATAATTGAAGTCTTGGCTTTATGCTCCTAACTTATTTCACTCTTCGAGCTCATCTACATCGACATTGCTTCGCCAGACTACGACAAAATGGAGAACATCACCGAACGACTGTCGCAAGCTACCCTCGATACTGGCAAAAACGAGAACATCCCAGCCAGCGACCAGAAGAATGTAGTTGATGCAGACCTGATTCCCAGTCGAATTCTAGCCCAGGACAAAAATGTGGTCGATCAGGAGGCAAAGGTATTCCGACTCCTGGCACTCCCAGGAGAAATCCGGAACAAGTACGCATCTCACACCCTAAGAAGAAAGTGCAAGAGCAAAGGGACTAATCATTGTGATGTGTACGCAGGATCTACCTATTATGCCTTCAGCAAGATACGAGAATCATCGTGACAGCCGCCGGATATGAGCGACCAGGTCTCCTCGCCACTTGCCAACTCATTCGGCGCGAAGCAGTGCAGCTATTCTACTGCAATAACGAATTTCAATCCGATATCCCGCGCTATGATGCGACGATTCGGCTCAGATTTGCTGCCGTGTTAGACTCTCTATACATTGATAGGGATAACGTCAACCAGTCGGGAATGATGTGCAAAAATGACCCGAACTGGACCAACCTGCTTCGCTGGCTGAAAGTCTTCCATGCATCGAAGCGGTGCATTGGTCCGAGACTGCCCGCGCAGCTCGCACAGGCGAAACTCGACCGTGGACCAGATCCGTTCCATGGCACTAATGCTTGTTTAGCTGGCATGTTTGTCACGGCTAAGGAGTTGCGCGGCAAGGTTTCTTGGGAGGTTTTGGAGAGAATTCTGAAGCTGAAGCGGCCAATTCTGATCATGGAAGATGATCGATGGGGCCGAGAATGACTTACGACACTGTGGATGAGGCAGGAAAGAGGCTTAAAGATGATGGTTCTTGGTGCCACGTGTTTGGACGATCTCAGGTTCGATGGGGTGCGGAACCACAGTAGCTTCCTAGCTCCTCGCAATCACGAGTGCTATTCTATGAGACTCGCCACTGTCTGCAGCCGAATCGCTGAGAGTGTTGGCGTCTCGGGTCAAGTGTCGTCAAACCGGTGCAACTGCGGTATATACTGACCAACAGTGATTGCGAGTGCGAGGCTGACACAGTAGCAGTAGCAGATCCCTACCACTTTCAAGCAATGCTGCCTCTACGACGTGAAGGATGCACTCCTACAGCTCCTTCGTGACCAGCATACCACTCGGGCCGGGCACGCACTTCAATTTAAGTCGCAGCATATACATAATCGCCACTGTCATCCCACCACATATACAACAACAACAAACACAGTATCACCTCCATCAACATGGCAGACCTACCACTCCAAAACGTCCTAATGACAGATAACCGCACCATCAAAGCCAAGATATTGAACCCCAACGACACTTCGAAGCCACTTCTCCTGACCTGTCACGGAGCACCTGGCCTCGTCACCCACAAACTCTCAATAGCAGAATACAGCGACTTCACAGCCCTCTTCCGAGTCCTAGTCTCCGACCTTCGCGGCTGTGGCGAAAGCGATAAGACTGGAAACTATACTCACGCTCGTTGGGTCGAGGATCTCGAACATCTTCGCCGCTAGGCTGGAGGCAATAATGAGAAAGTCGTGTTCGCGGGGAGTTCTCATGGAGGCTTCTTAGCACTAGAATATGCGCTTGCTTATCCGGAGAGATGTTCGGGGTTGATTGTCGGTGATGCAGCAGCACAAATGTCGCATTGGGGTTTGTTAAATGCTTTTAGGCATGCTATGACTGATCCTAGGAGTAAAGATAAAGTTGAGCCTGATCAGTTGGTGAGGATACTTACGGGGAGGTGTCATGATCTTGAGGACTATATATCTGCTTTTGGGACGATCGCAGGATTGTATTCCAAACCTCCGCATATTACAGCGCAGGCGGAAATGGATCTGGATGCGCTTCTTCCTCAGGTTACGTCGATTGTTTTTGAGACGACGCAGGCTGCTATGGGAGATTGTTTGTCGAGGTTTGATGTTAGGGATCGATTGAGAGAGATCAGAGTGCCGGTATTTGTGTTTTGTGGGAGGTTCGATTGGATTTGTCCGGTTCAGCTGAGTGAAGAGCTTGCAAAAGGGATCAAGGGGAGTAAGCTTGTGGTTTATGAGAAGAGTGGTCACTTGCCGGATCTGGAAGAGAAGAGCAAGTTTCAGAAAGACGTTAGAGAGTGGTTGCAAGGTGCAGGTGTGCTAAGCTGAAGTATGGTGTGGTCAAAGACAATCTACAAGTTCCATGCTTGCATTCCCACAGAACATGATCACCCCAGCAGCCAAAAGAACGACTCAACAACCGCTCAGGCCTAATAGTCTATGACTTGCAAGAACCCCGAGCGAGACGACAATTGTCTCCTCATCGCTAATTGTTAGCAGTTGACTGTACAAGCACTCAAATTCAAGAGCGACTTACTGAACCTATACCACCAAGCTCTTACGGCTGTTAGTAATCGACTTTTCAATGTTGTGTATAATCCTTCTGTCAGATCTGCTTGGGCAAATTCACGTGGTCGAGTCTCTCGAAGTTGATTACCCTCGAACGTCGCCTACACGTGGAGACAAGCTGGTTTTGGTAGCGTCCTGAGGTTGATCTTCATATACGATATCGATTCGTGTAACCTCAACAGTCGTCGTTGGTCTAGTGGAAAGCCGGTAAGTCGTCAGCAAAGCTGATGCTTGGAATGACTGCTTTAGACTCATCAAGCCAAAAGACTTGATCAGTTTCCAGTGGGTGATCTGCCTGACAACAGGCGATTGTTTTGCTTCTTGGTCACTTTTTGAGAGATGAGTGGCTCACTTGCCCCAGGCCCGTGGCCAATATATGAGGCGTGATATACGTTTAGTAGTCGGCTTTTCTTAACAGTCGTTATTGGTCTAGTGGAAAAGCCAGTAATTCGTTAGCTACGCTGATGTTAGGTAGATAGACGACATAAGCGGTTCCAAGCCAAAAGACTTGAACTCTTGTATGCAGAAGACCCCGCGAAGGCCAGCACGAGGCGATTGTTTTGCTCTTCAATCGGACTTGTTCCTACATTTTGCGATCAGCTCAGGGGTAAATGAGGTATGATATACGACCACAGTCTGTAGTCCCTTAACGAAAGTCCTCGGTGCAGCGGCAAGACCAGTAAATCGCCAGCAAGGCTGTTGTTTGATCTAACGAGTACCCAGTTGCGTTTCAGGTCACTTGTCCTGCGGCGACATAATTGAAGTCTTGTAGCCAGTTATTCGAGCGGCATTGTTTTGCTCTTTTGCTCAACTTCTATATCTCTCCAATTGTTAGCTTTTGCCCTTCGCTAACGTATTCCATTGGTAGTTCGCTTTCATATACCTCAAGCAATCATCATTGCTCAATAGTCGTCCTTGGTCTAGCGGCAGACCTGTAAGTCATCAAGTCATATTGATGCTTGGTAGTGGCTGATAACCCGCAAGACCTGAAGCTCCTCTCGTAGGCGATGGCCAGGCTCGGTGGTGGCGATTGTTTTGCCCTCTATCTGGCCATCCCACTTTCACCTTTTGCTTCGAGACTCCATCGCAAAATCAAGGGATATAGTCGATCTTCATCCAGCCATCCTCAACAGTCGTCCGTGGTGTAGCGGTATGGTCAGTAAATCGTCAGTATAGCTGATGTTCGACCAGATAGTAGTACTTTCTTCCAAGAGTTTACGAGGCTCTCGGTTCGGTTGCCATATTGCTTAATCGCGGTGCTGGTGGCGATTGCTTTGCTTTTTTGACTCCTTATCACCCGGCTTTTGCTCCTTGACGGTAAGAGAGCATCCAGGTATATACTCGATCGCCATTGACCCAATCACAACAGTCATTCGTGGTGTAGCGGTAGTGCAGTAAGTCGTCCACGTAGCTGACGCTGGATAGTCGAGATCATTGTCCGATGTAGAACCATAAGTGCGTTATGCTCGTTTGATGGTGTCGTGACAAGCCAAGGGGCGATTGCTTTGTCTTTTGTTCCGTGTTCGTTCCTTTTCCTTGTTCAGTAAAAAGGCGAAGTTTTGCTGCAAGTTAGTCTAACTGGGAGATCGCCAAGAAGTGTCATGCTCGATGGCTGTTTATCGAGAAACTGGGTATATGTACTGCTATCGCCAATGCGATCTGCTCAAGCGCCTGTCAATAACCAATATGATCCACCAACAGCTCCCGCACAAACTAGTGCCGTCAAGATACCGGCGCCAGCTCTATCGGCAGTGGTGATAGCACGTGTCGGTGCGGCCGCATCAGTATCTCCTCCTGTCCCGGCACTCGCATCACCTTGACTCGTACCTCCACTAGAAGAACTGACAGGTGGAGCAGCGTCCTGGATGAGAAGTGCCCCGATGATCTCAAGAGCACACATCTGTTGTCCAACTCCAGCGCTACCATCATATGTGCTATTGTCCACCCACTTGAGCCCACATGTCGTTCCATCTGTACCGCCATCGCACTGCTCGCCGGCAGCAACCGCGCTTGCTTCGATATATGGTCTTACGAGATCGTAAAGCCAAGGCGCGACCTTCGCGCTCGAAGCCATAAATCGCGAGAGATAAGCCTTGAAAGACTGTTGATCCGTATCACAGTTGTCGGTAGGTTCGCAAACTTCTTGCATGATCATTTTGTTAGTTCCTGTGAAGTAGTTTGTCACGGCAGCGTCCCAGATCCCTTGTGTTCGGTTCTTCCATTCGTCAGCAGTTGCTGTTGATGCCGAAGCATCAGCAGTGGTGGCATTCCACATGACGGCTGCTCCGTTCAGCATGATACCGGCTGTATATGTCCAGAGTGTATGATCCAGACTTGTGCAATTGTCGCCGATACTCGTGCCATCGTAGATATCGTAGTTGGCTCCGATTAGTCCAACGGCTTGTAGCCAATCCCACGTCTTGTCCGCCCAGTCGAAGTATGTTTGGTTACCAGTGTATGCGCCTAGTCGTGCTGCTAGGTTGAAGAGACCGCCGTTCGAGGGAGTGTTCTTGTAGTCGTAGCCATTGTTCCATGTGAAGATCTGCCACCGCAACCCACCTGCGCAGTCTGCAGCGTCCCAGCGTGCGGCCTGAGAGTTGAAGACACCTTGTGCTAGCGCTAACCATCCGGGCTGGTCCGAGTCGGGATTGTCGAAGTTGAGCTCTGCTGCTGACATGGCGGCACATCCCCAGAAGTATTGATCGTCGTTTCCTTCTGCTTTCGTTTGGTTCGGTGGCTGTTCAATACCTGTTAAAATCGTCTCCCACACCTTCATCGAAAATGTCACATACCATGTAGTTGTCGTCTGGTCCAATCTGGAACTGCATCCCATCCTTCACAATCTGATTGTACGTCGTGTCTCCCGTATAATACCAATAATTTATCAACGCGTTGAACATGGCTCCACATTCCCACCAGTAGTAAGGATCGCCCAGCTCTCCAGGAATCATTCCAGTGAGGTTGCCTTTGTAGTAGCTCACCATACCATAGGCTATCGTTGATGCAGCACTCTTTATGCTATCAGTGTCGTTGACACTGACTGTGATACCAGCTGCCAGCCGGGCGACTGCCAGCGTGCCCGCTGCTGCTCGTGGTGTGAGGCGCATCCTGGCGCAAGGAAGTAAGAGACTGAAGCGAGTGTGAAGTTGTATCAAGGTTCCAGATTCCTCAGTATTGTCCCTTGCCCCGGTCCAGAACTCTCAGTCAGTTGATCGATAGATTGGTGTATGGTTGGAAAAGACATGCTGGAGGAAATCGCGACGACAACGCCGCCGTCAGGGACACACAGCAAATACGATCCAGTTGACGTACGCTGAAGTGCAGAGGCCACGCGCGTCTGTGGAGTCCGTCGTAATCGTAGGCGCGTATCATCTTCAAGCATCCGTTCGGGACGAGCGGCAAAGCATGCTAAGCTTTGTTTTGACCATGCTTAGCCCACTATAATTTTCTCCTTGGTTGCATCACGGGCCCACACAGATAGATGGTGGCCGAAGTGCTTGCGAGGCGCAGCAGCAGATTCTGTACTTCTGTTTGGCTGTGGTGTCGAGGTGCATGAAGGATTGTCCAGAAATAAAGATCGGGCGTGTCGTCTCGGATCTCCTGTGCCGAGTCGGCGGGTGTTCCTGCATTCCCGTAGCAACAAGACGATCAATGGTACTTTGTGCTTCTCATTTCCACTGCCACGTACTCTCACGTCGCGAACTCTCTTTATGAGGGCAACACTTCTGCATATCAGATAAGAAAGGAGCGTTACGCTGTCGTGCGAACACTGCGGCAATCCGGCCTCACGGGATTTGTGTCTTCCTTCAGACAACGGGTGGCCAATTGATCGCACTATAGAGGCGCCTCGAGCCTCTGAGGCAGTTCCGGACGGGCTCTTCGTGTATACAGACATACCGTGCCTCCTCCTGGCGGCTATACTGGCTTTGATGCGACATGCATCTGCAGAAGTTTGGGCGCTTCAGACGTGGCCCAGTGCGGCGAAACGCTGAGGATGCTCATTGCCAGTGCACCAGCTCGAAGTCGGCGGACCCATGATGCGACAGTATCGCCTGATATCCAAGAAGTGCACCCGCGATGAGAACTCTCGAGATGATGTATAGGAAGAAATGGGAAAGAGCAAGAGTTGTCAAGTGTACCGTGTACGAACATCACCAACACCAAGACCTCAAACTCTATTTCGACGCTGGGCGCCAAGTCAACCACGAGACGACAGCAAATGACAGATCACCACAGATATATGTAAGGGAAGCAACTCTGCACAGTCAACGATCGTCCCAGCCTCAGTGGCCGAGTCAGTAAGTCATCGGTCCATACTGTTGCTTGGGACTGGCGTCAGAATCGCTTCGGTAGAAGTCAAACGAGACTTCGTGGAGCATGTTAGATGCTCTCAAATGAGAGCGATTGTTGTGCTCTTTGGTCTCGATCTTTGGGCTTCTGGTCTCAAGTGCCCTTTTGAAGCTCTGGGTGCAGTGTATGGGATATGAGGGCTGAACAGGCACTGCCCTGATGTTGGTGGAACAAAGGATACCATACTAACGCGGTTGACAGAGAGGAAAGCAAAAGATCATGAGTGAAAGCAAAAGAATCGCCTCGCAACCAAGTAGAGAAGGCAGAGAAGTCGGAACCTTTGAAGGTCGGCATTGATTTACTGGCTTTGTCACTTACGCTTCTGTTGGGCATCAATCAATATCGACGACTTACTGACTGAACCATCTGGCCGGACGATCGTTCCAGGTCTCACCCCAGAACTGCTATATGACAGCTGCACCGAGCAGTTCGACTTGCGCAAAAGACCCATGAAGGATACTTCCGCCAGCTCTAGTACGACCCATCCAGCTTCTGTATTGCCAAGCGCTTCCAGATATAATCACCAGCTTGTACAGGCTCATACTTCGGCTCTTTCCTTTTCAAATCTGACGCACTGAACGTCAACGGCTCTATCACTGTCTCATAACTTGGGCCAAAGAAGAATGGAATCGAGTATCTCTCTCTACTCGACTTGTTGATCACGCGATGCGGAGTTGAGATGAACTGATCATTCGACCATCTCGATAACATATCAGCAACATTCACGACGAAAGTGCCTCTGATCGCAGGCGCTTCGATCCATTCACCCTCGCTATTCAAGATCTGCAAGCCATCCTCATTACCTTGACACAAGATCGTGAAACACTCGATATCTTGATGTGCACCTATGCCGAGCTGATCTGGGTCATCTGAGTCCTGTGGGGGGTAGTGGATCACTCTCAGCATGGCGCCTGGCGTTCGAAACATGTCGTCGAAGTAATGCTCGGGTGCGTCGAGTGCTAGCGCGAATAGTCGGATGAGACGTCGGCCGAGAGTCAGCATGTCACCATAGTATGGAGCAACTTCGCTCTGGAGATCGAAGGCGCTTGGCCAATAGTTGGGACCCCTTGCATCCTATTTTCGCCTCAGACTGTCCGATTGTCAGCAAGCAGTTTGGTTAACGGTCTATCGATTACTAGAACATACCTTCTGTTGCATCAGCAGCAGCTCCCAAAGGATCCAAGTCAGGCTCATACCCGAAATTGAAAGACTCATTCAAGTCAGGCTTTCTCGTCAGGTCCGTACTGGTTTCCTTCGGGCCTTCATACCCTCGAAGTAGATGATTCTTGCCAAAATGTACTTCCCTCTTTGCATCCATAGGAAGATCAAAGAATCTCTTGGACGCCGCGAAGACTCTATCGATGACATCTTGCGGCACATCATGATCTGTAATGTACATGAAGCCTACCCTTGTGCAAGCATCTCGAATCTTGCAAACGATTACATCTTTGGGCGAGGAGAGAGAGATGATGGGAATTTCTGTGAAGTTGGCTTTGCGTGACGCATCTGAGCGAATGGTACGTGTGTTTCCTGAGTAGGACGTGAAGGTTGTGGTTGTTGACATGGTTGCAGTCTGCTCTCGATTGTCAACATCCATAGAGCCCAATAATTGAATTGCAGAAGTCAATTAGTCAATTAGTCAATTCTGAATTGACTCTGACTTGGCTGGCGGTGACTTGACTTTGAATTGACTTAGCGCGGAATCGACGACGGCGATAAGGCTGGTAGGTTAGAGACTCCTATAAGTTAGCATCCTACTACGATTGCACTCTTTATGTCGACTAACGCGCTCGCAGACTTACGTCGTAACACCTAGCCCACCCTCTAAATCGACTACTCCTTCGACTGCCCCCTCCTCGCTTTCGATATAGCCTCCGGGCCGGGAATTGACTGCAAGTCAAGTCAATCCGCTGAATTGACTTTGACTTTGAATTGATTTTGACTTGGTGTCCCAATAATTGACTAATTCAATTATTGGGGTCTATGTCAACATCGCATTCTAATATGCTGATGAGTCTTTTAGCTAGACGTTTGACGGTGATGTTTACCTGTCCTAGCTCAGCATGCCGGCTGATGAGCTCTAACACCATCCTGGTGAACTCAACTCATCGCTGCAAGTTGCCCTATCTTCCGCAGCATCGGCAAGTCGACATCATCCACCAGACGAGTTGAGAATGATAACGGCACGCTGAACGCGAACAGCGGGGCCGCAGGCATCGAGACGACGGACCTGGTGCTTACTTACATACGAGCACACCATTATCTCGTTACCACTCGTATCGACGACAACCGATATTCATCTCATGATGTCGTTCAAGCATATCCTCAAAGCCCTCGAAGTCAAGCATCGTCACGAATCCTTCGCAACCCAAGGCGTGACACGATGGGGCAACAAAGATATCTCTCCTGTCATTAAATCCGAGCAGACTTTCATATGGAGTGACTTCTACGCATACTGGATGACATCGGGTATCTCCATGAGCTCGTGGACTCTGGGAAGCAGTTTGATCGGATATGGTTTGACGGCGTCCCAGGCGATTGTTGCAGTATTGCTTGGGACGCTCCTGGCTTCGAAGAATGCGTTCTTGGGTGGAGAGGTTGGGAGGGACCATCATCTTGGGTGAGGACCTTTCGTCGATGTGAAGGCGTGTTGCTGATGAGTTGATTAGCTATACAATGATGTCTCGAGCATGTTGGGGTCTGTATGGATCCTATTTGGGCATCTTCTTGTCCACGATGCAGTGCCTCATCGTGAGTACTCACGACGCTGGCGATGAGTAACACTAATCGTCACATAAGTTCTTCGGTGTGCAAGCGTACTTCGGTGGCCAAGCTGTAACCCTCTGGCTCTCAGCAATCTTCCCGCAGTTTCTCAACCTTAAGAATACCCTCCCAGAAAGGTACGCTCGCAATTTCTTATCTTCCTCATGTTGGCTGCTCACTAGATCTGACATGTACGAATAGCTCTCTGATCACGCCCAAAGCCCTACTAGGCTTCCTTCTCTACTTCCAGGGTGGGCAATAGACAGTACGTGTCTTGGCGTACTGTATTGTCTAGTAGCATTCGCTACGATTAGACGAGAGCCTTGAATAGCTAGTACAGACAGACATAGTGTCGCCGTCTGTCTGTCTGTCTGGGTGTACTAGCGTACTAGTCGTGTATCTTAGCCTCCCGGGCTTCTTCTCTTCTTAACCTACCGACAATTACCCTTTCCACTATAATCTCGCTGTCGGCTCGATCCAGTATAGGCAATAAGGTACGTAGAGTCGATTGCGACCGGGCAGGAGTGGCTAATTGTAGTAGGAGGCTGTTATTAACCTTACTAGCGACGATATACTCCCTCCCTCCCCTGTACTAGCGCTATCGACATCGCGGCCGCGCGACGCTCTTAATAAGTTCCTTATAGTCTTACTAGACTACCTTCCGCACTAGAAGCAAGGCGATATGCTATATATTTATAGTCGAGTAGTAGATACTATTTTTTCGAAGAGTACTTAGTATAAATAATTAGAGGCTATTGTTCTTAATACTACGCCTCGTACGAGGGAGCAAATCAAGCGTATTATTACTAATAGAAAGGAGCTCTATCTATATGTCTAGAATTGTAGTTGTAAGTATTATTAGTATTAGAAACAAGTAAATAGTAGTAGTCTTAGTGCATTAGAGGAGGTATTTGTAGCAGATAGTCGATAAGGCTATAAGGCTAATAAAGCTAAAAGTAAAGATAAGGGTTTAGTTAGCTAGCTAGCTCCGAGCCGCGCAGGTAATAATATAAGAATACTATTTTTTACTTTAGTTTAGGGTCTATATAGTAAAGCTAAAGAACTTTAAAATATTACTTACTAAGTTATTATAACTATATATATATATAATATCGCACGACTAATCCGAGTAGTAGAAGTTGTAGCTAAGGTAAAATAGAAAATTTCTATTTTATTAGATTCGTCGTAGTATATATATTAAGTAATAAAGAATTTATAATAGGTTTTGGGTTAGAAATATACTTATATATATATAATATTAAGCCTAAGTTTACTCTATAAGTAGATGCGATATAACTACTTAGCTAAAATATATAAGAATTAAGATTCCGACTAAATAAAGTATACTAAATAATATCTAGTTAAGTAAATACGAAAAAACATACTAGTTCTATAGCGCTAGGTATTATAAATAGATATATTATAACCCTAGTCTATTGCAATTCAAGCTTCTTATTCTCGAAGTATCTTCTTCTATATATACTATAATAATATACTCTAAATATAATATAATAGATATAGTAGAGTTAGAAATTAGTACCGAGACTATCCTTAACAACCTTACCGAAATATATAACAAATCGCAGCTCCCTATACTATATAAGAGCTATTATACTACGTCCGGATTCCTTATTAATAGACTGCGCTTTATAAACTACAAACCTACTTCTCCTAGCAAGTAGCCTTATACGAGCTAGGTATAGAAGGATGCTATAGGTATCTATTTTACCTATAAGACGAAGGAAACAATATACTAGATATATTATATATACTACGAGAAGCCGGGCTTGTTAGAACTAGTCTTAAAGTCCGTAGGCTCTATAACTCGTTCTATAGATTATCTTATAGACTGCAAGTTCGGTACTAGCTACTACTAGATATATAAAGGCGAGTAGAAGCTACCGAAGGATAGCGAGAATAAGAAATAGAAGCGCGATAGCAATATACGCGAAGTATTAAAAATTAAGTAGTAATACGAGGACGAGAATACTACCTTTAATCGCACTAGCTAGTATAAGGTCTTCCTCGAATAGAAGATTAATAACAACTAGTTACTTAGAAAGACTACTTCGAAGTATCTACGTAGGCTCCTTTACTTTAGAAATAGTAAAATTTCGAATATTGTCCTTCGATTATACTATACAACTCGGCGCTAGATTATAAGGCTATTTAGAAGCTCGAAGCCGGCTATTAAAAGAAAGCTAAAGCGCGCTTGTAGTAGTTTGTATATCTCTTTTAATAGCTAGAAGTCCGATAATAAGCTAGAGCTACTTAGTATATTTATTTACTTTATAGACGAGGCCGGCAAGTATATCTTATTAATACTAGGCCTACTAAACCTCTTTAGCTCAAAGGATGCGATAGATACTATAGCGGCTATTATAGTACTACTCGAAGAGTTCGATATTCGAGATAATATATACTACTTCTAGTTAGATAATATAAATATTAATAATAAGGTCTATTATTTTCTTATAGCCGAGCTTGGACTATATTCTTAGAAGTGCTACTTGCGCTATACTACTTATATCCTTAACCTTGTATATAAGGCGATTCTATATAGCTATAATATCGACGCGATAGACTAGGCCTACGAGGACTATAACAACAACAAAGATAAGGGTATAGCGATAGATAAAGACCTCGAGGATAATAATAAAGTAAAGGATTTCGAGCGCTCTATACGTATATAAGAAGTAGTCGATATACTACTACTCTAGCGCAAAAAAGGACCTCTCGGCAAGCTTTATAATATTATTATATATATACGCTCGTCTAGTATACGACGCGAGTACTTTAAGAGTAAGTAGAAGGAGGTAAAGCCGGGCAACTATATATTCGAGCTTATTCTTAATAGTAGTATTTAATAGAATAGCAACTACGATATAATAGAAAGAGGTATAGAGCTAAAGGACGCTATCGACCTATATTAAGCTTACTTCTATAAGGTAGATAACAAGCTACTAGCTAAAGAAGACTACCTTATAAGTAAAGACTAGTAAGAGATTAGAGAACTCTATATTCTACTCAAACTAGTAAAAGAAGCTTTACTTAGTCTCTAAATAGATAGTATATATATCTACGGATCTCTATAGCAATTACTAACTATACTATATATTCTTATATCGCGTCTAGAAGAGGCTAAAAACTAGTAGTCCGTACTACCTAACTCGCATTACAAAGCGAGTATTCTACTAGGCTAGAAGAAGCTAGATAAGTACTTTGCACTTATAGATAGATCGCTAGTATATATAGCCTCTATCGTACTTTATCTACACTTCAAACTACGCTAGTTCGATACTAATTAGAGTAGTCTGCGGTTCGATCTAGTAGCTAAGAAACGCGTCTAATCTACTATAAGGTTCGGCTATTAAAGAAAGAAGAAAGCTACTTAGTTATAAGCCTTACAAACCCCTATTATTAGCGAGCTTTTTACAGATCGCATACGTTGTATTATATACAAATTATAGCTCGAATATAAGGCTCGATATAGCACTACTACTATTGCTACGACTACGACTATAGGCCTTACTTCGTCTACTAACCGAGGAGCTAGTAGCTACGAGAAAAGCCTATAGATAACCGAAGAGGCTATCGACAACGAGTATACCAAGTACCTTGCAGCGCTGCACGAACCTCCGAAAACGAATGTTCTATAGTAGTAGAATAATTATATAAAGGACTACCTAATACTTAGCAAGCTAGCGTTCGATCTAATTGCCTATCTAGCCTCTTCAACCGCTATAGAAAGGTATTTCTTAGAGGCTAGTTACGTACTTAACAAGACGGCGTAGCATACGAGAAGCGATATTATAGAAGCCAACTAATGTCTAAAGAGCTAGCTTAAATATAACCTTATTCTAGATAATATTAAGGTATAGCTTGCGGCAGATAGAGACGAAGAAACTAATAGCGACAGCGACATGGAGTAATATTCACTTACAAAAGGCCCGTGCACCGCTACGTAGCGCTATAGACAGACACATGCAAGCTAGTAGTACTTCAGACCAATCAGACGGCTATCACAAGCCAATCAATCAGTCACGACCCCTGTCTGGCGTCTGTCTGTCTACTGCCCACCCTGTCTACTTCGTCTTCTTCACCCCAATCATCTTCGTGCGACCCCACAAGCTACAAAAGTATCTCTACGCCTCTTTTGCCATGATCACATTGACCTGCTTTGGCGTCCTAGCCTGGGCAATTCGCACAAATGGTGGCTCTCCCGGCAACCTCGTCTCATCATCGATCCAGATCTCGTCCACGGAACGCAGATATCGCATGATACTCGGCATATGCTCCGTTGCTGGTCAATACACCGGCAGTAGCGTCCGCATCGCAGACTGGACACGATTCCAGAAGACCAGACGAGCCAGTATACCTGCCATGCTGACTGCAATGCCTATCGGTATCACTATTGGCGCACTCCTCGGAGTTTTGACGACGAGTGCTACATTGCAGATATACGGAGAGCTGATCTGGAATCCGCTGGTCATGTTGCAGAAGGTGCAGCACCTCCAGTATACACCAACTTGCAGAGCTCTCACATTCTTTGCTGGCGTGGGCTTCCCATCAAGTCAAGTTTTCATCAACATGACACAAAACGTGGTCAGCGCGGGTATGGATCTTGCTGGTGTACTCCCGCGGTTTCTGGACATCCGTCGGAGTGGAATCGTCATGTGTGTTTTGGGAATCTTGGTCCAGCCATGGAGATTCGTGAATACTGCTTCGACTTTCGTGTCTGTTGTGGCTAGCTTTGGAGGTCAGTGGTGTCTTGTTTACTGCTTGATCCAGCTAAGCTGACCATGGGAGCAGTCTTCGTCGCACCGATGACCGGCATCCTAGTCGTGGACTACTGGGTCATCAGACGACATAAGCTGATCATTCCTGACCTGTATTCCAGCAAGGGCATATATTGGTTCAAGTGGGGTTTGAACTGGAGAGCATTTTTGATCTTCTTCGTGTGTACTGCTCCGTCGATGCGTAAGTCTGGTCTCCTGGTAGCCTTATTCCGATCCTGACTAGTGTGTGTAGCGGGCTTCGTTGTCAAAATCAATGGGAACTCGATCAACATCGCCTGGACCCGAATATATCAGGTAACCTGGTTCTTCGGCTACTTCTCAGCCGCTCTGCTGTATTTCTTGGTATGCAAAGCATCGCCACCACCTGGACTTGGTGTTCAGGAAGATATGGCTGAGTACATTGAGGGCATTGTCGGAGGCTCCAGCGAGGCCGAGGCTGTGTCAACTTGGGAGCAGAAGCTGAAGCACACAGTTGGCGTTGAAGAACAAGTGGGTTCTGGACTGAGAAAGTCATCTTCTGCTGTTCCATTAGATCTACAGTACCGACTTGCTTGATACGAGCTCTACCACACTGGAAATCAGCAAGGCAATATTTACAGTTGGTCAGTAGTGAAGACTGGTGGTACACGTCCTGTTATGACAACCAAGTTGCCGCACATGCGTGCATCTTCATTTGTTGTGATAGCGCCTGCCAGTCTCTCGAGATATCCGATGTCATTGACATCTGAAAATTTGTTGCCCTTCTGCACGGTCTACGGCCAGTGCCGCAAAGCCCTCTCCACGACTTCAGCTTCTCCTGTCAAGCTGGGACGCTTAGCTTCTTTGTTGCCCTCAATGCACTGAGCTCGCTGTTACTCGCCGCAACGAGCCAATTTAACCCAGATAAGTCTTGACACCGGAGTTCTCGTACACTTCCTTGTCGACCACAAAGCAGTGTGCTCTCATGCGGTTCAGCATAGGCTTGAGGTCTCGCGTTGAGAGGCACATGAAATCCACGAGCCACTTGCATATATCCCTCATATCGTGTCCGATCATGCCAGGAACCTTGGTGTGTGAGAAATGCATTCCTGACGCCACAGACAACACAACTTCCACTAGCAACAGAGCGCTCGATTCAAGCTTGTTACGTCCCTCCAGAGTCTGGTAGGGTGTGAAGGTGTATGCTGATCCTGACACCCGCTCCAGCCACGTCTTGAACCATCCTACAAATGCCTCATGATCGTCTGTCATATCGCCGCGCAGGTAGAAGACGCGCACGATCTTGCTCTTCGGGGTTACCCCGAAGACAGCGCGACGATCGCTGGTTGGCAGGATCACTACATCCGCCATACTGTTCTCTTGGAAATGGAGAAGCTGCACCTTGAATCTCATACCCTCAGCATACGGCAGAAGTATGGCCACGTGTCGGTTTGATCGTCTGAACTCGCATGCTATGTGCAGTACTTGCCAGAACAGGTCTTTGTTAACAAGCGTGCGTTGATCTATCTCTTCCACGCCAGAGTCGTACAGTAACTGCATGTTACCTGAAATCTCGGGAAAGTTCTGTCTGCGCTGCTCGATAGTTCGTTGCACGTCAAGCATGTCGTTCGGGCAGACTAGTTGTAGTGCATAGGCGAGCTTGTTTGCGTTCTTGATGAGCTGCTTTTCCTGCTCCCCCTTGGTCTTCTCTTCCGCCGCTCGAAAGGCCATTATCACACTCTGAATGACATCCAAGTCGAGCTCCTGAAGGTCTGGTTGAAGATGTAGCGTGTGCGCTAGTGATTCAACATACTTCTCGCCTTGTAGAACTCCGCTGTACTGAGATGAGGCAGAGCGTATGATCTGCTCTTGATAGAAGCTTGGGCATGCGCCGGGAAGCTTGTCGGCGCCATTCTCAAAGGCTTTGCACAGCCCCGGGAGTTCATCGCGATCCTTGAATCGCAGCGCCAAGTACTCCCAGTCCTCATCTCCCCCCAGCTCCAGCGCGTGGTCCTTCTTCAGGCGCTCGGCTTCGGTATTACCCTCGTCCTCGTAGCGGGCAATCAGTCGCCTCAGCTCGCCGACTCGAACCATGCTCGTGGGATTGTCGAATTTGTTGGTAATTCTTGTTCTGCTGCTGACAGCTTGTTTGTGCCGAACGTGATAGATGGTGTTATCCCAGAGCGATGCTGTTATGTGTCACTGAACACAGATCGATTGTGTATTTGTTTCAGATGGTCGAGGCGAGGTGTCCAGTTCCATTATTGAGATTTTAGAAAAGAAGAAGCAAACAATGCCAAGCTTCCAGACGCTTCACTTTGTAACACTTTTCGCTCCTATTGTTGCCAAATAACAGCCAGGCGTACTCACCAGGCACACAAAGTCCTGCTCGACCAACACATCACATTATTGCACCGGCCTCCAGACAAACACCACTCAGCATCAGCCGTATTCCTCAGTGACAACACGCCTACTTCGACTGTAATCGCTTCAGTCGCCACGCTGCCACCCAAGCTGCGCCTAACAAGCACAAACCCTGCGCGACTCGGTAAGCTCACATCTAAAACGTCCACGAATGTTCCCAAAGACGTACTGAGACTTCACTTTAGATCATCCACCACACCACAGTCAGCCGCCATGTCCGATCAGAGCAAGGAGGTTCAGCTGCACGACGAAGACATGTTAGTCGCTGATAGCGATGCGCCGGATTCTGCAACCCAGGAAAAGCTCTTCGAGGAGCATTTCGCTAGAATGGCCGAAGAGCTGCTCGAGATGGCTGATAACATCTCGCGACCAGCCGGCAAAGACGAAAATACGAATGTCAAAGGCATTGAACTTTTCGATGCTATGACGAAAGACGCTTCGAATTCGGCTACTGGCGACGGAGCTGATGGCATGAAGGCAGATCCAGCTGAGACCGCTCGATCAGGGAAAGCTATGGGCGAGAAGGATTCGACACAAGCCGATTTGGCTGTCGCCGACGAGGAAACCAGAAATATGGTGGCCAAGGAGCAGGACTAACACCAGATTACGTGGTAGAGATTAATGAGGTAACAGAGTGCAACGGCAACGGCCGATGCAACTTGTAAAAGATGCATAGATTGATCAGAGTGCAACAGCGGCGTCTGATGCAACTCGGGAGGATTCGTGTGAAATTCGCGATGTCAATGGCAGCGATTCTTTCGATGCGCATTTCCAGATAATGTATAGCTACCAGACGGATCCGAGCTAATCCACGAATGAGCCATCTCGTCAGTTTCCTGCTCCCCATGGCCTATTGAACTTTGCATGAGACATGAAGATCGGTCCTCTAGGGTAGGGCAACTTCGGTATCTGCAAATCCTCCAGTTGTTGCTCCAGATTCGGCCTGCGGTTGCCATCATCATCATCCAGATCATCAGCATGTGAATGCTCATCTTCCAACACACCTTTAGTCAGCAGTCTTTCTACCCTCTGCGCTTGTCTTCGCCTCTCCATGCGAGACCACCAGGCGCTAGGATTGTCATGTCCAACAATGACTTTGGCTCTAGTTACTAAAGGTAGCTCGATGTTGTGACTGATGGCATCCTCAAGCAAGAATTCTGCAAGGTCTGTTCCGGGCGGACAAGCCGTGCTTAGCGACAATTGCTGTACACCTGGTAAGAGCTTCACAGCCTGAGCGACAAGTCGAATGTCGAAGCCGAGATGGCCAGTGCCTTGTATGGAAATCCGCTGAATCGCGTGCTGCTGCCATGGCTTGAACTGCCAGCCAGTCGAGAAAACAGTGTCCAGTTCATGTGCATTGTTGACGTGCAGTACAAAGTCATTGCTAGTGAATGGCACCAGTCTCGCTTCGTCGTAGACCTGTCGACAGACCGTGAGCAGATTGCTCATCTTCAAGAAAGAATCCGGATGCAATCGCCGAAACGACTTCGAAGATGCCTTGCCAAATCGCGACGCGAGATCCTTATAATGCTCGCACCTCATGATATGCCCAAAGATATGCTGCGGATATCCTGCACAAACGTTCGCCCTACATCTCTGTTGGTACACGGGCAGTTCAGATTCGGGTGTCTCGGTCTCCACATTATATCCAAGATTGGCTTTGTAGAGAGCCACGTCGTAGTGCTGGGCACGGAAGGACCTCAGGAGAGTGAGACATCGAGAGTGTCGGACCGAGTACTCTTTCAACCAGGTTTTCGTGTCCGAAGCGTAGTAGACCTCCTCCCACTCAGGTAGTGAGGCCGGCTCACATGCTGGAGATGACCACCCCCGGGTAGGATCGTATGCTTCGTCTTCGTGATGCTGAGGGACAGTGCAGAGTGTATAAACTGGTTTCACGGAGATGTTCGCAATTGAGCTGGTAATGTGGATGAGGCGGTTGCCGATAGCATGCTCGTAAATCTGGAGCCGGATCTCTTTGGGGAGTACGTTGAGAAAAGCAGATGTCTGGGAACGCTGCTCCATGGCTACCGGCTACCATATACTTCTGCTGTCAGATCTTGAGATGCGGACCATCTTCTATACTGTACGTTTGACTGCAGCACGCTAGATGTGGCTGAGTTGGGTGGCCTCTTGAAGGATTCGTTCTCCACTGCGAGGCAGCATCTCAGCGAAAACGTGAGGTCGGCACGCTGATGGGGATGATGTCGATCTAGATGTCGATGTGAGAAAGACGAAGCAAGGGAGAAAGATGATCTAGACAAGGTAGGCATCTTCTCACGTGCCAGGAACCCGTCCTTGGCCGTTGAGCTTGTCTGGTCGACACGAAGTGAACACAACCGCAACAACGTCACATTGAGTTCTAGCAGCAAACTAAGACCATGCGCTGATCTTTGCTCGCTCCCATACCCACAATCGTTTCATATTTGCCTTACCTTTCAAAAGAGAGAACATGACAGACACAGCAGACGACATCTCTCCCTCAACCACCTCCCGCCCTCCTCTCCAATCGCCTAACCGCCTCTCAACAATAGGAACACCCCTCCTCTCCACCCTCAGCTACTTCACCGAACCAGTCCGCTACACAACCTCTTCCCTCTTCCGGCGCCTCAGCGAAGACGAAGCTCCTACGCCTCTCGCCAAAGCTCTATCAGCGAACTATAACGGCTCAATGACAGACCCCACTCTAGGAGTGTATCATCCTCCACAACAGCCCATGAGGAAGAGGAGTCCATTCCAACCACCGCCTCTTACACCACTTACTCTGGAAGGATATAGAAGCAGTACGAGTAGCAAGGCGAAGCTTCTTCGTAAAGCAGTCGCAGAAGAGATCAGGCTGTTGATACCGCCACGGTTGCAATTACAGGACAAATGGCATTTGCTGTACAGTATCGACCAGAATGGCAGCACGCTGAGCACGCTCTACAGCCTCTGCGAAGCCTACAGAGGGAAACGTGGCGGCTTCATAGTAGTCGTGAGGGACGGGAGTGGAGGAGTCTTCGGCGCATATCTTTCTGATGCTCCACGACCTCAACCGCACTACTATGGAAATGGAGAATGCTTTTTATGGAGAGCTTTCGTACTGCCTGCGCTAGAGGACGATTGGATGAAGAATCTCCCGCCACCTCCTAGCGAAGACACGACGCATGCGCAGAGGATGACTACGATTGGGGCTGGGAGCAGGAGTACGAATGGGAGCACAACGTCTCTCGCATTACCTACGAATGGACAATCGAATGGCTCAGCTACGCCGGAGAGGATACGGTTCAAGGCGTTTCCGTATACTGGAGAGAACGATTTCACAATCTTCTGTCAGCAGGACTATCTCAGCGTTGGTGGAGGCGATGGACACTATGGCCTGTGGCTGGACCAAGGGCTGGGGAATGGTGTGAGTGCTACATGTCTGACTTTTGGGAATGAGCCTTTGAGTGAAGATGGAGGGCCGAAGGGGAAGTTTGATGTTATGGGTGTGGAGGTTTGGTATGTTGGGTCGTGAAGAGAAGAGCGATACAAGAAGAAGAACAGCACTTCAGAATTTCAGGCTTCAGGCATTTACAGGTTGATAGCGAGCTGAATCAGGACAGCAGGGAATGGCGTTTGGATAGATGATACCCAGGGACTTTCTAGATGATAATGCAAAAAGATGTTATACCTTGACAGTAAGTACAAATACAACATTACCGCTCTGCTGATTGGGCAAAACAGTGTACTTCGAACGAACTAATGTGAAGCAAAACAATCGCCCCTAGGCAACGCTGAGTGTGGGCTCCCTTCGCGCAACAACAGAAAGGCTACTGTTGTTAGGCAGTCGAGATGCACGATTCACATGCGTCAATCATATCGACGTCTTACTGACATTTCCGCTACACCATTGACGACTGCTGAGATATCGGTATTTCGAGTACCATATGACAGCTACCCGCAGAGCCTATTGGAGAGCAAAATGAAGACAGTCACCAGCTACGAGATATGCGACATCAAACAAGAAGCAAAAGAAGGAAAGGAATAGCAAAATAATCGCCCTCGAGCTGCGACATGGGCAAACGACTCCCTCCTCCTACAACTATGCCATTGTCGTTGTTAGGGTCCAAACACCTAAGATTTCAAGCATCAGCTTTGCTGATGACTTACTGCAACTCCGCTAGACCAATGACGACTGTTGCAAGACCATCATCTGGACCGCTATATACTAGCTGGTTCGCCGTGCCAGAAAAGCAAGAAGAAGCTAGACAGAGAGCAAAACAATCGCCCTCAGGCTGCACTATATATGCTTGAAACCCCTCATGCTACCACGAATATGGTTGCGTAAGGTCCTGCTCACACGATTTCGAGCGTCAGCTTTGCTGACGACTTACTGTGGTTCCGCTAGACCATTGGGGACCGTTTGAAGGAGGAAGATTTGGAGGAGTATATGAGGGCTGGTGTGTCGGGCTGGAACACGCAACAAGAAGGCAAAAGAGGAACAAAACAATCGCACTTACGCCGCGAGACCTCAAACAAGAAGCCAAAGACAATGACATGTCGTCCTGGGGTTCTTTGGCCACGATCACAAGCATCTAATATGCTGATGACTTACTGCTATACCGCTAGACCACTGACGACTGTTGAAGAAAGAGGAATTGGAGAGGTATATGAGGCTTCATGGAAACAAGACCAGGTAAAGAAGAGTGGAGGACTTGAGAGTGAAAGGGACCGCACGAGGCAAAACAATCGATCTCGGTCAGCGCTGGACACGAGAAAATGCATGGATGTCAATCGACATCGTGGAGACCTATTCTATGTTTGAGGCCAAACATTAGCTTTGCTAACGACTTACTGGTTTGCCACTGGACCAATGCCGACTGTTGGAGAAAGGGCATTCGGACTGGTACATGACTGTCTGTTAGGACTTGCAGCTAGGCAAAAGAAAACGGAAGAAGGCAAAAGAGCAAAAGCAATCGCCCTAATAAGCAGGTGCGGACCTGGCAAACTTCCAAGACTTAGTATCTTAAGTTGGAGATTAATCAAGGTTGGACGTCAATAATCAGCACAGCATGGTGACTGCGACTTACTGGACTTCCACTAGAGCACGGACGACTGTTGGAAGCAGAGAAATCAGACTGATATGTCAACACCACTTTTGAAATGAGCCAGGACAAAAAGTGAGAAAAAGAGTTTAAAAGGGCAAAACAATCGCCCCGAGCAAGCGGCGTGGCGGGACATACTCTCACGGGAAGTCGACAGGCTTCGAACCTGGAAGTGTGCCGTTCGAACCAAGCATCAGCTATGCCGACGACTTACTGGTATGCCGCTAGACCACGGACGACTGATATCAATGCTGCATGTCTACGTATATATGTAGCTCTCCTGAAACTGAGCGGCTAAGTGAAGAGAGAAAAGCCAAAACAAAAGAGCAAAAACAATCGCCCTAGCAAGTGGACGGAGTAACGCAACTTCGAGTTTCAGATTCAACATCTTGGAAGGTATCGCAGGTCAGTATACACTGTTAGCACAGTATAATGACTGCGACTTACGATACCACCACTAGCCTACGGACGACCGTTGAAAACCTATGAACGGGAGTGGTACATGAACCTTAATACCAGAAGCATACATCGAAGCAACAAAAAGCTGATGGCATGTGAACATCCATACCAGAAGCATACGTCGAAGCAAAAGAAAGCGAAATGCGGCCTAAGCTCGAGACCTTAAGGCCTTGTTAGGCAAAAGGGAAGGATCTCACTCAGAAGAGTGAGACGGAAGCGAATGTGCTAAGCTACTTCCCTGAGTAAGCACGATTTGGAGTGCGTTATGACTGTCAAGTTGAGGTGGGGCGATGTAAGTGAATGGAGAGGCGGAAAGGGGGGTCCAGGACACGAACGTTTCGAGACGTGCCAAAAAGAAAGACAATGGCAAGAGTGCTACGAAAACAAAGGATTGCTTGGAGCAAAAGAATCGCCTCCAAGCAGATAGCAAGCTTCAGCATCACCATCCACCATAGTCCTGATTAGGACTTTTAGTCAGGCCTACTCTGCGGCTATGTCAAGTACCACTTGCGTGGCGACTTGCTGCTCACACCATCAGGCCATTACGATCGATGCATAACCCAAGTTGACGTTGCATATCTACCTCACTGGCACCCTTTGATCGACATAGATGTGGTTCGACAAGCTGCTGCTCTTTAAACAAAAGTTCCACTCGTGGAGCAAAACACACGCTTTCAAGCCGGGAGCTGGAAACGCGTCAGACGAGAGCGATCTGTCACTTCCTGCGATTGTTCCTTACTCCAAGCACCATGTATACGGCGACTCACTGACTAGGCCACTTGGCCCTTCATGATCGTTGTATGACTCCATCTATTCGACACTTGTAAATGCTCACTTTAGCAGTCGAGTGCTGCAAAACGACACATGACTCGAAACGTCTCGAGCCAGGGCTATCAATCGTATCGACCAAAAGAGTGAGAACGGAGCAAAACAACCGCTTGAAGCAAGCAGCGAGGCATATTGCTGCCTGTCGTAAAGGATAGAAATCCCTTAATTAGATCTAGCAAGGAAACCTGTATCGAGCATCGGCTATACTGACGACTTACCGAACTGACCACTAGACCATCCACGATCGTTGCATACTTCAAGAAACTGATTACTTATCTCCCTTCATTTGAGTGCCAGCCCTTGCACGAAAAGCTTCACGCAAAAGGACGTAGACTTGAGCAAAACAACCGCTTCCGAGCTTTCAGCAAGAGCGACCCATTCACCTTCGTCAAGGAATCAATATCCTCGACAAGATCTGTAGCAATCGACCAAGTCGAGCATCAGCTATACCGACGACTTACTGACCACACCATTGGACCAGTCACGATCATTACATACCCCCAACACTAATCACTCATATATCTCCACACTTCCCCTCTACTTCTGCAAAACAATCAGCAGCTCTGTAAAAGAATATAGATTGGGCCTACCACGATTCGAACGTGGATCTCTCAATGATAGACTGGCCACGAGGGCCGACCAAACGGGGATGCTCGATGTGAGTGTGTCCTAGGTCAGTTATCCACAGGATCCCCCGCTTCTGTATTGAGCGTGCTACCATTGCACCATGGGACCAAAGATAGGTTGGTAGGTTGGTAGGTTGGTGATTGGTTGTGCTTTGGGAGATGTGAGTGTGTATATGAAGGGCCATGCTCGTTGATGTATGTGCCGAATGTGAGTGCTTCCAAAACCCAGTGTGAAGATTCCGGTCACTGGTAAAAATGTGCTGAGATCTGACATCTTGATTGCTATCCTTGATCAGGCACTGAGTGTGTTCGTTGTACTCGATCAGCCACATAGTGGCCACTCAGGCAATCATGCAGACACCAAAATGTGGCTGAGCTATCAGCCCTCAGCTCGACTTGAGCTTTCGGCCTTCAGCTCCTGTTTCGAGTACCACGATATAGTCGTCCATTCCTGCTGCACAATGTCAGCCCACAGCACAACGTACGGCAACATCTCCGCCCAAGACTCATCTTTACAGCACAACGGCCATGTGTTCAACGGAACCGTCTTCCAAGGACCAGTATACTTCACCATCCAGCAACAATCACAATCAAGCTTCTCAGGTCCGGATCCTGCTATCGCATGGGAGGCTGTCGCTAAAGAGTGGGAGAAAGCAATTTGTGGCCCAGGAAGCTACGCGCAGACCTCAGCAGAAGGCCGTCAAGGCGATGCACCGCATCCTTTCGTAGACCTCGTTGCACCATTATATGATGAGCTTGTGTGCTGGCAAGCTGGCGAGACGATCCTGAGCATTGGCAAGGGAAGAGGGACATTTGCTGAAAGATCCGCATGCTGGGGCGCACATGTTGTCAGCTTGGGCTTCGACCATGAAGCTCTTTGCGCTGGTCGTGAGGCCTTCGCGAAGTCTCGCGAGTCTGTGGCAGGCTCAATGACTCACGAATTCGTAGACATCATGGATTATCACTGTATGCAGGAGTTCATGATAAGCCGATCTGAGCGCCATTCTGAAGGCATGGACGATGATCGAGCGAGGCGCGTGTCTCCTCGACACTTCCAATCAGCCGACTTATTGATACTCGCTAGATTTGATGTGATTGTCCTCGATGCAACACTCAAATCGCTTTCATCAGTTGAGCCTCTTGCAGGAGCGCTTCCGACCATGTTGAAGTCACACGGAAGGTATGTATATCGAGATGTATAGGCTCATAGAACTTGACTCGGTCGCAGGGTCATCTTGTTCGACCTTCAATCGGGCTTGTCAGCTCCAGGTGCTTATACCAGCGTCTTGGAGCCATTTTTCAAGAACACGTTAGTACTAGACGGCATGCGCACCGTCCCATTGCCTTACGGAGAGTCTTCGAAGTTGTTCCAACCTCCACTGGAGGAGTGGATGCAACCGACAGTGCTTGCACTGAGATTGAGACTCTTTCCGTACTGAAGGCGTGCTCGCGAGGAATTGTTGGTGCTTCATCATGGCCAGAAGTCTTGACTTGGCTTAAGTCTTGTGCGGCCGACTGGGAGAGTGACTTATAGAGAGACTGAGTGTGTTCTGTAGGTATGCCCTAGGTATCTATGTTATCGTTACTTCATGCCGTCGTTCTCTGTTTTGTGCCGTTCACCAAGTTTCCCGTGCTATCACGTTTAGAACAACAATCCTCCGAGAAGTGCGCCACCCAACAAACCACCAGCAAGCGGCATACCCATTCCACCTCCATATCCATACGGCCGTCCATATCCTCCGCCATAGCCATACGGACTTCCCATTGGCCTAGCATATGCCATCCCTGGTCTGACATACCTCGCATCCGGCGTCGAATAAATACCGTTGTTGTTGTATGGAGTGTAGGGACTGTACCCGTACCCGGCACCAGGATAGCTCCCACCAAATGGTGGCCGCGGTGGCTCAATGTAGATGTTCTTCCCTTCGCGGTCCTTTCCAATAAGCTGGGCCTCTCCGGTCTGAGCAGCTTTCTGCATTGCTTGACGGATCTTCAAGTGTTGCTCGTATTCTTTACGCTCCTGCTCTTCCCGCTGACGACGTTGCTGTTCGCGCGCTTCGTGGGTCATGCCGGTGACTTTGTCCTTTAGCTTACGACCGAACGAGGCCTTCTCTTTGCCTTTACCGCTCTTGCCATCTGGTCGTGGTGGCAATTCAGCGTTGGAAGCGGAAGCTGCGCTGCCTGACGCTGCAGTCTGGTTCTGGTAGTGTGCTGGCAGGAAGTCGTCGTCGTCCTCGTTGTCAGAAGGAGCGTGAATGTAGTCTTCTTTGCTAGGGTGCTCGCGCTTGTAGTTGATGCTTTCTTGCTCGGCTCTCTCACGCTCTGGACCCGACAAGCTGTCGACATACTCGTCATCGTCGTATGGATGGTGCCAGATGGAGCGAGGTGGGTCTTTCGTGGTGTCCACGAAGAACTGGTGTGAGTTCTCTGGATCGTAGGAGCGGACCCAGCCTGTTGGTAGTGGACGAGCTTCATCTTCCATAGATCTTCTGTGAGCAGCTGGAATTCCACTCTTGCCGCCAGCGCCGGGCACTTCTAGGTGAGACGAAGCATTGTGACTTGGTCGGGAAGTCGTTGACGATGAGCCGGTTGCTTGTTCGTAGCTTGGAGGTGGTGCTGCGTCTGCCATGTTGTGCTGTTGATCCAGTTGGCAGAAGAGAGAATGTGGATGTTCTTGTAGAGTGAGAAGAAGAGAAAGAGGCACTGCTGTCTTTGAGAAGCGCGTCATCGCTCTTACCATTGAACCTTGGCTGCTCAGCACAGCCTCAAGTGGCGAAAGCTCATGTGGCGCTTCTCAAAGAGGCTAGCGTGTGAGAGAAGTTCACCTCACACACTTTGTCTTTCCTCCTTTCAACCAACAATAGCATTACCAGACGACTAACGTCGTCATGTATCACTCAGCTGATCTGTAACTGAGATCCCTCACACAAGGCATGGTCTGATGAAAACGCTCCTTGCTAGGCCTAACAGCTGCCATGATAGCTCTGAACTAACAACGACACCACGCGACGCGATATATGCTGAACAACGTGCTTAAGGCTAATGTTGCAGCTTTGTCTGCATCACATCTCGATCTCGATGGCTTTACCACTTCAAAAGAATGACGACTTACCGTTCTCGGCCAATTTGTCAGGACAACGACACCGCCAACGGCACCGTTGTGCGACCCAAGGCACCATCATGAAGACCTCCGTTACCACATGCCGCTCCCGTGCGCAGCATAGCGGATGAAGGGCTTGGCTGTATTACTATTGCTCGTCCAGACCGGCAGACGTTGTCGTCTCGTGGGCAACATACCGCCACATCGATGCGAGCACAACGTCGAGCCTGACCGGGACTTCTCGAAAAGGACTTTGCGCAGCAATCCTACCCGTGCAATGGCCCAGCAGGACCACTTAGTCTGTGGACAACCACGCCATCCCGTAGCAACAGTTGTCGTGCCTACTCGAATCCACACAAGGTTCCTTCTCCGGAAGCACGAATCAGTCTTGGCCTCTATCCTATAAACTTCAAGAAGGATTCTTTTTGTATTCACATACTCCAAACTCTACCTCTCCGACCTACCAAACTCCCAATCTCTTCAAACACTACCCTCACGAGACTTTGATCTTGTAACACAACCCCGACGTTATCCTCATACAATAACTACAACAGACACATCACATGCGATGCCGCGCCTACGGTCGACGAAGACAAGTGCTCCGAGCATTGCGGCTTCTACCAGCCTGCTCATGGCGAGCAGCGTTGCTGGAGCTGACTTCAGCTCGTCAAGCAACATAGCAGCATACTGGGTAAGCATTATTCCGAGTCCTTTCCATGGCTTCCAACTTACGCTCCATAGGGTCAAAACTCCTACGGCCAAGCCACAGGACCTCTCACACAGCAAAGTCTGGTAACGTATTGCGCAAACACAAACATCGACATCATCCCCTTGGCCTTCATGATACAAATCACAAGTGGCTACAACACCCGATACAACACAACAACCAACAGATACTTTCTTCCAACTAATGAGACAGCTAGGTCGAGTGAGCAGAATGAGCAGCGCATGGTATTGAACTTCGCTAACGCAGGGAACAAATGTAGTATCTTTTCTGGAACTGGATTGCTGGACTGTGCTTCTACCATTGGCGAGGATATTAAAACATGTCAACAGACCTATGGCAAGAAGATCCTGCTCAGTATTGGTGGCGCAACGTACTTTGAGGGCGGCTTTGCCAGTGAAGAGGCGGCGATTCTAGCTGCGAATACTGTCTGGGAGACTTTCGGACCATTAACTGATCCGAGTGAACTGGACGACCAGGACTCGTTCACGGTGTCAGGGATGACTTCAGTGGTAACAACATCCACCAGCATACCAGGTGCGCCTGTGGAGCAGCAGCCTGCGGAATCTGGAGTTACCTTCGCCATTGGCTCAACCACAGCTGGCATTTCATCTGAATCTGGACTCAGCAGCATGGCCACCTCCACTCTGGACACGAGTGCGCTCCCGACAGTCGACTCATTGTCTTTGCAGGTCACGGCTCCGAGCTCCTTTGGCACTGCCACCGGCTTGCCTAATGCTACAGCAGTCCAAAATGGAACCTCTTTCCAATACTCCTGGCCTACGAACACGAACACAGCACTTAGGAACTCCGGCGCTACCACATCGACAGATGAAGATCTGGGCCGAGCAACCGCAACGGTCGCAGCCAACGCCTATGCTCGAGTGATAGCGCGCGACACCACTACATCCATCCTCCGACCATTCGGCGATGCTGTCATCGATGGCTTCGACTTCGATCTCGAAGCTAGCAACATCAACTTCGTTCCCTTTGCTCGACGCCTTCGCCAGCTTATGGACGTCGAGACTTCGAAGTCCTACTACATGACCGCAGCACCACAATGTCCTTACCCAGATGCTGCTGTTGGCGGACTACTGTCCAGCGACGTCAGATTCGATGCTGTCTTCGTGCAATTCTACAACAACTACTGTGGTCTGCAGTCTTTCACGAACACTCCCATCCAATTCAACTTCAACTTTGACATCTGGGACACTTGGGCCAAGGACGCTGCCACTCGGTACGCCGCTGCGAACTCTACCATTGCCAAGCGCCAGACTACATCGACTCCTAAGGTCTATCTCGGTGTTCCTGCTGGTCCTTCCGCTGCCGGATCTGGCTACTTGTCTGCTGATCAGCTCAAATCGGTCGTGGAGTACAGTCAGAAGTTCGCTAGCTTCGGAGGTGTTATGATGTGGGATGCCAGTCAGGCCGTGGCGAACTCTGGGTTCTTGGAGGGCGTCAAGGGACTTTTGACTGCAGCTGAGCCAGTCACAACGTCCTCTACCACGACTTCATTGAGCACAACTTCGTCCCTGGAGGTATCTTTCCCGACTTCTCCAGCGACAATTCGGAGTGTCAGTGTGAGCTCTACATCGTCGATTGTGGAGACTTTCACGACCTCTCCGCAGACTATTCCGAGCGTGATCGTTACTTCTACATCGTCGAGCGAGATCATTACAATCGAAATACCGATTACGACTTCGTCTTCGACGATCTCCAGCACGACAAGTGAGACTTCGACTTCAGTTGAATCACCGATTTCGACTGAGAGTACGCTCCCATTCTCGGAACCTACCACGGCGATCACAGAGTCAACCTCATCTGAATCGCTGACCTCGATCGATCCATTGACCACTACTACGGAGTTATCTTCAACAACGGAAGCCAGTACTTCCTTCTCGATCCCTCCAGTGTCAACTTTCGTACCGACTGACCTGCCGACTCTGACCTCCTCGACCACCATGGAGACCAGCAGTATCAGCTCGGAAAGTTCGACCCGGAGCACCTCTATGCCGACCGACTTGCCATCTTCGACAACATCGACAAGCTCCTCCTCAAGCACAAGGATCATCCTCCCCACGATCGAACCAACGACAGCCACCAATGGAGGTCCGATCACTTTGACCGCACCTGTTACACTGGACATTGTCGCGCCACCCACCAGCTCTCCTACCATCACGGATTTGGTGTCGAACGACTTCACCGCTGAAGCAACGAGCGATACCACCGAGCTCGTAGCCGACCCTACTACAAGCGATGAACCAGCTCCGACAACCCTACTAACCTCTAGCTCATTCCCCACAACTCTACTAACCTCATCCAGCGACCCTTGCAACGTCACAACGATCTCTACGCAAACGATCACGACTTGGAATACTACCCAGACGTCGATCAGTCTCTCGACATTCTCGACGATCTTCGTGGCTGCGTCTCTGGCGACGAGTGATGCTCCTACTGCTACACCTATCTTTCCGACGAGTACGAATGTTGCTCCGGTTTCGAGGAGGAGCAAAAGAAGTGCTTTCGAGAACTGGATTGGGAGGGTGATTTGGAATGTTGATGAGTTGGAGAGGGCGGATGGGGACTTTTGATGTGTATGATGAAATTATGAGATGATGGAATGTATGATGGATCACGGTGTAATGGTATGCAGATATGGGATACGACAGAATGAATATGGATACAAAAGAAGTGGGTTACGGGATATGATAGAATGTTTGATGGACTAATGTAATGATTGGATGAATGGAAAGGAACGAATATTTTGCACACACATCTCACTGTCTCTTACTTCCACCGACCTCCAAAACAGCTATCTTGACTGACGAAGCAAAAGGCAAAAACAAACACCATCTGGTGCTGGGTTCTAACAACAACAGCCAATTCCCCAGGTCATGATTGCCTGGAGGGTGCTGAGTGACTGTCTATTTGAGCAGCACACTATGGTCGGTGCGACTCACGGCTCTACCACTAGACCAGTGATGTTCATTGAGAGATGCCAAATGTAGAACATATATATACCTTACTTGCCTTGACCACTGCCGTAACAAAAGTGAAGTCCTTAGGGAAGTGGGATGCAACAAAAGGGTGTTGACTGTCAACGGGGGGCCAAAGACGAAAACAAACATCTGGAGATCGTAGTTCAAGCGTAGGATTGACATCCCCGACAAGTTTCTGCCTCAGCGAGGATTGTTTTCAGCTGTCTAACTAGCACACTATGTAGAGTGCGACTTATGGCTCTACCACTAGACCTGTGATGTTCATTGGGAAAGAGTAGTGGCTGAACATATATGTACCTCAATCGGACTGTGTGACCGGCCAAAAAGAAAGAGAAAATAGCCATCGACGAAGCCAAAGACAAAAGCGAATACCGAGTCATCACAGTGTCACTGACTGGGAGTCCTTGCCAGGACATCATATCCTGGGCTGATTTCCTCAATCACTTCTAGCAGCACACTGTGATCGGTGCGACTTATGGCTATACTACTAGACCAGTTGAGAATGGTCAACTATCATCGTTTATGTACCTTACTTTGCTATTGCTTACAGTGGCAAAAGAAGATGCTCTTGTCGCAACGAATAGAGCAAAAAGCAAAACAATCATCAACGATGCTGCAGAACGCAAACATCATCGAGATGCATCACCCCTCGATGCCTGCATTACTTCGACTGTTTTTGCCAGCACACCATGGCTGGTGCGACTTACAGCTTCACCGCTGGACCACGGATGACAATCGAGATTGGAGATCTTTGTATCGTATGTAGACCTTGATCAATAGCTAGTGCGTAGGCAAAGGAGATGTCGATAGTGCTCAAAAGTGAAGGGAACAAAAGGTAAAACAATCACCAACGATCCAAGACGCCGAGAAGAGCAGATGCATGGTACACGCAGAAGATGCGTGGAAAACCTTGATTGTAGACTCCTTGGCTGGCACACTATAGTAAGTGCGACTTACAACGTTACCGCTAGACCACGGATGATTGTTGAAGAGGGATGACTCCTGGTCGTATGTAGACCTTGACTACCTTCGATATGATGGGTGACTGATTTGAGCAGGGTGGGGATTTTGCCTACCCACCATCAGCTGGGTAGCATACATATACATCTTGCAAGCCGTAATTCTCAACACTCGTCCAGCCTCCGTGGCTCAGTCGGTAAGTCGTCACAATCGTGATGCTCAATCTTAGTTGACAAGGGACTGATCCTATCAAGGTATACTTTGCTCTTGCAGTGGTAGCTTCAAGCTTCGTGCCGAATGTTTTGCCTCTTCAGCGTTTCTTTTGTTGCAATCCAGGAGCCACTCTGGACTTCGACGTTTCGCCAAGTCAACCCTATCGAAATGGGTGTAGATATACTGCTCAAATTCCACCACTCTCAACGATCGTCCGGCTCCGTGGTCAAGTCAGTAAGTCATCAATTTCGATCAATGCCCGACATGGTTCTGCATTCGAGAAGCTCAACATAGCGTCCATTGCTATGACCATGCCTGCACTTCGAGTCATCTGCTCAGTCAAGCGATTGTTTTGCTTTTCGCGGTTTCCGTTCATTATATTTTGAAGTTTTGCTTGTTTTCCATCCTTGTGGCTGACGGCAACTATCAATGCTTCCAGCGACTGTCCACTGCAACCGCTCATCGATGCTTCGCGGTAAAGGTAAACGATCACGACGCGGACCAGCAGCGACGACTTCGTGAGACTCTTGTGGAGGTTCTGGAGAGGGGACTATTCAAAAGTGCGCTCATTCATTCATCTGATCATGTAGTCTGTCTATACAAATTTCAGCATACTACCACGTCCTCATCTCTCCAATTTCAACAACTTCCCAGCCAGAACAGCCAAATGGCAGACAACAGTCTCCTTGCTGATCACAACGCCTACGGACCTAACGAGACTCTGCACAAAGCTTTCCGAGAAGCAGCCAAGCGATCTCAACACCTCTTGGAGCCCAGTATCGTCTCTCGCCTCCAGGCTAAAACTTCTCAAGATCTGCTCATAGACCTTTCCACTCGTGAAGCTTGTCGATAGGTTCTTAACTTCCATACCAGATCTTGCTGACGCCCATTGTTGGAGAAGGTCTTCTTGCTCTTGCAGCGTAGTCGGGAGAGCTTCGCGAGCAGCGCCGCCAGTGTCGGCGCTCAGGACTTTCCAGTTGACAAGGTAAGACAGTCCCTCGCAAGATGTAATGAGTGTCCAAAGTAAATTTAATGTCTTCTCGCGATGACCATTGAGTATGTCTTCAGCCATAATGCCCTGAGCAATGCCAGTAGATTCCAGAGCATTGAGAGCTACTTGAATATTATGTATGCGGTGCGTGGACGTCAAAGCGGGGAGCTTGAGGTTCAGCGACAGTGTCTTCGGCGCAACTTCATCATTACCACCGGGAAGTGGTACATTGCAGGCCAGTGCGAACTCATCCAGTGAGTCGGTGACGGTAGACTTATTGACTTGCTGTTGTATTCTGTCCTTGTAGAGTAGAGCTTCGACCAGACGTGTCAAGTGAACACCATCTCGGAAGTCCATGGCGATGTTCTCGATATGATAGACGACCTCATCCAAAGGATCCTGGTGGTAGCTGACTTCGTGTCCTATATGCTTGAGTGCTCGCATGATGTCTCCGCAAGCAGGTAGCATCAGCGCGCCGAGTGTTCGCAAGATTGCGGCGCTGGACTTTCTGATTGCAGCAGCGTTCAGGAGGCAGCCTCCATCGACGATATGTGCTTCGGCACTTTGGTCGAGAATCCAAATCAGCATCAGGCTGCGGAGCATGGTCTTCTGCCAGCGTATAGTGTCGGTCTCAATGTCTGTGGATTGTGGAGTGGAGTCGTTGTCGATGATGGTGATGAAGACGTCTTTCAGGAACTCGCGACTTGCAACATTGGACGATTGAGGCTCATTCGATGTGCTAGGTATCCTTCGGCCACAGACGACTTGTGCAGCGGCCATGAGTAGCGAATGATCATAACTCTCGAACCACAAGTCCAGGAGCTGCTGCTGTAGGCCGCGATCCCTGCATGGCTGATGTTCGCTGACAGTTGATTGTGGAGAGGCGAGGGCACCATACTGTAGAGAAGCCCGGACTTGGTCATGTACACGTGTAGTCTCTGGCCGATTGTAGAGACTGATGAGCTGCTCCATGAGCGTCTCATCGTGGACAGTCTGTGCGGGCGAGACAGCGTCAAAGATCCCATTGATGACCTCAGTAAGCGCCGTCTCATGGTAGCTGAGCCATCGATCCTCATATAGGGCAGGCTGAGACAACTCTCCTTCCAGGACAGGATATTGTCGAAGTTTAGCAGTCTGTTGTTCACTGCGCTTACTGGCAACAAACTCTCGGACCTTCTTGACTTCTTCTTCGCGTCTGGCGACGGCCGGTCTCCAGTCGTATGGTTCTGGTGAGGATGAGGGCTCTTTGAAGGTGACAGTCGGTCTCGATGGCTTGAGTCTTCCAGCTGCAAGTTGAGCTTGATCGCGAGCAACAATGCTCTGTCGATGCTGAGAAGCTTGAGTCGGTGCATATAGACTAGACCGTACCCGAGGCTGAATGGAGTGCCTGCGAGATTGTGCTTTGGGCGAGTCGCTAATGCCCAGGCCTTTCATGCCCTTCTCAATAACGTCCTGACCCGCAGGTGGTATGTTCTCTTTACCAGTGTTCGCCCCAGCAAGGTCCCAGCCAGGCATGTTCTCTGTAGAAGGAGTTTCGCGCAGTGGAAGGCGCTTTGGTGGAGCCAGTAGCGATTGTCGTGGTCTGCGTAGTGGCTTTTGTTGTACTATGATATCGTCATGTGGCAGCTGAGATTGTTCGATCTGCTGCATCAAAGGACTGAAGAGGCTCATGGTATCATCGACGCGTCTGTTGTGATCATTTGCCGGCGGGTCATTACTCATCACTCTCGTTTCCTGTGGTGCGAAGATGGATTGTCGTCGTGGTGGCACCTTCACGGCAGGAGCATGGAGAATGCCACGCGCGGATCTTGGAGATGAGTCGTGCCTCTTCCGACTTTGACTTGGCTGCGGACGCTGAACAGCACGATTCGGCAAGTGGAAGGAGTCATCAATGCGACTAGTGTTGTCTCTTGGTCCGGGATGAATGCTCATAACAGTAGTGTCCTCTGGCACGAAGATTGTCTGGCGTCGTAGTGGCTTGCGCACTGTTGAGCCTATGTTTGACAAGCCAGTCCCAGGTTTCACAGGATGTGTCTCTCCTGCAGCTATAGAGGGGTTGTTGGCTACACGTGCGGCTATTGTGTTCCTCGTCGATGCCTGGTATGGTCTTGGGACTGGTCCTCCGTAAATTCGACTGGCCATGTTCTCAGATCTTGCAGCAATACTTTGGGCTCCATGAGCACTCCCATAACCAGCTCTTCCAGCTCTGCTGTGGTCCATTCCAGCCTCGATTGTTCCTGCGGGCCTTCCAATGCCGCTGCTCGCTATTCCAGGCGCGCGTTTGGCTGGAGGCCTGCTAAGCAAAGTACTGCGACTTGTTGTGGGACCATTCTTTGTAACAGCTTTCTGTTCTTGCGCGCCAAAGTCCGTTTCTTGTTCCTCGCTCACATCCTCAAAGATAGTGACAGGCGCCACTGCCTTCTTTCTAGCCGGTCCCAGTAACATGCTCTTCCTCCTGGGCTTGATACCAGTAAGTGGCTGATCGATCGCACGTGTGTAGTCAATATCCGTTGTCGTGTCGTCGCCAAACAGTTCGAATGATGATATGCGACGATGCGACGGGTCCAGTAACGTTTGTGCAGGACATGGTGTTTGCGATATTCGAGACATGGTGTATAAGATATGAATGAGCGTCCCGCTAGAGCCTCGCAAAGCTCACCTAGAGCTATGATAATTATGTGAGGTGATGTTGGGATTCCTCGTTTGTCGCGAAAGCTGGAGTGGAGTGTGACGTGAGAATGTTTGGCGCGGAACGAGCGCCGATCGCAAACATGGTCTGTGTAGTCGTTGTCATGGAGACGTGGTGGGGCCATACCATTCCTTGGCACGGGTCTTTTGCAGCGGTACTGGTATGATAGCAGACATGTCTCTTTATTGCCGGCGTCTGGGGGAAGTAGATCTGACAGTCTAGACTGCGGCGAACTTCAATCGTAAAGATAATTCTGCAGCCTCTCCAGCTTGGTCAACAGACTTATCCTGCGCGTATCCTTGAGAACATAGACCTGGTCCTGGTGGATATCCAGTCCGTCCTTAAGCTGCTGCAGACCCTCAGGATCAAGCAGCTGCGTCAGGTCATACTCGATTTGCCCTTCGACTACTGCTGGTGCCGTCATGTCCTCGAGATCCTCATCAACCATACTGAATAACTCTCCCAGATCGCGTCCATCTAGCCTCGCCTTGAAGTAGATCACGGCCAGGAATTCTTGTCCCTCTTCAAGGCTCGTCTTCACATAGCCACCTTTTTGGCCCCTGAACACTGCTCTAAACACATCATCCCTCAACTGCTTGAGCACCAGGTCGTCTATCTCCGAATCCCACTCAAATTCTTTGCCTGGATTGACACCACCACTTCCAGCTCTCTTCATCATCAGAGCGTAATCGTCCTTGGTCTTCTGCGAAGCCAGAACGCCCCATCTGCCACCAGACTTGCGGCCTGATCCACTACCGGAAAGCAGTTGTACAGCTTCTTTCGTAGCCTGGACATGCGCTGGCAGTCCAATGGCTGATGACTCGCGATGGGCGAGCAGCTTGTAGTATGGTTTACCGCCGGCCTCTAGAGGCATGCGCAAACCGAGTCGAAGGACAAAATGAGATGGCAACCTCGCTCTGGTGAGCGCACATTGACGTACTTGTCCAGCGAGAGCACGAGCGTATGGGTTCTCGTACAGCTTCTTCTGAAACGGTGTCAGGTTCGCTGTATTTGGACCTTCTTCCTTGGTCGACTCGTGTTGATGGAGGACCTGCTTGGGCTGCTTGTACTTATCCCGAGCTTGTAGGTAGACTGGATCCATGATCTCCGGGATGGGCAGAGGTCTGTTCCCAGACTTGCGAATACGCAGGGTTCGTGTGCCATCTTCTGCGAGGATAGTGGGTTCCGATGGAGAAATCACGGAGGTTCCGAGTGTCTCACTTGTGCTCGTTGAGGCATTACGGTGGTAGAGGATCTTGCGTATCACAGCTGCTGGACGCACACTGGGCAGTCTCGACTGTAGCATCACATGTTGCATGAGGATGTAGGAAGAAGAAAGACAGAAGTTGTGATATGAGATGATTCGGGAGTGTCCCCGCAGCTCCAACCTTGACTTCGGCAACACCTTTTCCCACTTCTACATCCACATCATACACCAACAATGGACTTCATAGCCCGCTCCAGCCTACGGGCTACACGAGCCCATATCCTTCGCCGAAATGCCAACAAGCAGCGCCGCTCCTTCACCATCCCACCATACCTTTCGACGACTCCGAACCACATCGAAAAGCAACAACATGGACAGCATAAATCAGCCATGCCAATGCCCTTCGTGACAGACCAAACCAATGGCAGCTGGCACACCTCCGACATCTTCTCCCGCCTCCTCAAAGAACGAATCATCTGCCTTAACGGCGAAGTAGAAGAAACCATATCCGCCTCCATCGTCGCTCAACTCCTCTTCCTCGAAGCAGATAATCCCTCAAAGCCTATCAATCTCTACATCAATAGTCCTGGAGGAAGTGTCACGGCTGGTCTGGCGATATACGATACTATGCAATACATTCAATCACCTGTGACGACGATATGTTTGGGGCAAGCTGCATCAATGGGAAGTCTGTTGTTATGTGGAGGTGCGAAGGGCAGGAGGTATTGTTTACCGCATGCGAGGATTATGGTTCATCAGGTATCAGGCGGATATAGTGGTCAGGCGAGTGATATTGCTATTCATGCGAAGGAGATCTTGAGAGTGAGAGAGCAACTCAATCGCATCTATCAATCTCACTTACCCAAGGAAAAGAGTCTAGAGGAGATCGCCAGTGTCATGGAGAGAGACTTCTTCATGAGTGCTGAGGAGGCAAAAGAGTGGGGCATTGTTGATGAGGTGCTTGAGAGGAGGGACAAGAAGAGTGAAGAAGGGAAGTGATGAACAAAAGGTCGACAAGAAGGTGCAGAAAGGTGAAGACGGAAACACTGGAAGTCCTAGGCATTCTACGATATATGAAGCCGGACGAGTATGCTTCACTCTAAATTTGATTTCAATGTCGACCAGACACCGGCTTGTCCTCCTCTCCTCCATCAGCAAACCGGCGATCCACACGAGGGACAAATACAGTCTTGCGCACACTCTGCCAGGTACGGACTGCATGGTGGAAACACTTTGTTGCGGCTCATTGAGCCCTGTGACACTCATCAGCCATCAGCTCATATCGTTGTGCAATGCATATTGTACCAGTTGCGGATGCGATACGGCCTGAATCGCCAGGATCGCCAGCACAGCAGCGAAGAAAGATGGTCGCTTCATGTTTGGGGTCGGAGATGGGTGTAGATTTGTTCGAGATGTCACTCGACCAAGATGGTTGTCGCAGAACTGCTCACGCCTCTTATATACCAACGATCGCGCTATGGTCCGAAATTGAGCCACTAGCGACTCGTTTAGCAGTCAATGATATGTCAACACCGTGTCGGACCTGGGGACGAGACATACTCAATTCGCATTTCTTGCGAAGCACTTCTATCATGCAGTACGGACGAGCCACGATCTCCATACCTACAAAACGAGGGTTACATGTCGCATGGGCACACCACCCGACACAGCCTAGGGGCGGAAGGTCGTCAAGTGCGCAAGAAAGATGCGCTAAGCTACAATGGTGCCTAGAGGAGGCGGCTTTGGCATCATGCTATTGTGGAGTCATCGCCGAACTTCACTTCATTCACTCGCAACAGAAACCAATCTGGCTGCCATCCACCTCTTCGCTTCTTCTCGCACAATCTTCAACACATCAACATCATCACACGAAACGCTAGCACACATTCATTTCTCTTTCTCTTGTTATCACTGCCGTCTTGAAGCAATTCGCGGAGAAATCGACATCGCAGTCCACACACCACAAGAACTCGAGAAACTCTGAGCCTCGTTTCTTGCCGCATCGGAACAACCAGCACCCAAATCACACCAGGCGCTTGCTAACTCCTTCTCCGATCGACGGGCACCTTGAAAAGGACACGATTCAGTCATTTACTTCCTTGCCAACACGGCACCTCGCAGTACAGGCACAGCACATCTGCGGCCATGTCTCGACAGCCCTCAGCTATTTCAGGCGTGCTTTCGCGCTTCGATTCGGCCGCCGTCAAGCCTCAATCAGCAGCACCAAAGTCCACCTCTTCCAAGGAAAGAAAGAGATGTCTTGCTGCTAAGGGCATGGCAGGACCACTTACGAACAACACCATACCAAGCCAATGGTCATCACCGGCGCTGTCTTCCTCCTCGCGGAAGACCGGCACGACTCGTCACGTCATCAACAGCATTGGATGTCCACATTCGAGAGCTGTTGATCCTCCACCAGTGCAATCTGGTACCAAGTTCATCGACCTACCAGCAGAAATCCGCAACACAATGTACTCCCTCACCCTCCAACACCCTCGAAAGATCTTCATTGGCAAACACGGCCGTACCATCAAGAAGAAGCATCTCCTCAAGCTCGACTATCCTTACAAGAACTGCGGTTGGTCTGGCGTCAGCTACAGAGTCAAGATCTACAAGCAAATCAATGTGAGAGTCTTGTTAGCCAACAAGCAGATCTGCGCCGAAGCTACACCGATGCTATATGGAGGCAATGTCTACACCTTCGGAGACTATGGCAGATTTCACATCTGGAGCAAGCAGATCGACATGTCGTTTGCGCGGCTGACAGTCGTCGAGATCTATGGCGACAACCTTTCCAGAATGGTGCTGCCGAAGTTCTCAGTGCGGGCGGAAGGCTTGAGAACTCTGAAGTTGAGCATTGATGCTCTCGAGATGGGTAATCATAAGGGTACGGCGGAGATGCTATCGATGTTCTTGGATGTCGGCTTCAAGAAGGTAGCGCAGGAAGGAGAGGAGAAGCAGGTGCATGCTTGCGAAGTCATCGTGGTAGAGTCTCCTACTTCGAAGATGTTACGAAAGCTGTACCAGAGCAGGACACACTCGGGTGGATATCCGGAGATCGAAGATGTGGCGAAGTTTGGAAATAAGGTCAGGAGAGAGCTGGGAAGGCTGTTGTGGACTATGAAGTAGAAGGGAAACTGGCAAGGAGGAGATGAGGGTGAAAGAGTCGAAGGTTGGACATACTCGGGCTGGCAGATCATTGGTGATCTCTGCTAGCAGTCGAGTAAGCTGAGCCGCTGCCTTGCCTCATGGGACACGTTATAACGAGGACAGGGAGACGAAAGATGCGCTTGAGCCATGGCAGATGCGAAATGAGCTGCGGCTATCTCGCTATCGAGCGTCGTGAAATCGACACTATCGTCTTCATCGCGCAAGCTATGTAGGCTCCTTTTATCTAGACAATGGATGACTTGGGGACAATAATATCCTGACTGTCCATATCTCAACCACATCTGTGGCAACTTCCGCGACGCATTGAATAGAGAAGCGTCCCATGATTCTTACGCTTGTTCGGAGTTGCCTCCGGCGTACACCGCACTCGTGAGACATACTGACAACGTTGATGCAGTTGTGCTATCTCCTTGAAACAATGCCTCTTCGCCATGATTTGGCATTGTGCTCGACGGGCAGTTCGAGCGAGCAAACATTGACCCGGCGAAGAAGGAAGCAAGCAAGCAGGTATGGCGTTATCTCTTACCGACTTTTGAAAAAGCAGCAAGAAGATAAGTCTGCCACCAATAATTTCGCCTTTTGAAGCGCTGGTTTGTAAGTTATATAATAGTAATACTATATAGCAAGTATTTAGTAATATTTATTAAGCGATACTAGGTAGTAATATATATATAGATACTAAATTAGTTAGATTAAGAAAGTAGCTATATAGATTATATATACTAGTAAATATTATATACCTATATAAATTAATATTATTAGATATAAAATACTTCTAGAACTTTATATTTCTACTACTTTCTAGTATCTTACTTTAGAATAACTTTTTAAAAAATAATAAGTCTAGTACTAGGAACTATTTAGTATATTAGATTTTATTATAAGATACCTTTTAGAATATTTTATATTAATAGAGATAGTATAACTAAAATATATATAGTTATTAGTAGATAGATAAAAGCTATACTACTAAAAAAGAATACTAGTAATATAAGTTATACTAGTAATATAGAACTAAGAAATAGATATTCTAGTACTAGAGTAAGTAGATAGAACTAAAGTATAACTAGTATAGATATATTATAGTTCCTACTAATAGGTAGGTCTACTAGAACTAAAATATCTAAAGTAGAAAGACTAATCTCTCTAATTTCTCTATTTTTAAAAAATTAAAAAAAGTACTAAAATTAAAAAAAGAATCTCTTTTATATATATAGGTAATAAGTATTATAATTATAAGTAGTTATTATATATAACTTACTATTCTATTTTACTAATTAGAATATAAGAATCTTTTTTACTTACTTTTTTATAGATATATTAATAAGCTCTAACTAGATTAAGCTTAGCCTCTACTTAGTAAGATTATTAGGTTTTCTATAATCTAATAGCTTTATATACTCTTTATAATATATCTATTATAGAAAGCTCTAGAAAAACTTCTACTTCTAGTAAAGTAGAAACTATTTAATTTTTATAAATCTAGGTAAATACTAGATAACTCGACTTTAAAAATTTTAAAGTTACTAAGCTAGACCTCTATTATAGAGACTATAATAAACTATCTACCTAGTTTAATTAACTAGCTTTATACTTTAGGTTTAATAAAGTTAAAAATAAAAATAAAATACTATTTACTTCTACCTTCCTTTATAGACGCGCTAAATACTAGCTTAAGCTATATCTAGAATTCTACTTTTATAATAATAAAAATAAAAATAGAATTTTTACTAAATATAATTAGTTTAGAAGCTAGATAACTACTCTATTTAGAATCTCTAATAAAGTTAGTACTACTATCTATATTATATAGTATCTTAAATAGACTACTTCTATATCCGAGTATATAGCTAAGTTCTAGAAGTATATATATATTATTAGTTAGAATAATAAAGCCCTCTAAGTAATATACTATAGAGGTCTTAAAAATTAAGTTAAAAACAAACTAGCCTATACTAAGTAAGTAGTTATTATTAAGAACCTTACCTAGTTAATTAAAGAAACTATTAAAATTAATAATAGCTTCTATAAATAAGCTTTTAAAAAATAGTATAACTCTAAAGTAGCTAGAGTAGCTAGATATACTACTAAATAATAAGGAAGAACTAGCTACTTCTTAGCTAGAGATAAGTACTAAGAATAATAGTAACTAAGATTATAGCTATACTATAGTCTATAACTAATAGAGCTTAATAATATTAAGAAAGGTAAAAAGTTTAGAGCTAGAAGTAAAAAGAAGCTCTATAAAAAGTAAAAAGAACTAACCTATTATAGATATAGTAAGAAAAACTATATAAAAAGAGACTACTATTTAAAGAATATAGTATAGTAATAGCCTTTTAATATAATATAGTAGAAGAGAAATAGATAAAGAAGTTATAATAAATCTATAACTTTTTATAAGTAAGTCTAATTCTTTAGTATAATAGAATAATAAGTAAACCTCGACCTATACTAAGAAAGATAAGTCGAATATAGAAGCCTTTACTAGTAATTCTATTATAATAACTTATACTAGATATATATATCTTCTAAGAGAGATGCGAACTTTTAGCCTAGCTTTCTAAGTAAAAGTATAAGTTTATAGCTAATCTAATAGTATAGAAATAGAAGCAAACTACTATCTATTCTAAATAAACTATAAGAACTCTATTCTAAGCTAAGGCTTACTAATAAAGAAAATATTAATAAGTTTTATTATAATAAAAAAAATTATTTTTCTAAAATTAAATTTAAAAAAAAAGAATAAAACTAGTTTATAGAAGAAAGTTCTAAAAAGAAGTAACTCTCTAAATATAATAAAAATAATATAAATAATAAAAATAAAAGTTCTAAAAAATTAGATATAGATATTAAGATTATAACTTTTACTATAGATATACTAAGCTAAATTAAATAAATTATTCTAAATCTAGTATAAAATTATAAGTATATTTTTCTAAAAGTTAGAAGAAGAAAATACTTCTATCTATTTAAGCTAGATACTATACTTAATAGAATAAGATATATATTCTAGAATTACTAATATATTAAAATTAACTATAGGTTTAATACTTTTATATAAGAAAAAGTTCTAATTAGAAGTATATATACTCTATTTAGATATATTACTCTAAATAGAGAAATTATTATAAACTAGATATATAAAGCTATTAAAGAACTTAAAAGAAAGTATACTTTTACCTAGTAATATTAATCTAAAACTACTTATAATAAGATATAGATAGAAAAGAATCTATATTAGATAATTAGAGAAATAGAATAATAGATCTATAAGTAGCTTACTAAAAAAGCTACTATTACTCTATTAGAAAAAGAATTAATTCCTAGAAAATAAGTATCTCTAGAAAGTTCTATAATATAAATACTTAAGTATTAATAATAGTCTTCTATATAAAAATTATTATTAATAGTTATAAGCTACTAGCTATAATAGACTCTAGAGCAAGTAGAAACTTTACTTTCGAGTTATTTATAAAATATTATAGACTTATAATCTAGTATAAGAAAAAAGAGTATAAATTAATTATAGTAGATAGATTATTCTTACCTAGTATAGAGTAAGAAATAATACTACTACTACTTACTATCTAATAGTACTATAAGATAATTATTCTAGATATTACTAATATAGCTAGTTATAATATTATTCTAGGTATACCTTAGTTAAAAAAGTATAATCTAGTAATTAACTAGAGAAAAGAAGTACTTATATTTAAGAAATATAATTATATTATTAATATTTAGCTTATATAGTAGTAGTATTTACTAGTAGATAAAGCTAAATAGTTTAACTAGACCGAACTTGCGCTACTACAAGCTATAGAAGTAGACTTACTCTAGATAGATACCTTAATAATAGTATAGAGTTACGAAGTTATAGGTACTAATAGAAGTAATACTCTATTAAAAAATACTACTTTAGAACTAGATATTTCTAAAAAGTATTAAAAGTAGTTAAAACTTTTTAAAAAAGTCGAGGAACTAGAAGCTCTATCTAAATACTAGAAATAGAACTATAGAATTATACTAAGACCTAATAGAGAGCCTCTATTTAAACTATTATAAAAAAAATCTAAAAAAGAGCTCTAGAAAAAAGATAAATAGTTAAAGAAAATACTTATAAAATAATAGATCTATAAGTTATAATCTAGTACTAGAGCCCTAACTATATTTATTCTAAAACCTAATAGGAAGTTATAACTAGTAGTCGATTATCGAAAACTAAATAAAATTACTATTAAGAACTAATACCTATTACCTAATATTAAAAAACTATAGAATAGACTTATAGAATCTAACTAGTATATAAAAATCGATTTATAAAATATATTCTATACTATCTATATAGTAGAAGGTAAGAAATAGAAAATAGTATTTCGAATATACTATAGACTTTATAAGTTTAGAGTTATACTTATAGAACTAACTAATATACTAGCCTTCTACTAGAAGATAGTAAATAATATTTTTAGAGACCTACTTAATATATATATTATTATATATATAGATAATATTCTTATTTATACTAAAAGGCCTCTATAGAAATATATTAAATAAGTCTAGAATATTTTCTAATAACTTATAAATATAGAATTCTATACTACTCTAGAAAAGTATAAGTTCTATAAAATAGAAGTTAAGTTTCTAGAATTTATTCTAAGCTTTTAAGAAATTAAAATTAATCTAGTAAAGATAGAGTTAATATAAACTTAGCTAGTATCTAAAATAGTTAAAAAAGTATAATTATTTCTTAGACTAGCTAATTATAACTAGAAGTTTATTAAGAACTACTCGAGGCTCTCTATACTATTAAATAAGCTTATATAGAAGGATAGAAAGTAGAGCTAGAGTATAGAGTAAGTAAAAGCTTTTAAAGTACTTAAGATATTATACTACTAGATACTAGTACTATAATTATTTAATAGGAAATATAAAGTTAAACTAGAGACTAATATATTAAATATAGCTATAGAAGTATACTTTATATAAAAGTATAATAGAAAGAGATACCTAGTAGCTTACTACTTAAAGAAACTAACTTCTATAGAATAGAACTATAATATTTATAATAAAAAGTTACTTATAATTATTACTATAATATAGTACTAGTAAGTATATATAGAAGGAGCCTCTAAGCTTATAATTCTTTCTAATTATAAGAATCTAACTTACTTTACTATAATAAAAGTACTAATATAATAATAGGCCTACTAGTTAGAACTACTTAGTTAATATAAGTTCGAAATTTACTATATACTAGAAAAAGATAATAGTTAGGCTAATATACTAAGCTACTAAAGTAACTATATAGAAGGAAAAGAACTAGTATACTAGAAAGTACTTAGAGCTAATCTAGATAGAAGCCTAAGCTCGAACTTAATAGAGTTTAACTATATTATATAAGTTTTTTAGAATATAGAAGAATAGTTCTTTATATTATAAAAGAAGTATTAGATACTAAAGGACCGAGAAAATAAGTATATATAATACTACTATAATAATCTATAATATAGATACTCTAGAACTATAAAGACTATAGAGTTAATTTAAAGAAACTTTAGCTTTCTATATATATATAAATATATATTATAATATATTAAATACTACAAGCCCTACTAATAGAATAAGGTAGACTAATATATAAAATATAGATATATCTAATTCTATACTCCTCTATATTAACTATAGAATAAAGTTATAATAGACTTTATTATAAAGTTACTTTTATTATAAAACTAGATTATAGGAATTAGCTATAATATAATACTAGTTATAGTCGATAGGCTTACTAAATATATATACTTTATTACTACTAGTAAGATATATACTACTAAGTAACTTAGATACTTTATTATAAATAGACTTATAAAATATTATAGATTTCTAAAAGTATTTATTATAAATAGAGATAAGCTTTTTACCTCTAACTACTAGAAGACCTTAGTTAGTATACTCGGAATTAAGTATAAGCTATTAATAGTATATTATTCTTAAATAGATAGATAGACTAAAAAAATAAACTAAATACTAGAATAATACTTATAATACTATATTAATTATATATAAAATAACTAGTTAGCGCTACTACTAATAGTATAGCTTATACTAAATAATTAGTAATTAGAAATAATAAAGGCTATACTATTCTTTTTAAATTATAAATAAAACTAGAATTTTTTTAAAAAACTTTTATTTTACTTATAGGTAGAATATACTATAATTATAAATAAAGATTTAAAAAACCTCTATAAGAAACTAGAAGAACAAATTATAGACTTGTAACTAATAATAGCTAGGCTATATAATATTAAATAAAAAATAGTACTTTAGCTAAAAAAAAGAAATAAAGTCTATTTTTTTATAAAAAAATTTAAAATAAGAAGAAAGATAAAGAAACTAGATTAAGTTAAAGTTAGACTATTTTTAATTAATAAACTATAAGAACTAGTTAACTACTAACTTAAGCTACTAAAAGATATAAAGATCTACCTAGTATTTTATATATTATTACTAGAATCTATAGATACTAAAATACTTTATTAAAAAATATTCTACTTCTAACTTAAAAAAAAGAATATATTTAAAGTAGAAAAAATTCTAGAATAAAAAAATTAGAACTACTTAATTAAATAGAAAGAATATAATAAATTAGAAAATATCTAGAAACTAAAGTCTAACTTTATAAACTACTACTAGCTTCTAGTATAATTTTACTAGAGTCTATAAAAAAAGAAAGTATTAGGCCTTTCTAGAAGGAGTCTAGAATACTATTAGCTATACTCTAAGTCTAAAGTAATAGAGAAAGCGCTATAGTAGAAGAATCTAGATCTAATACTATAAACTCTTTCTAAACTTTTTTATTTTTATTAAAAAAAGTATAATTTTTAAAAGTATAACTTTTAGCTATTTTCTAGTCTACTATATCTAGTTATTTATAAAAATATATTTCCTTTATATAAGCTATTACTAGCGCCTCTTTTACTATATCGAGCTCTTTTAATAACTTTTTCTACTAAGCTAAGAAATATTTCTATTTTCTTTTAGTAACTTTTATATTATAGCCTTTTAGGTTATACTACTAGTACTTAGTATACTAACCTAATAAGATATATATTTTATATATATAACCTTTTCTTTTATATATATTATATAGATATATTATAGAATCTTTTTTATAAAATATTTCTTTAGCTTTTTTATAATAATATAAAGTATATTTTAATTTTAATAATAATATAATAGTTTAGTAGAAAAAAAAAAAATAAAAAAGTATTTTTATATATATAAGTAATAAGTATTATAATTATAAGTAGTTATTATATATAACTTACTATTCTATTTTACTAATTAGAATATAAGAACCTTCTTTACTTACTTTCTTATAAATATATTAATAAGCTCTAACTAGATTAAGCTTAGCCTCTATTTAGTAAAATTATTATATTCTCTATAACCTAATAAGATAATACTAGTAATAGATAGATAAGTAATATTATAAATAGAGATATAACTAGTATACTAAATTCTCTATTTAATAGATTACTTTCTAGTTTATAAATAGTAATAGAAATACCTAATAATAATATAATATTAATAAAGTAGTATAAGCTTCTAGACTAGAAAAAGTATAAGTAGTATACTTTTAAAAAGTAGTATTATAAGTAGAGATAGATAGAGAAAAAGAAATTAGCTAGTAACTAACTAGCCTATACTTAGCTAGATAATAATCTCGAGTAAAGTATTTTTATATATAGTTAGTATATTTAGAATATTAAAAATAAAAAAAAGAATCTAGAAAAAGTATTTTAGAAGTAGAGTTCTACTACTTCTATAATAGATAGATTAAATAAGTTATATAGTAGTACTATAGAAGTAGAAAAAATTATTTAAAGTACTACTTCTAGCTCTATAACTTTTAATTAATATATATTAATACTACTATTTAAATTAATTACCTTTTATATAAAAGTTACTAGCCTACTAAAAGCTACTAGTTTTTCGATTAATACTAGTTCTACTAGAAATATTTATTTTAAAAAGCTTTCTCTAAATATTATAAATATAGTAATAGTAACTTCTAAAATATTAAATAAAAAAAAAGCTATACTATATCTATATCTCTATAAAGTATCTCTAGTAATAATAGTAATTTTCTAATAGAGTTAGATAGTAGTATACCTACTTATATTAAAAACCTTCTAGTAGTAGAGTACTCTAAATATTAGACTCTAAGTATTAGAAATATAAATAAAAAAAACTCTATACTAGTTCTTTAATTAGATCTTCTATAGTAGTAGACTTCTAAGCCTATAAGCTAGAAGAAATAGAAAAAGCTATTAGTTATATAAATATATAAAGTAGCCTAGCTCGAAACTAAAAGAAATAAAGTAGATCTAGATTTTATTATAATTATTAATAATAATAAAATAGTAGATAAAGTACTATAATATACTTAGTCTAGCTTAAAGAAAGAAAGTAATTTAAACTTTATAATACTTAACTAGAATCTATTTACTACTTAAATTTAGAATTAGATACTAGTAAAAATCTAGAAGTATCTAGCTAGAAAACTATTTCTAGAAGTACTATCTAGTAAAAAAAACTTACTATATAAAATATAATTAAAGTTATATATTTAATAAATATAAAAAAAAGTAAGAAAAAATATATACTATTTCTAAATAGAATAAAAGTAGACTAGAAATATTTTATAAATACTATAGTTATAGAAAAGATCTATCTATAACTAGTAGAAGCTAGTAGTTTAGTAATTCTACTAAAAATATCTATAAACTAGTCTACTAAGCTATTTAATATACTAGTATACTTATTATACTAGATACGAGAGTAGCTAGTATTAGTAGTATAAGTTTTAGAAAAAATAGTTAAATAATAAATAGCTAAGTTTATAAATATATTTTTTCTATATAAAGAAAATATTAAGTTTATAAGTTTGTTACTATAAAATAGATTTATAATTCGAGAAGACTATCTAAGTAGTCTTTTATTACTAAATAGAAATCTAAATATAAAAATAAAAATAAAAGAAATATTAATCTAGAATTTAGTTAGAGCTATTAAAACTTCTACTAGATAACCTAGGCTTATAATTAATATATTTTAAGTACTATAGTAAAATATTAATATAATTATAGTATCTAAAAGTAATAGTACTTTTATAGATATACTATAGTATTAGTAGATATATTAGAATACTACTATATAGAAATCTACTTTATAAGCTAAAGCAAATAGTATATTATATAGCTAAGATACTAGAGTAGCTTAGAAAGAAAATAGCCTAGAAAGAAAAATAGCTATATTTTATTTAAATAAGCTCGGGCTTAGCTAGTTAAATTAGAAATTAATCTAGTATATTTTTAGATAGTAGATATAGTAGCTTTAAAATACTCTAAGTTCTATAAGTTTATAATATTAGTTATCTATTATTAAAAATAACTATAGGTTCTACTTTAATAGTAATTAGGTTACTAGAATAGAATAATATTTATATAGCTTATTTTATATCTATCTAGCTTTTCTATAACTTTATTATTTTTAATAAATATAGCTTAGATCTAGTTACTTCTAGAGTTACTAAAGCTAGAAAAGTTTATTTTAATAAAATACTTAATTTTATAAAAAATAGTCTCTATAAATAGTAGTACTATAAGTCTAATATATATTTATTAATTCTTCTATTCTAGAAGTAGTAGCTATATATTTTTAGTACTATTTTATATTTTATAGTTATTACTATACTAAGTAACTTTTCTATAGTTATTTAGAGTTAGGCTATAGATATAAGCTATATAATCTTTTAGACTAGATAGTACTAGTATTATCTAAACTCGAAGCTAAAAATAACTTTTCTCGAACTTAGAAAAGCTTATTTTAAATTAGATTTTTACTACTATAAAACTTAGAAAAATAAGCTTAGAATAAAATTAAATAACTATAACTAGAATAGAGTATTTATTATAAAGTAGTTTTTTCTATTCTAGAGCCTATAGCTATACTACTAAAATTAATATCTAACTTAATTCTAAAAGATACTAAATATATAGTTATTATTCTATAAGCTTACTAAAGTCTAAGTAATTCTACTAACTATAAGTAGTTAATTTATAATTTATATAATATTATACTAAATATAATTTTAAATAAAGTAAGTATAGAACTATTATAATAACTTTATTAGAAGTATAGAAGTAAGATTATAAAATAGATTCTAAATATTTAGAATACTATTAAAGTATTAGAATATTATAGCTTTAGCTTCTAGATATAATAAAAATAACTTATTATAATTAGTTAAATAAAAACTATTTAATATAACTATAGTAATTTAGATAAAATATATATAATCTACTATATTAGTAGTATAGCTTTTTAAAAATACTAGGTATATATATTTAACTAACTATTAATAGATTTATATTTTTTATAAAGTATTAAATAAATATTTTCTAGACTTTCTAAAATATAGAAAAAGAGCTATATTTTAGATTTTTTAAGTCGAGTATATAGTAATCTATTAGTAAACTAAGTTATAGAATTAGCTATAATTATTCGAGTTAAATTCTAGTAGATATTATTTATTTATATAAGTTCTTATATTTTATAATCTATTATATTATAGTTAGCTTCTTCTATTTAAATAATATATAAAGTATCTATTTAAAAATATAGTATATCTAGTTAATAAATTACTATAATTATATTTTTTATTATTTATAAAAAATTAATAATTAGTTTTTTTTTTATTTTTTAAAATATAGTTAATTTTATTATTTTATATTACTATAGGCTACTCTAGTAATAACTTAGTATAATATATTTTACTTAATTATCTTCTTTACTAATATATAACTATAAATAATAATTATTATTACTAATATTAATTATCTAAGTTAGAAGTTATAAAGTATTAGTATTAGAATAATTTATATATTCTTTTTTATATTATTAAAGCTAATCTATAGCTTACTATACTATAACTTTATTTTAAATATTTATAATTATTAGTCGACTTTTAATATACTTTACTATAAAGTTATTAATAGTCTATTAGTACTATTTTAGTATATAAGTCTAACTAACCTAGCTCTACTATAATTTTCTATTTAATTCTATTATTTTAAAAAGAAATACTATCTAGTTTACTTAGCTATAAAAAATTATTTAAGCTTACTATAGTAAGTATTCTAGATATAGCTTTATATATATTAAAGAAAGTATTATTTTCTATAAGTATACTCTTCTAGACTAGTTAACTAGGCTTAGAGTAGTAGATTACTCTATTTCTACTAAGCTAGTACTTACTAGTATTTCTAGCTTTAATAATATTTTTTATTTTATTATTTTTATTAAATATTTTATTATAATTACTATTACTAAATTTATTATAGTTTTATATATATCTATATAGGCTTAGACTTACTTATAATAGATTTAAATTCCTCGAATAGTATAAGCCTACTTAGAGTAGTATAGAGCTTATATTTACTAGCTCTACTAGCTTTTTCGAATTTATTTTTTATATAATATTTATAATCTATTTTAGTATATAGCTTTAGAAGTATTTCTAGTAAGAAGAAGATTCTTTAATACTAAGTATAAAGCTTAGAAGTAGATATTACTACTTAGCTTCTAATATAGCTATTAGTAAAAGCTAAAATAGTAAAATAGCTAAAATAAGTATAAAGTATAGTAATTAAGTTAGTATAAACTAAGTAGCTAATTAGTAGTTAGCTACTCTATAGATAATAAGTAATAAATTAGTAATTTTAGCTATAAAGCTTCTAGTATATACTTTATATAAGCTAAAGCTTACTACTATATATACTATATATTTATAGATAAGTACTAGAATACCTTTCTATAAAGCTACTATACTAGTTATAAAATAGTATATTTTATATATTAGTAGAAAGAATCTAGAATATCTTTTTAGGCTAATACTTTTAATTTTCTATTATAATAATTTTTTTTTATCTAGTTATAAACTTTTTATATATAGCTAACTTAGATTAAAGCTATCTAGCTTAAGCTAATTTAAGTTAGAATTATCTATTTTATAGTTAATTATATATATAAATAAAGAAAATAGAAAGTAAAAACTTTATTTAATAGTATAAGTTTTAGTAGCTATTTTTTTATTTTCTATTAGCTTTTTTTCTATTTATTTAAACTAGACTAAGAACTTCGATATTATTAGAAATATATATATATATAAATTTTTAATAGTATAGAAAGTAGAGTATATATAAATTTTTATAATAGATATATTAGTTATACTTTACTTTTATTTTATTTTTTAATACTACTTTTTTCTAAACTAAGCTAAAGCTTTTTATATATTATTTATTTTTTTATTTATAAAAGAAATAGATATATATATTAGAGGCTCTACCTAGTTTATTAGCTCTAGTACTTCTAATTTTATATAAAAAAAAATAGTATTTAATATATTATTTATTAAAGTACTATAGCTTATTTATAATATACTTAATATAACTTATATATCTAGTATTACTAGCTTCTATCTTATTAACTAATAATACTAGTATATAGCTACTTCTATATAATTCTATTATATATATATTATTCTTAGAAGCCTAGAGCTACTTATCGAGAATATAAAATAATAGAGCTCTATTTTATTAGTAAATAATAGCTTTAGATATATTTATAGGCTTACTATATAAAGTAATATATATTATAGCTAGTATACTTATATATATAAGTAGAAGCCTAATACTAATAGATACTAACTTATACTATTTTACTACTAGAACTTTTTTATACTACTTACCTACTTTCTAGACTAGCTACTAGTACTAGTTTATAAATATAATATTTCTATTCTATTTTACTTATTATTAATATTTTATTTAAAAAGCTTTCTAGGTATTAATTATATATTTAGAACTTTAGACTATATAGTCTACTAAGAAATATATTAGATACTCTAATTAAGCTACTAGAGCTAGACTCTAGTAATTTTACTTTAGCTATATTACTAAATCTATATACTATTAGCTTTGCTAGTAATACTACTATTTTAACTAACTATTATTATAAAGCTCTTTTTAAACTAGTAGCTTAGAAGAATTCTAATTTAAAGGAAGTTAAATATAAATATATATATATAAAGTATTATATACTTCGAAAAAACTAAAAGAAAAGGAAACTATATTCTAAGCTAATACTTTTAAAAAAACCTAGTAAAAGAGTACTTACTATTAGATAGCTTTTTAGCTTCTTACTATATAGATATAAAGAGCCTAAACTTACTTACTAGTAGAAGTTTACTAACTTTAATATACTTCGAACTTTATAACTAGAGAATATAGATACTAGTATACTAGAGTAGGCTATAAATTATATTAAACTTCTTTTACTATCTATTCTAGAGCTCTATATAGAATTAGATAAAACTAGATCGAGCTCTATAATACTACTCTAATCTCTACTATTATTAATATACTTAATAGTTCTTAGCTATATTAATAATAAAATACTAAATACTATTATAAGCTATAATAGAACTATTTTATAGTAACTTTTAATTACTAATTTTTTATACTCTATTTATAATTTTTACTATTTTAAGTAGGCCTATTAACTACTTAAGTATTTAAATATTATAATTATATATATATAGAAAGTAACTAGTATAAATATAAATTTTATAAAGAATTAAAGCTTTATCTAATATTCTAGAATTTATACTTAACTTTAAACTATTCTATTAGTATTAGTAATAAACTTCTATATAATAAATCTCTATTTAATCTAGTTATATATAATAAAAACTATAAAAAAAACTTTATATATAGAATACTTATTAACTATACTATTAATAGTATTTTTACTAGTACTATTTTTTAATATATTACTATAGCTATAGATAAAGCTTATTTTTCTATTATATAGTTTTAAGCTTAATATTATTAGAGCTAGTATTATAATTTTTTATTAGTAGAACTACTATAGTTAGTAGAGATTTTAAATCTATTAATACTTTATATAATAATAAATATATAGTTTTAATCTAGAAGATAATAGGTAAAATAAAGTAGTTATTAATAAAATAGATTATAGCTAGAAACTATAAAAATAGTTTATAAATATATTAGAAAAGTAGCTAGTATAGCTAGTAGATATAGAAGCTATATTTTATATTTTCTAGCTAGAAAATATAAGTTATAATTAGAAAGAGAACTAGAATAGCTTTCTACTTTAGTAAATATAATAGAAATATAATACTCTATAGTTAGACTTTTATATACTATTTTTTTATATAATATTTTTATATTATATCTTTTTTAAAAAAATTTAAAATTTCTTTAGCTACTAGATCTATATACTTTAGAATATTATATAGATCTATATAGGTTATACTTATAATAATTAACTTTTTTATATTCGAGCTAAGAAGTACTAAAAGTCTCTTAGTATACTATAGAGAGCCTACCTCTAAGCTAGCTACTAGAAGTACTAGTTATAATAGATATATATTATTATAGTTTATATACTATAAAAATATTTTTATAGATTTACTAAGTATATATTATATATAGAAGTAATTAGTAGTATTTAGACTAGATCTACTACTAATTATACTAAGTATTCTAATTATACTAAGTAGGCTTTATTTAGAGTAATTAGAGTAATTAATAAAATTAAAAAAATTTTTTATATTAGAATTATAAATATTATATTTCTAGATAGTTATTATATATAACTTACTATTCTATTTTACTAATTAGAATATAAGAACTTTTTTTACTTACTTTTTTATAGATATATTAATAAGCTCTAACTAGATTAAGCTTAGCTTCTATTTAGTAAAATTACTAGATTCTCTATAATCTAATATATATATTTATAAAAGTAAATATATTAAATATAGTAACTAGAAGTAGGCTACTAGATAGTATCTTATTTTCTAATATTAGATAGTAGCTTCGAAAAGTATAATAGTATTTATATATTTTAATTAGATTATTTAAAGTATTATTAATTAGTAGATTAGATATATACTCTATATATTATAACTATTCTATAATATTCTCGAAGATTATAAATAGTACTACTAGATTTTTATCTCTATTCTAGTCTAGGTAAGTTATATTACTATTACTAATACTATTTACTATTATAATAGTTTTAATACTTCGATTTCTTATTACTACTACTATACTATATCTAGTATCTATATAGATTCTAATAACTATAATATTATTCGAATCTATAAAGTTTTACTATTAGAGGTAGTTAATAATACTACTAATATTACTAATATATATATTATAGAATTTTCTAAAAAGTATAGAAAACTACTACTTCTATCTTAGTATAATATATTATAAACTACTATAATAAAGCTATTATTAGTAAGCTTCTAGATATATATATTTATAATTTACTTTTTAATACTATCTACTAGATATATAATAATAACTACTAGACTTCTAGATATAGAGTTAGTATAGTTTAAAGCTATAGATATTATATTATTCGAGCTATTATATAGAAGTACTATAAAAGTAATAGTATCTATATAGAATATATATTAGTTAAAGAAAATAGAAGGCTATACTATAGAATCTATAATTTTATTTTTTATATTTAATATTTTAGCTACTACTATAATTAGTAAAAAAAAGTTTATAGTTTTAAAATAAATATAAAAAAAAAGTATCTAGATACTAGAATAGAAAGTTTCTATTATTTAATCTTTATATATAATATAATTTATATTTAAAGTATTCTTTCTTATTAGACTAAAAGGCTTAAAGCCTCTTCTAACTTTCTATTACTATAGTCTAAAATAATTAAAAGAAAAAATATAATATTATAGAATTAATCTAATAAAAAAATAATTTAAACTAAGTAAGCTAGATAGGTATTATATCTAGTATAGTAGTTTCGAAACTACCGAAGAATCGAAGATATATATTATAGTTCCTACTAATAGGTAGGTCTACTAGAATTAGAATACCTAAAATAGAAAAACTATTTTTTCTAATCTTTTATTTTTTAAAAAATTAAAAAAAGTAACTTAGATTTTTCTACTTTCTCTATTTTTAAAAAATTAAAAAAAGTACTAAAATTAAAAAAGAATTTTTTTTATATATATAGATAATAAGTATTATAGTTATAAATAGTTATTATATATAACTTACTATTCTATTTTACTAATTAAAATATAAAATTTTTTTTTATTTACTTTTTTATAAATATATTAATAAGCTCTAACTAGATTAAGCTTAGCCTCTACTTAGTAAAATTATTAGATTTTCTATAATCTAATAGCTTTATATACTTTTATAATATATTTATTATAGAAAGCTTTAGAAAAACTTCTACTTCTATTTAATTTTTATAAATCTAGGTAAATACTAAATAACTCGACTTTAAAAATTTTAAAGTTACTAAGCTAGACTTCTATTATAGAGACTATAACAAACTATCTATCTAGTTTAATTAACTAGCTTTATACTTTAGGTTTAATAAAGTTAAAAATAAAAATAAAATACTATTTACTTCTATTTTCTTTTATAAATATACTAAATACTAGCTTAAGCTATATCTAGAATTCTACTTCTATAATAATAAAAATAAAAATAGAATCTTTACTAAATATAATTAGTTTAGAAGCTAGATAACTACTCTATTTAGAATTTCTAATAAAGTTAGTACTACTTCTATATCTAAGTATATAGCTAAGTTCTAGAAGTATATATATATTATTAGTTAGAATAATAAAGCTCTCTAAGTAATATACTATAGAAGTTTTAAGAATTAAGTTAAAAACAAACTAGCCTATACTAAGTAAGTAGTTATTATTAAAAACCTTACCTAGTTAATTAAAGAAACTATTAAAATTAATAATAGCTTCTATAAATAAGCTTTCGAAAAATAGTATAACTCTAAAGTAGCTAGAGTAGCTAGATATACTACTAAATAATAAAAAAGAACTAGCTACTTCTTAGCTAGAGATAAGTACTAAGAATAATAGTAACTAAAGTCGTAGCTATACTATAGTCTATAACTAATAGAGCTTAATAATATTAAAAAAGGTAAGAAGTTTAGAGCTAGAAATAAAAAAAAGCTTTATAAAAAATAAGAAGAACTAACCTATTATAAATATAGTAAGAAAGGCTATATAAAGAGGAACTACTATTTAAAGGATATAGTATAGTAATAGCTTTTTAATATAATATAGTAGAAGAGAAATAGATAAGAAAGTTATAATAGAATAATAAATAAACTTCTACTTATATTAAGAAAGACAAGTTAAATATAGAAGTTTTTACTAGTAATTCTATTATAATAACTTATACTAGATATATATATTTTCTAAAAAAAATATAAACTTTTAGCCTAGCCTTCTAGGTAAAAATATAAGTTTATAGCTAATCTAATAGTATAGAGATAGAAGCAAACTACTATCTATTCTAGATAAACTATAAGAACTCTATTCTAAGCTAAAGCTTACTAATAAAGAAAATATTAATAAGTTTTATTATAATAAAGAAAATTACTTTTCTAAAATCGAATCTAAGAAAAAAGAATAAAACTAGTTTATAGAAAAAAGTTCTAAAAAGAAGTAACTTTCTAAATATAATAAAAATAATATAAATAATAAAAATAAAAGTTCTAAAAAATCGAATATAGATATTAAGATTATAACTTTTACTATAGATATACTAAGCTAAATTAAATAAATTATTCTAAATCTAGTATAAAATTATAAATATATTTTTCTAAAAGTTAAAAAAAAAAAATACTTCTATCTATCTAAGCTAGATACTATACTTAATAGAATAAAATATATATTCTAGAATTACTAATATATTAAAGTTAACTATAGATTTAATATTTTTATATAAAAAAAAGTTCTAATTAGAAGTATATATACTCTATTTAGGTATATTACTCTAAATAGGGAAATTATTATAAACTAGATATATAAAGCTATTAAGGAACTTAAAAGAAAGTATACTTTTACCTAGTAATATTAATCTAAAACTACCTATAATAAAATATAAATAGAAAGAAATCTATATTAGATAATTAGAGAAATAGAATAATAGATCTATAAGTAGCTTACTAAAGAAGCTACTATTACTCTATTAGAAAAAGAATTAACTTCTAGAAAATAAGTATCTCTAGAAAGTTCTATAATATAAATACTTAAGTATTAATAATAGTCTTCTATATATATATAAAAATTATTATTAATAGTTATAAGCTACTAGCTATAATTATTAAAAATAGAGTAGTAGAAGCTTTCTCGGAGGTATTTCGGGTAGATCTAGGTCGTATCTCGGCATAGAATGTTTTAGAAAGCTATAGAAGCTTATAGGTAGATATATAGTAGTAGTAGTAGTAGAGAGTCGAAAAATTCTTTATATTAGAGTTGGCTATCTAGAGGGAACTCTATAGGTCCTTATATACCCTCCTATAGCTTTACTAGAAGGTTCTATAGTACGCATATATATATGCTAAGCTATACTAGCTTATATAGCCTCTAGGACTAATTGGGAATAGAATAGAAGTCCCTAGAAGGTTTTAGAACCTCCTAGATAGATTGCTTACTAATAGGCGTTCTATAGTATTCTATAGCTTTCTAGAACTCTAGAATCGTAGAATATAGTAGAAACTACTATAGTAGACTTACGTAAGCATATAGCTATAATCCTAGTAGCCTAGATATTAATTACTAGAATACTCTAGAAGATGCTAGAAGCTTCTAGGTAGGTCTAGTTATATAATTATATAATTATATAATCTAGTTATATAACTATATAGGTCGATATAGACCTACAATTACATAACTCGGATCACGTGAGCTGATTATGTAATCGACTACCTAATACTAGATCTAACCTAACGCTCTAGAGTTAAGCTTATATTTTTAACAAGCCCTCTTAAGCTCTACTTTATAATCTATTAATAACTTCTTAGTATTTCTTCTTCTATTAATACCTATTACTAATCTATATATATATATAGCCTATAATCTAGGCTATATATTAAGGCTAGAAGACTTCTAGAAATCTAGAATTCTCTAAATAGATTCTTAGTATAATACTAAATATTCTTATAATTACTAATTCTAATTAGTCTATAGGTATCTCTATAGTCTATAGGATAGTTATAGGCTATTAGCTTATACTAGAGTATAATATTATATAATTAGTTATAACTATACTTAATAAATACTTTCTCTAGTCTAATTTCTAAAATATACTAGAAAATATAATAATTTAATTTCTATAGCTTATATTATTTTATAACTTAGACCTATTCTAGTAATAGCTACTCTCTCTTATAGTATTATAGTATACTATACTATTAAAACTCTATAGGGAAACTAATCTAGACTATAGAAACAAAGTCTAATTAATTATAAAAACCTATTAGAGAAAAAGGTATATAGCGCTATCTATAGCTATTTATAGCTTTTAGAAAATATATCTATATATATTCTAGTATAATCTAGTATCCCTACACGCTTAAGAGCTATAGGCTATAATAGATAGTTATATAGAGTAGAAAACAATTACAAATCTAGAGCTTTTATTAGAATATCTACTACTTATTCTTTAGTAGATACCTAAACTAGCTCTATTAAGCCTACTTATATATATTTATATATAAAGTAATATTATATATCGATATACTTAGATTTAGTATAGTATTCGGAGTTCTTAGCTAGTTCTATAGCCGAATTACTATTAGTATAGATTTTAATTATTTCGGTATTTATATCTATTTCCTTATAGATATCTCTAAGGAAGATCGCCTCTTTTATAGCCTCTTTTAGAGATATATACTCGGCCTCGTAACTAGATAGTATAATAGCCTTTTATAGTATAGAATACTAACTTATAGGTACTTATTACCCTAATAGGAAAATATAACCTATAGTCGATTTATAAGTAGTATAATCTCCCTCCCAATCTATATTACTATATCTAATAGGTAGGGGCTCAGATTATACTTTATATATAAGTACTTTATCTATAGACTTAGAGTTATTTAGATATTTCTAAATTCTATTAAAAGCTTTAAAGTATAATTAGTCTAGATTAGATATAAATCGTATAATAGAACCTATAGTATAGGCTATATCCGGCTGTGTTTTAGTCGCTAAATAGATAAGAGTACTAACCTCTTTTTAAAATACTTTAATATTATTATAGCTAGCTAGATTCTTAGCTTTTTCTAGATATATACCTTATTCTATAGGTATAGAAATAGAGTTTAGTCCTTTCTTATTATATTACTCTAGAATCTTTAATAGATAACCCTTCTATAATAAGGTTATAGTTCTATTAGAGCAATCTCTAGAAACCTCGATTTCTAAATAGGTTTTTATAGTACCTAAGTCTTCTATTTCTAGATATTTCTTAATATTAGACTTAAATTCGGATGCTAGTTCTAGAGTCGGACTAAATATAAGTATATTATTAATATAATATATTATATAGACTTCTATTTATATATTTCTAAAAGTAGCGCTATTTTTTATTAAAAAAATAAAGCTAAACTTAGCTAGTATAGATTTTAGGTATAAGTACTACTATCTACTAGCTTGTTTTAAGCTATATAAAGCTATATTAAGGTAATAGACTCTATATTTCTACCTTTTAACTTTAAATCCTTTAGATTATTTAATATATATTTCCTTATTTATAGAACTATTAGAGAAAGTAAGTTTTATATCTATTTACTCGATTTCGTAGTTCTTTAAGGCTATATAATAGAATAAGGAATACTAGGTCTTAGAGTAGTAGGTATTACTAAAAGTATTATTATAATTAAAACTTAGTACCTACTTAAATTTCTTAGTAACCTATCTACTTTTCTACTTAATAAGCTTACTATAGAGTATTCTTTTAGTCTTATAGACCTACCTCTCTTTTATAGCTTTTCTACTTTTAGGTAGGTCGACTAAAGTCTAAGTATTAAGCTTATTAAAGTCGCTAATCTTACTAGATATCGATTTAGTCTAGCTTTCTTTATCTATTCTTAGCGCCTCTTTATAAGTTATAAGATTGTCTATACTATTACTAGTAAGCTAATAAGTATATAGCGCTATTTTGTTGTCTAAACTATTATCTTCTAGAGTTCTAGAACCTCTAGAAGTAGCTTTTTCTAAATCGAGCTTTTGTAATTTTCTAGAAACTTCGATATTATCTAATAACTCGTCGGGTTCTTTATTATATAGGTTTCCTATACTAGCTCTAGCTTGATCTATAGGCATACTATTATATTCTAAAGTCCTAGAGCTCTACGACGAGTTTCTAGAACCTTCTAGAATAGGCGAATTTTCCCTATTATTCGAAGTTTCTATAGGCTTGTTAGGAGTTACTAGCTTTTCTATACTTTCTAGAGGTACTATATTACTCGGTATAATAAGTTCTACCTTTAGAAAGCTATAGAACTATCCTTCTAGTATAGTAACGTCTCTAGCCCAAACTACTTACTTTCTTTCTAAGTTGTAAAGCTTATAGTTTTTCGTATTACTATAGCCTATAAGGATTGCTTTATATACTCTAGAATCTAGTTTCTTAGGCTTAGATCTAGAGTAATAGGCTATAGATTTAAAAACTCGAATATTATCTAAGTTAGAAAGCTTATTATAGTAAATCTTATAGAGCGACTTATTATTAAGTAACGAATATAGTATTCTATTATATAGATAGACTGCAGCTTCTAGCGCCTTTCCCTAAAAGTATTTAGAGAGGCCTACCTCTATTAATAGAGCGCGCACCTTGTTTAGTAATATTCTATTAGGTTGTTCTATAAGACTATTTTATTTAGAATTATAAGAACTACTAAGTTTGTATTTTATACTACTTTCTCTTAATAGATTCTCTAACTTATTACTAGTTAGCTCGGCAGTATTATTACTTTTAAACACTTTAAGGCATAGTTATTTAAAAGTATTAGATAAAAATTTTTTAGCTTATAACTTAAAGTTTTTAATCTTAGAGTAAGCTTCTAAACTACTATTTTATTAGATTAGCTTCTAAAAACTAAGAATAACTATCTATTAGACTAATAAAGTAATAATAGCCTTACTTAGTAGAAGGCTCGATAGAGCTATAAATATTATAGCTTACTTTATCTAGATAGCTATTAGCTTTCTCTATTATTAAGTAACTAGGCTTTTAGGTATATTTACTATTAATATATACTTTGTATTTAGAACTTATAGGTTTCTCGACTTTAAAACCTATAGATTTTAGTATAGAATTGCTAATATATTCTAGCCTATTATACTAAATCTCGGCGTCGCTTTTAGACTCTATAGTACTAGGTTATAAAGCTTCGTCTTAGTATATTATATATTATTAACTATTTTCTATATAGTTACTTTAATATAATATAATATACCTCTATATATACCTCTAGCTCTAATATCTTATAATTCTTAGTATAATAAGTACCTCTCGCTAGCTACAAAAGCTCGTATTTATAGAGCTATATATACTAGTATACTAGTATACGAAATCCGAGCCTCCGAAAATATTTCCGAATCTATAATAAAATTACTACTTATATATATTAACAAATACTAATTCTACGAGAATAATAAGAGCCCTAGTTATCTATATATTTTCGATAATCGAGATAGAAGAAAAGTTATTCGTATTATATAGTAGGAGCCTAAGTTAATATATAAAGAGCTTAGGAATAAAACTAGTTTTATAGCCTTAGATAGTATACTTAAGTATATACTAAAGGACTATAGGCTTACTAACTAGGTATATAAAAAGAGGCCTAAGTTAATAGCTAAATATACGCGTTTAAAGCTTTAATTCGCGCGCGAATATATCTATTTAATACTAGAAAGATAGATATAATATATCTTTTTAGATAAGTATAGCTTAGAGTATAGCTCTAGTAAGAATAGAAAGTAGTACTAGCGCTATCTATATAAGAAATAGAATAAAGAAATAATAGAAACCTATAGAAAAAGTAAAAATATATCTATTATAGTATAGTATATAATATATAGCAACTATAAATACTCTAAATTAATTATTATATTAAGAGACCTAGATAGTATAAGATAAGGCTACTTAGCGACCTCTTATATAGATACTTTAAATAATAGACTTATACTATTCTACGAGCTAGATATAGTTTTTTAATAGAATAATACTCTAATATATATAGTACTTATAGTATATAAGTACTTCGAGAGATTAGATATTAAAATATTTATAGGCTAGCTACTTTATTTACCTAATTTGAACTATATTAAGTATATATAGCTATACCTAAAGAAAGCTATATATAAAGTATACTCTTAGCTAGATAATCTTATAAGTAAGAAGAATATATAAGACTATCTAGAGCTATACCTTCCTTATATATAGAGGTCTATAGATAAGAGAATAGTAAGAAAGTACCTAGAAAGTATAGAAGATAGGTACTAGGCTATAATTAATATAGATAGTTAGTATATATAGTTCTAAGTAATACTAATTAATCTATTTAATAGCTACTATATTTAGCTATATACTACGAGAATTTGAGCCTATATAGACTACTCTATATTATATAATTAATAATAATATACCTTAGAAGAAAATATAGTTTTCCGAATTCTTGGCAGGCGACGATTCTTTATAACTGCTTACTATATAGTTAGAGTAATTTTTTTATTTCTAGAATTTTTAGAGTTCTTATTATTAGATAGGATAGCTATATTTAGCTTATAGAGCGACTTGTTCTTATAGAACTTAGTTAATAAGTTGTTCTTAGAGCTATATAGCTCGATTATACCGTCTCTTAGTAGGGCCTTAGTCTTATAGTTATCTAGTTATAACAAACTAATAAAATTAAATAAGAACTTAGGACTATATAGGCAATTTATTAGAATTGCAACTTTATTAGTATTACTAAATTTAATCTTAATATTGCCTATACCTCTACTTATTATAGAGCCTATATTACCCTACTTTATTATAGTATTCTTATTAGTAAAAGTTGTAAAGTAGGACTTATTACTAATAATATATTAGCTAGTACCCGAGTCTAAGATCTAGGGTTCTCTAGAGTTATTTTCGGCTCTAGAATTGTTTCTAGAATCCGAGAAAGCTATAGTCTCGCTTTTCTTATTAGTTCTAGAACTTTCTAGAATTGTACTTTCTAGAATTATAGTTTAGCTATTTTGCAAATCTTTGGTTCTAGAACCTTCTAGAGTAGGCTCTATCTCTTCGATTATAGACAAGTATAGTACTTCGACTTCCTTGTTAGACTCGTTAATACTAGTAGTAACTAGCGCATCTTCTTTAGAGCTAGTACTAGTAGTATTCTTCGAAGAATTAGACTTTTTATTAGAGCCTTTAGAATCTTTCTACTAACTAGGTTATAACTCCAGGTATTTCTTATAGTACTTCTCTACTAGATGCCCCTCTTTCTTATAGTATAAGTAGTACTTAGTAGAGTCTCTAGAGCCCTTTTTATTTAGTTGTTTAGAACCTCTAGAGTTTCTATTTCTCAGCTTTCTAGAGTCTAAATATAACGCTATTTCTTTTATATTATATCTTCTAGATTTGTCGAGTATATTCGAGAATAGAGTCTCTATAGAGAAGGCGTCTTTGTTACTTCTTAGGTTCTATATTATAGAAGTAATAAAAGAGTTATACTCTTTAGTTAGGTTATTTAGAGTCTAAGCTATAATAACTTACTTAGGTAGCTCTATTCCCTTTACTTTTAATTAATTATATAGGCGCCAAATAGTATTAGTATAGGACTCTATAGAGCCTATACTTTCGAGTATAGTTTCGAATAGTTCTTTATAAAGTAAGAACTTAGAGTTAAATCCTTTAGGCGAATATAACTCTTCTAGTGCAGTCCACGCCTCTTTAGCCGTTGCTTTATTAGATATTTGAAGCAACGGCCTGTCCTCTACTCCTAACCTAATAGCTGCGAGAGCTTTAGATATAATAGTAGTATCGACTTGTTCGTTGTTTTCTTCGATTGCACTAATATATCCCTTTTTAGTTAGGTAGGAACGCATCCTAAGGGCCTAGATTTCGTAGTTTTCTTGGCCCTTTAGGCGTGCGAAAGTAAAGGTTTTATCGCTTAGAGACATTATAGAACTCTAGAGCTATAACTCGTAGTTTGCACTCGTAGATTATAGCTCTTTCTAGAGAGAGAAACTCGGATAGAATCCTACTTTCTAGCTATTCGCTTTGAGTTCGGACTTCACCGATAACACCGATAAGTATATCGCTTTCCTAGCAGGTGCGTCTAGGCTTTTATACTACTAATAAACTATGTTTTTCGACCTCTCGATCGCACGGCGCAAAAGGGACTTTTAATAGCTATAGGCTGTCTAGAAAAATATTCTATCACCGTTAGTTAATAGAACGCGTTCGGGCAATTTTAAATCCGGTCCGATTGTTCTATAGGGACAAATAGTCGTCGAGATATTAATTAAATTCGAAGAGGTATTAAGATTGAATTAAGGTTTGACTAGTCCAAATCGGGTAATTTGGCTTACTAGGCTTATAACCTATTAAGAATAGAGTGGCAGAAGCTTTCTTAGAGGTATTTCGAGTAGGTCCAGGTCGTATCTTGGCGTAGAATATCGTAGGAAGCTATAGAAGCTTGTAGGTAGGTAGGTAATAGTAGTAGTAGTAGTAGAAAGTCGAAAAATTCTTTATATAAGAGTTAGCTATCTAGAGGAGACTCTATAGGTCTTTATATACCCTCCTATAGCTTTACTAGAAGGTTCTATAGTACGCGTATGCGTACGCTAAGCCACGCTAGCTTACGCGGCCTCTAGGACTAATTGGGAATAGAATAGAAGTCCCTAGAAGGTCTTAGAACCTCCTAGAAAGATTGCTTACTAATAGGCGTTCTATAGTGTTCTATAGCTTTCTAGAACTCTAGAATCGTAGAATATAGTAGAAACTACTATAGTAAGCTTACGTAAGCCTATAGCCGTAAGCCTAGTAGCCTAGGTATCAATTACTAGAATACTCTAGAAGATACTAGAAGCTTCTAGGCAGGTCTAGTTATATAATTATATAATTATATAATCTAGTTATATAACTATATAGGTCGATATAGACCTACAATTACATAACTCGGATCACGTGAGCTGATTATGTAATCGACTACCTAATGCTAGATCTAACCTAACGCTCTAAAGTTAAGCTTATATTTTTAATAGAAACCTAGATAGAATTCTACTTTCTAGCTATTTGCTTTAACTTCGGACTTTACTAATAATACTAATAAGTATATTACTTTCCTAGTATATACGTCTAGGCTTTTATATAATAATACCTAGTCCTACCTCTTATTAAATATTTCGAGAAGTCTAGGTAGTATACGAGAGTCTCTCTATTTAGTTACTATTTAGATATACGTTGTTCGAGACCTACGTAGTAGCATAGTTAGTCTCGTTCTACAAGATGCTAGCTAGTTAATCGAAGAGACAAGTCTTACCTAACAACCTCTAGAGCTGCTCTATAATATATTAGCTGCGACAGTATTAGTCTAAGCTATTATCTTATATGTCACTACTGCGAAACGTACTGTTAGCCGAGTGCGACGAGCTTCCGTCTCTGATCAATTTATGTCTATTGCCAGAAGGCGAGTTGTTCTCGCAGTTGAGTTCAGCTTGACCGCCATCGCCATTGCCAATCCAGATGTCAATCTGATTGTCGTCGCAGCCTGTGCAGATGTCCTGCATGACGAGGTACTTCTCGAGGTATGGGAACCAAGTGATCTCATATGGAGAGTGCAGATTACCGCCCTTCTTTGTCGCATAGGTAAGTGCTATGGTGTTTAGTATCAGGTCGAGTAGTTGTCGATGTGTTCATGCTTACGATTGGCATAAGATCCATCTCCTTTAGCCTTGTATCCGCGGCCGAGACAGTCGTAGGCTACATCATTGTTGCCACAGCCTTGAGTATATCCATCCTCGCAGTTGTCAGGCCATCCAAACCAGGTCTGTTGGCTCACAGTCACAGCTGTGTAAGCATTGACTGAAGTCAGGAAAGCGACAAAGGCTGCAGAGGAGCCGGTCTTCATTGGAGATGGAGAGGTCGAGATGAAGGTAGAAGGCTCTGTGTTGGAGAGTGGTATGGCGCAAAGTTGAAGATCAAATAGTTCGAGGTGGAAAGTCCTGAGGCCGCTCAGCTGAGGCTGTGTGTTGTACAAGTCGAGGCTATGTATCGTGCCACTTAATCACAACAATGAACTTCCATTTCAGCTCTTTTATGTCTTTGGTGTTGCAGTGCATCGTTGTAGTCGTCCAGCAGGATCAGCAAAGTAAGGCCAGCCACGTGCCTAATCCGGAAAGGTACATCTTGGACGCCTGAAGGCCATCTCTCAGGCGACCAGAGTTGCACACGTAAACGGCAATGCACCGCTCCCGACTACCCAGGCACAGGAGACAATCATCGAAGCAGGATCAGCACGTTTCGGTCGCGAAGCTCTGCCTGAACACGACAACTCTCAATTCCAGGCCTGGTGGCACAGCTGATTGGCGCAAATGAGAGAGCACTCTTGCCATGATTGGCGGCCTCTAGATCCAGTCCGGAAGAGGGGATATACGAGAAGAGTCACATTGCTTCCCTACTATCTAGGAGTAGTTAGCACAACCAACGCCATCACTATGCATAACAAAACTCCCTGCCTCCTTCCTTCCTTCCTTCCTTCTGGGTATCATGGCCATTCCCGCGAGACGATCTCCTTTCCAAGCGTCTCCAACCGTACTGTTCTTACAATCCAACTCAATCCTTGCTTCGATACCAATCCTATGCAGGCCTCTTGAAGAAATGCGCCTCGGTATTGAGCACCCAATCATCCAAACTCCAACTATCTTCCTCGTCAAACAGGAGATAGAAGTACTTGAGCGTTTCTGCTATCCAGAAAGACTCCATCCCATCCAAGTGTTCCGGATGCGTCTTTGAAATATCGTCAATTGCAGAGTGTCCAAACTCGACCCGTGTCAGACCTTCCACAGCTTTGAACATTTCCCATCCGGCATCTCTCCAATGCTGCTCACCTGTGATGCGATACATATAAAAGACTGACTCAATAGCTTCAGGTCTGAGGATGTATTTCTTGCTATCATAGCGCGAGAATCCGGGCGGAAGGCGTTCGTGCTCGATCTTTTGTTTCACGAACTCTTCGTGTGTCGGCGGAGGAGCGGGAGTATAGATGGGGGCCGCTGGCGGGACGTAAATGTCATCGTCTTGGTAGTCGGTGTCGCCGTAAGTGGTGGAGGGAGCATAGATTGGAAGTGGTGGTGCGACGTCTGGGCTGTCTGCGGAGTCCTCAGCAAATGATGACTTGACCACAGACTCGTCTTCCTCGGTTGGGAATGACGCCTTGGTAGGGAGGACTTGTGGTTGAGGTGCAGCAACATGTGGTTCTGCGTCGTCGATCGATCTCTTGTTCAAGTCACCGAAGCTACTGCTGTCTTTCAGCTCCATCGCCTCTTCTGGAGTGGTATCTATAACGGCAGCCTTTGCACCCTCCACAGTGCCAAAGCTGCTGGTATCCTTGGCTTGCGTGATATCGCTATCTTTCGTCTTCACCGTCGGGTGACCATTGTCGGCATAGACCAGACTCTCTGGGGGACGATTCTTTGGCGCTCTCGCAGCTCCAGAATCGGCGAAGTTGGGCCCACGAGATGGCGCGCCTACTCCAGGCTGGTAAGTCACAGGCTCGGGAGGTTTCCAGTCCAGTAGCGCCTGTTCGCCATATTGCTCAACCCACGTTGCGCGCTGTTCGTCGCGATAAGCCTTGTACGGGTCAAGCGAGTCATGCCACTCAGTCTCGTTCCACTGGCAATCTGTCTTGCTCGCACATGGCGAGGCAAGGAAAGACTCCGGCATGATCCCACTTGCCGTCGAATTGTATGCCCAGATGCAGCCATCTGTCAGCTTTCTCCCTATCTCAACATGCTCTGGCTTCTTGAAGATCTTTCCACCCATGGCGAGCATGCCGCCAATGAAGCATGTCAGATGCTCGCCTTTGGGTGTGTGCGTCTCGTACCATTCTTCCGAGGTGTAGTTTTTCTGCACCATAACTTCACCAGAGATCAGGATGTCCAGATTACCAGGTGTCATCGGACGGAATATCAGCTTGTCGATGGTGGGGATCATGCTGTCCAAGTACATAGTCTTGTACTGCTCAACTTGTCCCCCGAGGAGCAACCACTCTTTGGGCAGATACTCATACACACTGTCGCTCTGCCCGCCCATGGTGAAGGTCTCTGCGCCGTTCATGCTGGGTGATCGAAGTCCTTGCGGTACACATTCGGGCTCTTTGTACGCAGGCACATCGTTGATACTGGGAGGTGGGGCAACACTTTCTGGGGCTTGCAGTACCGGCGGTGATCGATCGTAGTCATGCGTTGGGCTCGATCCGACCTTTGGACTCACTCGTGGATCGACCAGGTCGTCGGATTGTTCTTCATCATCAAGCTGGCGCTTCTTCAGTATGTCAGCTTCTGATGTGACGTAGCCGTCCAGTTCGGCAGACGCTTGCTTCAGATTGGGGACATCCTCGCTTGGATCTCCAGTAAAGCCTTCGCGTTGTCTGCCCATACTGTCCAGTCCAGCAGATCCTTGCTTCAGACTGGGAAAGTCTTGACTTGCACTGTCCAACGCCGCCTCCGCCTTCTTCGTAGCATCTCTGCTAGCCTGCACAGGCTCGCTAGCCATCATATACGTATCACCACCAGGCACAGGGACTTGATTGTACGTATTGCTAGGCGCGATCGCAACCGGCTTGGCACAGCCACTAGCATCGACAGATATGGGCCACATACCAGGCATTCTCGTTTTGTTCTGCCATTCCTCGAACGCATCCGTGATCCTGGCAATTGCGTCGTAGTACTTCGGCTCCTTCGTGATTTGCGCCAATCTTGTGAACTCCAAGCTCAAAGTTCCTAGCTCAGCCAGAACAACTCGTGTGCTTGCGCGATGCCCATTCGATGCAAAAGCTGGCTTCCAATTGTAGTACGTATCCGGCATGCGATTGGGTGTGTCAAAAGCGCTGTACAAGATCTCGGCAAGTTCTACTGCTTTATCGAGCAGGACTCTATACTTGTGCCCAGATACATCGTATGCTGCAATTAGACCTCCGAGATATCGAATCGTGACCTCGAACAAGGGAATGTCGTTCCTGGATGATGTTGTGAAGTCTATGTATGAAGTTTGATTGACCGCATCCTCGAATTCGTCCTTCAGCCCCATGATCCAGAGCGTGTCCAAAGAGTCGACAAGCGTGGCTCCCCATCCATTGAAGCTGTTTTTGCCGACTCCCGACACAGGCGACACTTCATCAAAGCCCCAGCCAATGTCTCGGTATCCCTTCCAAGCATGTTTCGTGGCATCTTTGATTGCTCGTAGGCGATCTGGATCTGCGCCTTTCTTCGCCGATTGAACACGAGGTATGGGAACTGGCGTCCCTGAAGGCAGCTGGATCGTCGAAGTGATCGGCCAATGCTCCTTCTGCTTACTCCAGTGGACTGGAGCAGGCGAGCTGTATGGCGAGTACTCAGGCGCAACATAAGGCGGTTGGTATGCTCCTGGGCCTGCGCTTCCTGGGCCTTGAGCTGGCACAGTGTTAATGAACCCATCTCCGTCATCATCTGCATACTGTGCTTTTGCTGGAAGAGTTGGCAATGGCGCCTTCTCCTTCACAACTACTGCTTCCGTCGTAGCTTCATCCTCTGCTTCTGCCGTCGTGCTCGTTAATATCGTCGTCGGCTTCTTCGTCGCCGCTGGCTGAGGATCAGGATTGACAACCTCAGGCTCAATCCACGGTTCCGGTTCAGGAGGCGTGTATACAGCTGGTCGATCGTCTGTTATCGCTGGGCGTTTTGGTGGGACATAGGCGTGTGGATCGTCCTCGGGCTTCCTCAGAACTGCTCCACCTCCCACAGTGCTCGGCGATAGGTAGGAAGCTCCTGCATTCCGCTCATACAGGAAGAAGATGGTGATGATGCAGGCTGCAATGGCCACCAACCGAACGCGGCGATTGCGCCCCGGCATTCTCATCATCTCTCTATCCTCTCCTGCTTACTGTATGCTGGGACCTGCACACTGGAGATCTGCAGCTCGCGTGAGCAGCCCGAACCAGTCGGCGCTGTCACTGCTGAAGCTGCGTGGAGATGAGAAGCAACGTGAGAAAGACAGACAAAGATGCTACCGTACTGTACAGAAGTGAAGAGAGACGAGACGAGTAAGTGAAGTACACCTACCTCGTACTGCCATCCTCCCTGCCGCTTGGCTTGTTCTGCCAAGAGTGAGTGGAAGTCACTTCCGTTCGCTGTCTCCCCAAAAAGTCCATTCCATTTGACCCTTACCAAACTTACCACTACTAGTGCGACATGTGCCATGCGAGGTTTCGACGCCATTATCGAAGACTAGACTATATACAGCCAGCCGATCTCCCAGATAGAGCTACTAATGCGGGGTGGACAGATTTGTTTGACCTGCTCTGTGTGCTCGTGCAACTTCTGCTTTCTCTCAAACTGCCAAACACCAACAACCGTCTTGGCAAGTCTACGCTATATCACTCCTCCTCTTGCCTGACAGTATGGACTCTACAGGTCTGTGGCAACATTGTCTTCCTTGACATTCAGTCTACTTCCGGTGAACCGCGGCATGGTATCTCTGCCAAACGAGATGTGGCTTCAGAGAGGATCGTGTAGCGCATCCCTGCACCATGCAGCTGGATCAACCTCCTCTGGACGACACTGTACACTTCTCCGACATACGATTCAATGAGACTTCAAGATGGACCTCACGATCAAGCTGTACGCAAGGCTGAAGAGTGACGGCAGTAACGTTGCTCATTTGTGCTACACAATCGTATCCGGACAGCAATGTCACCTACAAGCTGCGGTCTCAGAGTATTCAGAATCTTCGAAACAGAGTCATACTTCATCACTACATACCTGCCGAGACCATACGGCCCGACATCACATACCAAGCGGTAGAGCAAGAGATTCAGATCATCGTATATGCGCTTGGCATACACCCAGCCCTACGGAACCAGATCCCTTGCGACCCAGCAGCCAGAATGCAGGATATCATACGTCAGGAGTCCCTTTTCTCGCGGTCGATTGCTGGAGACTACGAAAACGAGTGTCGCGATGATTTTTACGTCGATATCCTTGCTCGCAGATTGTTGCAGTCAGGTAAATGATTCACGTCGTCCGCGCCGGGCCATCTTGATCCCGCACACTGCTTCCAGGCATGCAGCAGCCTTTCGGAACTGTTGGTGGGACCTTGCAAGCAGGCGAAGACTACGTGAGTCCTGGCACAAGATGATCTGGAAAGATGAGAACTCTTGTCAAAGGAAGTCTCGCAAGTACATAACCATTCTCACGCATTTCTGCAATCACTGCGGCTTTGCAAGCGGCCCCCACCTCTTCACAGAGATCGTCCGTGATCCAGAGAGAGCCTATCAAGAGAGGCGCTTGCAAATTGAAAGTAATTGCAAACGTGGGTGCACATGGTTATGTAGTGCGGCTCACAGCTGCATGCAGGTCCAAGCCTTTGGCTGAAGGATCGCAGGTCTAGACATACCACTTCAGCTCCTACAGATCTGCGGGACATCAACGTAGGAGCTAAGTATGCGGTGCATCCTGTCCAGGCTCTTCATCCAAGTGCTCCTCTGTACGACAGCCGTGACCACGATGCCTTCTGCACCTATCACAACAGGCTATGGTGAGGTCGAGAATCTCGGACTGATACTGCCTTCAAAAACTTCATCAGCAGCACCTATCTTCGAAGCGAAAGAGCTACCTTCCACCACTATCACGACATTCGATCATGACGCATCCTCTCAACATGGCAGCACCGAAGCAGACCTCGCGAACATGCACCGTATGGGTAAAGACCAAGAGCTCGTCCGACACTTCAGGTTCTTGTCAATTGCAGCTTTCACAGCTCTTGCAACGGCAGCGTGGGAGATGGGCCTATTTCTTCTTACGCCAGGCTTAGTAGATGGTGGGCGTTCTGGTCTGATCTATAACACTCTGTGGAACTTCGTCGGCTTTGCGCCTGTGTATCTGAGCATGGCGGAGATGGCGAGTATTGCGCCCATTGCTGGAGCGCAGTAGGACCATATCCCTGCATAAGTATGCCAGACCTCTGTGATAATAATGTGTGAGCATAGGTACCACTGGACAAGCGAATTTGCACCCGAACGATACCAACAAGTCCTAAGCTACATGACTGGCTGGACCTCCACTATCGCATGGCAAGCTGGGAATGCGATGGGCATATTCCTCGTCGGATCCTTGGTACAGACTATCATCCTAGTGAACAATGAGGATTACGCTTTCCCATCGTGGCATGGCACGTTGTTAGCTATCGCAGCAATGCTTGTGGCATATACTGCAAACGTGTATGGCGCGAAAGTGTTGCCAAAGTGGCAAATAGCTGCGTTTGTCGTGCATATCGGCGCTTATTTCGGCTATCTAGGACCAGTCTGGATCAATGCGCCTAAGGCCAGCCACGAGCAAGTGTGGAGTACGTTCGAGAATGGAGGTGGTTGGAGTAGTATCGGTTTTGCTGTACTAGTCGGACAGTTGTCTGGCATAAGTCAGCAGACCGGCATTGATACCGTGAGCTACGTATTGTGCAAATAACTAGGTCATGCTAATGAGTTGGTCTAGGCCGCACACATGAGTGAGGAAGTCCGAGACGCATCATACACGATTCCACGAGCCATGATCACCGTCTACATCATCAACATGCTCGTCCTCTTCCCAGGCGTACTGACTGTCTGCTACGCCATGCCAGACCTGCAAGCCGCTCTGGCCGATAACACGACATACCCAGCAATTTACGTCCTACGCCAAAGCATGAGCATAACCGGCATAACAATCATCCTGGCCTTGATCTGCTTCTTGCTCACAGCATCGAATGTGGTCTACCTCGCAGCCGTCAGCCGAGATTTGTACGCCTTCGCCCGCGACAAAGGTCTACCATTCAACGGTCGCCTGACAAAGGTTCATCCGAAACGAAAAGTCCCAGTCACAGCAATGCAAGTATCATGCCTATTCGCAACGCTGCTGAGCATGATATACATCGGCTCGCCCGTAGCCTTCTACGCCATGACATCTCTCCTCACTGTCGCCCTGCCCCAATGCTACAGCATATCAATCGGCTGCTTCCTTTGGCGACGACTTACACATCCGGAAACTCTACCAAAAGCTCGCTTCTCGCTTGGAAGATTCGGTCCCGCGATCAACACTGCTGCTGTGTTGTATAGTCTATGGGCTTTCTTCTGGAGTTTCTGGCCACAGACCTATGCTCCTAGTGCTGCGGACTTTAACTGGGCTAGTCCAATCTTCGCGATTGTGTTGATGATTGCTGGTGTGTACTATTTGCTTGTGGGGAGCAAGAGGTATGTTGGGCCTGTAATGCTGGTTAGAGGGCGGGATGGGAACTCGGGAATGGAGCACTGAATGGTGAGGGACACGATATGGCCTCGATAATGGCCTCGATACTGTGTATAGCGATTACCTGGTATGTTCGAAGGTCTGTCCGACACCCAATACCTCTTTCGAGCGATATTTGTCTCAGCGCAAGCCCGGATTCTTTCCATCGATACTCGCATGTCAAGCACGGTGCTACGCGCAGTTCGAACATTTATCTGTCTAACTTAAAGAGTCCTTGTTGGCAGGCCAGGCACGACAGAACTCGGGGGCTATCTCATACTCTGCCTTTCATGGCAGCGAGATCGACGTTTCCAACAATGTCTCGACGCCCTTGACATGGACTCCGGCTAGCCAGCTGATCTCTTCGAAGAGCGACTTGACCATCATGTCCCGTCGTGGGGTCGCATAGCAGGCGGACTCCTGATCGTCCCCGATTCATCTCCGTCCACAAGCCATGGCCGAGTGATTGACTGAACCTCCAGAGAAATTGCGCAGGCCGAGGCACTTCAGGGACCTTCTCCAGCTCGCATGACATCTCTGATTCAGTTTGCCCAGCGCGGGTCAGTCGCGATCAGGCTGTCTCGCTGAATCGTCAAAGCTGTCTCCACCATCTTCCAGCTTAAGCCCATGGACCTGAGGCACTCCGTAGTCTCGAACATGCCAGCAAGGATCGGATGAGCCACTGTTTGCATCACGGACGCCCACCGCGTGTCTTCCTCCCTATGCTGATGACTGACCCGAGCATGAACAGTCTGCATGTAAAACCTTTCGAGCCACAGTAAGAGGTTCTTCCAATTTGGCGTACTAAGCTCAAGGCCATAGTCGAGAGTTCCCCAACGTGGCCGAAGTGTCTTTGGCACCTTGGCGCAAAAGTCATGGCATGGCTGCGAATCGAAGTTCGCTATGGTTAATGAGAATTTACTCTTCTCATACCAGGTGCTGATGGCTTCGTGCGCGACTTGCTTGCAGGTAGAGAGTAATCCTGGTCGCATATAGCCCACGCTGTTAATAGGTACGTCCTTGGCCTCGAGGGCGAAGCCGCAGATCCTACAAGATCGTCAATTATGTCGCGTCCAGAGATGGGAGATATAGAGGCGCATACTTGTTCCTTAGTTTTCGAAGAGCATCAGGAGCTTTGAGTTGCCCTGCTCCGCGAAATCCGACATCGGAAACCTTTTGAAACCAGCAGCGGCTAATTTGGGTATTGTGCAGAGTGATCAGCCTGGGTGAGGTGCTGAGGAAGAAGAACTTTTATTTCGACGAGAATTGCTTTGCTGCCTACAGGAGATGTGGTACGTGTCGGCATGCGAACCGTGGAAGTATTATGAATCACACACGTGGCGGGCTGGTCAAACTCAATACCATCGCAGATCCACACGAAGAAAGAGCGACAGCAACCATACTGTTGCACTCTCGGGCTGAGAACGTTTGCTCCTTGACCTTTCACGCTGGCGTACCAACTCCATGCACCTTCGTCAACCTCGTCGCCAACCACTTCTGCTTCTCCTTGACATACGCAAAGTCCCAGGTGCCCAGTATTGGCCTCACGACACCCGACGGCAATCCATGTATTTGAGCAGTCATGATCACGGCAGCGTAACTCGCTTGTTCGCTTGCGAAAGTACATTCTACATCGAGAGTCTCGATGTGATAGTCAGGATTCGCATCCGCTAAGCCTTGCTCGAACTTCAAGAAAGCTGACAAGCTCCCAGGCTCGGGCTCTTGAGGTTGTATATAAGTGGAGCGCTTGTCGCGCGGAGTGATAGGCAGCGACGGGGATGCCCAGGTAGCTGGTGGACCAGACGAGCGACCAGTGACGTTCTCGAAGTTGGGAGAGTAGCTCGTCCATGGTAAAGTACTGTCATCGAAGTTGCGCATATTAACGGCTGCGACTCCTTCTCGAGCAATAATTTCCAGTTGCCACGAAGTGATTTGCGACACGTTGCTGCTGCCGCCGCCTTTGCTGTGGACAGTGGTGCGTGACCTGAGTGTCGTAGGATGTGACATTATCGTCGGATTCATAACTGTGAGGCTGTTGTGAGAAACTGAAATCCTTTCCAGATATTGCAGGAAGCTCATTTATAGATGGCTGAGGTATTGCTTTTCTGCGACCTTCTTCTCGCTAGCTTCATTAGTGCTGCGCCAACCCTAAGAGCTGGGTAGAGCTGCAGGAACTTCACGTGGAGCTGGAGCTACACTCTGCGCTGTGGCGGCTGAATGTGGAGCAGTAGATAGATCTTCACGGCATTGCTAGAATGACATCTAGTCATTGAAGCTGCCTAGAGTTACAGGCAGTCATCCTAATAGCTGATCAATACTATGCTTGCAAGCATCGACAACAGCCAGTAGTCCGACACAGAGGGTCTTGAAGCAGCACCCATATATCGCGGTCCTGTATAGCTAGCGGTCTGTGCACCAGTTCTGCTCGAGTAGATACCAAGACCACTCATGATAGCGTCACCTATATTGGCAGCAGAAGTGCTCGTGCTAGAGGCAGCAACTAACGGCTCTTCTGCAGGACCCAGGTTCTCAGCTGAAGAAGTCGCAGAAACGATAACGGCCCTTCCGCTGGAGACGCTGACAGTCATGCCGTTGAGAACAGTGGCTACACCTGATTGTATAGTCATACTTCCGTCGATGGTGATGGCAAGCTCGGACTGAATGAATGCTCCAGAAGTTATGACGATACTGGATGCTGGGGAGTTATGACGTTTTCTGGCATACTTGACTCTCCATGCGTTATACCAGTGCCTTGGGCAGTCAGTGCTGGCGTCAGAGCCTCCGAGTGTTCGCTGAGTGGGACATCCGACGATGGAAGACTACTTGCCGAAATCCTGGTCTCTGCTGGAACTGTTGGTGGTGACCCAGCCGAGCTGGCCTGACTTGACCCAGAGGGGACCATTGGCGACGAGATCTGAGCACTGTCCGTCACGACGATACTCGCGGCTATAGGTGTTGCCGGAGTGCTTGGTGAAGCGTCGTCAGGTCGAGAGCTCGAAAATCCAGCTGTGTCAGTACTTGGCTGTAGCTGTACTTCGCTCGTCTTAATATTCGTACTTTGTTGAGCTGTGACTATTGGCCCCGAGGCTACTGTGTTTTCCTCCGATCTTGGAGCGCTGGGGCTCACTGTGGGTAGCGTGGCCGAGCTGACGAGTTGTGATGTTGGTGTTGATGTCTTCTCGAGTGGAAGTGATGTTGATGAAGGACTCGGTTGAAGTGGCGCCAGGGTCGTTGATGTCGGTAGCATTTGCATGGTAATTGTGTTTGTGGAGTGAGCTGTCAGCTGGTCCACCGCAATGTGCACAGTCGGAGACCCCACAGCCGGCATGGTTTGGCATTTGGTAATCCACGGATAGGAGCTACGAACAGCGGGAATGTTCGTAAACTTGTCAATGGCCGCGATAGGGATTGTGAAATCTGCTCCATCTGGATGACTTGCTGTCACGGGCTCAATGTACCAGGCCACAGCCTCAGTTTTGACAGTACCAGATTTGTCCATATACACTTGACTGACCGAGTAGCCATCTAAAATTGATGGATTTAGACCTATAACATCGTCGTATGGAGGTATCCATTGTCCCACGGCCGAGGGAACCACAATATTCTTGGACAATTTAATCCAAGAACCAGATCTCTCCACATCGACGACAGCGGTGGTCATTTTGCCGCACCCGCCAGATTCCGTCGCGGGTTGTGCAGTAATCGTTGGCGTCCAAATCCCGATCATGGGCCACAACATGTACGGTGTAGGTGATGCTCTAGCAGGTCTTCAGTATTAATCATGTCAATGTCGAAGATGATGCGTACATGCCATTGTCCGTCGTCAGGCTCGCTTGATAGACCAGAGTCGCTGCATAACTGCCAATTCCAGGTATCAAGGTTGACGGAATTCCTAGAGCAAACAGTGAGGACTGCATTGTGCGCAGTCCTGGGCCCTCGCCAAGAGTCAAGAAATATGGTCTGAAGTCGGTGAAGACATTGCTGGCGGCCAGATGTTCGGTGGTCGAGTTTGCTGCGACCTGCCGACTACCATAGTCAAGAACCTTGGTCACCACGGTCGCCACAGTTTGAGTTGCTGTAGTTGGATACCAATAGTTGTGTCCGACACCAAAGCCTGGAGCGCTCTCGCCCACGATCCAACAACAAGAGGGTTCTGGCTCCGAAGACGACGTGTATGTTGCTGTGATCGTGCCTGTCGCAGCGGTAGAAGAGTCTAGCAAGCTGGAAAGGTTGGTCTGTCGTAGAACTAGTTCATGCGCAGAGGCAATGAGAGGCATAGAATAGAGCAAAGCAGACAAAGTCCTCATCTTCGATGCTGATGTGAACGGCACGTGGTCGAGATTCGAGAAGCCAGAGAAGTTGCGGAAGTGAGACCAAAACGGATGCTGCAGTGCTGATATGTATCAGGCTCAGCTCGGTAAAGAGACAAATCGGGGCGTAAAGCCTGACCCTGACGAGATCGGAGCATGAAGGAAAAGCGGCTGAGATTTGTGGGCAAGTAGCTGCAGGTTCCTGGGCTCGTAGGAAGTGAGGTGGCATCATTTGACTTTCCACATCTCAGCCTGATGCACAATCTGCTCGATCATTGGCCCGGGTACAAAGAATCCTATATCGTTGCGCGGACTTTCTGGATGTTACGGCATTACAGCTGCCACAGCCTCGTTCTGTTGACTTGTTAGCCGCTCTTCCACTCGGCTAGGCTTAGGTGTGTAGAAAGCCGATGCAGCCATTTCCTACATCCTGGTAATCTAACACGAGAAGAACGGCCCGCAATTCGCGCAGGAAATGGACAGCCTACTCGCAGCTTCTACAACGTGAGTGGGATTGGAGCTCGAAATAACTCAAAGTCTTTACAGGAACCATACCACGATGCTCAGTATTGCGCACGAAGCCGCAACTAGTCTCGGAGTCGAACGTAGACCCGTACCAGTGTAAGTTGCGCCTGTATAGCTTAGCCCACTCCTGGTAGCACTTGTCTGCCCCAAGCCACTCATAATGGCGTCACCTATATTGGCAGTGGAAGTTTTTGTGCCAGAGACTATCACCAGACTCCCATCTGCGAGGCTGAGCGTGTCTCCACTAACAATTATTGCCGATCCACTCTGCAGAGTGATACTGTTGTCAATGACTACCGCAGATGGCGGAGCAGCAGCAGTGATAGGTGCACCACTGTACTGAACGCTGACAGTGCCGGCTAGAGCTTCGGTCCTTGTTGCTGATCCAGAAGCAATGATCAAACCACCATTTGCCAAACTGAGCGTTGCGCCACTCACCACAGTCGCCGAGCCCGACAGCAATGTGATGCTGCCACCGAGAACGATACCAGAAGGAGTAGCTGATATAGCAAGTTCAGATCCGCCTATTGAGACGAGAGCAGGCGGAGCGACCACAGGTGAGTTGTCGTTCGATGAAGGCTCGGGCGAAAGAGGAATACTTTGCTGTGTCGGTGCCGGATTCGCTACGGCAGATGGGCTGGGAGCAGGAACGGGCAGTGGCAATGAGGCCTGGTCGTTATTCTGTGTCGAGGATGGCTGAGCTGCGATCGCTGGCGGCGCCGCCGTACTGGCAAGCTGTGATGATGATGCTATTGGCATCTGCTGGTCTGGAAGTGGTGTCTGCTGAGGACTGGAAATGCTGGCATCCGGTGTGGCTTGAGCGCTCGGTCGCTCATGGTTATTGTAGTGTCCATGGTGGTGGTCAGCTTGTCCACGGCTACATGTATGGTAGGCTCCCCCGTGATTGAGCCAAGGGAGCAATCAGTGAGCCAGGTGTATGAACTTCCCATGACACTTATGAACTTCTCCACGGCGCCTGGGGGCGGTGTATAGTACCCAAAGCTTGGTGGTGGCCCGTCGACCGGCAGAGGTTCCGCATACCAATAGCGGTTACCGGGGGTGAATGTATGCGCGTCGTATGTGTCTATCTCAGTGTATGTTGTTGTCCCATTGGAGAATGTTTCGATATACGTCGCAGTGTTGGTGCTCGCTGCATCCGTATGCGTAGTGTAGATAGTGTCGATGAAACCCGCGTCAACGGTGATGTATGGGAAGCTAAATGCGGGAACATCAAAGCTTGGGCGCGGACCTGGAGTGGAGGTACAGGTGGTGTCCCAGTCGTAATAGACATGCATATTTTCATAGACCAAGAATGGCGTAGGTGATGTGCTTTGCGATGTCAGTGTGCTGCTCCAGGAACTAGTTATGAGCTACCTACATTCCCGAGAGGACGCTCGTGCTTGCTGCATGCACTTCTGTTCCCGCGTAATCGCCCATCCTGCTGATGTCGATGAGGGTGGATGGTACGCCCAGGCTGGCGAGCTGTGTGTGCAACTCTAACACGTTGTTACCAAACACAGGGGTATACTGGCCATACCAATCATAGAGCGAGTAGGTAGCATTCGCTGGCAGAGACTTCGTGCTCACGTTGGCCGTTTCTTTGCGGTCTCCATAGTCTAGGATCGTTTGGTACACAGTGGCAACTGTCTGAGTAGCAATGGTACGATACCAATAGTGCGCCTGCACTCCGGATGCGACATCTCCGGCTTCGTAAGCTACGAACCAGCAACATGCCGGAGCCGTCTTTCGCGGATCTGGAGTGGAAGCAGTAATCGGCGGGTTGAGTAGGCTTGCCGGGACTAGGCTTGGCTCTGAGGTACTACGGTCACTTGTTGTCGTGCTCGGCGTCGTGGTACTTGTTGGAAGCTGATTGATCGATTGTCGCTTGCTCAGCTCGACGCAGCTAGCAAGAGCAATAAACCAGGACGTTGTGTAGAGGTTCGGCATACTGCCTGAGTTGTTGAATGAGACTCTGTCAAAGGACAATCACGCAAGGCTAGGCAGAGCTTTTGTACCGCCCACGGCGCATGGCTGGGTACTTGACCTGTACGGTAGTGCTTATGCAGATCGAGTCTTAGCTTACTTGCACGTCCGGCCTAAAGGTGAGGGTACATCAACCATTACATTCGCCGAGTGCTCATTGATTGTTCTCGGCTGTCGCGTGTGCGCCATACAGTTCCGTCGAGTCAGTCAAGTCAGCATCGACACCTCTGGACGCGTAAAGAACTTCTCATGATTGGCGCTGTTGTTTGTGCATCTTGCAGGCAACCTGCATCGGGCGACGGGACAACGACGCCACCGAAGTCAAAATGGCTGCAGCTGCCAAGTGTACGCATCTTTCTCATATTCTTTTGACAGACAACACGTCAAGAAGGCTTTTGACATTCTTGCAATACCACTGCTCATATCATCGTCTCTCGGCGCACATGGGTGTGCCAGTCATCAGAACTTTCGTTCTTCACAGCCTTGCAGGATTATGAGGCTGCCGCACTTGCAGCTGATGGTCCTGTGGGCAGCATGTTGGCTCTGTGGCAGTATGTGACGATTGATCTTGAAACAGTCGCGCGAATTGAAGTGATGCAAGATGTCATGTCAACGTACCATTGGTCTGATCACAAAATTAATTGTCAGTACGACACTGTGGTTCCGAGGTCACGATCGAGGTGCGATCAAGCTCGTAGCAGACCAGCTGTGCAGACCGCAGAGACTGCATCATTCTGCTGTGAGTATTCAGCAACATTGGTGTGAGTGAAGCGCATGATGAACAACGTCACTATACCAGCTCCGCTCTCGTGGCAACCCTCGACACACTGGGATGGTAACGATGGCCTCTGGAACACTTTCATGGTCGCAGCAGGTACTCCAGCACAACAATTCCGAGTTCTCCCAGCGACTGCAGAGCAAGGTCTCTGGGTTCCAGTGCCAGAAGGATGCACAATCGCATCACCAGACAATCCCGGATACTGTGGCTATTTGCGAGGCACCTTGCCATTCCAAGGCACGAACAGTTCTGGCTTCGCCACGAACGAGAGCACGACTTGGGACAACATCGGGATTTACACCTTGGACGATCAACAAGCCAAGCTCGGCTTTGGTGGCAATGGTCTGTTCGGCCTTGATACAGTCGGGCTCGTCGACGCTGGACTCAATAGTCCTGTATTATTGCCGAACCAGGTCGTCGCAGGCATTGCAGATCCAGCGTGGTGGCTGGGCTTCATGGGCATTGGTCCGAAGCCTAGTAACTTCACCACGTTCAACGACAACGTTCCCAGCTTTCTCAGCACAATGGCCAATGTCACATCTCCAGTCATCTCCAGTCTATCATGGGCGTATACAGCAGGCGATTGGTACCGCAACCGATCTCAAGCATCATTGACTTTTGGAGGATATGATGCCAGTCGGATCGACAAGAGCATCATCCTCCGCATGGGTGCAGACAACTCCAGACCGCTGCTTGTGGGACTGCAAAAGATTGTGGCTGAGAACACACAGAGTGGGACTGTCAATCTCCTTCCGACGGGCACTTTGCACTTCGTGGACTCCACAGTTCCTCATATATGGCTTCCGGATGATGCCATTGCAGCCTTTGTCTCGGCCTTTGGCTTGACGTACGACAACAGTACTGATTTGTATCTTGTCAACGATACGATGCGAGCCCGTAATTTGGAGCTCAATCCGACAGTGACCTTCGTCCTGGGCCAGCGAGCAAAGGAAGATGGCACGGATACCACCAACATCGTGCTCAGCTACCAGGCTTTCGACATGAACGCATCCCATCCCTTCTACCAAACGCCGACATCTTACTTCCCAATTCGAAGGGCCGCGAATGACACTCAGTACACCATTGGCCGGACACTGCTCCAGGAAGCGTACGTTGTAGCTGACTTTGATCGGAGTAACTTCACTATTGGGCAGGCATTGTTTGACAACACTGGAAGTCAGTCCATTGTGGCTATAGAGCGGCCTGTGACAGCTGAGAGCAATAGCACAGTGGCCACAGGAAGTCGGTCTCTGGGATTGAGCGGCGGCACTATTGGTGGCATCGTAGCCGGTGCGCTTATTGCCATCGTTCTAGTCGCATCAATCGTATGGGCTCTCCAGCGGCATCGCAGGAAGAAGGTGAAGCAATACAGTGCGGTACAGTCTGGCTCTGCACCTCATCAAGATGACTCTGCTTGGGCTGAGCATGAAGCGAAGGTCGATCCATTCGCATATCACTCGCCATCAGGACAATTGGAGCTAAGTGGACAGCCAGATCCAGTAGAAGTGCATGGTGCGACTCACAAATGAGGCACTCACGGCGTGCAGGAGATGCCTGCAGATGATGTTGGGGAAGTCGAAAGGCATGAGCTGTCGAACGGTGACCATCGCCAAACAACCTCGTAGATATGTAGACTTGTAGTCCGCGAAAACTTGATCACATGGTGGTATTCAAAGGCAGAACGGATGCCGAGACAGCCTTCTGGACATTGATCGCAAAGTCGCAGCCAGGCCTAGGGTTGCAGTTCCTTCCTAAGAGATTACCGAAATGATACAGCGAGGAGCAGGTCCAAGGCTTTCTAGAGGAGATGCTGAAGTGCTTCGAGGTTACCGAGGAGGAGTATTGGGTTATGAGCGTTGTGACTGGGAGGTTCCACATTCCAGTGCCTGTTTATTTCTTGTTCCGGAAAAACGAGCATCGCAGTTGCCATGTTCCGCAGTAACAATTCCTTTGTTCCGAAATGTTTCGATCCTCGATCTCTAAACAGCTCCTCTTCCGGTAGCGAGCCACGCATCGGCCTAATTTTGAGCTCTCTCGTGAAATCAAAGTGTTGCAGTGCTCGTTCACTCGATCGGCCTTGATTTAGCGCCGCCCCAGAGAGCTGATACCACAAGTACCCATTTTCATTGGCATCCTTGGATCATGGCCTACCAAAAGCTTGAAAATCAGTCCAAGCGAGGCCACCTACGACAACGCAGCAATCCATTCCTCGAAACAGGAAACGCCACGTCTCCAATCTCACCTCGCAGCAATAAGGATGACTGGATCGATCCGTTCGACGACAACACACACCACAAACGCCACATTTATCAACTTTGGTTGATACTTCGATACGTTGTCTTGAAGATTCTGCTGCCATTCTGCATAGTGCTCGTAGCGTTGAATGTCACCTCTACTGGAACGAGCAGAAGTGGTAACTTTGGCGACATCCAGTTGACATACGGGGATGATCCTCGCTACATGTCTTTGGACAAGAAGTATGACTTTCTGTGGCAGGAAGATATCAATCCAGGTCAAGGTCGGATACGATTACCGAAATATGGGACTTTAGGACCCACAGAGGCGGAGGAGGGTGTGATTGGGATGTGAGTATCCACTTATGCACGCAGAACCACGTCGTCGCTGACTGTATATGACCAGGTTCCATGGCCTTGAATGCCTAGGCACGATGCGAATGGCCCTCCAGCGAGCGCATTATGGCGGACATATCGGTCTTGATGAGACGGAGGAGTCTCAACTCGCACCTTGCTTTTGGTATCTGCGGCAAGCGTTGATCTGTTATGCTGATGGAACAATTGAGCTTCCGAGGTTCGATAATGGCACTATGGGAAGTGGTAGTATCTCTGGGGTCACTGATGTGAGGCAATGTCGATCGGCGGATAAGTTGAGGATACTGAAGAGCAAGTATGGCGTTGAAGATGCGTCAGAGAGACATATTGGCTTCTGATGATGCCGCCCTCCTGGACTGTGTTGGCGGAGAATATGTGGCCTGGAGAGCAGCGATGGAGCTTGATATTGTATTGCGATACATCGCTAGCTTGTGTTGTCGAAGCTTCTGTCAACGGATAATGGCTTGACTCTGTGCAAAGTTTTGGTTTGTTCATGCAGGACCATCCTGACAGTCTGAATGTCGCTCACGCTAGACCATCTTGCATAGACGCGGTTGCTCATCTCTTGTGCTGCTATTTCATCTCCATGAACATTTCGAAGCCTTTCTTGTGGTGGGCTGTTGTGGCTGAACCTTCTCAGAAGGATCGCCGAGGCTAAAGTTGTGACATCAGGCAGCTCCAGGCAGGATGTAGATCAGGCGTCCTGCCTCGAAGATATATAGAACAGTAGCATAATATCCATTGAAGCAGATCCCATTGCTCGCAACACAGCATGGCACGATTGATAGACCTTTCCGACGACATCTTACTCCTCATCATTGACCAGCTCCAGGCACCGGCTCGCGATTTCGATGAGAAGCATCCACTTCTGGAATTGGCGCAAACCTGCCGGAGGTTGAGTCGTATGGCAATAGCGGCACTCTACAAGACTGTAGCTGTTCGAGGTATCGAGACGACATTGGGACCATTGCTAAGTCATCTAGCCGATGACGAGACTCTTGCGCGTTCTGTCGACGTTCTCGAGTGCCATCTTGGACCATTCGAATATACCAACAGCGAGAATGGTTACCAGCTTGTCCCTCGAGGCAGTCGCGATCATTGGGCTGTATCTAACAACTGGGAGGACCTAGAGGAAGGATCAGGTCGGTCGCGCGAAGAGGCGATGTTCACCAGGACTGCTCGATTGTGTCCGAACATTGTCCACTTGCGAGTGCCTGCCGATCTAGCTTGGTGGCAAAATTGTGCCCTGTTCTCCAAGGAATCCCGATGGGAACGTCTTGAAAGTGTGCACATCGGTGAGTCTTGTATGTTCCCTAGGTGTAATTCGACTCTGATCGACAATGGTAGCATACGAGTATGATGTCGAAGGGGAGGGAGACTTCGACGCTCCACTATTGCATCAGCTTGCTTCTCCGGGCTTGGATCTCCAGAACCTCAAGCGACTTCGATATGACGCAATCAACATCAACTACATCGATGAACATGACCATACTCAGCAGTCCAGACATTTGGATATCAAATGCCTTGAGCTCCGAGACGCCGTGGATGACCATCACCGCGGTGAATGGGCCACGGCGTACACACTACTAAACCTCTGCAAGGGCCTTGAGGAATTCCATCTCGAGATAAGGAATACCGATGTGTAGGTGACCTAGCCAATTGACTCATGTTGCGAGCACCAGCTGACCAATCCTGCAGAAAGAACATGTTCGATAGCCGTGATTATCTGCTTGAGCGAGTTGAGGAACACAGCGCAACCTTGAAGATTCTTTCGATCGACACATGTCCCCAGGAGCCACTGACCGACGTCGATGGCTGGCCAAACGATCGAGACGGCACTCCAGATCCAGGAGAAGCTTGGAATTTCTCGGGATTCCAGTGTCTGCGGGAGCTTGAGATATCCTTGCCGATGTTCTTTGACACGATCTTTGTGCGCAAATATATCGATGAAGCCTCCGATGGAACTACCGATGCCGACCCTAGGTGCTGCGATGTAGAAGGGAATTACGGAGATGGCTTTCACCATACGCTCAGTAATGGTCTGCCATCCTCCTTGCGGAAGCTCACGGTCTTGGTAGAGGGGGTCTATCAGCTGTGGGCAATAGAAGACCCGCTGAAGACATTGGTGGAATGTCGAGCTGCGAAGTTCCCAATGCTGGAAAGCGTCATTATCGACGTCCGAGCCTCACTCGATTCGGGCCTACTAGCTTCCGGCTTGAGGGACTTTCTCCGCTCAGCCTTTGCTGAATTATCGATAGATGTCGGACAGATCGAGCCGAGATGGATGGTGCATATCAGCTTTGATTGAGCTGGAGTGGCGCTGTAGGTAGTCACATAGCATAACCTGTGTAAGGCATGTATCGCGCTCAGCATTCAGTCTAACTTGTGACTGTCCAAAGAATCGTCGACCATGACACGCGTGGCAGGAAGATGGAGTAGAAGAAGTTGTCGATGAAGTGAACGAGAGGACGAGAGGAAGGAGCCAAGCCACAGTTCCTTAGCGTGCCGGCAACTTCCTCGCGGCCTTGATTCTTCGCCGCAGATGGAGTCACATCACAGTTACAATCATACCAGTTTCGCAGCAGCCTTAGACCAGACCTCATTTCATCAAGGTACGTTTCTCTCTCATCAACACCATCTCACCATGTTATCCACTACATCTGTGGCAACATGCTATACCGTATACCGGGACAGCGAGTGCCTCTCGACTCATGGCCTGCACCACAACAGTAAGTTCTTTTCAGCTGATGTGAACACAGATTAAGAGCCACAAGCTCGCCTCGCTACGCCTGGAAACTGTACCAATACAGACAGAGTAGACCAGTTCTAGCCGTGTGGCTGCTGAGATAATTGCCCACAATGCCGGCGATGCTGGACGACCCTACGAGCCCGGCGATATATCGCGTCTCTGGCCAACAACCATTTCCCGAACCGTATGGTCAACTTCCACACGAGATCTCGCCTAAACAGGTCATACTTCGTGATCGAACCACGACCGCCACACTTGTGCCTTTCTCATCCCCGAACCAGGTACCTCCGCACTTGACAGCTTATCTATGCGAACTGCTGAACCGCGAAATTGAAAAGGGCGACACGTACCCAATGCTGAATGGACTAGCGTTGTCCTCCTTTGCACCTTACTGGTTTGCCAACTTTGGCGCTATCATGGTTGTTGGAGACATCTCAAGTCCCGAAGAAGTGGTGCGCATGGAGCAAGAAGGTGTGGACTGGGCAAAGAGCTGCCTGGGCAGCTTTTATATCAAGCCGAATTACCCAGGTCGCAGCAGTCATGTCTGCAATGGTGGCTTCCTCGTCACTGATGGCGCCCGCAATCGTGGTGTTGGCAGACTTATGGGAGAAGGGTACCTGGAGTGGGCACCGAAACTTGGCTATACATACTCCATGTTCAACCTTGTGTACGAGACGAACCAGGCATCTCTACGTATCTGGGACGCTCTCGGATTCAAGAGGATCGGGAGAGTCAAGGGCGCTGGCAATCTCAAGAGTTATCCAGATACCATGATTGATGCGATCATCTTTGGCCGAGAGCTCGGAGGCGAGAACGAGGAGTACCAGAGTGAGGAGCGCTTCGACAAGATCCGCTACTATCTGAAGACGGGCTCCTACCCAATTGGCTCCGATCGGGCTGAGAAGTCGAGGCTACGATCTGCTGCAACACACTACAGGCTGATCACTGCGAATGGAGAAGAAGACAAACTTATGCTCAAAGGTAAAGAAGTCGTCTCTGATCCACATAAGCAATACGACATCGCCCGAGCAATGCACGCTCAGACACATGGTGGCATCAACAAGACTACTGCTGGTATTGCCGAGAGGTACCATTGGGTGCGCATCAAAGAGACCGTCAGTGCTGCGATCAGAGATTGCGCTGAATGCAAAGAGTCTTTGACGCCGAAGCATATAGGTGCTATGCCATCTGCAGCTGGAGGCGCGAGTGGTCGTCGTGGACCCCTTCCAGGCCTCAAGAAGGGTGCTACTGGGCCGTTGCGCCAGATAGTGACTGCCAGTCCAGATGTTCCCATGGCCAACGCTGTTGCAGGCGCATCCTCGAGCGGCCCAAGTCAAGCAGAACATCGCTTAGACCGGAGTGACGAGCAACAGATCTCTCGGCAATTAGGTCAAGAACTCCATCAACACGCTGCGCCGACTGCTCAGATGAGTGGCATAGTGGATTACCAAGACGGATCAGGCGCCAATTACGGCGATATAGGGCCTGTCGATCCCCAACTTATGTGGCAGCACGATCACAACATGCAAATTGACGGCGTTGACAAGACTGGAGTTACTGAAGAGGAAGGCGAAGCGAATCTTCGAGAGGCATTGGGTGTTCATGCCATGAGCAACGAGATATCGTCCTACCTGGGAGACGCAGCACAACGACAGGCAAACCATTAGGAACAGTCTGACTCTAGTGATGCTCGCCTCGCCGCGACTGCGCAGATGGCCCTTGAGGATATGGGCACTCGCACCTAGATCGGTGACATTCATGCTCTCTCCGCATCGATTGTCGACCGCGCTACTGCAATCGCGGTCGTGTCAACAAGCTAGCTGCTCAAGCGAGTGGAGAAGATCTCGGCGCGACGCAGCTCGAGACGGCCATGATCCCAGTAGGTCCTGGAACGTGCTAGACGTTGCCCGGACAGAAGAAGTAGGATGGTAGAGGATCATCGACAGGCACGTATGACATCCATTCACTGCAACATGAACAATGAGTCGAGCTATGCTCACTCAAACGCGAAGCTCGTTTCATCATTTCACTCTAGCTGGCTTAGCCTATCTTTTGTGGCCACTTGAGCTCATTATTCACTTCCAACCCATTGCTTGAGCATGACCTCATTCACGTTGCTCACTTCTATAGTTCACTCCTTTCCAAGTGTTCGCTGGCCGCGCTTAATGCTTTAGTCAATTGGCAACGACTCTTGCGACCACATCTTCTGGCAACACTCTCTGGCTGGCAACAAACACCGAGCCAACAGCATCGGCCACCACACCCACACAGTTCCAGCACCCTGTTTCAGAAAAAGGCAGCAAGCCCAGGCACTACTCCGCGCAAGCACAGCCACTAAGCCAACTAGCGACGATGGCAGACGCAAAGGATCTCCGAACACTGCCTGGAGAAGGAGTCAGGTGAGACTGCCAGACAAGCGGTGTCCGCAGACTTGGAACACTACTGACTGTGACTAGAGTCAGCGAGCCAGGCGTCATCACTTTCTTCATTGGACCCGAACGCGATGAGTTTATAGTGCACGCCAGGGTCTTGGAAGCTCGTGGACATCTCCCGGATGGTCTAGGATGTGTGCTTCCCGACGTCACTTTTGCGGGATTTACATGCTACGCCGAGTATCTGTACTCAGGGAGATTCACAAACACTGGTGGGGACGATGTGCAAGCACAGTGGCAAATGTTCGCCGAGCTCTACTTCCTCGCACAGAAGCTGCACGATACAGCTCTCCAGGACGCTGCAGTCAGCACTATACTCGGCATCAGAAATGCTGAGTACATCGATGATGATCGCTACCTGCCAGATATCGACACGATCGAAGTGGTGTATAAGAGCAGTGGAAAGAACTCCAAGCTGAGGAAGCTCTTCGTCGACATGTTCCTCTGGGATGCGGATCACGACGAAGTTGATGCGGATGGGCTCATACTCGATCTCGAGAACATGCCCAATGCATTCGTGAACGATGTAATCCGGGCTTCGTTCAAGGCAATGCGTAGCGGCGGTCTGCCTCGCGGATTGCCAGAAAGTGTCAGCTGCTGTGACTACCACGAGCACGAGAGAGGCACAGCCTGCAACAACAGAAAGCGGAAGAGAGCTGCAGACGACATTGGAGGGAAGTCGAACGACGACGACTGAGGCACCAAGGCGCACTACAGGCAGTGATAAGCACTCGCAGTCTCAATGGAGAACAGCGTCGATTGTGGCGCACAAGGGCTATTCGTCAGAAAGGACAAAGTCCTGGCTCTACAGATTCGAAGCACATGGATCAAGGCGAGACTGGTCACTGAGACGGGGCGGACCACTCCAGTATGGGCTTCGGAGGTCATGGAGCTGGGACCCGAGTGCCACAGATCACAGGAATGCAGCAAAGGCGATAGAGCGAAGATATGCGACTGCACCTCATGGTCATGGAGATAGAGCAGGGCGAGGTCCATAAAGCATGACTAGTCCCTTGTTACCAAGGTATGCGATTCACCTCTTCATAGGAAGCTCACGTGCCGTAGGGACGAAAGCGACACCAGTCACAGAAATTCGATCTCTCACTTCTCGTCCTCACTTCATGAGCACGGCGTATACTGCTGCGGACCTACACACGCGATTCGCGTCGATTGCCTTCATCTCGATCTACGCACAACACAAGAACACCCCGCCACTTCAATTCAACGTGCACACATCTGCGACAACGTTCCGACACTACAAACAAATCGTACCACACATATCGTGGACAAGAGCGACATCATGGTCCTGCAAGACGAGCATCCGAGGTCAACCATCGACTGACCACTGTAATATGTTTGCGCTAATCTTGCACCAGAATCGAGGGCGACATCGTCACAATCAAAGTCGGCAAGCCATCGGTAACGGAACGCCAGCATTTCCACATCCACAAGAGTTTGCTTGAGAACAGATCGCCCGTACTCCGCCGAACCTTCGAGGACTCTGAGAACAACGAGAAGATCAAACTTCACTACCCAGCACTCGAGCCCGAGCCATTCGACCACTATGTCCAGTACATCTACACTGGTAGGCTGCCTGTGCCAGAGAAGACTTGCGCCAATGACTATACGACACTCATCATGTTCTACCTTGTGGCATTGGAATTGGAGGACACGCTGGCAATGGACGACGCTATCAGCGCCATTCTGACTGAGCACACCGTCGATGGCTTGGGCATGCCTGCTCTTCTGCCGGATATCATCACTGCATATGGATCAACAGAGAAGGGCTCGAAGCTTCGAAAGCTGCTTGTAGACATGCAGATCTGGGCCAACGAGGGCGACCCAATCTTTGTGCACGACTTGGGCGAGAGCTATCATCGCAGCTACGTGTCCTTTCTGCATGATCTGTCGACTGCTTCACTGGCGTACATTCGCGGCACAAACGAATGCAATGCTGTAGATTTTGAGGAGGTAGAGTACTGCGACTATCATGAGCACGGAGAGGATGCAGCGTGCCCAAAGCGAGGTCTGGCGCTGAGACATGATGTCTGAGGCTTGATGTCGGATATGGATGATTTCAATGCAGATGAGTCCGCTGAAGCAAAACCTAAACTCGAGACGTATCAGGAGCTCCGAGAGCAGCTGAAGCAGACGCAAAGGGCTTCGGCCACGATCAAGCAGAACTTCGCAGCCGGACCTGGTGAGATCGTACTAAAGACCACGAAAAAGTGGAATGCCTGACGCTAAGGCTCACCAAGGCGAGTGATTGGGCATCCGAGAACCGCTATATTCACTGAGAGAAGGACATGCGTGTCGGGGTGGAGAAGTGTAGCAAGCGAGGGGTCTCTTTGAAGTCTCGATCTTGCATATGAGGATGGTGGGAGCAGCTTAGAGGAAGGACTCACTGCCTGAGCATGGGAAGCTTCGAGAAGGCAAAATGCTGCTAAAGACACAGCGGTGTTGCAGCTTCGATCTACGTACCGGCAGCGTTTGGTGGATCTTCAGTAAGTGAAACTTTGTCTCCTTACCGTACTGAAGCTGGAGTCAATCTCTGCGTGATCTGAATCCCATCCTAAAGTGTGATGAGGCTCCTGCAGGCGACTTGCTGCAAGTGAATGTGACAATTGTTGAGGTGGCGAAGCTGACTTCACTCCGCTTAGAAACACTGCATCGGTAATTCGCACATTCACTTAGCGCACTGTTGCGTGTCATTTGGTGACTCACTTATCTTTCTTAGAGCTTGCTCTTGATCTCATACACTCCATACGAACCTCACCAACGCCACAGACACTTCTTTTCTCAAAAACCTCAACACTGACTGCGCTCGCCTCCATCATGGCCGACGCCGTCGACGTCCGCATCCTCAAGACTGAGAGCATCGAGTACGCCTCCGATCCCAGAATTCTATCTCCATGCTGACTTTAAGGTAGTCTGACGGCGGATACGGTGAAGTTCCGAATCGGCAGCGAGGAACACTTTTTTCGCGTGCACAAGAACCTGCTCACGCCGAGATCTGGATATGTTCGGGACCAGGCCACGAACGTGATGATCAGCCTGCCAGAGATCTGCCCCAAGGTCTGCAATCTATATCTCCACTACATCTACAGCGGCAAGTTACCATGCAAGGAGCCAGGGCACTGCTCCGATGACAACGACTTTCAGCCTCTTGTGGAGTTGTGGCTGCTGGGTAAAAAGCTCCAGGATACTGATTTCATGGACATTATGATCGATGCCATGCTTGCGGTCCACAACGATACGGAGACTACTGTCAGGTCAACTCCGACGCGATACAGTGTCGAGTTTGTCTGCGAGAGGACAGAACCAGGATCCAACTTGCGGAAACTATTCGTCGACATCCTGAACTGGGAACCAGACCAAGAATTTTTCAAGAATCCAAAGGATTGGCAGGATGGCGATGACCTCTGGAGCTCTGATAGACCTCCAAGCGATCTCTTGCAAGACCTGGCGATGACTTGTCTGGCTCAAGCCCAAGCTATGAAGGAAGGCACCTTGGTTCCGAACAAATTCGACACTACCACGGCATGCAAGTACCATGCGCATACGAAGGATATCGAGTGTCAAGGTCGCAAGCGAAAGAGAGAAGATGAGGATGCCGAAGCAGCTGGACTGGAGCCACGTAGTGATTCTGGCAAGATGCGGAAACCTCACACTGCGCTGGAGAAAGCAAAGACGGAGACCGAGAAGGCGAAAGAAGAGGCAGCGGAAGCGAATAGGGAGGTTGAGCGACTCCGTGCGCTGGTTCCAGAAACTACCGGCGCCCCGTAGGTCTTGACAGCGCCATGAACCGCGTACGCAGATCACACAGCCAGGTTCAGACTTCCTGATGATCTTGGTATTGACTCTTTGACACGATGGCTTGGCACTAGGCCAGGAGAAGAGTGAGACTGGGACTGAAAGTAGTAGTCGTCCTGCTGTCTCGTGGGGATAAAAGGGTCTGGAGATCTACCATGGCAAATGAACATGATTGATCACTTCCGGTCCTCATATAACCAGATTAGCGGACTCGGTCGTTCTCAATACGTGGCTGCCAGTGAAAGAGCCCGTTCCATTTCACATTACACCTCATTGTTCTGACTTGACTTCACTTCCTCAGCCGCATGTGAGCTTCTGGTGTCTGGCAAAGCCCCTCTGAAGTCTTTTCGCAGTTTCTGTACCACTTTCTCCTTCGGTGCGCTGGTACCAGAGATGAACGACGCTCCGGACGTGCTGACACCACCATGAGACGCTTACACAGGCCACACAACCCTGTAGCATTGGTGTTGGATCCTTGAGATGATGACTTGGCACTAGGCCAAGACGAGACTGATATTGCGATTGGAGTTGGGCAGCGTCCTGATAACTCGTGGATACCGAAGATTCCGGGAGACTGCCATAGAACGTGATTGCACACAGTCACAATTCGAGTCCCCATGGCCCAGATTAGCGTCAGTTCAGTCGCTTTGGTAGGTGGCTGCCAATAAATGAGCTCGTTTCACTTCACATTAGACTCATTCTTCTTACTTAGCTTCACTTCCTCGGCCGCATGTGAGCTTCTAGTGTCTGGCAGAGCCCCTCTGAAGTCTTTTCGCAGGTTCTGTACCACTTTCTCATTCGGCCACGATACCCCACCACGACAACAACCATCCGGCTTTCATAGCCAGTCCAGAACCATGGCAAGAGAGCAACTGATCGCGATCAAGGTTGACAAGCCGCCGTATGTATGCTCACGCAAGTGTTGATGTGTCGCCACTAACAGAAATACAGACTTGAACTCAGCTTGGTGACAATTCTCGTTGGAAAAGAGCGGACACCATACACCATACATGGCAAAGTCCTGTCGCAGCGTGTGGGTGAAGGAGCAGCAGGACTACTCACCCGGAACATGGATAGTGGCTTCACTCTCCGTCTCAAGACTGCTTCACACGCAGCATGTGAGCTCTGGCTGCAGTATGTGCACACTGGACAGCTTCCTATCTGGCAAAAAGATATGCCAGAAGAAGAACAAAGCGACGTCTTGAATAGCGCTTTCCTCACGCTAAGCGAGCTTTATAGCTTCTCCGACATGATACACGACAAGGAGGCCATGGATGTCACGGTTAGTGGATTTGTTGAGCTGTGCAACAAGCCGTACAAGAATTCGTCGGGATGCTTGCCAAGTCCTCCAATCATTTCAGAGATTTATGGAATGACTAAAGTCAGCTCGCCACTGAGAAGACTCATTGTAGACGTCGCTCTGAGCGCGATGGATCCTAAACATCTTGTTCGAGACCATCCAGCAGACTTCGTCGTAGATCTGGCGAAAGCGGCTATGTCGAAGGCCAATAAGTTGGAGGACGAACGAGTTACGCCTGAGCCTGGTCTGAACGTATGCGACTACCATGAACACCCCAAAGGAGAACTTTGCTGGACTCGCCAGAGCAAGAAACGCAAGCATGATGAGGTCAGCACCCCAGGAGACGAGACTGGGAGCCTCGTTGATGGTGGAGACAGCAGGACTGTCCGTTCTAAGGAGCTTGCAGCAGCCAAGCCTGTGAATACTGAAGAACGGCGCTCCGTAAAGATGGAACATCTTCAACTTGCTCACGACATCACGATGGCAAGCAACAGTGCCATGTCTTGGCACAGAACCGAGTTGCTGTGGCTTGCATATGCATGGGACATGATCAGGTCTGGCTCCTTGTTGCAGGTTGATGAGCGTCTTATGCGTGATCGTGGTGCCTACTCAAGCTCGCGCCGGGCAGCTTGCGAGCTTGATAGGCTCGTGGAGGCAGGCTGCCATGCAAACTTGCTTGCAGACGGGCGTGTTGTTGTCATAATACTGCTCTCTCTTTCGAGCAAGCCACGATTGGACTTGACACTCTTCGAAAGGCTCACGAAGGCTCAGTCATCAAGTGAGGCCCACCTCAGGTTTATCGAACTCGTCGAGAAGCTTCAGCTGGTCCATCAATACCACGGGTGGGTGAATGAGAATGTCAACTGCCTTGCGGATTGATCTGGCTCAATCGATGCTTCGTCGAGCCTGCGCCTTCACCGTGCGACTGCTTCTGCGCCAGCGAGTCGGAAACCACGTCTCTTGCTATTCTCAGTCAATCACAAAAGATTCCAGTTCATACTCTCCTCTTCCCAGTGCCTCCAGAGTCTCCCCATCCATGACACCATGCACATAAGCAGGCCCAATCATGCGATACATATGCGAGTCCTCTCTCTTGCGTAAGATGATAGGCATACAGATCCCGGGAAACACAATAGCTACATCACCAGCTTGAGCATGTCCTCTTCCCATGCCTATGCGGCCGCTATCGAATGCGAGGAAGGACTCAGAAGAGATAGCGGAAAAGTCCATGGGCAAATAGACCTCATCAGAGACATCACTAGGTATCTGCTTCGGACCGTTTGCTTCGACAAGACGCTCCCAGTGACTTTTGCAAGCCTCGTAGGTAGCGTCACCCAGATCTCCGATGCGGTGGAAAGCTTGCTTCTCATCACTATCGGGAAGAGGTCCCTGGCGAAACATCAGGTCCATACATAATGTTCGACGTGCAGTCCATAACCTGTCAGGGATGGTATCGCCGAGTTGAGGAGAGTTGGCGAGTATGACATCCATCAGTGCGCTGTCGTAGAACATGGTGTCGACTACGATGCTTGGATCCTGAGTCGTTCCGATGATATCGAAAGCTACCCCTTGCAAAGCCAGGCATCTTCCTGCGTCGACGAAGTTGCTGTCAACAGCCCAATGACTTGTTTCACCTCCCGCGCTATATCTGTATGGCCCAAAAGGGAGTCGGACACTGCGAGGAGGGACGCTATAGTTGGGTACCCAGGACGGTAAGCTTGTCGACTTTCCTGTACCTAGAGCTTGAGTCTGGTATCCATTGTTCCAGAACGGGCCTCCAATGTCGCTTTCTTGATGGTCAGTAACGAGAAGATTGAGGCCCATGCCCGGACGCATGAGGTGGTGATGTGAGCGTAGAAAGCCGCTGAAAATCTTGGTAAAAAGCTCCTCACAGGGCATTGTGTAGTCGACTATCGCTGGTTCGTCGATGTCATCGGTCGGAGCGAGCAGTTTGCAGGCGCCAAGCAAGCCAAATACATGATCTTGGAGGTTCGTAGCTTTTCTAAGTCTGCCTGCATGCATCAATGCGCGGAGTAGGTGGTGTTGTGGGATGAAAGCATATTGTGCGTCGTAGCTTCTCAACAACAAGATCGCCTTGAAGAAGTCGGCCGCGTTGAACAGTGGACCGTAGGCTTCTGGTACATGACTCTCGCCAGCCAATGCCGCCATCTGGGTAGTCACTATGAAGTAGATGTTGTGTGAGATCATGTGGAGATCGCAATTGGAGTTGCCGTATATCAATTCAACGTTGCTGGAGAGGCCAGCTTCCTGTACAGTCCACACTCGGGAGAACCATGGTCGGGTCAATATGTAAGATACACATTGCGAATAGGTCAGCCACCATTCTCGGATACTGATCTCTTTGTTTGCCAGGCTTTTGAGTCCTTCGTACGTCTTAGATAAGTCGTTGTCGTGCCCGCACTCTACAGCTCCCAGAAAGGCCTTCACAATGTTGGCGTTGCGGTAGATCTGGCCCATCTGTTGAACCTGACTGTTCACTTTTGCTGCATCTTCCTGGTTGATACATAGTGCATCAATCCACAGCGTCCATTCGGAATTGTCGAGAGCCTGTAGTCTGAGCTGCTGCAGGTCATGGAGAGCATCATATAAGTTCTGTGTGATATCCGCAACATTGGTATCGATCGTGATATGTCGACATTTCTCCGGACTGCCCCACGTATACGAGAGTGCCTGATAGCAAGGTTTGTCCTCCAGACTCACGATGTCGAGGAGGCACACGAGATTCTTCTCGTCTTGTCCTGCGGGAAATCGAAGCAAGCGGATCTCATCCTGAGCAAGTTTCCAGGTGTAGAGGCCAGTAGAGCTCATCGTGAAGTAGTATGCTTGAGAGGTATTCCAGTGCCGATCATCGAATCAGAAGGCACAGCATAAAGACTGGCCGAGGGCTGAGGCAAGTGGTCGTTGCCGGCCTCTCTACGAGCTTGCGCTGTCTATGCCACTAAAAGCGGCCTCGACGTGCGAACGATATCAACATTCGGAACGGAGAGGTTGTATTAGGATCCAGGATTCGTATCTGATGTCTCTCGCAATCGCAGCCGACTATGCAGCTGAGAGCCGAGACCATGTCGAACGGCAACGATCAAATTCTTCGAGCCTTGGGCGTTGAACCAGTCTCGTCATGCAAGAGTCCCGCTTGGCTTGGGTAGGCAGTACGAGGTGCTGAACAGAGGCTCCTGAGCACCAATCTGTGGTCTGAGAGAAGCATTCCTTCTGCCTCGTGCTGAGGGTACTGGTCTAGTCTAGGGCTGTTGCTGCAGGAGGATACGACACTCCTTCAGTCAGTACAACGCCGTCAGCCAAGATCTCTGGCTGGAAGCTGCCCCGTCAATGGTGCTAAAGCATCGACGTCTAGGGCCATTGCAGGCCTGAACAGGTCATCAGAGCTGATTCAGCTAATACTTGTGATGATGAACGATGGTTGAACTTGTAGTTGTTCGTATGAAGAAGGAACTTCGAGGCACTTGCAAGATCTCGAGGTTGATACCAGCAATTTGACCAATATTCAATGGTCCTTAGTCAATTCTCATCAATCGCATGATATAGCTTCAGGAACGGATTTCTAACACGAACACCTCTCTCGACAACGACATTGCAACCCAATGCAATAACAGTACAATATGGCGCTTTGTAGGTGGTTCTCGTTTCCTGGAGATCAAGGACTCTATACTAACATGATTACACAGCAGCGCGCCTGCTGACCCTTCGGCGGTCTCCAATTCTCCTCAAACTCCCTCCATACCTCTCAGCCATATGCATCATAGTCGGCATAGTATGGCTTCTCCTGCTTCCTCTCAATGACTACTCCCGTCAAACATACATCTCCGAGAACGCGATCCTCCCTGGCCAAGTTCATACCTACTTCGGCGGCAGCGAACACAACATCTTTCGCGCATATCGACAGGAGGTCTACGATCTAGGGCAAAAGAGCTCAGAGGACAGGATAGCAGGTCTCGAAGGAATCATCAAGGAGATCAATCTGAAAAGTGCTACTCAGCAATATGGCTTTCAAGTTGCGGGCGAGAAGATTGATGGGACGAATGTTTATGGTCTACTACAAGGACCTCGAGCAGATGCCACGGAAGCTATGGTCCTGATCGCGGCATGGAAGAACTTCGAGGGCGAGATCAACTATTCCGGCGTGGCACTCGCTCTCACAATGGCACGATATTTCAAGAGATGGAGCATCTGGTCGAAGGACATAATCCTCCTCATCCCAGAGGACAGCACATACGGGCCCGAAGCTTGGGTAAGTGCATACCACAGCACAGGCGTGGCACCCACTTCGAGCAGGAACATCAGCGCACTTCCCATTAAAGCTGGTGCACTACAGGGTGCCGTCGCCTTGGACTACCCCGTAGGACCTTGGGGCAAGCGTTTCGACAAGTTGGATGTGCTTTACGATGGCATTAATGGCGCCCTTCCCAATCTCGATCTCATCAACACCGCAGTACAGATCGCCTCAGGACAGATGGGCATTGGATGCTCTCTACATGGTCTTACCAAGCACAACGACAAGTATCGTGATCGCCTACACACCATCGCTTCAGGCATCTTCTCCCAGGCGCAAGGTGTCGCGACAGGTCCACATTCAGCTTTCATGCCCTATCACGTTGACGCTATTACACTGAAGACAGTCGGAGATGGCTGGCACGATGAGATGAGTCTTGGACGCGTAACAGAAAGTGTCTTCAGAAGTATGAACAACTTACTGGAGCATCTACATCAGAGTTTCTTCTTCTACATTCTGATGAACACGAATCGATTCGTGAGCATCGGGAGCTATTTGCCGGCTGCTATGTTGGTAGCGGGAAGTTTCACGATCAATGCGTTGGCACTTTGGATTCTGAGTGGGAAAGGACCTACCCAGAAGCCTGGGAAGCTCGAGAGCGAGGGGAGCGAGAAGCCGAAAGGCGAGAAGATGGTCACTATCAAGGAGGGTGGGAATGTGGCTGTTGTGGCGAAGGAAGAGCTGCAGAGTGTGGAGAGGAAGATGTTTTTGCCTGCCGTCGTGGTTGTGGGTGCGCATTTGCTGAGCATGATACCACTGTATCTGCTGACGCATACGAGTAAGGCGGTGAGTACAATTGCGGTCCCAACACGGTGACATGTGTGCTGACACTTTCGCAGAAACTACCTTACGCGTTCGGCGTGATCACAACAAGCAGCTACGTTCTCCCAGTCTACCTCTCGATACTCCTGGTCAAGTACGCTCGTGCGACTTCGCAACAACTGCAAACCATGCAGTCGTTTTCGCTGCTGTTCCTCGGTGCGTCGTTCTCGACCTGGGCGACACTCAACTTCTCCCTGGCACTCACCGTTGGCCTGCTCGCATGTCCACTTGGCTTCGTGCGACCTTTGCCACTGCGATCTGCATCAGGTGTCAGTGACAAGCAGCGCACTCTGGCCATTGTGCTCAGCATTCCTACAACTTTGCTTTGGTTAGCACTGTCTCCCCCAGCTACACTGTATGCGCTGAGCTGGTACGTAAAGTTGGATGTGAGCGCGATACTGTTTGAAGTCGCCAAAGGTTGGGTCGCACAAGGAGTGTGGAGCTGTCTTGTGCTTTGGAGCGTGTGGTGGCCTGCTTGGGTACTTGCAGGGACCGTACTGTTTAGCGGCGCTGTCAAGACAGATTGAACTGCGAAAGACAGAGTTCGCGTTGATTTGACGTGCGCAAAAGTGGCAAGAGCAACCCAGAGGGCCAGATGGATTGACTTGAGGAAGGAGCGACATCTGCCTTCCCAAACCTTATTCCCACCTCATCTCGACTCAACTCTCACGACTCTCACTCCAACACCAGCTCAAGAACACATCATCTCCTGCCATCTACAACCACACATCCCTACAGCACATCACGATGGCCCCCACTAAGAAGGATGGCGACGTCAAAGAGAAGAAGCTCACTCCCGACGAATCCGCCAAGCTCATCCTGGAGTATCTTCGCAGCAAGAACCGCCCATACTCGGCCACAGACATCAGCACCAACCTGAATAACAGAGTCACCAAAGCTGCTGCCACCAAGTTGCTCAAGGACATGCATGAGAGAAAAGAGATCGATGGCAAAGCAAGTGGGAAGCAGATCGTCTACTTCAGTGTTCAGGTATGCCCTCTCTGCTGCACTGACATGGAGGCACTGCTGATGTTGACTTCGCTAGGATGAAATGTCAGACGATTTCGAAGAAGCAATGCTGGCCAAACAAGCCAAGACCGAAGAGTATCGCGAAGCCATCACGACACTTAAGAACCAGGAGAAAGAGTATCGACTCGCTTTGCGCTCTGAAGCAACCACCATCACTCTTCCGGAGTTACAAGCCACTGTTGCTAAGCTTGAGCAAGAGAAGGCTGAGTTGATGGAGCGCTTGAAGAAGCTCAAGAGTGGAAGTGTCAAGCCTGTGGACCCGGAGAAGAAAGCTAGGTTGATCAAGGAGTGCAAGAAGTGGAGTAAGATTGCCATGGCGAGGAAGAAGATTCGTAGCAATCTTTGGGGAGAGATTGCTGATGCGGTCGGAAAGGATAAGGAGGCGGAGTTGAAGGAGGAGATTGGTATTGAGGGGCCGATCTGAACGTGGGATGTGATGAGAGTGATGTGCAGAGGTGATGTGCGTGAGAGATGTGGCATATGGGACGAACCTTGGACGATTATATTGCTGTGAGATTGCGAGTGTACACATCGATTCCTGATTACATTGATATTGACCCCATTGCGAAATGTCTTTCTCTGCTGGCTACTGCGACATCGATCAGAACTACACTTACCAATGCTCGACAAGAGACACACACTCTGTGTTCTCACGCGATCAGCTATGCGGCAATCCCCACATCTTATTCTGGGAATTCTAGCAAACATGCAAACAAGCCCTACCGGACATCAACCCTTTCGGTGCGAGCAATGCTCAGATTTCCCACTCATGTCACATATACACAACTCCGAAGCACTCTATACTCTGGAATCAACCTCATCTCGAAGCCCGTTCAATACTGCAAAGGAGACCACGCTTGCCTGACGCAAGTCGCAGATCTGAATATCCAGTATACCCAAGACAACAGAAACATCATCGCCAAGCTGGCCTGCTGTTGTCTGTCAACAATAGTAAGGAACAACAGGCAGTACACAGTCAGCGAATCGCAAGGCTCCAGAAGAAGAAGAATAACTATGTTGGGTCCAAAGACACAGATCGATACATTGGATTGTCGGAAGAGCTTCCTGGCAGCAGCAAAGAAATACACGACATAATCACTACAGACATCTTGCCACTTGAAGCCCAGAAGCCCAGAAGAAGGGACTCACAGACATGGATGGAAAGCCGTTCGACCCTAAAGCGCGACGATTTCGAAAACGAAGAAGATTCTGGCTGGGCATTGGAGAGAGCTTTTACAGAGAAGGTCGATACGTCAGTTCAAGCATAAAAGCCTGTCTACCTGAAGGGCCTGTTCAGCATGTGGATGATAAGCAGCGTGAGCTTATACCAACGTTTGAACGACTAAGATAGATAGCATCGAGAGGGCTTATCGATATATAGGCACTGATTGGGAAATCCTGGGCACTCAATGAACAGCGAGCGAATCATAGAGAGCAATAGCAAGCTGGAACTGGCTCAAGCATGCGATTGTATACTTCTTTAGTGTTCCGTTCCTCATGTGCTAATCTTCTCTCGTCTTGCTTCCAGCTCGTGCGCTGCTTTTGGGTGGTAGCGGAGGCAAACAAGCCGCCGCTGAGTCGTGGCAATCTCGCTGCTCACTTCAACCGTCCACCTCTTCTTCTACCACACTATGCTCAGCCAGGTCCTGGTCATGGGTGAGGACTGCTCAACAGTGTTCAGCAACACTGGCAGCAGCACGGCGGTCATCATCTTCCAGGTCATGACCGAAGGAAGAAACATAGAGCTCATCAATCCACGCAGGCTTTTCCTGGATACTAGATGACCTGCTATCTATCTGTGCCACTTTCCACATAAGTCCCCTCAATAAACCTCAAATCCAACCCCATCCAACTCATAATACCAAGTATCCAAACTCGTCTGATCATAAACACATTCCATACTCGTATTCGTCCCACTCCACAAAGGTCTCAAAGGCCAAGCACAAATCGGCTCAGCAGCCTCACCCACTTGCGCGCCTAGCAAATGCGTAGCATTCAATCTTCCAGGATCAACGCCCTTCTCAACCCACTCAATCATCACAGCCAAATTCGTCTGCGGCCAAGGACCATTAGGCTCATTGGCATTCGTACTGCAATGTGCTGCGCCGGGGACAGAGTAGAATTTATACCATTCACTTAGAGCTTCTGCGCTGGCGTTGTAGGAGAGTTCGGGATATAAGTATTTGCGAACGGACTCCCAGTAGCGGACTGAAGAGGCTGTGGGGATGGAGTCGTCTGATTCTCCGTGGTAGTGGAGGATTTTGTTTCCTGCTTTGTTCCAGGATGAGAGATCGGGCCAAGTCGTTTGTAAGACGGAACCGTAGGTGTGATAGCCGTAGATCATGTAGTCCTTCAATGTATCATAAGTGACGTTCTCGAGAGTAGGAAGGGCGCTGGCGTTTTGCAAGAGGAGGAAACGTTCGACCCATTCGCCTCCGAGATCGCTTTGAGATACTGACCACTTGCCGGTGGCGTTGTCGTATGTGGTCGCGCCATCGACGAAGTTGGTTCCATATTGGTATGGGATGTAGACTTGGCGGCCTTGGGAATCTTGCAGGCCTTGCAAGCTAGTCAAGGCGAGGTTGGCGCCTTGTTGGGTGACAGTTCCATTCTGTGCTGGTGTTGCGCTTGTGCCCATGCGAGGATTGCCTGCAGCTGCTGCGCAAGAGTATGATAGGCCGACCGTGGTGTTGAGGTCGAAGTGAAGAGCACAGAGATCTGTTCTTGAGACCACCCCATCAGTCTTGCCATCGAGAGGATCGCAGAATGCTAGAGTGGCGTTGACGATTCTCTCCAGCTCGCAAGTAGGTGGTGCATAGCCGAGGGTCTGCTCTTGGATGTTCGTGACGAGGTGATTGACTTGCTGGAAGCTGTATCGTAATGCAGGTGCTCCAATGATAGCTCCGTCGTACGTCTCAGCGAAGCGTTGTACTTGGCTCATTCCCTCGCGTCCACCTGTGATGCAGTTAGTCCTTCGCGCCTTAAAGTGAATTGCCATACTGCATACCTTCCGAACATCCCTGATAGTAAGTATACAGCTTCGTACTATTCGACTTGAAGAAGTTACTCGTGAAAGCCTTTCCAATCACAGTCATCTCATGAATGCCCTGATAGCCAAACATATACACAGCCTCCCAGTTGACAGTATCATTAGCAAGCAGAAACACAGAATCCCACTGATTGTCGAACCCTCCAAACCCGCCATCTGTCAAACCAGCTGCAGCACCATATGGAATACCTCCAGCAACAGAACCGTTTCCAGAATTGATCGCCAATCCACCGCCTCCAGTCGCCAGGAAGCGGTTCTGGAACTTGGCAGGAGTTGGAAGCCAGTATGTGACCAGGACTCTGTCGTTTCGGCCAGTGTGAGTGTATGCGAATGTGACATTGCAGTAGTCGAAAGCGCCAGTGTCGGGGTACATGACATTTCCCGTGACTGAGGCATTGTATGTCGCTGTTGCTGTAAGTGAAGATGCATCGATTGTGATTCCTGGTAAAGTTCCATCCTGTGGTAGTGCCGCTTGAGCATAAGTTGAGCTGCACACTTCTGATAGTGATGATGATGATGTTGCATTAGCTGCACTGGCCAAAGCCAATGTCCACTGCGTAGCACGCATTGTCGCAGGACTTACAAGGAGAAGGCAATGATGCTGAAAGGACTGGTATTTACCTGGCCTCGCGGTGGCCTACCTACCTATAACCTAGTCTGTCTGCTAGGCCTGTCGCCGATCTTACGAGTCTTTCACTGACATGTGCAGGCTTCTTACGCCGTGTAGCGACGATTCGGAGGTGTGGTGCCATTTCCGAGACAAGAAAATCTTCAAACGCGTACGCGGTATCCATCTTGTGCGACCATTCGGATATTTGGGTTTGAGAACGAGGACCGACGACTGCCGCAGCCGTGGTCCTTACTTTGACATCTCTTCTGTCGACTGCTTCAGATCAGCCAAGCGAGCTTCATCGACGAAGCGATGCAGCACAATGATGGCAATCCGGTACCCTCTGCCCCTCCTATCGCGAGTACGATTCCGATGGGACTTGGTCGGGAGTAGTACGCGTACGTTAGTGTTGGAGTACCTGGTCAAGCAAATACTACCGGGAAAGCCTCGAGCAAGAGAGGGCCACAGGAGAGCAGGTTGCGCGGGAGAGGTGACAGATAGGAAAACAGGAAGTAAGGAGGAGGAAACAAGTCACAAAAACAGATGTTGTTGTAGGAGAGAGGTGGGTCAAGATAAGGCACATGCGGCTGAACACGAAGGATCCGCTTCTTCACCTGTCAACTGTGCGACATCATATGCCCAAGACATGTCAACGGTCAGTCAAGCTTCTCGCCCATCAGCTGGCATATAAGTACTGGTCGGGGCAAAATATTCCCCTCCAAATATCAGTTCTCGGTCCTCATTCTTGGTGGAGAAATCGCATCTTACGCCAGTGACGACGACACTGAGGCTCAAACAATCACTCTGCGTGGTCGAAACCATGAAGGACATATAGTAGTATCGTAAGAGAAAGCCTCCGCGCTCAAGGGAAGGACAAGGCAATTGATATAGATATAGATTTTCCAATAAGTGCTGACATGCGCTAGCGGCGGCTGCTGCCGGCCAATCAGAGTGCCAGTTGGGAAGTGAACGCTTGGGATAAAGTATCAGCAGAACCCGGCAACCTCATACTCTCGAATCATGGATGCCAAGCTACCGTCCCAGCTGATACCAATCCGACTGATTTTGAACCGGCTCCTCATTCTCTATGCCACTCGTAACGCTAACATCTGGAGTGTAGATATCCCACAGTCTGGATATTCCCTCTTGAGTTGGCAGGAGTCCTCGATGGACTCCCTCATCAGTAGCATCAATGTTGCTCAGCCAAACTCTGAGCAGGCGTGTTCTCGGAGGCAGAACACAAAGTCGCTGAATGTTAAAGTCCTCGGGGCCCCAATTTCTCATCCTAATGATGCGCTGTGTGTCAAGACGGCTTCTGCACTGAACGATACGGCAGCACTGCTTCTCGGACACCTTAAAGCAGTCAGACCCGCACAAAAAACAGTCAGATGTATACCTTTTGAACACCATCGATTGGCATGGGCTCCGGGAGTACTCTACGACAACGGGGCCATATTGGCCACCCAAGCTCGGTTCTTCTCTCAGAATCAATACTTTGACATCCGGTCCTGTGAGCTCAGCGTGGCTCAGGTCCTCCATAAAACCCGCGCTCCATGAGTCAATGCCAGGGAACACCGTCAGATCTATCATGGCCCACAATCCAGGTCCATAACTGTGGTCTCCGAAGGATAACAACTTCCGTCAATTGGCGGCCAGACATGTCATGATTATGCCTAGAGTTTCTGCCAGGCCGGACTGGCGCACGTACAACCTCGAACACCGAGAGATTTGCTGACTCTATTCCTTTCCCCAAAGGAGGCACACCCCGCAACAGCAGGTAACTGCCGCGCCCCCAGTTTTTGAAGTGCGCGTATTTGTAGCTTGAGTTTTGATCCATACAAGGAAAGAGATGAACAGTTGTTCGCAATCCCCGGTTTGTCAAAATATTTTCGTGTTGCTCTTCCTCGTGTTGATCCCAAGCGCAAAGCCTTTGACGAAAGCACATGATGTCGGGAGCGATCAGCATGTGCATCTGCTCTGGTAGATATGGCACCCACAACAAGATTGAACGATCCGTAGACGTCCGCAGAAGTTCCTCTTGTAAACGAAGGAAAGCGTTGGTACCTTCGCCATACAACAGTGGCATGTTCATCCCAAGAAGACCCAATAGTGAGTACGCAACATCTTCAACACGCGTTGTCTGCCGTTGGGAAGCCCAATGAAGGCGTTCTGCGAGTGTGTACGATTCTATTGCACATGTCTTCTGTATCAACTCGATTGGAACCGATGAGACTTCGTTGAGAGCCGAAGCTAGGTAGAAATTCCCTATTCCTTGCAGGAGCGCCATCGACGTCCAGTTCTCGTCGAAGAAGTGTAGCTTTGCAGGAGCGATCATTTCTTGTAGCGTCCAGCCTCTTGTAAACCAGCGAGTGTTCCTTAGCAGTGATACCCAATCCATGTCCTTGCCGTCAAATTCAAGACCTGACCGCTCCCACTCATAGTCGCTAAAATCTGCTGGTACGCTAACATCGGCCAGATATGCATAGCATACTGCAGAATTCTGGTACCAGCGATACATAGAATTGATGGCCTCCGAGAGCTCCGCGCTACTGTCCTTGTTGATACAGCATGGAGGTGAAGGCCGAGATCGTTCTGTAGGGCTGAGCTGAGCACGAGCCTCAAATGCGGGGCACTTGTCGTCAGCCTGTTCTGTTCCATGGCGTTGTGTTACAGTAGGGTTCATTTCTCCAACCACTTCAACCATCTTCCAACTTGCTATGCGATCCTGATCTCGATTCCTCCCGACTGCGCCCTCACTTGGTCTGATCTCTCTGCGCACACTCTATACACTACACCGTCGAGAAACTGTACTGAACGCACTTCACCATGTCGTTCTTCCCAGGCCAAGGCTACCACAACCAGCAAGGACCTCCTCCGCCGCAGTATGGCAATCAACAGCCTCAATACGGGAATAACGGATATCCTCCACCACAACAATACCCGCCGCAGCAGTATGGAACACCCTCTCCTCAGCCGCCTCAGTATGGCTATGGCGGTGCCCCTCCACCGCAACAGTACCAGCAAGGACCACCTCAGCAACAGTATGGTGCGCCTGTAAATAATGCGCCTCCAAGCAACTACGGCAGACCTCCACCACCTCCCCAGCAACAACAGCAATTCGGACACGGCGCGCCGGGTGGCATGACCTTCCAGTATTCCAACTGCACAGGACGGCGCAAAGCACTTCTCATTGGCATCAACTACTTCGGACAACGCGGACAATTGCGAGGATGTATCAACGATGTGAAGAACATGTCAGGATACCTGAACCAGTACTTTGGGTACAAGAGAGAGGACATGGTGATCTTAACAGATGATCAGCAGAACCCCATGAGTCAGCCTACAAAGCAGAATATCCTTCGAGCGATGCATTGGCTGGTAAAGGATGCCAGGCCAAACGACTCGCTCTTCTTTCACTATTCGGGTCACGGAGGCCAAACGAAAGATCTTGATGGCGATGAAGAGGATGGTTATGATGAGGTGATATACCCTGTAGACTTCCGACAAGCAGGTCACATTGTTGATGATGAGATGCACCGTATCATGTGAGTACTTCTCAACCAGTACTGCGTGGAGGACAACTAATAAGATCCGTACAGGGTACAACCACTCCAACCCGGCGTACGATTGACCGCCATCTTCGACTCCTGCCACTCCGGCTCCGCTCTTGACCTTCCATACATCTATTCCACCCAAGGCGTCCTCAAGGAGCCCAACCTCGCCAAAGAAGCTGGACAAGGCCTGCTCGGTATCGTCGGATCCTACGCAAAAGGCGACATCGGAGGCATGTTATCTACAGCAACAGGCCTCTTCAAGAAGGCAACAAGTGGTGGCGATGTCCGTGACAGGAATCTCCGCACGAAGACAAGCCCAGCAGATGTCATCATGTGGAGTGGAAGTAAAGACAGTCAAACTTCTCAAGATGCGAATATTGCCGGACAAGCTACTGGAGCCATGTCTTGGGCTTTCGTCACGGCGCTCAAGAAGAATCCACAACAGAGTTATGTTCAGTTGTTGAACAGTATTCGTGATGAGTTGGAGGCGAAGTACTCGCAGAAACCGCAGTTGAGTTGTAGTCATCCATTGGGTAAGTGAAAGAGCCCCATGATCCTCGCGAAGGTACAGTGCTAACAGACATTCTGCAGACACCAACCTGCTCTACGTTATGTAAATACACAGATCTAGGACTACGATGACGGTCACGAAAGAGCAAGGCATGAAGAACACGAAGTACGAGCTAGGAAAGAGGGGAGCAGTGTTTTGGATACCTGATACCAGTTCTGGGGCTATAAGGGGTGGGTGTGGAGGTCGATTTGTAGGTGTGCCGATGAATGGCGTAAGTACGAAATGCATATTCTACTTCTACTTCCATCCTCCGCTCCAGCGGTCGAAACCCCCGTGCTATATGCGAGAATATACACCCATGTCGCGCTACGGGATGAATCTGGAGTCTGGTCCGAATACCGGGAATTTGTCGTACCTCGCGTGTCTTACCTTTTTATGAACAGGACATCTTGGAACCTCTTGGCTGTCCAATGGTTCCACCTGGATCTTCAGACGAGCTCAACATGTTCACAATGCCATGAGGTCGACCAAACAGGACCGAGATACTGATGAAGGTGGGATCTAGTCCCGACTCACTTCTCCATCTTCAGCATAACTCCACACTCGCTTCATGCAACTTCCGTACTAGGGACTTTCTCCTCAATTGTTAGGGCTGCAAGGATGCCACGTCACGGCCACGTTCTCTCCGAACATGTCTTAGAAGAATTACCATGATTTGACATAGGTAGTACCGATCGGAGACTGCCTTCTTTCGGCATACTCACGGAAACTGCAGGTCTGCTGTAGGTTCGACAGGATGAACAAAAGTCTTGCGTGCTCCCAGCACATTGGAAATGCTTTTAAGAGCTTGTTTGACATTACCTCTGGACTGCATTTGCCACTGAGCTGCCAGGAGAACGATGCTATCCTTCGTCGGCCTTCCAGTGGCACTCGTGGCATTCTTCCTACCTGGAAATGTCCACGCAAGACCAACAGGCAACCTCGCCCGCCGCGACACAAACACTACAGCTCTACCAACAGTCGATCTAGGCTACGTTGTCCAGCGAGCCACAGTCTTCAACGACACAGGAAACTACTACAATTTCAGCAACATTCGCTACGCTCAACCTCCCACAGGCGACCTACGCTTCCGAGCGCCTTTACCGCCTCTCACAAACCGCACAACTATCGAAACTGGAGGAATTGATCGAATCTGCCCACAAGCGAACCCAGCTTGGTTACTAACAGCGAATGTCTTCGTGCCTCAATACCTTGGCGGCAAGACAAACTTCACTGCATCAGACTTCAATACCACGAGTTCCAATGGTAGCAGCACATTGCCTGTGCAGGATCCAAGGACTACAGAAGATTGCTTGTTCCTTGACATTCAAGTCCCAAAAGCCATCTTTGACTCTGGCAATGCCAGCGCTCCCGTCCTTGTCTGGTTCTATGGTGGCGGGTATACAGCTGGTTCGAAGCAAAGTACAGGAAATCCTGCGGGGATCTTAGCCAGAAGTCAGAATAACGACAATAAAGGTCTGGTTTATGTGACTTTCAACTACCGTCTTGGAGCTTTTGGGTGGTTAGCAGGACCAACTTTCCAGGAAGATGGAGGTGTGGCGAATGCTGCTTTGTATGATCAACGACTTGCATTAGAATGGGTGAAGACTAATATACACAAATTTGGGTGAGTGATTTCATCACCTCACCCTAAGCAATCTTACTGACAGTCGACAGCGGTGATCCAAACCGCGTAACAGTATTCGGAGAATCCGCAGGCGGAGGCTCAATAATGCACCAAATCACCGCATTCGGAAACAACTCAACTCCAGCCCCCTTCCAACAAGCAATCCTCCAATCCCCAGGCTGGCAACCCATCGTCTCCACAGCCGAACAAGAAACCACCCTCTCCACCTTCCTCAACCTACTCAACGTCACCTCAATCGCCCAAGCCCGTAAACTCCCCTCCTTAACCCTCCAAAACGCCAACATAATCCAAATCGCCCAACAATCAACCTACGGCCAATTCACCTACGGTCCCTCCGTCGACGGAGTCTTCGCCCCAGCACTCCCAGGCCAACTACTCCTCTACGGAAACTTCGACCAAAACCTAAAAATAATGGTCGGCCATAACGCAAACGAAGGCCTCGCCTTCACCTCCCCCTATGTCACAAATTCTACATACCCTTCCTACATCGACAGCCTCCTGCCCACTGTAGCCAACCATCCAGAAGTGAAAGACTACATCATCAACAACTTATATCCTCCCTCCGACTACGCAAACGATCAAATCGCCCGAGCAAGTCAGACGATAGCAGATGTAGCATTCGTCTGCAATACCTTCTACTTGGATAAAGCATACAAGAATCAGACTTATGCTTACTTATTCGCCGTACCACCAGCTCTTCATGGCACGGATATAAGTTATACATTCTACAACGATGAAGGTGCTTCATCGTCTGTGATCAACCCAGCCATAGCAATCGCTTTACAAGAATACATCACCCACTTCGCAGAATTCGGCTTCCCAAGCGAGATTGGAATTCCTCATTTCCCAATCTATGGCCACAATGCAACTGTACAGGTCTTCAATGCAACGAGTACTTCGCAAACTACGGATCCTGCAGCGAATGAGAGGTGTGATTGGTGGCAAGATGCGAAGTATTATTGATGAGCGAAAACAATCAGATTCATTCAAAACACTGTCAAAAAATCACTTCCAATTATTAAACAACTCGATTTTTCCGCGTGTGTGTGCCACAAGGACACTCGATCTCTCCCAAGCGATTGACGATGAAATGAGGCCGTTTTCGACACTCGCAGGTGTAAGTGTCGTCGAGAGTAGCAGGGTGCAAATCACATTGCCCATGGATCTTCTGACCTATGACGCGATTGACGATGGACTCGAAAGCGGCAATCAGTTTTTGATATTTGCAGGTGTAAGTACCATCCCTTTCAACCCTGATCTCCTCCTTTTGCACGAACACCGGGCGCTGAGACATGGTCAGTAAGCAGATAAGCCAGAGAAAGGGATGATGGAGGAGTAGAGCAGCTTACAGTGCGATCTGCTGAGACCTGAGGTCCTGTGCGACCAGCCCACACCACTTTCCACAGATCGTAGATGCTCATGTTGAAGTACCAAGGAGGGGCAGTCGCTACGCTGTTCTGATGGGGACGAGAGGTGGCGATAGTAATCACTGCGGTAATCATTGGAGAAGGAGTGGTGGTAGTGAATGGAGTCCGTGGACAAACCCAATATGGGAGAGTGTACGTCGTATATACTCCGTTCGGTTCTTGAGTTTTGGGTTCTTGTGTTTTGTCGTTGGGATGCGTGAAAGTAGTGATGGGTCCGCGAGAATGTTCAAGGTTGCTGAAGATCGTTTTCGACGCTGTGCTCATGGCCGCGACGCCAGCAGGAACAGGGGACGGTGCTGAAGACACTTTGGTCGGAGCGATATCGACAGTGGTTTCGAGCGCTGGGACGCTCGCAATCGCGCCGGCAGGAATAGCGGACAGTGCCAGGCGCAGTCGGGTGGTTGAGATATGCATAGTGATCTTGTATCTTGTTTGTGTGATGCTGTGCTGGTATAGATCTTGTCTTGTGTGGTGCTGTGCTGATATTGCTCTTGTAGCAATGGTTGTTGAGGACGAAGAGAACTTGGAAGAGACGAAGAACCAAGAAGGGACATACCTTTGTTTACATCGTCTGTCGGTACTGCAGGCATGAAGCACTCTTCCTTCTGTGTCAAGCGCAGAGGAGTGCAGTCGCGGCTGAAAGAAGAGACAGTCGCAAAAGAGGATAGAAAGGCAGGAACAACGCAGGTTCATGATTCGCTTCAGTTCGTTAGCATCTCGACAACGCCTCACCACTCTCGTTCTGTGTTCCTGTCCATCGTCGAGAAGACATCAGTCCTCCCTCTCAACCATATCTCCAGCAATCACGCCTTCGATCTCTCTGGCATACACCTCATCATGCGCCTAGCGGGTAGCCTTGTCCTTTGCGTCCTCTGCAGTGCGTGCAGCCGAGTCCTTCACATCCTCTGCCTTTCGCTGGGCCTGCTTAGTGCCCTCTGCGGCCTGGTCCTTGGCGCGACCTGTGAGTTGTTCTGGGGTCTGTCAGTTTCCAGCCGTTGTTCGTGGTGGGGAGGAGTTTCACGTACCGCCCTTCTCGATACCAGCGACGATTGTCTGAGAGACGGTCTTGTCGACTTGCTTGACTGTGTCCTTCACGGCGTCGACTGGTCCCTTGTTCTGGACGCGGACCGAGGTGCTGAAGAGGCGGGCATTGCGTGCGAGCTGTTGGCGGAACATATTGATCTTATGGTAGGAGCTCGGTAGGTGGTTTTCGAGTGCTTGTGCGTGAGGTGATGTTCTTAGGTGGTTGTTGAGATGTGAAGCTGTGTTCTTGATTGAGTTGTTGTTTGTTGGAGCTCCTCTCGTAAATGACGTTTGAGGCGTTGATCCTTCCTATTTAGGAGCTTGCCTCGGATGGCGACGCGGTTCGCACACGAACGGATCGTTCACGTGGTAAGCTTCCATATCGACGCCTTGACTTCACATATCAAGCAAACCGAATCGCAAATTCATGGAGCTGCTCACTTGAGTGGACATGCGATTATGCATCTGACCACCTTCTCACTTTGGCCTCCCAGGACAAGGTCTGGCGATATCGATCTTGGTTAGCCTCTCACAGGCAACCGGCAGCGACCACGACAAGAGCGGCGGACTCCAGCCAGTATCATTGGGACCATGTACCAGCAGAGAGGCTTCGTCCTCTTCAGCGCTCATTGACGTCGACCTGTAAACAAGACCCGCCGTGTTCTGCAAATACTGCCTTCGCTGATACAGCAGTACTTGTCAGACATTGGATCTTTCTCGAGTGAGTCACAAGCCGGACAATGCCACAGGCTATCTCAGATGACTCCTCACTCTGGTCCATGGCGTCAAGTATAAGCAGAATCGGACCATTCCTTTCTGCGAAGCTGATTATGGCATTCTGGATCAGCTCAAGTGACAGATTCACAGGGAGCATTGTCAACTCGGCTAGGGACTCCAATACCATTGGCTCTTGCTTTGCTAGTTGAACGATCCAGGACCCGAAAATGTTCCGAGGCTCCTGGGTTGCAGCGTCGTTGGGAACGCAGTAGAAGTATGCCAATGGCATCAAGTCGCCCATCGCTTGTTGCGTCGCGATCACTCGGGACATGATAGCGGTCTTACCAGGTCCAGATTGCCCATATAGTGCCATGATCTGGCTTACCGGATTGGGTTCCTCAAGCCATGCTCGAAGCGGACCTCGAATGAACCACTCGCCGGATTGTGTCGACGACGAAGCTGCACATGCCATGCGGTGGGCCACTTCTGGAGATACTGGAGCAAGAAATTCAACAAGCTTCGGGTGAACGGCTCTGTTCTCTCCTTGAATTCTGGAGACCGCATCACTCGCCATTGGTCGCAGGTCTGCTATGACTGCTTCCGCTTCCGTTTCCGCGTCCTCTTCCAAAGCAGGAACGCCTCCCATCATGATCAGCAAAAGATTATCCTTCAGCCTACACAGCCATTGCAGTGTGACGTCGACACCTGAGGTCTCCAGTGGCCAGCTGAGGGACTCCAGTATGGTTCTATGCGACATAAGGTGCGGCGTCAAGTCCCTGAGCATGTCATCGACAAGTATGCGTGCTTGTGTAACAAGATCAGACAAGCCATTGTCTGCACTCTTGCCTGGACGTTGACTTTTGATGTCTGACAGTATGCCTCGAAGTGACAAGAGTTCGGAGCATAGCTCGCAGATCTGCTTTCGAGCTCTCGCAACGTGGCGGCCGTATTCGTAGAGCTGCTTGAGGAGTTCGCCGATCTGTAAGTTCAGGCCAGTGATGAGGACATGCTCTGCCATGTTTGATGTGTCGATGATTGATGATCTTGGAGCGGTTCAGCTGAGGTGAGCAGCGCGCTTGGCGATCCAAGCCTTGCTAACGGCTTTTCAACCAATCACATGATGCCTGTTTGTCGGTGCCCGAGTAGACTCAGTAACGTCTTCTAGTCCAGATATGCCTGGAAGCAGAACCAAAGGAATTGCCAGAAGGCGGCTGGAGTTGCGACTTCGTTCGCCTGGACATATTTACACATGTATGTGCAGCGTCATGATAGTTACTTCTCAACATCTCCTTCTACCAATCCTCATCGTCATCATCTTCCCTGACACCTCCATCACCTTCCTCCTCAGTGATCTGGCGCAGCCTTCCTGTTTCGATCTCCATGCCCTCATATCTCCCCTTTATCCTTTCACTCAGATACTCATACTTCTCCCGCTGGATTTTGCCTTCCTCAGCCATCGTCCTCAAATCCCTCGCATCATCCATGAGCGTCGCCATACCCTGTTCGATCAAACTCTCCAGAAAAGGAACCTGCTGCCAGAGCAACTTGGTATATCGAGCCTTGTCCAACATAGCTTTGAGATGCCACATGGCATTCTGCGCAAGTGTAACAGTCACTTTTCTCTCGAGCACTGTGATCTTACGCTCAATATTGGAGATTTGGGAAGGTGTCAGAGGCATCTCTTCGTGGTTGTAGCCCTTGGAGAGAATGTCTTTGAGGTCCTGGATGTCGCGCTTATCTTTCATGGCGCCACGGACGCTGCGTTGTTTGACATTAGGTCGGTAGCGGCCTTCTTTGTTGTGAGGGTTTTCTGGAAGGGAGAGGTAGTCTGATACTGTGGATTGTGCGATTGAAGGCTCCAGAATATGGGAGAGATCATTGGTCGATGTAGACTGCGTTGCAGATGTTGATGCAAAGCGGTGTGTATGATTACTGAGTGCGCCGAGAATACTGAGCGGCCGCGCAAAGCTAGAATATGATCGTTTGGAGGTTGAGGATGGCAAGCCCCATGCACGAGCAGGACGAGATGATATCTGAGAGCCTGGTAGTGGTGCGTCTGGGACAGCATTATCCGACAAGAAGCTCTTGTTGCCATGCTCGGGTTCATCGAAGCCAAAGTCGTACTCCTCCTCTTCTCGGAGCGCTGCACGTCTTTTGGCTTCCTGTGCAAGCTCATCCGCGGACTTATCCTCGCCCTTCGATTCTTGCTCGGTAGATACAGCATTCTCATCCTCGTTGTTGAATCGTTCGTACAAGTCAGCTTCTGCTTGTTCCTCTCGTCTTATTTCGTCTCGTGTTGCGGTAAGAGCTTTATAGACGGGATCATCGAGAGGCTCCTCATCCTTATCACTAAGTTGCGCTGCGGGTGAGCTTCGAGGTGCTCGTCGTGGTCCCTCATCAGCACTGGGCTGCGGATCGATGTCCTCCCCCAGCCGAAGTGGATCTAGCTCCACATCCCAGTCAGGCTTCGAGGGTACAACGGACGTTGAAGCATCGTCGCTACCATGCGGTCTGTCATCTGTTCCCGGGTCGACTTCTTGCGCCTTGTGAAATACAGGAGTCTTGTCAGGCTCAACAACGCCATTCGCACCACGATAGCCTCGTAGCGCATAACTCAGAGCCAAATCCCTGGGACCTGTATGAAGCATCTTCCGTACTCTGCCTATTACGACGACATGGTCTTCCACCTCAATACATCTATGCGGTTCTAGGTCAACTAACAGTTTTGCCTGTAGCCCGCGGCGGTCGAACATGATCGGTGGATTGTTGCCGCGCACGACAGTCTGGACGCCCATGTTTTGCAGTTCCTGAAAACCCTGGTGAGGCTCATCATGCGCCTGCGTGAAGGCGTGAGCGATTGCAGCTCCGCGCGCAGTTCCAGCTAGCAGGTTAACGGCAAACCTGCCGGAGCTCTTTATGGCATCCCAAGTACGTGATGGCAGCTTCAGGTTGAAACTCACCATTGGCTGTGGCTTGAGCGTGACTGTGTTGAATGATGACACCGTGACGCCACGAGCTCGTGAAATGTCATCTTCTCGATGCGAGGGGCTTCCACACTCCGTGGATGTGACTACGACGACTGGATGTGTCAAATAACGTAGATTGTCGCGAACCTCTTCAACCAGTTTCGTCAATCTCGCTGAATCAACCATAGGCTGACTGACGACGTGCTTCCCGTAGCCATGGGCGCTACACAGGGCCCTGACTCTATCGGTCAGGAGTGATGCTATAATACGATGGCCTTGGTCAATAGCACGGCCTAGTATTGTGTTCTCACCCTTTTCAAGGTGGACGAAGCCACCGCTAGAGAGTCTGCGCAGTCCTTCCGGGCATTCATCGAGAATGGTAGCCCAGATCTCCGCAGCATTTGGCCCGAGGATTTGGTACCGGTGGGAGGTCAAGTCACCCTGCTGTTCGAAGTACGCTCTGGCATCTTTCGTAGAGAAATCGAGCCCATGAGCCTCAAGACCGTTTGCCTTGCACATCTCGTCGACTTTTAACTGTAGAGCTCGCTGGAACTGAGTAATACTCGATGGCAAGCCTGTAGTCACGAGGTCGCCATCGGTGCCAGTCAGCGTGATGCGTCCGACGCCTGTACCGATGGCTTGGCGCAGCATGTCGAGCCGTGCGCCCCGGTGACCAGCGATTCGATCTCGCACCTTTCCTGCGCTTGGACCAGTGATGCGTGCGTGACATACTTCATGCCCTTCGGCAGACCAGCCGAAAAATTGTCTGAAAGGAGGACTAATCTGAGAGCGTGATTCCTGTTGCCCTGCATGTTCCTGGGCGGGGACCGTTCTGGGTTGCTGCTTTGCAGAAGCTGGTACGACATCTTGGCTCCTTGATCTCGCGACAGGCATTTCGGTTTTCTGTACTTCATCAAGAAAGCTCAGAATGTGATCCTTTGCCTGTCGGACGGCCTGTACTGATCCAGAAATGAAGAATGACCGTGCCATCGATGTATTCGAAGACGTCCTGTCCACAGGCCTCAGCTCAGGCTCGCCAATGCTTGCTTTCACGCTGAACTTTTTCGAAACAGAGCTGATACTTGATGTCGCGACAAACTTCATGAAACTGCTTTCGAGAATGCTCACTTCCATCGTCATTGTGTCGCTGCTCCGCTCGCGGACCAGAAACTCGCGAGGCGTCAGAGAGCTAGATGGCCTGACCAAATAGGAGCATACTGGGAGGTACACTCCAGGTCTCTCTGCAGTGACCGCTTCAGGCGTCCTGGGCAGTGTTCTCCAGCTTTGTAATTCTGAATACGCTCTAGTGGTCTCGTCGAACGTACCAGAAATAAGCACAGACACAGTACGGGCATCCTGCATATCGGAAAGACCAGCAGGCGCGGAAAGTGTCTGCACTTCTATCCTGCAGCCATGCTTTTTGCTCAGTGTTTCCAGCTGACTCCCAAGTTTCTTCTGCATCCTCTCCAGATCTGTCGAGAGTGCTGCATATTCAATCATGAGGCCATGCTCTGATCGGTGCCGTACGATGGCTTCCTGTGCCTGGAGGGTTCTGAATGGCTGCTCCGTCGCCGTCCTCACTGGCATCTCCTTCCACTGATCTATCATATCCCGCCGTGCGTGAGAGGTGCTCGGCTGCACCTGCACATGATGGCGCCCGATTCGTCTACGATCAGGACGATACTCTGAATCTCTTGCAAACTTAGGATTGCCTCCAACCGTCTTACGCACTGTAACCCCAGGCTCGCCATCCTGACATCGACTCGTCGTATGGTATCCATGGCCTCCAGCTCCAGATATGCTCACTCCGACTGGGGCAGTGAGCAGAGTCCATTCGTAGAAGGCGCGATAGAAGCGGCGCGAGGCCACACTCGTCCCGCTCATCAGTCCGAGCAGATGAGGTTGGAACAAAGCTCCAGAAAGGTCATGAAGTCAATGGGAGGGAAGCTTGGCAATTCCGACTTCACCTCCGCTCCTCGCCGCAACACTCCACCCCATCCCATCATTCTCATCTCTCCCACACATCCTTCTTGCATCAACCAAAATGCTGTCGACACGCCCCATATGCCTCACCTGCTCCTCAGCAACCAGAACACCCCAGATCTCGCACCAGCAGCTTCGCCACGCGACTCTTCTACGCCGCCCAAAAAGACCCTATACCTTCACGCAAATGATCACACTTTCCGATGGCTCCACCTTTTTACATCGAACGACAAGTCCCCAACCCGTATATCGTAGCGCAAAGGATACGAAAAACAATGCAATGTGGAATCCTTCGAGTCAGAAGCTGCTAAACATCGAAGAAGATGAGGCAGGGAGATTGAAAAGGTTTAGGAAACGGTTCGGGCGAGGATATGATGCTGAAAGTATGGGCGACAGTGAAGAGGTATGTGTTGAGTTTGCCGTGGATCTGTTCTCAAACGGACTGAGTGCTGACTTTGTTTGTGATAGGTTGCAGAAGGACAGGAGACTCTAAGCCAAGAGGAAGAGGATGACAGTTTGTTGGATCTGATCAGTGGCTACAATAAAGAGGCGGAGAAGAAGGGGAATGTTGCAGGTGTGAAAGAGGAGGCGAAGAGAAGTGGGAAAGGCAAGGGTGGCGAGAAGTAGGAGAAGAGTGTCGACTCCCTTCGATGCCCACCCGCCCAAAGAAGTCGAGATGGTATAGCGTGGGTGCTCTGGTCCACCCCGCGCGGCGACATGTGCAATCTGATCCAGAGAGCTCATCACTGTCCAGACCCTAGGCTGGCTGTACACATACTGTACGAGTACCAACGACCGCGCCAACGCGCCACAACAGTGTTCTGGACCATGCGCCGGCAGTGCGACCCAGCCTTTACGATCTCACGCACCATTGCCTGGTATACCTCCGCTCTGAGAGTGACCCAATGGACGGTCTATCAGCGACATTGTCGATCATCAAAATGAATGTGGTTGCTCCACGTGATCTGCTCAGTGGCTTTCTCTTTCAGCCCGCCGGCTGTCATCGAGCAGGGGTCTGCAGCACATGAGCTATGCGCATCACGAGGCCCTGCGACCCGCAACCAAAGACAGTATCGGAGAAGTACCCCTCCAATATTTCACCCTTCAGGTCTGGATCCTGCAGTGCCCGGCGCCACGTCCACGATCGCATTTGGGCACTTGGGATGGCTTGAATGGTGGCTTCGCGGAGCAATCGGTGGTCTTCAACCCCGTCATGCGTGCTCGAGGCTCTGTCGCCTCAGCAAACCATTCTTTCCATTGGCTGTGTAACTAGCAGCATGGTACAAGACGACAGCTTCAGCGCCACGATGTCACCGCGCGGCTTATTCAAGTTAACTGTTATCGCAGTAGTGAGTACCACACGTGGGTACAAGCTTAGTGCTGTCGTCCAACGCTGCCGATATGGCCGCCATGAAATTCGCGTGGGTGATACTTCGATCGACAGGAAGGTGCATCGGGCAGAGTGTCGATGGTTGACTGCTCGCAGAGCATGCATTTGAATGTTGCCGCCGCCGTGACAGGGAGAACCAGCGAGGAAGCTCTCGTAAGCTCTCATCCTTCGTATCGTTATGGCGTTGTGTCGCGCTGAGCTATGGCTGTGATTGCGATGTGACTGGCCTCCATGCTGAGGCGATTCGGTTGCCGATGTCTCCTCGCTCTGTGATCGCATCGCTCTGGTCTGTCGGTACAATCGCGTTCTGGACGGCTTAGACGATGGCACGATCAACAGAGTGCTGTGCCATACAGACTGTGCTTCGCTTTGACTCGCAGGCCAAGTGCTCAATGGTCTGCATTGTAGACACATGGGTTCGATATTGCAACGCTGGTCGATGGCTCGATCGCTCTCGAGTTGGGCTCTGCTACGCTGTTGATACGGTCGCGACACGAACGGCCTGGACGATGGTACCATCGAGAGTGTGGTGTACTGTGCATACCATCGGTATTCACCCAGCTCGCTGGCTATGCATCGATATGGTCGTCTTCAATTGGCAGGGCTTGCGCGTGCGGACTGGGACGTACACCGTGGCATTGTGGCATTGAGAGAATTATGGGACATGGTCATATGGTTGGAGAGCTACATCGGGATGGTCTTCATGATACTGCTGGCAGGAGCACATCGCGACTGCTGCGATCTGTGCAGGTGGTCACGAGGATAGGGGCAAGGCAAGCACAAGGCGTATGAGGCTGCTGGCACTGCGCTGTTGGAGAGCTACCTAGTATCAAAGGTAACTGGTCGGTCTATGAGAGCATTGCATCGTCGGCGCATCGGCGCATCGGGTGGAGGAGTAGAAGCACAGGTAGCTTGGCTGAGCAGGTTGAGTCACAGCTGGTCATGCTGAAGCCCCACAGACGCGTCCGTACAAAACCCCTCTCACTCGCTGTTTCCTCCATCCTTCCTTCTTCACACTTTTTCGACAGTTTTCAGCAAGCACCACCAATACTTGCAGTTGCACTTTCCGTACCAACACACGAACAAACAAGCTTTGCGGCACCAGCCGAGCCGTTCAAATGGCTCACATGGTATGTTTCAGGATCCCGGTCGCACCTGCATGAACTAAACGCTAACGCTCCTTCCAGATCTCCTCCCTCCCTTTGGGAGACATTTTTGGGGATTAGGACCTCCCAACTCTGCCTCTCTCTCCTCCTCCAGCCGACATCTCAGCCTTCGGGCTCGCGTACAAGCCGCGATCACACGAAAAGTCGTTCTTCGAGATGTTCTCTGAGATGACATCCAATGACGCCTCCTCACTCGACGCGTCTTCCCTTTCACCAAGCGTCCTCCTCCCACGGCCCTCCGTTAACACAATGGACTCGTCAATCACCATTCTGCCGTCGGAAATGCCGCGTCCGGCGTCTTCTGGCGACCTTAATGCGCCACCGCGTAGGACGCTCACGCTCAAAGAACAGAACGCCAAAACGGACGCTCTTACGAAGGAGAACTTCGACTTGAAGCTCAAGATTCACTTCCTCAGCAAGGCACTCGAGAACCGCAGCGAGGATGGCATCAAGGAGCTTGTGGACGCCAATGTCCAGCTACAGACAGACCTCGCCAATGAGCGCAAAGACAATGCCGCCATGCGTAAGAAGATGCGCGACATGGAGACGCGACTCAAGCAGCAAGAAGAGGCACTGGCAGACGCGCAGTCACAACAGAAGAGCACTGCACGCGACGACGAGGACGACAATCCTACTCTGCAGGCCCAGATGCATGAAGAGATCCTCTACCTCCACCAGCAGAACGACCGCCTCGAAGAGCAAGTCACCACTCTGCGAGAAGAGGTCATGGACAAGGAGCTGGAGAAGCGCAAAATGGCAGAGCACATGCGCGGAATGGCTGGCAAGCGTGGTCAGGACGCCAACGGCATGAAGGAGATGGAAGACATGTGGCAGGATCTGCTCAATGCCGAGACTGGACGACGCGAGCAGGCTGAAGACGAGATCAGCGCTCTCAGGAACGAGCTCACCAAGCTGCAGATGGAGAAGGCATCCCCAGCACCAAATCGCATCGCCGATCGCGGTCTCAAGACGCCCAAGAGACGCAGCCACATGCAGTCCGTGGACGAAGCAGACTCATCTGCCGAGGAAGACATCGCAAATGGCGTTAGAAGCGTCCAAGGCGACCTCATCGAGCAACTCAAGCATGAGAACGACGAGCTTCGACGTAACCTGGGAGCTCAGACTAGCATGCTGACCTCTCGCAACCGCGAACGTGAACGATTACAAGAGGAAATTGAGAGTCTCAAGCTACTCCAGCGCAAAGGCGATGGAAGATCATTGGCTGGAGAAAGTATCTTCGACCGATCGATCTCTCGCGCGCACCAGCGATCACAGTCTCGAGCCAGTGACCACACTGCTGTTACCGAAGCCGAGCGAGACGACTGGCACAAGAAGGAGGGCGAGCTTCGCGATAGATACGCGGAAGAGCGACTCAAATTCCAAGAGATTGAGCGCAAGCATACACAACATCTTAACTACATTCAAGTTCTGGAAGCCGATTATCAATCGATGGAAACCGAGCTTAATGAACATCAGCAGGATCTGAGATCCATACAACAGGAGCGCGATGAACTGATCCAGGTCGTCGAGGACAAGGATGCAGAAATCGCCAACATTAAGGAGGAGGCGATCGAAGAGATCACTGCCCTCGAACAGCAACGAACAAAGCTGGAGAACAGGCTCGAAGAGGCCTACAGCCATCTCGACAAGACACAGTCGAAGTTGAAGACAACTACCGATGGATATCAAGGCTTGCAAGCCGAACTCCGCGACATTACCGCCCGGGTTATCGACCTGGACGATGTCAAAGCACACAACATGCGCACGATCGAAACCCTCGAACAGCAAATCGCGGAGGCTGAAGAGGAGATCACGAAATGGGAGCAGAAGTGCAATGAGCTCGATCAAAAGAATCGAAAGCTCGAGATCACCGAAGAAAGCCTACACTCTGAGATCACATTCCTCAGAGAAGAGCAAGAAGGAGATAAGATCAAGATTGGGGAGCTGGAAGGCTCGCTTGATGCAGCACATGCAAGCATCCAGGATGAGCAGGAGAAACTACGCGAGCTGGGAGAGAGCATCGCAGAGGAACGCCGACAGCGCGACACCCTCGAGAACAAGTCCAAGGAAGACGTCCAGAAGGTGCTGGACGATCTCAACTCGGAGAATTCCAAGTCCAAGGACGAAGTACGCAGATTGCGTAGAGCACTGTCTGCCAAGGAGGTCGAGGCTACCAGCGAGAAGCAGAAGCTGGACCAACTCGAGCAAAGTCTACGCAGCATCCTCGGCGACCCAGATGGAACGCGACAGAGCTTGCTTGGCGACATCGAGAAGATGCAACGGGAGCTGGATACCACCATCACCCAGCTCGACAGGGCGAAGATGGACATTTCGGACAAGGATAGACTCCTTCGTCACCGCGATGGCCTTTTGGAGAGCACCAGTCTTGAGTCTAGAAGACTTTCAGACCTGCTCGAGAAGGAGCGCAACCAGAGGAAGCACGACCTCGAATCATTCGAGAAGGCTTCACGAGGACAAGCCACACATATGCGCACGATCGCACAACAAGAGTCGAAGGTGCTGGAGCTCGAGACACTCTACAGCCAGGACAAGCGCAGGATGTCTCAACTGGAGCAGCAATACCGCGAGCAGCTTCACGAGCGCAACAACCTTTTGCTCGCATTGTGGAATAGACTCTCCACACTGTGCGGCGCAGACTGGGCACAAAATCACAGCCTGGTCGATGGGGAGGTCCCATCAGTCGAAGCAATTGGCAAACATCTGCCGAGCTTCAACAAGAACATCATCAGCGCAGTCAAGACGATCGAAGCGCTCATCGGTAGCTTCAAGCAGCGCATCCGATCGATCGAGAAAGACCTCTGGAGAGACTATCAGACTCTCGAGCACAACTTGGACCTACGAGCACGTAGAATGGATAGCGTCGAGCGTGCTGTGATCGAGGCTCAACAACAGTTTGAGGAACAGCAACAGACTGCAGCTCAGGAAGCTGCTACTCGACCTGAGATTCCAACACGAGGAAAGTCATTCTCATTCAAGAGCAACGAGGAGAACATCAGGCTCAAGTCTGAGCTCAAGGCTCTCAAACAGGAACTCAAGTACCACAAGCAACACCCCAGCGCCATGGCTCAACAGCTCTTGAACGCACACAACCAGGCACTCTCCGGCGAGCCTATTCATACCCGCGCCACATCCAGTGCAGGGAGTGTTGCCGGATCCAGCAAAAGCCCTGCAAGGCAGGCACTATCGTCGCTCCTGCGCCATCAATCGACCTCCGCAGTCGAGCAGCTTCACTTCATGCAGCGACACAGTGAGGAGAATGGCGTTCCTTCCCCTGTACAGCAGATCGTTGTGCCGGAACAAGCCGCTGCGCCCAATGAGACGCGATGGGTACACCGGCTTAAGGAGCTGGAGCGACGGCTTAAGGCCGAGAGGGAGGCACGACTGATGGATAGGCAAGGGGCAAGGAAGCGGCTGGAGGAAGGAAGGATTGAAAATGAAGAGTTGAAGGCATTGTTAGAGAAGGAACGCCTTGCAAGGCAGGAAGATGAGGCGGGCGCGGAGGAATGAACGAGGAAGGAAGGGCTTTATTGATGGCAGGAACGGTCGCTCTGTAAAGTATGAAACCAGGTGAAACTGGTTAACGAATGATGAAATGACTGTATTTGTACTGCTGTCCCGACTGTTTCTAAGACCCACCACGCCACCCTGAGCACGTACCTGGTGCTGTCGATATCAGATTGGCAAAGTGGAGACGCTTGCTTCATCAGGACATGGCCGTGTGGGGCTGTCCGAACAGTCGGGTTGGGTAAATGAAGTTGGGTGCAAGTACGACTATGGGAGCTGACACGACCGTACTTCCTACGATACACTTACGATATTACTGAGACTTTCACAGGGCCCGCAGCGACACAACAGAGCAGACCCAGCCACAAACCAGGCTGGCTACTGGCTACTCACGAATATCCTTCACTGGTCGAAGAGGGCAACCGCGACGAGGAACAAGCCGCTGCACCGAACGAGACGTGATGATTCCGGCGGCTTCAGGAGCTGGAGAGGAAGCTCAAGGCGGAGACGGAGGCACCACTGCCTGATGAGCACACACTCATGAGCATTTGGCTGGCTATGTCCGCTCAAGCAGCATATACCTACCCGCCCGCAATGTTAAACGCGGAATATGTGGGCGAGCCATTTCCACAACTGGTCTGCGCTTGGTAGCTTGTTGAACCGCAGTCAGATCGACGAGATGTACAGATGCCTGGCATTGCCATCGCAACACAACGCGCAACGCCCATGCTGCTCCCTCTCCTCCGCCTGACGACCTCTCCGCTTTTCTGCTTGCCTTCATAGCGCCACGCAAGAGATTGGAGGAAGCAAGGATTGAGAATGAGGAGTTGAAGACTCTTTTGGAGAACGGAGTGCCAGTCTTGCGAACCAGGCTGCTGACATGCCAGGACAGCTCTTTGTTGGGTTGGGTCATCGATGAGAGCTGAGAACGATCGCAGATCACGACGACTCATATGGGAAACATATTTGTGGCATAGAACCTCCCGTCGCTGTCTCCCATCGCTACCTCCATTTCCGATCCCAGACGACATCTTCGCCGGGTTCGCCTTGGAAAGTAGCATTCCTCACGAGCACCTCCGTCAGGAAATCAACACGAACCTCCATCTTCATGGCGATCCGCAACGACACGGCACAGCAAACTCAGACTTTCGAACAGGGCGGTCTGACTACCCACGGATACATCTTGTTGGTAGAAGAGAGCGACGAGACTCGTTGGATTCATCGACTCAAAAGAAGTCGGAGAGACGTTTGAAGGCTGAGTGCGAGGTATGAGTGCTCGACAGGCACGCGTTCATTAGCATTTGACTGGTTATGCCTTCGTGAGACAGTATGTACGTCCGGATAGTCGAATGTGGTAAGTGAAGTCTGGCGTGAGTTCGACCATGTCAGCTGACACGACATGCTTTCTAAGGTTGCAAATACAAGTTGAGACTTACACCCGCAACAATATCACAGCGCCAATTCGTCTTTCTGAACCAGGCTGCTGACTGTCCTCGGACAGACGGTTCCCTTCTGCTGGCCTGGACAATGGAATACGCTGGGTTCACCGGCCGAAGGACGAGGCAGAAGCCGAGGAATGAACGAGGAAGGAACTGAAGTGAAGGAGCAAACGGATGGAAGGAGCAATCGCTATGTACAAATAAGAACCAAGTGAACTTGGTCAATGAAATGATGAATTGGCTGTATTGATAGGTACTTACCGTGCTGGCCCGCAACGACATCACAACGCAACTTTGACCCCTTGAACCAGGCTGCTGAGTGTCTATGGACACAGATCTGGAGCTCCTCTATAGGCTTGGCCGATGAGCTGCGATGGTTTCACGGACCACGAGGCTCAATAACGATTGAAGAAACAGCAACAGACTGCGGCCCAGATTTGAAGCTGCAGCCTCACTCACTGTCGATATCGAATCACGGAGGTCAATCTTTGGGCAAACCCATTGGCCCCTGCTGGACTTGCTTGTTGACCAGTCTCGTCCATCTCCTTGGAGTCATCCACGTCCATCTCCTCAGAAATGTCCTCGTCCATCTCCTAAGAAGCGTCCTCATCCATCTCCTCGTCCTCAGTCTCGTGCATTTCCTCTGAATCGTCCTCGTCCATCTCCTCAGAATCATCCTTGGAATCATCATCGGAATCGCTGTCAGAGCCGTGGTCAGAGCTGTCCGGACCATCAGTACCATGGAACAAATCATCCTCCGAGACGGTCTTATCGTAAATCAGCCCACGACTGGTAATAAGATAAATAAGATAGGTTAGATAGCCACCGTCTGGTACTGGGGCTGTACGAGCTGACTCCCAGACGCCCGTTTCATTCTCTCCCCACAGGATCCCATATTGTGTGTATGGGATATTGTCCCAGTAGCTCTGCTGAAACAGAAGGTGGATGTACGTAAAGTCCACATTCCAGTGCAATGCCTCATCTGGAAGATTTGTGTCTTCTCTGGTGCCAATCGCCCACTTCTTATCCCCGTAATGCTTGATTCTATTCGGATCTGGCCAGCGGTCCTTAAATATCATGCCCTTGAAGGGCACGAGAGTACCGTCCACCTTGTACAAGTTGGCTCGAATGGGAACTTTTGTATTGGCATCATGAGGCCGAAGACTGTCACGAGTGATCACACCTCCAAAGGTCCGGCTTTCCCACTCGAAACCAAGCTCACTGACATCGCTTCCTTTGAAAAACATGTTGCCTAAGACGGGTTGGTACCGTGAAAATTGCACCGCATGCGCCAGTTCATGCACCCGAGTGATGGCCAGGTAGAAAGCGCACCAGTGGTAACTGACCACATCCGTGTTAGCTATATCTTGATTCCACTCGCATTGCGCCTTGAAGTCGGCTGACAGCTGGATTACAGACCTGCAACCTGCCCAAAAGTCATTTCGCGGGCTGGAGCCGTTGTTGATCTTCTCCTTGCCTACTGTCTGGCCATCTCCATCCGTATGCTTATCGACAGGCTCGTCTGGGTTCGGTTGATCTATGTCGTACCTGATGTATTCCGCAAGTTCTGTCAGCCGAGTCCTGGTTGTTTCCTCTTGTGTGGCGGTTAGTGTCTCAGGCAGAAGGTAGACTTCGCCATCTACCTGTAATTTGCCCCCTACCGTACGCTTGGTTTCTTCTAACGCATGAAGCTTTCCAGACAGGATAGAGAACCAGAACGGAAGAGATGCCTCTACCAACATGGAGGCTAGTAGAGCGGCATCATCAACAATTGTACCATTGTTAAGGTGGTCGTATAAGTATTGGAGCTTCGCTCTGGCAAACAGAGGGTGACGCGCATTCGTCAAGTTTGGCATCTGTATGTTTGTCAGCGATTCTACTCGATAAAAGCCGCTGCAGCAGGCCCCTGAACAGCCCTCGAGCGTCTCGATGGAAAGATGTTGGCTCGGCATCGTGTCGGGATATATCGCTTACACAGGTCAGCTGTGATTAAGAAGCGAGGTATAGGTTTCACAGACCAGCTGTGTATGGAAACGGAATGACAAGGACAGTAGTATGACGTGCACAGAGCAGCAGCATATCGAGGCCATAGTCGCAGCGTGTAGATGTACCACTTTTCCGAATCTGCCCAGTGTATCGAAATAGAGTCATGGAGATTGACCATTCTTTGTACAGAGAATATTGGCTTTGCCAGAGAGGAATGCATTGTCATTCCCTTGTCGAGATCTTGGTCGAGGGGCAAAGAACAAAGACGTGGTCCTGTGGCATAGCGCGATTCTGGCTCTGGTTCGCGACCTCTCAATGGCGTGTCCGAAAGTATGGTGATGAGTTTATTGCTGAATAGACGTACAAGCCAAGAAGTCGCTCGACATTCTCACACTTTCTCATTCTGGATACCTCCTACATCAGCAGTCCTGTACAGATCTAAACACATACATACACATTCTGTCGCTGAGTTCTGTTCCTCGAATGATCACCTCTTTCTCACGCTCTTATACGCGCTTTTCCCGTAGCCTAGATCAGTGGCTTCTTTGCAAGTCTGAGAGCCACATTGATGACACTGGCAGTCGCAACAACGTGGGACAGTGTTCTTGGGGTTCCAAGATTGAAGAGGTAGGATGGATAGTGCCTTTGAACACGTCAGCTGTCTTGCCCACAAGTGTGTAACGCGGCTAACACTCACACAAAGCACTTCGCAATAACATGCAAGCCCAACAAGTTAATCAAAGTCTGATCACCAGGAGCCATAGCCTGCGCCAGCGCAGCCGTAAGCGCAAAACCAGGGAACATCTCCATCAAATTGTAATGCGCACTATGCAATCGCAGTGGCAGACCCTTCAAGTTCACGACTTGAGCCCGTGGGTGTAAGTTATCTCTTCCCTCCTTGTTGCCAGCAGCCGCGCCTGCTGCACTACCTGCTCCAGAAAAGGCATAGGTGACTGTAATGTACAAGCCAGCCAGAGCTGCGATTTTGCCGCTTTGTGGGATGGTAGAAGTGCTACCTGCTGAGGCGAGGAAACCGACTGTTCCAATGACTCCGTTCACGGCCTTCTCGATGATGCTGTTGGGCTGGGTGACCCAGGATGTGAGTGGGATCGCTGCGAGGAAGAGGCCACCGAAACCGGCCATGGCGAGGCCAGCTGGGTTCTCACTGTGTTCATACTATCAGTACTGACGCTTCCGACCACTCTTCGAGCTTCGAGTGCTGTGTCTCTTACACTCCATCGTCCTGTAGCTTGCTAACGAGCGTGTCCTTGCCCTGTTGAGCCTTGGCCTTTGCCTCGTCTGCGCTTGGGAAATCCTTCCTATTCGACATCTTGCAGGAGTATATGTATAGCTCTTTCTTTGTGGCAATTGATCTTGTAGCAATCAAGACACAGGTCTACTAGATCACCCAGCTGGGCCATTGCTAGCCTATGTCAATGTCCTCAGGGTGCGGTAACCGCTTTGCAGGCTGACCCCGCTCAGACGAAGCTTCAAACGACATGACAGCTACGGAAAGGTGGAAATCTGTCAAAGGTCTGGATTTCTGGATTTATGCACGTGTGACGATGCGGAGATGTCTCGGCTCTTGATTCGATGCCACAACTTTGGAGCTCATATTGACCATTTACCATACAATCGTCTTGAACAGACATCTTCTCCATTCAATTGAGCACTCACAATCGCAGTGTGCAGCTCTCTCCAGATGCCTAGCTGAATGGCTTTGCCAGGGAGTAGTACTATCGTGCCTGTCACAGTCGTCTTCTCATTCGACTGACCGCACTTACGCCATACCATCGTCAAGCTTTCACTGCCTGACCTACAACTCATCCTTCACCTCTGCTTTAACGCCCTCAAAGCTATCCTTACACTCAAAGCTCGACAAATTATCCTCATCTCCTCCAACATACGCAGCCACCTGCGGCCAAGGACACAACTTCCTTGCAAATGGCTTGAAGGTACTCCTATCCTGTCCTGGGAATGGCAGATTACTTCCGACCAGTTCCTCAACAGGTTCGCCCTTCTCGACCCATCTGACCAAGTCCTGGAAAGCAGTCAAAGGGTACGCGCCAGGTCCGCCGATGCAATGAGCCACTCCCGGAGCCTCGAAGTGTCGATAGAAAGAGTTAACGTCCGATCCCACGATCTTCTCGACGCGATCGTGATAGTTGGATGTACCATTCGGTGGGATCAACTGGTCTTGCAAGCCATGCCATGAGAGGAGTTTACCTCCAGCTTTCTTGAAACGGCGGAGATCAGCATCTGCCGAGTCGATGTGAGAGTAGTATTCTTGGTAGCTTGTGATGAGGAGCTCGTGGAATTGCTCTTCGTCGATTGTGCTGAGGTCATAAGCTGGGTCCTTGAGTACCCAAGTTCGAATCCAGTCTGAGGAAATCGGGAAAGGTCGGCCTTTGCAGTCTGTGTTATCTTCCTTGCAAATTGTTGTTGCGAGACCGCCGAAGACTGGATCAATGCCTGGAAGAGAGGCGTCTGGTGTGGTGCCGAACCAGATCGATTCGCCGCTGTCTGGGTCTGTTGGGCCGGACCAGGCTACAGATGCGATTTGAGCTGCTTCCTTCGTGATCTTACGTTCGGAGCCTGCACAGTCGTACTTTTGACCCACGACAGAGTTCGGATCGAATTTGCAAAGACCTGGCGCAGAGATTATGCCATCTTTGACGCCATCTAGTTCATCACAAGCTTCGATTGCTGCTGCTGTGATGGCATTGAGCTCGCATGCTGCCGGATAGTAGTTGAGCTTCTTCATCATCACCTGCGGGTAGAACTCCGTGACCAGGAAGGTCACCCAGTTGAAGGATGGTGCCGCCGAGAGAATGCCTTGGTACAGCGATGGGTAGCGTTGAGCCAACATCATGCCTTGGCGACCACCTGAACACCATAGAATCAGTACAAGTCGTCCCGGCGCTCTGTATAGAGTGTCACTCACCAGTACTGCATCCATTCCAGTACGAATACTCAATCTTCTTCCCAAAATACTCCTCAATAACACTTTTAGCAATCAGCGTCATCTCTTCCAATGCACGATGGCCAAACAGGTCGAGCAAATGATAATCCATGTTGTGCTCACTCTTGGCCGCCCACCAAGAAGAATCAAGTGCAGCATGGATGAGACCACCATCCCAGCTGTGGCCAGCATCTGTATTCACTCCAGCGTAGCCCATCGTTACAGCTGGCGCCAAGGCACCATCAACGCCTGCTAGCTAAGAGTGGGGAAGCCATGTCAGAAAAGTTTGCCCTAAGAGTGGTGTATATGAAAACTCACGTAGCCACTTCCACCCTGACCTAACATTCTTCCGTTCCATTTTTTTGCTGTTAGAGGTAGCCAGACGTTGACTTGGACACGATCATCGTGACCTTTCGTGAGTCAGTAAGTGGTTCATATTCAATGCTTCTGGGATATGTTACTGACCTGGATGTGTGTAGATGATCGTAACATTGCAGAAGTCCAACTTCGGAGAGTCTGCCACCAGCAAAGGCAACGCCTTCGGCATTGGACTCTGTTCCTCACTCCATTCCGTCAAAGCCTCTCCTATCACTTCTGTTATCTTCACCCCACGAAGTCCAACAGGGCTCGCAGCTTCCTTGAGCGCTTTGGCTGAACATGCCGTCGCTGCTGAAGACCCAGTAGCAAGTGCTAACACTGAAGTAAGTATAAGAGGCAGCATCCTGGCAGTTGATCGTGTGCTCTCCGATCACTAGACAGAGGGCTTTTATGTCAGAAAACGTAGAAGAAGAGGAGGAGGTGTTGTTGTCTAGGAGCTTGGGGTCGGAGCAGAACTCTATTAGCTTCGACATGAGCAGGGTTCTTGCATACGACGAACGACGACTCGGAGGAGAACTGTTCGTCAGCTTGACTAGACCGTTAGCATGATGACTAGCAGGGCATGTTTCGAACCAAGCATATTCGCTAAGAACGGCCCGCCTGATCTGGAAGGATGTTCATCGCTGTCAACCCTAGGAAAGATGAGGATACTTGTCTGTCTCACATTGCGAGTGAGGCCACTCTTTGTTGCTCGTTCGCAGCGTCCTGGCATACGATGTTCGTTATCTGGTGGTCGACAAGAGGTCAGATCATCAAGGTCCAGCCTGTAACAAAGTGACGAAGTGACGAAACTTGCGGAGAGTCTGTGGAGTGTCCATGGAACATCACGAAGTGTATTTTGTCTTTCCGAAGTCCCCACATTTTGACCAGCCGAAGATCCGAACATATATCTGACAGATCTTCTACACACGCAACAACAATGCCGTTCTGTTATGCCGGCAGAGCTCCATTACATTGTGCCTCAAAGCTGGAGACGTCGATAGACTGCGCAGCGACGCCAGCGCCAAATTCTCGCACGTTGGCACTTCCGAGCCTTTCGTACGCGTGCCAGTCAAGCGCAGCAAGACCATTGATCGGATCGTTCGCAAATGCCACCCAAGCATCCTGCATAGCATGGCTTGTTGCGTATTCTAGCTTAGTACTAGGTCCCCTATAGTTGGGATGCGTGCCGAAGAGCATTGGCAATTCGCTGGAATGGTACGCGCCCATCCATGGTCTTGGCGAGATATTGGTGAAGTTGCCAGCGTATTCGTAACGATATGTCAAGCAGCCAGTTTCTTGTCTCAATCGCGAAGTTTCTGTTGCGGGACATACAAATGCTGCTAGAAGTGCGGCATTTGATGCTGCTAAGCTTGGTCCAGTCACACTGTATGCCGCGAATGCAACACCATCTTGGGCGTTCGTTCCTACGATCGCAGGCTAGAGATGTACATTAGTACAGACATCTTCAGTGTAACATCGCAAGACTGCTTACGATCTTTGCTTGCTTCCCGGCCAATGCTCTCTCGGTATAGTTCGAGAACACTACCTTCTCGTCCGGACTAGGCCTGAACAACAGTGCTGGGGAAGCGCCGGAATCCGAGTAGTTGGCTACGAACGTCTCAAGCGTTCGAAAGTCGATCTTGCGCATACAAGCCAACTGCTGCTGAGCTGCGAGACCAGCACAACCTAAGTGAGTTGCGACATAGCTGAAGTTGGCGCCTGTGCCGTCTCCGGGCAATGATCCTCCACTAAGAAAAGCTGTTCCGGAATCCATAATCAGTCCTTTCACGATTGGATCATCTGGCCAGGCGTAGTTGTAGATATCGACACTCGTCGCGCCTGCTGATTGGCCCCATATGGTAATTCGATCCGGATCTCCATTGAATTGTGCGATGTTCGCTTTCACCCACTTGACAGCCAGGCGTTGGTCCAGAAGGCCGACGTTCTGATCTTGAAGACCTTCTGCTCCTGGAAAACCAAAGAGGTTGACACGATAGTTGAAAGACACCACGATGTGATCAGGCGACCTGTTGACCCATTGCGTTGGAATCTGATATGGTACGTCTTGTCCACCTGTAGAGAAGCTTCCACCATAGATGTAGACTAGTACAGGAAGACCACCTATGGCATTCGTGTTGTCGCTGGACTTGCATTTCTCCTGCGTAGGAGTCCATACGCTGAGTGTGAGACAGTCCTCGGAGATGCTGCCAGTCTTGTTGAGTCCTTGTAGGTTGAATTTTAACACATCTCGTTCGTATAAGGAGTTTCCAAGGCCGGTCAAGAATTGGGAACAGCTAGGTGGAAGCTTGGTAGCATCGATGTGCTTGTGCTTCTGGGAGATAGGCTCTGGTGCTACCCACCTCAAGTCTCCCACTGGAGGTCTGGCAAATGGAATGCCCAAGAACTGCCGAACATTGGGCAAGCTGGAATCAATCTTGCCATGTACGCGTCCAGAGGTAGTAGAGACAACCAGTCCATCAGGCTGAGGCCTTGAATGTCCCGCACTAGCTGCAGTCAGTAGGCCACAAAGGGCTGCGAGAAGAAGCATATCGTTGGACGCTTTGCAAGCCAAAGAACAGCAGATGAACAAAACAGAGCCATAGCTCGCATATCGTTCTACTTATCCTTCGTCATTGGGATCTGCGCGATGCCCCAAATAGCATGCGATTTGCGCTTGATGCACTCATTAACCGCAAGCGAGTAGTGCCCCTCTGGTGGTACCTCCACCTCCATCCGTGGCGTTCATGATATCGTATTCATCCGGAGAGGCTCGGCGCATTTGTTCGCGACTGACAAACAGGCAGCATGTTCGTAGAGCAGCCGATCGCTCAATGTTGATGAGGCTGATGAGATTGTCGGTGTTTCGACCAAGATCAAGCACAAATAGAGGTCCTTGGCGGGCGGCGCGGATTCCGCTCCGCTTTGTGAGTCGTTCTTCAACTTGTGATGCTTCAACCTCTGCCTGCCACTCGACATCTTCGCCATTCCAGCACGATGGCAGCATACACTCCAGACGCGTTGAAGCGCTGGAGCTGTCAAGAGAGGCAGTTGCCCTCAGTCGACACGATCAAGCAGATCCACGTCTATGACTTCGACAACACTTGTAGGCCGATTGGCATAAAAGACACCTCCTGGTGAGAACGACTAACCATCTGCAGTGTTCAGATCGCCTCTACCGAATCGAGCAGTGTGGAATACGAGCACAGTCGGATCCCTGCAAGCGCAGGAGTTTCTGCACGGCGGCGGATGGTGGCACAACCCAGGCATTCTAGCTGCGACAGGAGAAGGAATGGAGAAAGAGGAGCAGAAAGCATGGGAGGGCTGCTGGAATGAGAAGATCGCGGAGCTGGTTCGGCTCTCGATGCAAGAGGACGATGCGCTTACAGTGTTGCTCACTGGCAGACAGGAGTCGGAGTTTGGAGAGCTGATCGGCCGCATGATTGGCGCGAAGGGACTGGAGTTCGACATGGTCTGCCTAAAGCCGCACAGTGGGCCTGATGGCGCGCTCTTTGGCAGCACCATGTCATTTAAGCAAGCTCTGCTGAAGGACATTGTCTATACCTACCACCAGGCAGACGAGCTGCGCATCTACGAGGACAGGCCCAAGCACACCAAGAGCTTCAGAGACTTCTTCGAGAACTTCAATGGACTGCTCATGGCTGGAGAGCCCACTGCACAGGTCCCAGTACCGCGGCAGACCATCAAAGCCGAAGTCATCCAGGTCACTGAACAGGACAGCTTTATGGATCCAGTGGCCGAGGTCACGGAAATTCAGAAGATGGTGAACAACCACAATCGAGCTGTTCTGGACGGAACTGCCCCCAGAAACGCAGTGCCCTACAAGATCAAGCGCTCCGTCTTCTACACTGGTTACATCATACAGCAGGCAGACTGTGATCTACTGCGATCACTGGTCAATGCAAACTGCCCGGAGCATGAGCTGAAATACCTTGCTAACAACATTCTCATCACACCGCGACCTGCTCCGCATAGCATTCTGAACAAGGTCGGCGGTATTGGTGCGAAGATGACATGGAAAGTGACCGGGGTAGCCGTCTTCGACAATCGGCTGTGGGCTGCACGAGTTGCACCTGTCCCAGCCGACGCCAAAGTCTACACTGAGAACACGACTCCTTGTGTGGTTCTGGCAACGAGACGTCAAACGAAGCCCATCGAGGCAACCCGAATACAGAACTGGCAGCCTGTGCCAGAGAACCTGGCTTTCGAGTTCGAAACCACTGTCGGCGAGAAGGTTCTGCTTAGAATCGAGCAGGAGTACCCCAACGAGGACGAGTACGAAGCGAGCTTTCCCAACGCTAAGAACGCAAAGAAGCACCCTCGCGAAGAAGACTTTCCACCTCTTGGCTCGAATCGCCACAACGGGAACAGACAAGCTCGGACGCAAAATGGTCGGGGCAACTTTGGAAACCAGCGTAATGACGGCAGCTGGGCGCCTCGCAACCCAAATGGCAGTGGTAACTACGGCAATGGGCCTCGCAGCGGCGGTAACGAGAATCGTCCTCCGCGAGGCGGTCGAGGCGGCTTTGGTGCTCAACGTGGTAGCCGGCGCGATAGAGATGGCGGCCATCGCGGAGGCGGCGGCAATCGAGGACGAGGTGGAGGCGGCCGTGGTGGCTACAAGAGCCTAGACGACAACGTTGGCCAAGGATACGGAAGTGGTGGTATGCAATACTAGAAGCTGCTCTGCCTGCTCCGGCATCGCTACTGGCTCCGCAGAGCTCGGGCACCGTACAACCACTGCGGGCCCACTGGTCTCCTCGGACTTGGTGCAGCATGTTTAACGAACTGTTCGTCTCACACACTGCACAGAAGCGTGGTGATATGTTTATTAGCGAGGTGCTTTGGCGTTGACTGGTCACTAGTACACGGCCGTGCTAGCTGATGGTCTGTTATACATGTATGGATACATTGCTTCGCATCCGATCGATCGATCATGCACTCGTGCTCACTGTGTTGTCATCGTGCTGCGGCCTATTTATTATTCACTGTTCATTACTGATAGCTCAAACCTCCCGACATCGGCCAAGAATCCGCTGAGACACCAACATATAAAGATAAAGCTAACAAGAGAGCAGCATCAATGCATAACATCTCTGTCGCGAACCGAAATCTCATAACGCACCATGTCAGAAGTAAACAGCTACGTCCAAGGCCACGATGAATCAACTCTCGCATCCCATCGTTCCCGCACCGCCGCAAAACAAGCAAGCTACCTCATCCCACACATCAAGTCAAATCACAAAATCCTCGACATCGGATGTGGTCCAGGCACCATAACATGCGATTTTGCAACTCTCGCAACAAAAGGTTCTGTCATAGGCATAGATGCCAGTTCCGAAGTCATAGCCCAAGCACAATCTGAAGCCACCAAACGAAAACTCACGAACGCCACATTCCAAGTCGCCTCAGCTCATCAACTACCTTTCGAAGACAACACTTTCAACATAGTGCATTGTCACGCTGTCCTAGTCCATCTTCCCAATCCTACCTCCGCAATCGCAGAGATGAGAAGAGTGTGTAGAATTGGAGGTTTCATCGCAGCTCGAGAACCCGATTGGGGTACAGCTGCTATTCATCCCTATGATTCTAGACTCGAACATTGGTTATCTTGTCATAGAAAATTGAAAGCACAACTTGGAGCTGAACCTAATACTGGAAGACATTTGGCGAGTTGGGCTATTCTAGCTGGTTTTAAGGCTGAGAATGTGGAGTTTAGTACGGATGTTTTGCTTTATTCTGGTTTGGAAGAGGTTAAATGGTGGGGAGGGCTGTATGCGAGTAGGATGAAGACTGAAGAGGGTGTTAGATCTGTGGAAGCCGGGGTTGCGAGTGAGGAGGAGGTTGAGGGCTGGGCGGAGGGGTATAGAGAGTGGAGTGGGAAAGGAGGTGAGGGGGCTGTTTGGGCGTTGATGCATGGGAGGTTGTTGGCGCAGAAGTAGAATCTTGGTCACAGGATTAGAGCTAGACATTATCATGATCGTATCAACCTCCCTTATCCTCTCTTGACACTCGACTCCCGGCTCGAGACCTTGCACCAATCGGCGAAGGCGGTATAATGTCCCACTCATCCCGCCTTGTCAGCCCTCTGCCAAATTCTCCGGCTCCGGTCGTGCTCGTAGGCGTGGCGACCTCACTCGAGACTTCTAGCTCAATAGTCTTGATCACGCCACCAAAGCCTTCCCATCTCCCACTTCCATCGGCCTGTTCCCATCTCTGTCTTCCACCACCCTTGATCACGGACTGTGATGCACCTTCTACAGACAGTATACTGCGTGTGGTTGCAGCTTGACTGAGGCTACTTCTCGCTGTGGCACTTCTTCTGTGTTCATGTTGACGCGAAGCTACCCGTTCAGGTTGCGTCATGACGACTGTGGTATCACTGCGACTCGGGTTGGAGTCATAGTCATCTGCTTCGTCGATGTCCTTTCTTGTTGTGCATAGAATATCGTCTTTGCCCTTCTCAAGCCAGCGTGATGAATTAAGTCTGAGCCAGCTTCTGCTGCTGTGGCCAGCACCGGGCTGCGGCGGGGACGGATAGTCACCACGAAGTTCGACCTCACCGTTTGAGAAGGAGTGCTCGCCGTCTTTGGCAGTGAAAGGTATGGGAAGAAGCGAGATGATCTTGCGTGGTATCAGGCGCAGGACAGGTCTCAATACTGGAAGGCAAGAAGTGATGATCTGAAATACTAGTCAGCCTAGCATTGAGTTTGGCAAGATTGGAAGCCGATACGTACACCGATATTCAGCTCCAGCCCACTCCGGATCACGAAGTAGCTTGTATCTCCATCAACGTAGGCTATTCGGTGGATTTGAGATGCACGCATAATAGATAAGACTGTCGTGAGAAGCCCAAGTGCAAATGCGATAGTCAAGCCAAGTCTGACTGATCTCTCGAGATGTAGTCTGTGAATTAGAGGCATCGGTAGTAGGAAGATGATAATGTCGCATAAGATGACGACCACGGAAATGGAGTAGTTGAGCGGCGCAAATGGGAGACATTCTCCAATCGCATCGCGGTCGAGCATCTTCGATAGCTGTCCTCCTGTTAGAAGCGGCATGTACGGTCAAGGAGTGAAGCTGACTTACCGGAACACATTGGCCCAAGTACAGTAGCACGAATATTATGTGTGATGTCGTCGAGAATACTGCCACAGCAATTATGGTTCTTCGGTAGATATGACCTGAGCTACCTTTCGTCATCCGAAGATAGCTGATGCATAGCGCCAACTTGAAGCCAGCAAGACCGAACAGATAGAACGGTCTCGAGGCGTAGTTGGTCAGCATATAGTTGCGCCAGTTCTGGATAGGCTGTAGAGCCACGGGTAGTCCAAGGCCATATCTCGTCTGAACGATGACTGAAGCACTGTAAATGATGCTGAAGAACTGTATGTCCTCTGATCAGCTATTGAAGCTATTGGTCTGCTGCTTTACGTACCATTGTGCCAAGAGTGAGCCAGTCCTCTTTATGCAGTATTCGTCGCCGGATCCAGAATCGTAGCGCAACCACCATGATCATCAGTATTGTGAAGACGAGTGTCGTTGCCGTAATAGCTCGCCATCGCGACTGTCGGTCGAGCTCCGGACTTGCACCCACAACCCATGCCATCTCTTCTTGAATTTCAAGATGTTCACGAACCTGTCAGCAATCTCCAGCTGATGTCGTCGGCAAGGCGCACAGCCTCGTGCTCCCCTCGTGCTCTTCGTACTACCCAGTAAGTCGTGGACACTCGTGTAGATCAAACCGCATCATGTCTGCGGTGCAATGGTCTACGAAGGTCCAGCTTGTTCAACGTTGAAAGACCGTTGCGACTCGTGGCAATTCTTCCGTGGGAATGACCTTGACAAGCTTACATGGAGCAGAGACATTTTGAAAGTCTATACTTATATGCGATGCCTCAATTGGCACCGGAAGATGCACGTTGTCGCCATCTCCACGCGCGAGTCGCGTTCGTGGAACGGGATGTGAAACGGTGGTGGTGATACCGGCTGCCTTGGTTATATGGATATAGCAGAAGTGCAGGCCTGTCCCGGGTACTTGAGGCTTAGGCGCCGATCATGTTCAGGATTGCAGCAAGACGATAGGAGTCGTAAAAGAGTGAGGAACGGCCTCCGATGGTGTTGTGATGCAGGACAAGAGGAAGAAGAGGGAAACATACAAAATTGTTCACGGAGGGGACGGTCCGATTGGTGCGGGTAGACCATACGCTAGCGGCTGTACGCTATGTCCCCTAGCTGAACTGAACGAATTCCTTTCTTGGCGACAGCGAGGTTGTCTGGATACATGAATATAGCTCGATTCCGATCAGATCTTTCAACATCGTTTTCAGTCCTCAAGACCAAAGTCAGATTGATGAGGCTGTGAATGTCAAAAGAAAAATCTGGAAGAAAAACAATCACTCTCGGCTGCAGGGCGTACCGTCCACAGCGTCGACTAAGACATTCTCCCTTAATATGTATAACGATGCTCTAGTTCTATCAAGCATTAGCATTGCTGATGACTTACTGATGCTACCACTAGACCAAGGACGACTGTTGCAGACAGTTCTCTCTTACCCTTACATATAGCTCATCCGCTGTCGATAGTGTGAATGGAAAGGGAGCAGCAAAAGGGCAAAACAATCGCCCTGGCAGGCGTACTTCTGAGTGTGGGGATAGCTGGTGTAAGACGTATATCTTGGAACCCAGGCGCGTCAACGTCTCATTCATCGGCACAGTATGGTGACTGCGGCTTACTGGTCCTACCGCTAGACCAAGGACGACCATTGAGTGATGCTGTCTCGAGCTCATACATGAACACTCACACTGGTGGCTGACTTATCTCGAAATCTAGCCACCTATCTCCTCCTCATCTAGACAAGGCATGAAGCAAGCGAACAACTTATCGAAGGAGACGCGTTCGGCATCAGACTATACGCGATCAACTGAGAAACCCTTCATCCACATTCATCAATCTACACTACCTACTTTCCCTCACCAATCCCTCAACAACCAGATCCCTCCTCACCACCCCTCCATTCCTCACACTCAAGACCAATGTCTCCTCGTCCCCATTGGTGACGCCTGGCACAAGATTCCCCTCATCCCTCAGTCGACTATTCGTCGGAGGATACCACCTCCCATTCGCACCCTCTCCAAGATCATAATTCTCATCTCCCGTACTACTCCCCAACCTCTTACTCCTCAGCGTACTACTAATCTCCTTCAACAGCGGCCTCAGTACTGGGATACACTGCACAATGATCGTTCCTGTCACTTCTGAAGAGTACCAGATGTTCGACATCGCGAGATTCCAGAAGTACCATTCATTCTTGTGGTTTCCGTCATCGAATTTCCATTCTGTTCGGATTGTGGAGGCGATGGCTACTACTAAGCCGAGGGACATGGTGATGCAGAGAAAGATCTTTTCTTTCGGACGCATGTCGAGATTCCAGGTTATGATCCAGGGGAAGGCGGCGAAGATGAAGTCCATGATTATGTTGACGTCTGGAGATGCGTTAGTGAGGAAGACTTGCTACGCTCGGATGGACTTACAGTTTCCGCCTTCTTTGAAGTTGTTGCGAGGGCCGGAGTTGACGCAGAAATCGATTCGGTACCAGACGTCGTATGAGGCGCTGTTGCAGACTCGGGCCCATTCGAGGATGATCTATACTGGTAAGTGACTTGTGTTTGAGCTTGATGTGTTAGGAAGAGTCTTACCTTTGCGAGATTGTAGGTGCACATCGTTGCGATGCAGAACCATAGTATGCAGTGGCAGATCTTCCAGCACGAGAAGCCTTTGGTCAACTTCAGCAGTGTCACTGCGAAGGCAACTTTCGTCAAGGCCTGTCCCATCAAGGTCCCGCAGGAGCTTATAATGATTAGGATGTGCATTCGATCGTCCCATTCAGGTGAGACGTATCCGGTAGCGTATTCGATCGTGATTATGAGGTCGTTGGCAGTGAGCACGACCTGTACGATGATCAGCACGAGAATATTCGTGTCGTGGATTGAATGCTGCGCACCCATGCGAATAGCAGTATGTAGTCATCCCACCACAGCCCGTGGCGACGAGTCAGCTTGACCCATAGACGTGCTACCAGAAATGCAGTAGCTCCAGCGTATAGTGTCCAGATGCCAGTGTATAGTTGTGCGTCAGGATTGACATAATGGATATCAGGGTTCCTTCGAAAGACGTCCATGGCCACGTCACATGCCAGGCGAGGCTATTATAGCTTGTGATGAGAAGAGTAGGCTGAAGGAGTGTGACGGTAGTCCTTGGCAAGCCAGAGAATAGAGTAGTGTATAAACCGCCTGCGGTCAAGTTGAAATTTGCAGGAGCAGAAAGCAATGTCGCAAAGAAGAAAAAGCTCGAAGAAGAAGAAGCGCTGGAAGATCTATGCGAGGTCGGCACTATAGTGATGAGAGACATCTGTAGCGATACCTGGTCAACCTGACAGCACCAGTCACTTCTTGTGGTAATCGAGTCCGAAGGCGGTAGCATGCAGTTGCACCAGCTACCGAGTCCATGGCCAGGTCACGAAAATGCGATGCAGATGCGATCTCGTTCTGTTCCACGGAAGAAATATGCCTGGCTTGTGGTGGAGTCAGTACTACTTCTGATAAATACTGATCACCTTTGAAGGAAGTATCATAATCTTCCTTCGATGCCATATTGTCAGCCTATCTCATCTTGCTCAAGATGGTGGGTTTCGTTGCTTGGAAGTGTAGAGGTGCATCTTGCAATATATTCGAGCACTAGCAGGCATGTCAACGAACATTAGCTCGTGCCATATAGATTATCGGCTACGCATAAGCGAGAAGCGGAAGGTGACTGAACTGCAGATATTCCACCGTTCACCACCAGTTCGCAACGCCCGCAACTCGGCACGTGGTGGTTAAGCCTAGAAGGCGGATAGAACACAGCATATGCGTGCCTAGTTTGATGTGGTGTTCGCGGCCACGTGCGGACGCGGCTCTCGGTGAAGTGTCTCTTCGGCCGCGTTGTCCTCGGCGGCGGATATATCACTGACAGGTGGTCCCAGACTCTCAGCCGTTCTCGAGGTCCTCTGAAAGCGGAAGATGCTCGAAGATCGAGTGTCCCAGCTGGATGGACACGCTGTAGATGATAGATGATGATTGCGTCTTGCGGTCGATGGTGATGTTGCACAGGAGACCGTTTCTGATTGAGGTCGCGGCCGCCATCATTGTCGTCATCACGCCTCTGCCCATCTCATCGGAAGACAGCTCTCCGCGTCGCTCTTGATCGATGTTAGCATTTTGATGTTGGTGAGAGGAAGATGATGTTGAAGCTCGCTTTGTTCGTATCTTGACACGACGCGTCTCCATTGCTGACGCCACTCTCGGTCCGCCTTTCCGCTGTACGACGACGTAGCCAGGGGTGCAGGTGGTTGGTGTGCATCACGAGAAAGATCGATCCACTGTCTCTCTCATACTCAACCTGAGCTTTACCAGAAGCATATCAGGACATATACACAGATATGCCCGATCACCGCCTCCGAATCGACGGATCCTCGTTCCGCGATCCACACAACCGTGAGATCACTCTCCATGGCATCAACCTCGCTGGCGACACCAAGTTCCCCAGCTCTCCCAATGTGCCTTCACATGTCCGCGACCACTTCTTTGACGGCGACGATGTCTCCTTCGTAAACAGACCCTTCGCGCTCTCACAAGCACACACTCACTTCTCGCGCCTAAGAAGATGGGGCTTCAACACAATACGCTACATCTTCACCTGGGAAGCTCTCGAGCATGCTGGTCCGGGAAAGTATGACGAGGACTTTATACAGCACACCATCAAAGTGCTTCGAATAGCGAAGGAATATGGCTTCTACATATTTATGGACCCTCACCAGGACGTCTGGTCGAGGTTCACTGGAGGATCTGGAGCTCCCATGTGGACTGTCTATGCTTGTGGTCTTGACCCGGAGAAGCTGAAGGCAGGAGAGGCGAGCATTGTGCAGAATACTTGGGACGATCCTATCACGTTTCCAAAGATGACATGGGCAACAAACTACTCACGATTGGCTGTCCAGACTATCTTCACTTTGTTCTTCAGTGGCAAGGACTTTGCGCCGAAATGTGTGATTGATGGCAAGAACATTCAGGACTACTTACAGGATCACTTCGTTGGCGCTTGCAAGTACTTGGCGCAAAGGATACAAGAGGCGGGAGACTTGGAAGGCGAAGTTGTGATTGGGTATGAGACGATCAATGAGCCGAATAAAGGATACTTTGGACACCCTAATCTGACGACGATACCGGAGGACCAAAAGTTGAGGAAGCACACAACACCTACAGGATTTCAGTCTATGCTTACAGGAGCTGGGCGAGCAGTGGAGGTGGAGCTGTGGGACTTTGGAGGATTTGGACCGCACAAAGTCGGTACACAATTGATCGATCCAAAGGGCACATCGGCTTGGCTAGATCCTGCGACTGGAGTTGATAAGAAATATGGCTGGAGGAGAAGTGCTGAGTGGAAGCTGGGAGAGTGTATCTGGGCACAGCATGGAGTTTGGGACCCGAAGACAGACGAGTTGCTAAACCCTCTATACTTCGCAAAACATCCCAAGACTGGAGAGGCACTGGACCAAGAATACTGGACGAATAACGAATTCATGTACTTCTACAAGAAGTACCACAAAGCAATCCGAGATGTCTGGAGCGAAGCATTCCTTCTGATGCAGCCTGCACCTTTCGAGATACCACCTGAAATCAAAGGCACGCCAGAAGGCGACGACCCGAACATGATCTTCGCATCTCACTTCTACGATGGCATCACACTAATCACGAAGAAATGGAACCGGTGGTGGAACATTGACGTGCTCGGGGTACTCCGCGGCAGATACAGCTCACCAGCTTTTGCGATATGTATAGGCGAGAATGCTATTCGAAAGTGCTTCAAGGACCAGCTGAGCGAAGTGCGCAATGAAGGAATACAGAACATGGGCATTCATCCTTGCCTGTACACCGAGATCGGGATACCTTACGACATGGACGACAAGAAGGCCTACGAGAATGGCGATTACAGTAGCCAAGTCGCAGCCATCGACGCGAATCTGTTCGCAGTAGAAGGCAGCAAAGCACAAGGAATGACATGGTGGTGCTATACCGCGACGAACAGCCACTATTGGGGTGACCAATGGAATGGAGAGGACCTGTCGATATACAGCGCCGACGACAAACCTTTGCCTGGACCAGAATATATACATGAGAACAGCAGCAAGCTATCGCTAGACCGTAACAGCCCTAGCTACAGCGAAAGTGCCTCATCAGAAAGATCACCCGAAACGCCAAGCAGTATTAAGAAGACCCTATCAGTAGATAACATGGAACCTACCTCTGCACCAGCACAAGGACAACAAGGCTATCGAGCCGCGGAAGCCTACGTGCGCCCTGTACCTGTCGCCGTGCACGGTACGATCGACACTTACGGCTTCGACCTCAAGAACTGCACTTTCACGCTCAACCTGACGTCTCCTTCGTCAACACCTACTGTCGCTCCTACCGAAGTCTTCTTGCCCGCATTCCACTTCCCACAAGGCAGCCCCGCACGAACAACAGTCGAAACAAGCGGCGGTAAGTGGGAAATCAGGACGGTAGAAGACGTAGAAGGGGCGAGGCAGCAAGTCTTCAAGTGGTGGCACGGTGAAGGTGAACAGAAGTTGAAGATCACTGGCGTGAAGAGGGCACGAGGCAAGATTGATGGTGTGGAGAAGGATGCAACTGAAGACTCTTACCTTCAAGCATACTGGGAGGTCGGCAAGAATTGTAGTATGATGTGATGAAGATGAGATGGTGAATGCGAGTAACGAATTATCATGATAGATCACGAGCTATGCATACTATATGCTATCTCCAATATTGTGAATGCTGTTTCACAGTTCTATATATCGCCACTATCTGATGGCTTAGCGTCTAACTAGTTCACGAGACACGATCAGAACATCATCATCATCATCAAGCAACATATCTCCTCACATCAATCTCGAACAATCCAAGCCGGTCACGACCAAGCCCAGAACGTGAGCAACACACCAAGCCATGAGCCTTCACATCCGTCTAGGTCTTAGGCCAATGTTCGGAAGGCAAACAGCCAAATGTGACGAGGGCGAATACGAGATCAAGCACTATCGACGAGAGGCCTGGTATGGAGGAGAGTGCGATGTCGTGACTAAGAAGGATTATACTTATCGGAAGCCGGCGCCCCGATTGCATCGTGTATGGGAGAGGCGGAAGAAGACGATTATTTGGGATTGAAGACTTGTGGTATGGTGCAGGCATGAGGGCGAGTGGAGGCGAGTGGCGAGACACTATGCAATGAGCATAATGATATGATGTTGTGAATGCTGCTTTGCGATTGCATATATCTCTTCCACTCTCGTCCTCTTCCTTTCTCTTTCTCACTCATAGACCACGATCAAGCATACCTCGTAACCACCAACCAACCAAGCACAACCCATCTCCCACTCAAGTTTCGACACAATGGCCGACGGTTCAGAGTACATGAAAAAAGCCAATTGGGACCTCAGTAACAAGAAATGGAAGCCTGATGCTACTCAAGCTGCAAGACCACATCATTTCCAGAAGACTTCCGACAAAGGTGGTGCGAGCTGGACTTATGATTCGAAGGATAAAAATCAGAAGCCGTCGCCGAAGGGGTTTTTCTATGATTGAGTGTGATACTGTATGATGGGGGAGGGAGAGGGAGGGTATGTAGGGAGATATGAGATATTTATATGTATGAGGGCTTGAATGAGACCAAGTTGCGCTGAGTGTTCGTTGCTTCGTTCTCCGTGATCTTGTGTTGACTATGCAAGTTGGAGTAGAGTCGGTCTGCTAGCGGAACTGCTCACTGATCCCGAGAAGGTCGATAGGAGATCGTTTTGACGGTCTATTCGGAGGAGATATGTATCACCTATGTTTAGTAATGACTCAGTTACTTGTATGATACAAAAGAGATTTGAATGGAAGCAAAACATTCGCCCATGTGCCATGGCATATCGTGATCGCAGCCCTCCAAGAGCCAATATGAAATGTCTTGGGAAGATCAGAACAAGTGCTGTTGTTGGCATCAGCTGTGCCGACGACTTATGGTCTTTCCACTACACCATGGACGTTCGTCGCAGAAGGTCACTGGTGCACAGTATATGATGATCCATTTCTGCACGAGGGAATCAAAGGAGCAAAAGAACAAAGGACTCCCGCCAAGCAAAAAACAACCGCCAAGACCCATAGGTCGGAGCTGAGCTGAACTTCTCGAGCGAACTATGACTATTTCAAGCGCTTGTTCAGCAGCAATGTTAGACTAGCATCAGACAGAACTGACGACTTACCGACTAGACCACGCTGGTAGGACGATTGTTAGTAAGCAAAAAATGAAGTTGGATATAGATATTGACGCATTCCCAGATCCCAAAAACGGTTTTTTTGGCAAATTGGGAGGCTCTTCCCGTAGGAGGTATAGGACTTCTTGACTAGATGTGGTTGGGATAGGTGGTCATGGTCTTGAGCTTATGAGATATCAAGATCTTGAGTTTAGGATTACAGCATCTTCATATATCGGAGTTGGATGCCAGTCTCCAGCGGCGACTAGAAACCATGCCAACCTGTTCGTCTCTGAGGCTGTAATTGGCTGCAAGCCTGAGTTCAGAGAGAAGCCAATTAGTGCATCCAACTCCGATACGTGAAGACGCTGTACTTGGAGGCTAGGACTTCGGTAAACTCCGCTTTGTTGCAATCAACCCGATCTGGGGTTGGAAGTGAAGTACCGCATCATACGGAATGTCTCTGCACGGCGCTCGATGGCCAAGCTGCCACATTCGCAGACAGCCTAGCGGCCAGTACTGCGTTCGGGAACAGAGCTACCTAATATCAGGTCAAAGTGAAGTGCTGCATCATCCCAGATGGAATATAGACTTGAAATGGAGGCTAGCGTGGCAATAATTCAGGATACTCTCGACGAGACTTCTGAGCTTGGATACTTCTTTGACGGGTGTAGGAAGGCATTACACTTGCTTGATATCGCTGAAGGAAGTGTCCTATTCCACGGCTTTGCGATCAATCTTGCTGCCTTGAGGTGGCTGAACACTGGACGATGGATCGAAAATGTCACAAGAGATCGCTAGGTAATGAATACTAGCAGAATTCGTGAGAAGTGGATGTTGTGGTCAAGGAAAGGGGCAGAAGTCCTCATTCTGCCTTAGCACGCTAGTCCTCATTTGGAATGCTCCATCATCGCCTTCGCGTCCGCTCGGTCGCCTGCTGCAGCTTCCAAACACTGGACATCACCATCGCGATAACAACCTCACAATCGAGCAACTCCATCTGCACATTCCCAACAGCATCTCCATACCACCGGGACAGCATCACTGAAAAGGACAGCAAGATGGCCTCTGCGGACGTGAGCAAGGCGCCGACAGCACCGCATCTCCTCAACCAGATCTCGTCGTCGGCCATTGCAAACATCGACACCATCGAAGGCCTGACAGACTCCGACGACCAGTATGCCACATACAAGAAGCTGCAGCGCCAACTGGAGTACATCAAGCTGCAGGAAGAGTACATCAAGGACGAGCAGCGGAGTCTGAAGCGGGAGTTGGTGCGCGCACAGGAGGAGATCAAGCGGATACAGAGTGTGCCACTCGTCATCGGCCAGTTCATGGAAGCCATCGACCAGAACACGGGAATCGTACAGTCATCGACAGGAAGCAACTATGTCGTACGGATACTCAGCACATTGGACCGCGAGCTGTTGAAGCCCAGCTCGAGTGTGGCGCTGCACAGACACTCCAACAGTCTGGTCGATATCTTGCCACCGGAGGCCGACAGCAGTATCGCCATGTTGGGTCAGGACGAGAAGCCTGATGTTACATACGCCGATGTGGGTGGACTAGATATGCAGAAGCAGGAGATTAGAGAAGCAGTCGAGCTGCCTCTAACACAATTCGACCTCTACAAGCAGATTGGTATTGACCCGCCACGTGGTGTACTGCTCTATGGACCTCCTGGATGTGGAAAGACTATGCTGGTGAAGGCCGTGGCGAATAGCACAACCGCATCTTTCATTCGCGTGGTTGGCTCAGAGTTCGTACAGAAGTACCTCGGAGAAGGGCCTCGCATGGTTCGTGACGTGTTCAGAATGGCGCGCGAGAACAGCCCGGCCATCATCTTCATTGACGAAATCGACGCCATCGCCACAAAGCGTTTCGATGCACAAACCGGTGCCGACAGAGAAGTACAACGTATCCTCCTCGAATTGCTCAACCAAATGGACGGCTTCGATCAGACTTCCAACGTCAAGGTCATCATGGCCACGAACCGCGCCGATACCCTTGACCCTGCGCTCCTGCGTCCTGGTCGCCTGGACCGAAAGATCGAATTCCCTAACCTCCGCGATCGTCGTGAGCGCCGCCTTATCTTCAGCACCATCGCATCGAAGATGAGCTTATCGCCTGAAGTCGATCTCGACTCGCTCATTGTCCGCAACGACCCACTGTCAGGAGCTGTCATTGCGGCAATCATGCAAGAGGCGGGTCTGAGAGCTGTGAGGAAGAACCGATACAATATCATTCAGCAAGATTTGGAAGATGCGTACACGAGCCAGGTCAAGGGCGCGAGTGAGGCGGACAAGTTTGACTTCTACAAGTAGAGAGAGGGAAATAGCTCTGTGCTGAAGCCCGCGTGGAGAGGCGTTTTCGGTATGTATCAGCTGCATAGTTAGTGGCTGCACATCAGAGGAGGATGAGTGAACATGCTCAATGGCATAGAAATGCGGCATCGTAAGCTGCATATGTATCATAACGGAATGTAATACTTCTGCTATCGTCCCCTTTTCTCTTTCTTCTTATACTCTTGCATCCTGCATCGTGCTTGGACTTCTTTCCGAGGTACGTGTTGAGAAGAACGCTCTGTTGGCTGAGCACTGATCTGATACAGACATGCTTGATAGGAAGGCACGAATGCATAGCATTTGGACATTAAGTGCTGCCGCCTGATCATCGACTCTGGACTGTCCGTGTGCGTGATGACGCGATGAGGTGAACGGCGGTGTCGAGTGAATGGGATCTGAGAAATCGGCGTTTGTTCCGATGAAGTGAATGAGAATCAAGAGGACAGAGCTCGTCAAGAAGTGGGCGATATGCTTGGGTGTCTGCGAGAAGAGACGTCGTGGTGCCTCTTGCCACAGAGATGCGAGGCAATACCAGTGAGTCTTCCATGCTGCGCTCAGGTGGCATGTTCTCTGCTGACGATGTCTTGCAGCTTTGTGCTGCTGGCCTCACTTCACTCAGCTCGGACGCTAGGAAAGCTATTTGAAACATGCAGGGGTTCAGCACGCCTTCGTTCACGGCTGGCTGCAACCTCACCTCGACTCGTTATTTCCACGAGCTCTCGACCTCCTCACCGACATCACAGCATTCTTTCGCAAGGCACATTGCTTCTGCCATACACACCAACATCGCACCACCTGGGCGAACTACCACCAAGCACGAAGCTGAAGTCGTCACTTCGACCTGTGACGACAATGTCTCATTCCTCACCATATGGATCTGCCCCAGGTCAGCGCGAGCGCACCGTTGACAGCCAGGTTGGCAGAGGTCTCTTTGTGACTGGACGGACACCCATGCCTGCACATTTGTCGCACCGTACATACACACCAATTACTCCAGCTTACGGTCAATACACCGCGTCATCACATTACTCAAGGGCCTCGACGGTTCAATCGTCAGGCACTGGACATAGCTCAGCCGAGCCTATCGAACTGCAAAATAGTGACGGAGATGAAGGTGACGAGGATGAAGGAGACGATGACGATATAGGTGAGGAAGCACCGTACTCAGCAGCACAAGAGAGGCCACCAAATTGCGCAGCCTACGACCCCAAGATGATCGAGATCTCAGACCTCGCGATGACCCTAGTATACCAGCTCTTCCATGTACTCAGGCCACATCGAATGAGCAGCAAGGACATCGATACTATGGCGGCGAAGCTCTCTGGTCTTGCGAACTGCCCCAGCGCCCCAAAGAAGCGTATAATGCTTCTCGGTGCTACTGGAGATGGCAAGAGCTCGACCACGAACTCTTTTGTTGACGACCCAGATGCCACCAAAGTTGGAGCCTCTGGCGAAAGCTGCACCTGTGTACCAACACTTCTTACTTCTGGATTGGAGAATCAACAGCTCAAATACGCAGCTGAACTCCACTTCCTTGATGGTCAGACTCGCAAGACTTTCCTAGAGGAGCAGTTACAGAACTACACTCGGTTTCACGTGGCGTATGATCCAGAATGGTCGCAAGAAGAGATGGAAGATTGTAAATCACTGGCGAATACTGCTGAGAAGCACTTTCGAGCGCTTTTCTGCGACAAATTTGAATTCGACTCTCCAAGCAGCATCACGACTTATGTCATCGAGCACCAGGAGCAGCCGGCCATTGTTATGACTACGTTGTCAGAGTGGTGTGCACACTTGCTTCGACACTGCAGTGACTCAAATGGCCACCCGATGCTACGATTTGAAGCAAACTCTTCGGAGGAGATCAACGAGATGACCAAGCCTTACATGTTCGAGCGACGGAAATTTGAAACCCCAGCGCTATGGCCCTTGATCCAACACGCATGCAAAGGAATCAAAGACTCGGAAATATTGCCATATGTCGACATCTTGGACCTTCCTGGAACTGCGGACACCAATCGTGTGCGCGCAGAGATCGCCAACAAGTTCGTCAAGGAAAGCGACTGCCTTTGGCTTGTTGCGAAGATTGAGCGTTGCCTCTCGAACGACACGCTTGACAGGAAGCTTGCCACATATGGGGAGCGCTTTGGTTCCAACGTGGTAGTCATCGCTACGCGCTCAGACGAAGATGCAGATGATAAGCTGGCAATAGCTATGGCAGAGAAAGGCGCGCAACCATCAAGCGTAAGGGAATACTGGGATCAATCGGCTCGTATCAGGGAACTTACTGCTGCAATCTCTGCAATCGAGAGCAAACTACGACGCCCGAAGGGCAAGAAGAGGCAAAAGACCATGTCGGACGCAGCAGAGACCAAGCTTCTTAGAAATCAGCGTGAACTCCAAGATCGTTTACAAACAGAGAAGAACGAGCAACTTGACGGCCTTGTCGATATGCGCAATTCGGATATCAGCGCTCGCCTGAAAGCGGACAAGAAGCAGCACCTTGCGGATGGAGCAGAACTGTCCGTCTTCTGCGTTTCGAACACGCACTACATGGCCCACACAGGCATCGAATCTGAGGACACTCGCCGCATGAGTGTCCAAATGACGAACATCCCGGCTTTACGCAACTACGCCCGCCAATTGGCTGCGCCGGATGTATTCAACACGATGGACACATACATTAATACTGTCATGATACAGCTTCGTGGTGCCAAACTATGGGCAGATGCAAAAGCTTTCGAGCGTCGACAAGCACTCATGCTGATTGCTCGAACGCCTTCCGCGCTTGTCGATGTATTTCTGGATCAATGGCTAGACGATGCAGTCAAACAATGCAGGAACGATATCATACTACCTCTCAGACACCTCCGGCCAGGCTTCATATTGTGTGCCGATCGCGTCATAGACGACATATCTCACTGGCCTTGGAACACCACTGGATCCTTCTTCAGAAATGATGGTAACCATTACATATCAACCAAGCCACATCAGATCTGGAACGAGAGATTCACCGAGGAGCAGACTGCGGGAATCGAATCTGGCTGGAATGGCCTGCTTAAACTGCAGAAATCAAAATTGCGTCAAGGACTCCAGACGATTGTCACTGCTACCAGCAACATACCTGAACAGCTCAACAATCTACCCGATGCGACGCCGATATCCATCAAGCCCCTGGACGCAATAATGGTCTCTTGCATCAACCGCATCTGCACCGTTCAGGAAGCCCAGCTGGCAGACTTCGACAAGCAGATGAGCAATCTCAAGCTCGATGCTACCCACGACGTCCCGACAGGTTACATGACCAAGGCCTTGCGACTCATGTACGATGCAGGCACGAATGACAGCGGAACTGGTGTGAAAGACCGCCGAGTTGGCCTGCTGCGCGCATGGCTCAGCGGAAGGCATGCCCGCGACAATGGTCTCGATGAGCCTTTCGAGGCTGTCGCAACAGAGATCCGAACACAATTCAAGCATGTTATGACCTCGATCCAGCAAGTTCTCAGACGAGATATCAAAGCCATCTTGATGGAGATGACAGAGAGCTTCGACAGGGCTATCAGAGAGGAACATAGCAATCTTCAGGAGGATCAAGCTCGGAGAGACGTGAAGAAGTTCATGGCTGATCATTGGCAAGATATCGATACGGTCGAGACTGAGCTGCATGCTATCAAGCAGCAGTATGGCATCATACGAGAGTGATGAGCATGATGAGGGTCTCATGATTGACCAGGCTGACAGGGCCTCTTTCATTTTATCGAGACATAAAATGCGACGCGACAAAGACGCGAGATCTCGATGAAGTACTTCAGAGCTGCGAGATGTATACAGATTTCATAGCAGCTACAACGAGCAGACGATGACGAATCAGCTTTGTCCTCTCTGCTGAATGACGAATTCCATGCCAGCCAGGTGTCCTCAATGCCGTACGTGGCAAGAGCGTCCACTGAATGGCATCAGATGTCAACATCAAGATCTCATACTTGAACATACATGTGTTCACGATCTCACGATCATTTTGACTCTGAAATGACTCCACATTTCTGGAACGTGCCATTTCGATCTATCTGGAGGTGTCTTCATACCGTGGTTAACACGAGCTTGCGGAGACATGTTCACAAAATCTGCATTTCGAGCACAAAAGACATCATCTCACCACGTGCACATCTCCACGATCTCTGAGAATGTCAATCTGGGAATGACGCGCTGCGCCTCGTGATCAACATTCATACATCTTGTGAGTCCATCACCATCAATCGATCGTATCCATCGTATCCGTACAACAGCGCAGATCTCGGAGTCACCGAAGGTCCATCATACCAACTGCATGGTAAGTTAATGTCGATAGCAACAAGAACAACCAACAACTTCCCAACTATCAGAACTCTCTTTGCTAACCAAAAGAACACTTTAACTACCCTTTTAGGGCTTTCCATGAGATCGGTGTCGCGCGTAGCCACGGTAGAGCGCTTGCTCGCCCCGCGCTTAAACACCTCGTGTGGCGTAAAGTCTGCTTCGAGCGATCGCACGGCGTGTGAAACTCTGATTACATCTCTACTGCTCCTTCAGCCACTCGCATCTCAGCGATTAGAGTTAATCAACGTGCGAGGTGCGTGGCACAGCTAGCTTTGCATCCTTGGTCTCCACATCGACATGAGGGTTACGCATGGCTGAGGTTGTTGCTCCTGTGGGCACCTACTACGGCATTCGGTAGTGATCGTCTTGCGGCGTGGAAAGCTTATGGTATGAGTGAGGGGAGTGCTATTTATTGTTTTGTTGGTGGCTGGCTGTGACTTTGTGATGGTATTGGCTGTGAAGTCATATCTGTAGGTGCGATTAGGGTCAGGTAGGGCTTCTTTCATTGGTGATGGACACATGTGGTATGCGAAGTGTTTCAATCCCGAGAAGAAAGTCTCCGAGGGAGTATGTCACCGAGAGGAGACGGGGCTTTTGTATTCGTCGCATGGCGGAGTGCGTATCGAGGAGCAACATGGCAAGAGTCGGAGTATCGTGTGCTATTGCGTATATCGAGTGCTGGGTTCTATCGTGACACTCTGCATAAGTGCAGTGCCTGACTTCACCCCCTCACATCGGTGATCATTCCAACAAAGCCTTCAAGTCCTGCAACACCTTTCTCACCTCTTTCATTGCTAGAGTACAGTGGTGCAGCGCCACTTGGCATAACAAGTACCCGATCTCCAGCCATGACGAACTCCTTCGAAGTGTCGAAGCTTAACGTGACCAATAGCTCTGTAGCTGTTATTGCGCCTGCGATCATGGGTTGTGGGGGTCCTTTCAAGTTCTCCTCGAAGTCATCAAAACCGAAGGGATCGTGCGTCTCGGCTTCGTTGCCACGAGATGGCTGCTCGTCTGGAGAGTCTGGCGCTCGTGCTGAGACGATCTTGGCAGAAGCGCGCACGCTTGAGATGTAGACCACAACGTGATTGCCTACTGCGAGATGCTCCAGATCTTCTCTCGCGAACTTTGCGGTGAAGGTCCTGGTAGAGAGCGGCTGTATCGCTGCTATCACCATGCCTTTGCGGATGCGCGATAAGGGAGAGCTTTTGACATTCTCATCGTCGAGACTTATGGCGATAGTGCTTACCTGGTCAGCATATAGCGAATGCACAGGTAGTCTGAGATTGCGTATGCTGGTGACCTTCACTCGGCGCCACTCTTGGTTCGGTAGCTGGTAAAGTGGTGGCGCGAAATGTGAATTTCGCAAGGCTCCTGGGAACGAGCGCGATGTTGGTAGGCTGCCAGACGACTTGCGGAATGGACGCTCATCCGAGTCTTCAGAGTCTTCATGTATTTCATGACCAGAGAAGGGACCTATGACCGCAGTGTCGCCAACAGAGAGTTGGCCTGAGCGAAGTCGTCCGGACACAATGACACCTTCCACCTCGGCGGGCTTACTGTATATGTCCTCCACATCGAAAACGGCTGATGGAGCGGCTGCTGCTCCTTCGTGATGCGTGTCAGGAATAGGGAGTTCATGCAACAGAGCATGCAAGCCACCGATCCCAGTGCCATCGACGGCGCTTGTCAAGATGATCGGTACAGTCTCTCGAGCATCGTTCAGCAACGGAAGTGCAGTGGTATATGCCGGATCAAGCAGTGAGCTCCCAATCCTTTGCAGATCACGCTCATCGTGGACGGCGCCTTTGTTGGGCACGATAGCTGGCTTCTTGCCTGCAGCTTTCAAGATGTCCAGTATCTTGGTCAAGCTTGCTCGCAGGCCCGTCTTTGATGCGATATCGAGCTTCGTAATGACGATTACAAGGGGGAGCCGAAGACGCAAACACAGGTCCAGCTGAGCGCTTGCAAGATCCATAGCTGAAGGCACGAATGCATGCTGCGACCTCTGTGTGCTACTCCCAGTACCCGAACTTTCATCCTTGTCGTCAGCCGGGATGCATAGTAGAGTCCAGTGTGGTGCCCAGCCAACGAGTCCTCTTAGCGTCGTTCGGCGATAGCGAGGATGGCCAGCAGAATCCGAGATCAAGACCAAGCGACTACCAGCCGAAGCCACATGCACGTCGATCCAGGACGCGATGTTCTCAGTTGCGTAATTGACCACCTCGATATCTCCATTGGCACCGTCTTGATACCCAATGAGCTCCTGAGTAACAGAGCTGGTGACACCAGAACTGATCTCATGTCGATGTCGAAGCATGCTCAAGCGACTCTTGCCTCTGCCATTGTCCAGAGTTGAGGTAGTGAAAGTCCCAAGAAGAGAAGACTTCCCGGACATTGTTGGGCCTGTAAGCGTGATTCGTAACTGCTCAGTCGTAGGTGGCATCAGATCGGCAGAACTGGGCAATGCGGTGAGCGAAGAGTCGACCTTGTCATCGGTTTGTCCTGCCAGTGTGGGGCTGGACGAGTGCAAGAACGGATGCACGAGAGCCTCAGCTACCACGAGTTTGTCAGATCGTCGGATCTTGCGCTCTTCGTTCCCAATGATAGTATCCTCGAGCCATTCGCATTCTCCTACAGTCTCCTTGCGCAAGACCTCAACAGTGCAACCCAGGCAGGCAGCCATTGCGCGCAAATTGTTGAGACTCTCCTGCAGCTCATCTTCCGCCAGACCAATCAAGGTGCCATCGTCAGACACACCAATCTCATACAGAGCGCCTTGACTCTCCTCCAAACCATGAAGTAGCCTGCCAATCTGCTGGGGCGCCTGAAGCTCGGGTAGTGGTTCGGGCAAAGTTGGTAAGATAGTGTTGGTGGCAGAAGACGTATGATGCGGTGACGACTGTTGTAGCCTCCACATCAGCTGCGTTGTGAGCTGCTGCAACCTGTGTTGCCTGATTTGTTGAGTCGATTGAGACGGCGTGGCGCTGCCTGAACTAGGATTGGAGTCAGCGACAATATCAGCGGCCACTTTGGGCTTCGCCGGATTGGTCCCAATCATTGCATGCTTGGAGCCCGGAACGTATGTGCCAGTACTGGTAGAACGGAACTTGCGTCTAGGTCGAAGCAGCAAATGCAGCTTGTACTCCACAGGACCGTCCTGCGGTTCAGCTTGCAGACGGGTCACCCTCTTGCCACCGGGACTTTTTGCACTCTCGCGCAGGTCTCTCGCAGCATCGCTCAGTTGCGCAGTAGCTTCTGCATGACTCTCAGAGATTGGACTAGAGCCATCATCTGCGGCGCGGAGCCACGGAGATGCCACGCGCGGAGTGTCAGACTCCCACGTGAAGATGGACGCATGTGCCATGTTTCCAATAGATTGTATAGCGCCTGCTCAGGCAAGTTTTCTGTGTCGAAGAGCAGTAAGAGCTGGCAAATGGCACAGCTTCGAACAGTTCTTTGTCGATATGCGCCTTAAGAGTCCAAGCGAGAGTGGTGTATGAATGCTCGCTCCGAGCGTCTCATATGAAATAGCGATGCCGTTCTGTTCTTTGCCGTCCTGTTCTTTGCCGTGCGTGATTCTTTAAAGACCGGTGGTTTGTGTGCGCTTGATGGATTTTGAACTGATAAGTCATCGGCTTCGACATCGTGGCGAGCTCGTTCGGGGCGGTTTTACAGGTTACGGAAGGCTGTGATTGCTCTGAGGCAGCTTCAGGACTACTGCATGGCAAGCATGGTGGTATCTGTATTGCTGTGGTGTCTGTTTGATGGTCGTGACTGCTTTGTGGTGGGGTGAAGTCAGGATCTCCCATCACGCTTGCCCGCCAAGCTTTTCGAGCTTAGAACTTTGGAGTCATCATCCTGGCAACAAACTGCTGGCCCTTGAGCATCTTTCGCACCACCTCGCATCAAAAACACGGACGAAATTCCCCTGATGGTACTATCGAAATATCGGTCTACTTTCACCGGTGAAACAGACGGTCTTCCGGCCGGTGTGGAATCACTGACATCTAGTTACTGTTCGCCTGTTGCCAAGTTTATTGCTTCCAAGCACGCAAGGCTCATAAACATATCCTTGAACCCAACAGTCGGAGTGGATAGCTGATGGAGCAATGGCTTGTCGGGCCTGCTCAAGCGAGATCGCGCCAGCTGAACGAGCGCCAGGTCAAGGCGGACATCAATTTTTCGGTTGCAAGAGCCGGACGAAACGGCAGTCTAAACGCCGCTCATCCTACGAGGCTGCAACACTGGTCTCAGCACATGGCGTCCATGCGTAGGAATTCAATCCTGCCGCAATGCACAACATCCATCATGCAGATCTGGAGAACGACAATGTTACATCTTGATTATTCGACGAACAACGAGCATGCGATGATGCGTTTGCAAGCAACACTCGCGATTGCTCAGCACACAGGCCGCGCATTCGCGTTCTCGCGTGGACCTGATCAGCGCATTCGCAAATGCTTCCCAGAACGTGAAAGCCCCCAATAATGCCACTTCGATCGTCCGACCAGCACACATGCCCTACTTGGTTGCATAAAACAGCGTCATGAACCAATAGGACAAACAGATCTGCTGTCGGGTGCACGCGGTCTTATTAGCATTTGAACCCGGCCTATGGACTCGTCCATGATTGATCACTTAGCGAAGCGTGCGACCAGGATAAGGGTGTCCACTTCACGATGCACACCTTGCTGAGCCTTAGATTCTTACTCAGCAAGTAAGGTCGGCGTCAATGCGCCGGTCAAGGTGGCATGCACGTCTCCGCGATAGGGCTTCTCACTCATGGAAACGCAGACGCCGTAGCGCTTGTCAGCACCTCGCGAACAAATTCGTTTGCAGTAGCGATCTTCGAAAAGTCAGCCCTCAGTCACATAGTTTGACACGAATGGCGCGGGCAACAAGAATTAGGCGAAGCGCAAACAGAGTTTCGAAGTTCTGCCAGGCTTGCCCTTGATTCGAGACATCACATCTCGGTGCCGAAATGGTCAAACGACAGTGCTGTGCCTCCATCTGTGCACCGCGACTGTGCCGCTGCTACTTTGGAACCACGTGAAACTTATGCAAGTATTCATTGTCAAAGCAGAGAACCAATGTGGGTATTTCGTCATAAAAATCTAAACAGGACATGCTCCATTGCTAACAGTCAATAGTTGACTCTGCTGGAACATGATGATCGTCTCTGTGACCCGATCTAATCTCTCATTTTCCTTCTGATGGTCGACGCTGTTTCGTACACTTGTCATGTGCCAGATGCCCATTCCTTGCTGTCGTTCTCGTGAATTCTGCGCCGCACTTGGGGCAGTAAGATTTCGCTGATGTGCCAGACTTTTCTCGTTGATGTCGAAGAAGGTTGCTGAAAGTGGAGAATTGACGACCATTGCATCCGTGCTCCCAGCATTGAGGCTTTGGTCGCTGGTTGAGCACTCGTATCGATGAGTCTCCGCTCTGAGGCTTCTCGTTCACACTGCTTCCCACAGGATACGGCGGTGGTGGGTACTGTGGACTAGTGCAATAGAGCTGTGTGTTCGAGGGTGCTGTTGTGTACGATTGGCCGTATGGATTCTGCTCGTACATGTTCGGCGATCTGGAGTACTGCGGCACAGATGACGATCCCAAGTGAGGTGAGGGTAGTGGACTTTGAGTCAGTCCACTGATCGAAGGGATCGTCTGACTTGGTGCCATCGTGTAGTTGGCATCGTAAGGCGAACTGACGCGACGGTAATGATCGTAAGAAGAGCCGGCTGTCGTAGTCGCTGGCATCTCAGAGTGTCTGCGAGCTGATGATGTGTCTGCTGTCCTGGTGGAATACAAAGATGGGCTAGAGGATGCTGTAGTCGCGTATGCGCTCACGCCGCTAATGGTGGCAGGCTGCGTGCGCATCGGAGGGATGTAGTTCTGATCCATGTTGTAGGCTGCGAGATGTCAGTCACGAGTAGAAGGAATGTAAGAGGACGGATACACACTGTTGGAGTCGGATTCGTAAGGCGAGCCGCCGTATGTTGTTGGAAGCAGGAAGCCTAACGAGCTACGGATATTGTTAGCCTGATTGCTTATACATCAGATTGGTGATCGATACTAACCTCATTTCCGCAGAAACAGAAGGCTGCTTGAATGCAAAGTCGGGCGCGATACTGATACCAGTCGTCCCAGGCTCGTCGTTGCAGTCGATGGATACTGTTGGAAGAGACGACTCAGATCGAGGTGGGGTCGGTGCCGTCCACTGCGGGAAGGGTTCAAGTGATGGCTCGGCCGTAAAGCTCTGTGGTTGGGGCGAGTGCTGTGGAGTGAGCCACTCGATGCCTCCAGCTATTGTTGATGTCGGGATAGGTTGTTGAATGTCTGCCTGACTGGCTTGGTCGGCAGCGTACTGAAGCAACTTCTCAGCCTGAGATACTGAGATGGCTCGTGATCGATCGTTGTCGTGAGCACGCTTCTGGATGGCGCCACGACTGTTGACTGTCGAGTAGGATGTTTGCGATCGAATCCTGTTAGGATTGATAGTGGCTGACTGGAAAGATGGTGAGTCCATGATCATGAAAGTCAAGTATGGATCAAAGGTAGGCCAACCGGAAGGAAGTTCTACTTTAAAGGTCACCTCTTGTGCTGGGTTTCAAGTGAAGTGATGTACACGGGAGCAGACGTCCTGAAGCATAGTGCTAGGGCCTGCGTTAGACAGTCTGATCGTTTTAGCACCTTCGCCTGCTGCGGTCGGGCTGTACAGGTCTTGATAAAGGTACACCTGTGAACCAACATCGACTACCCGCTCTCGTGCTAGCGGCTGCGTGCTTAGTTTACACGAAGGATTCGGATCCCGGTCCACCATCTCCAGCGTGCTCTGCCAGGGTTACCGACCCGTTGCTGCTAGTCTCGTGGGAGCCTTGAGTGAGCTTGCACGCTTCTGGGCGGATGACAGGCAGGCGGACAATAAGCTTTGGCACGCACATATTCATGACGGATTGTGAGTCGTCGAGCTTGACTGTGCCGTTCTCTGTGCCTCAGTACCTATGAGCCACAAAGCGAATAATCGCGATTAATCACTAGACGCGGGTACTTTCAGCTACCTCCGCGCAGGTATCCCAGACACAGCAAATGGCTGCAGGCAGCCAAGCGGATACGGCACCATGTTTCCTCAGAATGTCTCCGGCCTTACGGTGACTGCGAAGAGAGTCGGGGTTTGTGATTATCAGCCCCCAATGCGTGGTGGAGATTATGATGGCTCATGTGCGATCGCCACTCGGGAACATGCTGGGACGACGGGGAGGACCAGGAATCAACGGTATTGACCACCACTGGCCTCAAAGAACAGCCTTACTCAGCGCATAAGTAGTAATACGGCGCCGAGGAGACAGTTAGGGGAAAATAAAAGGGTGGGAAGAAGACGTGAGCTAGCGTGAGTGGTGGTCGATAGGTGGGAGGGCCAGGGGGGAAGATTCACTGACAGGCCTGTTTCTTGGCCGAGGCACAGGAAGCTTTCCCCCTTTTGGAACCACCGCTCACTCTTTCTCTTCTCATTGGTATCGCTTATACCATCGTCATGATCAGCAAGCTCTAAACATAGCCCCAGCGGACCATTTTCTTCTCTTCACCGGTCGATGGCTGCGCTTGGTATCGACCAGCAACACCGCCATTCAAGCAGAGTGCAATTTCTTTGCCCTACTTATCCACAAAATCACCTACGTACGACCCGAATGACTCGAAGGCCGCATTCCGACTGGGCAGCTCACCGCGGTGGCCTAGCTACCACTTGCTCTTCTGGGTAGTCGTCAGGCTGCATGCGACACGCGCCCTATGAAGTAGCGGCATACCACAACACTTGCGCCACGCTTTGCTATCTGGTGTACCCATCGGACGAAATAATGTGCTGGTCTGCCTCCTGGTCGGGTCAGCAATGTTGTGTATCGGCCGATTGACGCCTCCGCTGCCGGCTATCAGTCGTTCGGTGGCACGCCGACTCTATTCTACTGTCTGGAGGAGCAAGAGAGATGCTTCCATGCGCCTTTCGATCCAGGTGGATGAAGCTTCATGCTCCCTCGAGGAACCGTGACAGCAGGAGCCGCTCTCCGGCACTCTGGAGAAGCTGTGCTGCTGAGCTACCAGACGCCCTCCCCACGATTCTGTTTCTTGGGGTTTGAGCGCAGTCACAAATACGAGCCCTACAATGCTCGGGCGAGTGTATAGATTGCACATTAATCTGCGCGATTGCAAAGCAATAGCTGGGGACTATCAGCTGACACAGCCCACATGCCTGTCGCAGATCTTATCATCATCGCTTGCCATGGAACATCTAGAACTCTATTTGCTGACTGATATAGCCCTGATCCTTCCCGTACACCACGAGGCTGATGCTGCGTAGGACAGACTTCCGCATGGCTTGCGGCTCTTTCGCTCTTGTTTCCGGTAAACATCCCAGCGATCAGTACTGCAGTGCACTTTGGTCACGGAGCAAGCAATGCTGTACCACCACGTACACCGCTGCTTCATCACTCTGCTCGCCTATAGACTTGAAGCTTCGCAGCAACTCTGGCGGTGTCTACGACCGACTACGACCAGACGGAGTTATGACTCTTAGCTCTCAAGATTGGCACCTCTCGGACATGCCCGCTGCTCTCAATGACACGACCGGCTGTCACGATACTGTATGTTACAGTCTCATGACGAAGCTACCAGCGTTGTGCTGACCTTTCACTATATCAGACACTCGACCGACTGATGCCATATCCTGCCATGGCTCCGGAACTTGCGACCACAACCTCATGAGCTCCATGATGTTGCCCTGGAGGTTGCAATTTCGAGACTATGAGTTGGTACCACTAACGCCGATTAAGTCCTTGCTCTTGTTGATATCACCATGAATGGGCCACGTTCATGCCGGACTTCTGGCGCTGCTCGCGGGCATATACCACATCACGCGCGGCCAGTCTTGGATCAAGTCCATGTTACTCAATGGTACATTACAGCATACTGCCAAGTGAACGCTTCGTTGCCTCTGCTACGGACTAATCATGGCGGAATAACCAACACTGCCACTTCATGCCGCTTCCGGCCAGTAGGCAGCACGCCGAGCGTTCAAGCACGATGCCTAGAGCGCTCATTGGACGTGGGTCAGCGGGTTACATTTAAGGCGTAGCGAGGCCCTCGTCATTCGACTTGAGACAGGGTACCACTCTTTCACTGCTGGCCTACAAATTGTCACTCGCTGCAGGAAGACAAGCGAGTCGCAGGCGCCACCAACAGGGCTGAAACGGTCACCATACATGTTCGTCGCTCAGTGGTCGCACTCGATGTATTCTGATAAGCTATTCTGGGGATGCGTCCACACTGCATTGCATACTCGTTCTCGGGTTGCACGGCAAGGTTCCCTAGCCGCCATGGCTTAGAGCTGCAGCAGTGGTACAGCTCTCGCCTGTCTGACCGAGTGACACTGATGATAACAGTAGTGATCGGAAACTCTCCGGTGGCATCAAGGTGACGATGCCAGAAATCGACAATGCTCCGCGCTGACAAGATGAACAACTTGAAGAATGTTGTCCTGCGCGAGCATGCGTGAGAGAGACTCGACGTATTCTCAGCAGTCCGATAGCTCGCCAGAGCTTGGTAAGCAGACCCGGCAATCATTACGAACGGTCGATTGGAATCACATCTATGCGACAGTCAGTTCAACGAATGTCAGGTGTTGTAGGAGAAAGAAGTTCTTCTACAGTTGAGAATCTCGTGCAGATGAAGTACCACTCACACTGAGCCTGAGGTCTATCGCCAGCACGGACATGCTCCGCCATCAAGTGGTCAACAATATCGCAACAGTTCTCGCGATAGGCTTAGGGCAGCAACGGAGAACTGTGCCGTGCTACGCGATCTCATGGAGCTGGGTGGTGGCTACTCATCGACACACGAACCGATGCAACATCGCGCCGCGCAAAAGAGTACTCTCGCTCCAGATACATTGTCTGCATTGATACTCCAAATCTCCAGACCTCCCGCATGATCGTATGCATCAATCGATGCGCGGCACAGCACGGAGACCGTTGGACATCATATCACGGGATTGGTCGATGAGCCAACGTTCAAGCTGCCACTTGTTCAGATCCACTATCGCACGACTGTCTGTGCAACGACCATACCACCACCATCGTGCTCACTAGCTGTCGTCAGCGACAGCATAGAGAAGCAGGCTAGCATGAGCCTCCTATGCAACATCACGAGATCAATTGCCGCGCCGGACGCGTGTGCCGTGCTGTATGGCACAGTACAGCACGCGCGCTTAGAAAACTCTAGCCGCATGAATGATCCGCAGCGTGACTCGTCTTGCAGCTGTGCTGTGCCTCCTCCTCACTCTGACGCTGATTGAAATGCTATTCCACCAGTCGCGGCTCATCCTTATCGTCAAGGCAGCAGAATATTAACACAATGCATGCACGCACGTGGCGTGCTATAGCTTCTCATGATGATGTGCTTGCAGCTCATTGATCATTCGAGTCGCCAGCTACTGCTATAGCTCCAGTTTTAGCGCTGCGGCACAGCAAGTGTCTCTCGGACCCTTGGGCTAAAGTGCTGCTTCTTGGACCGTCGTCGTCATCGAACATTGCTATTGTCAAGCCACATACCGACTGCTTGGGCAATAGTGTAGACTTATCCAAGCAAATCAGAGACTATGTTTCTTGGCTTACCAATGGAAACGGAGCCGAATTGCTGACTTTCGATGGCGTTGAACAGGGTATGGCACTTGTATTGTCTAAACTCAGTGAAGTGACTGTGCCGCAACGCACTTCGTTCAACTTGCAGCCCAATAGCATTCATCCCTCCCATCAACAATGAAAGGCAGGAAAGTTAGTCGAAAGCCACATCTCATGGCTCGGTGTTCGTCGATCTATCGAGTGGTATGCAATCAGTATACAACGTTGTTCGCTCATATCGACAGTCGACAACATACATCATACATACACCGCTTCGACATCATGTTGACGCCATGTTCCTATTGTACGCTTATCCTTCCTTCCTCTCGCTTCTCAGATCAAAATAGGTCGACCCCATCACTCACTAATGCTGTGTAACCAGCGCGAAGTCCTTCTAAAAAACCATACTAAGGCTGAAGTTGGTCAAGGGCTTCAGACTAAGGTGCCATACCACTAGCACAGCCTGATTGTCGTCCAAACATCTTTCGCCATGGAGTTGGAGCATTCACCTCATCCTTGGTGCCACGACATGTTAGCGAGACCTTCGTTATGGCGTCTTTCATATGATACTGCTAGGAAGAAGGCTACTGCAGCCAGCCATTGGCGTGGTGTGCATGACTGTCCATACAAGCCTGTCGTTTCATGTTCGTTGACGGCTGAATAATATGCCTACCGACCTGAGATCGCTATAGAGCTACGCATGTCTGCATGTACAGTGTTCTGTGAGCTGATACGTTCCCATACAACATAATTGACTCCATCTCTTCCTCTGCGAGAAGACCTACCATCCATCCTTCACAAGTATCTTATCGCACGTCGACATATGTGTCAACAATCGAGCGATGCGTCGGCACGATGTCTGGACCGAGAGTACTGTAAATTAGATCGTTGTTACGCATCGTCATCAGTCGAGCAATGGCGACTGAAGCACCAGTCAGAGGGGACCGGAATGCTGGAGAAGCCATGCAGATGAAGGACTATGGTGACACAAGATGCTGCTGGGACCAATCTACTATCGAGCTGCGACATAGCAGCTCGCTATACAAGCAAGTGTCAGAGCTAGATCATCATCCATGCCTCAAGCTGGGCCGTTGTCCGACTCATACCTGATGATATCCGCCATACCAAGAGCCATTATCCCACTCGCTCGATGTCCAACAGACCACAATACCGCAGCCAGGCTGCTCCATTGATAGCTTGGGTGAACAAGAGGACTCGTACTGAATCGACCCACAACCTGGAGGGAGTTCAGTAAGTGAGTGAGGACTTGTGCACTCGCTCGACAATATATGACCTTAGGGTTACCCGAAACCACTGGGACGACGACGACGTGCCTGCAATCACATTGTGACTAAGCCATGCCCTTCTTCCGATCAATAAAACAATATTTGAGGAGTTACTCATCGATCGAAATCAGACTCAAACCTCAACCTACGAAAATCCGAATTAGCAATTTTCCCGAAATGTCGATATTTTGGAATCTGTACCAGCAATAGTATCGACCTACTTCCAACTTTTGCATCAGGAGACAAGCGGTTGATTCGGTATTCGGACTGGAGTGGAGCACGTCAAGATCGACAGCATGAACTCGGAAGACAGTGTTCAAGCAAAAAGGACAATATCGCTTCGCATTTGCCAGGGTATCTCGATGCTTTGAAGGACAACCTCCCCAAAGATGCTACGTGGAAGAGCAAGCAAGACAGCCATGCCCGCCCACATGTCCGAGCGCGAATATTCCATCGCGCTTATGCGCCAATCAATCCTCTCGTTCGCACTCAAGTCTAGCTTAATGATCTCCGCAACAGTTCGAAGTCTCGCTCCAACGTGATGCTCATCCCAGAAACTCGAGCTTGGTTGGACGCAAGAGCACAAGGTGCCACCAAGACGCCTAATGATCTGAGAAAGATGGAGATACCAGGGTCACGCCGTCGATCTTAGACCAGCATACGCAGATTACGCGTATCCTCGACCAAGCCCGCAACGTTCGCTCGTTCTGTTGCAGCGTTCGCTCGTCCCACTGCAGCGTTCGCTCGTTCCATGGGCGCATTTTACGCATCTCCAAAGAGTCCAGCAACGCTCTCTAACCCGTCCTCGCCGCCGCGCACAACACCAGTAGGCTCCGCAGCCATGGTATACACCGGCGCAATACCTTTATTCTCCTTCTTCTTCGCCTTTGCCTGCTCGACTTTACCCATCTCATGGATCGAAACACCTCTCACACCTTCGAGAAGCTCAAGCACCGAACTGCGCTGCGAGCGTTCGTTCTGGGTACGCATCATCCTCGCCATCGCCTTATCGATCTTATGCTCGGTGATGTCAGGAAGAGATAGTAGGACTTGCTTCGGTGTGCCCGTCTTGGGCGAGTACATAACTAGGATGTTTGCGATGAGTGTTGCAAGGTCCTTCTGCACATCGGCAAAGTATGGCTCGTTGAGAGAGGTGATGCATGCTTTCAAGACCTCGGTGCTGATAAACTCGCGAACAGATGCTGCGGCTTCGGGACTGACGGCGGAAGAGGCTATCTGCTCAGTATGTGTGAAGAGCGGGATGATAGAGCGGAAGACTTTGCAGATCATCGTGCAGCATCTACCATCGTGCATTCGCAGTGCGTGTGTGCAGAAGAGGATTAGAGGTTCCAAGATCGATGGATCGGACAATACGAGATCGCTCACGTGTTGCACCTTCGTTGTTGGGCTGTGGCCGTTCGTATGTGCGTGTCCATTAAGTAGGTGTGGTGCTTGACGGTCGTACTCGAGTAGGAAAGGAACAAATGTCACCATACTGTAGGTCAGCTGTCGCAGCACACTCTCGGTACGCATCTCATCGCTTAGCTCGTCGTTCTCTTTCCTGTTCTGCTGCTCGGCCTGGCCGATCGCTTCCCAGTCAGCGGAGATCTTGGCGTCAAGAGTGTTGAAGAGCTTGCGAAGTACTGGCGGCAGGAAGCTACTTCGGTAGTGTGGCGGACAGCGTTGCACGAGTCCAGTCGTCAGATTAATGAGCGGGTGGAGGTGATTTGCGCTGAGATGACCAGCGTCGTCGAAGAGTGCCGAAGCTAGCGGACTAGCAAGGTTCTCGATGCCGTAGAACTGCTCCTCGAACTTGGTCATGAGGTAGATGATATGATAGCCCATCTCACGAACATTACGCATGGTCCCTCTGACAGTGCTCGCGAAGCCTTCGTAGCTCGTCTTGGAGCCAGAAATGCGAGCGTAGAACTCTTCTTTGGTCTCATTCGAGATACCAGACTGCCAGAACCTGTCCTGCAATGTCCGCCGCACGACCACCTGCAGTTCTGTAGGGAGCTGTGACCAGTTGGACATGTCGTGAAAAGCCTGGGCGTGACGAGTCATCTGTAGTAGCGGATGAAGAATAGATGGGATCAGAGGTCCCCACAACGCGGCTGCATTGTCATACTCGTTGGAGCCAGCTTTTAGTCTCTCGGTCGTGGCAGACAGTAACGACTTCGTCATGCGCAAAGGTAGGCGATCGGCCTTGTCCTTGATCTCATTCTGTCGTGCTTGACCAGCCTCATTCAGTGTACGTGCTGACCAGTCTGATGTGCGATCGAACTCGTGCTCCTTGTAGAAGTCTGCGATGTTGGCCATGCCGACCGTGTTACAAAACGAATGAAAGCTCTCGCACGAAGCTTGTAGTGCCTGATCTGTCCAGGCTTCGTAGGTTGGCTGAAGCATTTGCTGCAATCGAGCCACTCTGACTTGTTCATCAATGCCTGATGCACGATGAACGATCATGAACAAGAAGGACCGATAGCCCCAAACAAGTCTCTGATCGTCACTATGCTTCTGTGCCAGGACCTCAATACGAGGCTCAAGCTCGTTGTAGACTTCAAGCAGCACATTCGGGTATGCCAGAGCAAGCTTCTGAAGCTCGACAACGCGCAATGCCTCGAACGACTTTATGGCGTCCGAATATTGGCTGTGTTGAGGCTGGTCGTAGAGACGCATGGTCAGCAAGTGCTGAACCATTGCCAGAACAAAGCTCTGAGGCGGCGATTTCAGCACTCGCAATACTGCCACCAATGTTTGCAGTATCTCATCTGCGACTCCAGGGTCGTCGGTATGGATGTTCGTCATACCATGGCACCATTGCTGGAGCGCCTCTGACGCTTGTTGCTGATCTTGTTGTACCTTCGCGTACAGCTCCTGGGTTGGACCAATATCGGACACGTCTCTGCTCCAGGACGAATAACCCTTGAGAGCAGCTGCGACCGTGCAGTAGGACGCGTCGAATCTCAGCACCGGATAAGAGCTCTTGGCATATGTTGAGCTGTCGAAGCCTCTGCCAGTGGTATACGGCCCAGTCTCGACCATCTCACGCATCTGATTCAATACTATTGACAGAGCATCTATTGGCCGTATCCGCGCGACACCTTCGATGATAGTTGCACCATATCTGCGATAGTTGCCGAGGAAAGCATGCCGTTCAGGCACAGTGTCGAAGTCCTCGTCTAGCCAGCGTAGTGTCTCATCGTCGGTCTCCTCAGGAAGTGATTCGTACCTGATGAGTCGATCACTGCATACCTCGAGCAGGATTGGCAAGGCTGTCAGGATAAGGTCAATAACCTTGTCCTCTTGCACATTCAACAGCTTCGTCCAGCTATGCAAGACTGGTATCGATACTGTCAAGCTCTTGTGCCGTAGCACCAGTGCTAACAAGTCGAAAAGAGCAGGCAGATCTAGTGTCTGATCCGGTATCGTTGGGTTGAGAGCTACTGCATCTGCCATGACTGATAATAGCTCCGACATCTTCTTTTGCAAAGTGTACTTCTCGTCATCCTCACCTGGACCTGTGATCGTTTGTTCGAATGCGGTACGGATCATTGCGACCCTCTCAGGATGCATTGCCTGTCGAATAAGTGATATCCAGACCTCGTTGGCATTCGCTCCGTTCTGCTGTCTGCCCAACAGAGCATGTAATACTTCGACTGCTGCAGTTTGCAGAACCACATTACTAGTGAAGAACGGCAGGTACAGACAGTCGACGCAATTGACCTCTTCCACAGCTCTGAAGTTAATCCAGCCCATGGTCGACCTCAGTGCATTGAGTGCCTTGACAGCGCACATCTCCATGTTCCCTGCTACCTCTGGCTCATGCTGATGCAGACGAGCTTCCTTCACACAAAGTGCAAAGAAGTTGGTGATTCGAGCTAGCCAGCCTTCTCCATCAGGTCTGACATTCTTGATCTTCTCTTTCTGCAACGTCTCGTAGAAGTTTGGTGGAACTACTATCTCCACCAAAGCGTCTCCCAGAACATCCAGCCGCAGTCCAGCTACGGAATCGTCATTGTTGATGATGTCGTCGTTCAGACCTTCCAGAATGGCAAGCACTAGCACCTTGTTCACAACACCCTTCTCTTGCTCCCAGAGATTGACGAGCAGAGCGTCCATGTCCATCCACTCGCCGCCTCCCCACGATCTCTTTGCAACCTCAACCCATAGCTGCCCGATCTTGTTTCTCAGGAACACGGCATCTTGTTCTCGGAGACTGCCAGCCAGTTGCTTGACCCAAGTCCGTAGTTGTGTTGCTTGATCGTCACTGTACTCGTTCCACCGGTACCTCACTGCGAATTCTACCAGCTGTAGTCCATAGTACCGCACAGCATCGTTCTGATTCCAGTCGCTGGCTAACGTGAAGCCATGGTGAGGTGCATCATGTTGACTCTTGACAGCTTCGAGGTGCTGCAGAGCTTGCTGGCGGACGGTATTTGGAACTCGTGGGTTGAGGGTTGCTTCCAAGGCATTCGTGATGTGTTCGAGTTGAGCGGCCGTGTCTGGCTGTTGCCAGTGTGTGTTGAAGGCGCCTTCTGTCATGTCTGGCGCCTTTCAAGGAGAAGTGTTGAACTTGTAGTACGAGCTCATATGCAGCTCTGATACATGTCTCGCTAATCGTTCTGATCCTTTACCGCCTGTGTCTCCGTGCCGCTGCCGTTCAATGGGAAGTGCTGATGTGGCTTGTGTGGTATGAAAAGAGAAGAATGAGATGATGCCAAAGCAGACTGGGTTTGCTGAGTGTTGTTGTTGTTGTGCAAGTGAAGTGTTGTGGTGAGGTCAATCAAGTAATTTCTCGAGGCGCGAAAGTCCAGGCTGCAGCTGCTCAAGACACGAACTGAGATCCGTGTCACGGGAAGCGGGACAAGGCTGTTGTAGGGCTGAATCTGAATTATACCACAGAGTTGTTGCTTGCAGAAGTACAATGTGAGAGGTTTTAGAGGCTCAAGAGGTATGTAGATAACTATATATGAATCACTAATGACTGTAACACGAGGTCTGGTACCGCATCCGCGCATCGATCACAAGTGAACTCTTTGGCGCTGCACATGCAGAACTGTCTGAGCTTGCTTCTCACGCGTCTGCACGCCTCACATCTTCACCTTCTTCACTCTCACATGAGCAGAGATGATCACCTCGCCTTCCACCTCACCCTCCCGACCCAAATTGCCCATTTCTGCACATCCTCCCTCTCCATCAACAGCTCAACACTAAACAACTCCTTCGCCAGCATCTCATTACTCGCGATCCTATGCACGTATGAGTGGCAAGCTCTACATAGCCAAGCGACCTTGTTGAGCTCCCACTCCTTATGCCAGCCTCGCTTGACAGCTTTGGCATGCACAGCTCGAGGGATCAGATGGTGATATGTGAGTGGCAAGTGCTCACGCTGGCAGATCTCGCAGCCATCGGGACGTGATGCTGTAATAGCGGGAGTGTGCTCTGGTGGAGGAGCTGATGCTGAAGATATGTAGGCATTGAGAGGAGTCTCGAGAAAGCGGTCTAGATCTGAGGCATCTGAAATGAGGTTGTATGTGAGTAGAGAGTCTGGAATGGTGAGAGGTAGTGGCTTGATCATGGCTTCCAGTAGTGAGGTCTCCAGAGGCGTTGTGTACTTCTCGCCAAGGGTAACGTCATCTTGTGTCAAAGCATATGAGAGTGTGCGGAGATCGGATGGGAGGTTAAGAAAGATCTCCTCGGCGAGGTACTACTAACTTACTACTCAGCGATGCCTTACAAGTCTATGTGCTATGTGGCTGACCTCTATGAAGTCTGCCAGCTCAGCTGCATCGTTGCCATCGTCGCCATTGCTTGCTATGGCTCTCGCAACAGGTTTGATCTCATTCTTCCTGCCCTTGATCTTCTTGGTTGATTTGCCGCTGTTCGGAGCAAGTTTCTGGATGACTGTGGTAGACAGGCAGTCCTTGAAGTTCTCGAAGTTGTCAGCTTCTGCTTCGGCAATCATGTGAGGCTGTTGATGATCTAAGTGATGCGGATGTCGATTTCGAGATGTTGTTGTAGGAGGGAAGAGGTCAGGGCGAAGATCGTCATGATCGTCATGGATTTGTCGTACTTGGCCTTTGACGCGTCTTCCAAACAACTCTCTTCCGAACAACCAACACCACCAAATACCAGACCACAATCGCGTATGACACAACTGATGCCTATGGCAGAGAGACAGACGACGATTTCGATGCGAACAATGCCGATGACACGCACCTCAATTCGCCCATACGCACCTCCAAGCCGCGTTCACCTTCCAGAAAGCACCGCGTAGATGGTCTGCATCACAAACGCGTTCGCGATCGCGTACAAGAGCATGCTGGATGTGCCTGATGGACTCAGCGCCGACAGACTGCCACTCAAGCACTGTGTACTCTGGGAAATCGGACAATTGCCTGTGTGAGAATGCTGGCGCGCGGATATCCTCAGTCACTTGGTCTCGATCGCTCTGATGGCTGAGCCTTATCTCCACTCGTCGTAGCAACGGCGACCTGCAGAATTTGTGCTACACAAGCTCTATTCAAGCAGCCTTGTTCTCACTTCCCCAGAGTGAGGTCGGAGCAGGACCATACCACAGTCGACAAACACTTGTCATACAAGTGGAAATGTCCTGTGTTCAGAGACTATCACCACAGCTCAGATCCTCGCACCATATTTACACTCCTTCTTTGTTTCGTTCGCGCCACGAACTACATGTCCCTGAGCATATACGAGCACTCACGCCACGCAACGCCCGTGCCTGCAGCCTGCACAGAGAAGACAATGGTGCGCAAGCCACAGTAGCACAGAAGCATTGCCACGCCAACTAGATCCTACGCCCTTTTCAGCTTCTCGCATCTTGAGACATGGCGAGCCTCGTCGAGAGCCACCAATGTCTACTGAGATGGTCTTAGACCGCGGAGGTGCAAGATAAAGAATCATGGTGTCCTCAAACTTACCGTGTGCTTATCATTGGCATCTTAGACACCATGTTTGTACCTATTGTACTCTTCCTGACTCTGATCGCGTCGAGTCTAGCCACGACTGAACTACAGTTCCGGAGCTTTCGACGTCTCTCTTGGCTCGACAAACGACAGGAGGATGTAATCACTTCATGTAACGGAACTGCCAGCACAGACGATCCAAGGCCCTGCGAGACGGTCTGCGGTACTGGATCGAAACAATGCGTACAGCTAGACCTTTGTTCCAGACCTCAGCTGGGCGAGACATGCTGTGAAGATGGAAGTACGTGACATGTCATTGTTGGAGGGCGACTGCCAGCTAATCCACATGTAGCTTCATGCCCAGCTAATAGCTACTGTGCTCGAAAGAGTGGTCAAGTAGGTTGCTGCCCAAATGGATCGACACTGGATGAATGTGGTGCTTCTGTCACAGTCGCAACTCTGCCTGGAACTGGCGCGGAGCTTACATCGGTGGTCGAGTCTACGAGCGATGTCACGACCATTTCTGCCCCCATGAGCACTTCAAGCTCGACCGCGACAACATCCACTACTACGCCCACTTCTGCATCTACATCGGCTTCGTCTGATAGCACTACATCGACTTCGCGAGAGTGGTCGTCCCCGACCTCGACATTTGGTGCAGGACCAACGTCACCTCCATACTCAGCATTAGACTATCGTCCTTACTCGCCTTCTGGATATCCGACTTCTACAACAAATAGCACGGGCTCACCGACATATACACCTGCCAGGCAGACAACGAACAGTGGCCGAAGAGTCGAAGTCGTTTGGTGGAAGATGGCCGGTCTATCGCTGATAGCTTTCAACTCTTTCACTTTTTTCGACTTGTACTTCTAGATATGAGTGTATTGTCTACTATGCTTCTCGTACATTTCATCTCTTCTACACTACTCTATCGACATGTCCTGCCGCAAGAACTCCGACAGCATGCTTATCGTCATCGTCGCCAAAGTCGGCCATATCGGAGTCCTACGATATATTTCCGACTTTTTGTACGACACTACGAGTACCTACGCTTGTCTGCAGGCCCTCGATGATCACCAGCAACGTCTGCCAGCTGCTGGACATGCTGGATAGCTCGAAAGAGCTGTATGTTGCTCACGGAGACTTGGCACAACTTTTGAGCGTACATAAGAAATTTGAAACTCACCGCTGCACATCTTCACTGCTGTACAGTCGGGCGCTTGGTCTAGGGGTATGATTTTCGCTTCGCATGTTGCTCCCTGAGCTCACTACGATACTGTGAAAGGGTAAGCTTCAATATATCGATATATCACCTCGAATTACACTGACATTCTCCAGTCGTGGGTTCAATTCCCACAGCGTCCATTATCTCGAAGTGTATAAGGGGTGCATTCGCCCTCTTCTTTTGCCCCTCCCTGGTTCGACTTCGAGGGCCTCGAGGACTTAGAGACAAGGTGCAATCTTTTGATCGATGATTTTTGCCTGGCTCCACACTACATCACGAACACGCTGGCTCTGGTACTCACAACGATCAACACTTTTGCTGCATACTGCTTTCTCTTCTGCATCAGATGGTGTGGACTCAAAACTCGACGTGCCCCTCACTTGAGATCGGCCCCACTTTTCTTGGCCCGAGTGTCACGAAGATTTGCTTCGTGTCTTCGTGTCCTTCCAACCCCTCCACAACCAGATACACACCAGCAACGGTCTTGTCGTTGATCAGGAAGCCATGGAGCATGACACAGACTGCACTGGAGCCCGTCGTCGCCAATCATGACACTGGAAAGCGTCAAGACCATCTCTAACCGACTTCAGCTTTTATCAACGAGGCCTGGGCCCGCAAGACCATATCCACGAGCCCAGCAGTTTTTGGAGAACCATATTCGAGCGCGACTCGTGCTTACTCATCAAAATGGGCTTGTAGCACAGTGGTAGCGTAAGTTGAGCAGATCTCGATCGTTCCACGCTCAGCTTCTAACATCCTCAACAGGCGCACGCTTTGCATGATCTCCCAATCACCTGTTCTGCGTGAGGTCTAGGGTTGTGAGTAACATCGCTGTTATCGTCTATTAGTACTGTACTGATTGTCCGCAGCGATCCCCTACTGGTCCAAATGTTCACCTCAACTTCTTGGGCTCAATACCCTTGGTTGCACACTTTTTTGCTCTTTTGCAGCTTCTTCTGCCCTTGAAGAGCCCTGTCTGTTGTCCTGACGATCTTGTTCACATTCACTATGACCCAGGACTGTAAGGACGTCCACCTGGGGTGCGATCTTCCAGCTGACACTTTCGGCAGACCTTTTGCTCGACGATGGACCCAGTACCATGAGACACGCAACAGAGACACAATAAGACCATCGCGTCTGCTGCAGTCTCCGGTCTGCAAATACCATCGAGAGCGACGCAGCGAGCTCGTCATTGGACAGAGTCTGACCTTCTTACGATACCATACTCAAGCCTTCCTAGTCCAGCCTCGTCACCGGTCACCACCACACAGACGCTTTTCGTACTTCCCAACCCACTTGGACCAAAGCTGGTGCACCCATCTGTGGCTTATTCTCGGTTTCGTGACAGGTGATGATCGGCTGCTTGGCGAAATAGCAGGGTACACAGCCTCACACCGCCAACGTTATCTGGCTGCCTACAAGTACTCGCGTTCACACTCGGCAGCCACAGCAACTTCGTCATGTACGTACAGGCACCCGAATATATGCGACAGGTATTCGTTTTGAGTAAGTACTAGTGTGGCAATCTCGAACATATATCCTGGCCTTCGTTTCCTTGAACGACCAAGATTCGTGCATACCACGCAACTTCTCCTTGGCTCTGTCATACCGCTCATTGGTCATACAATATAACCTGCAGATAGTTCACGATGGCACAAAACAGCAAAGCAGAAGAAGCACTTCAAGACGCAGAACAGCTCGCAGCACCGCCACCAGCCTACGAGGAGACAGCTAGTATGGTCACAGAGACAGACGACTTCCAGATCATTGATAGACAAGATACCTTGCCCGACGACGAAAAGCGGCCAATTCCAGGTCCGAGCATGTCTCAGCCGGTGGACGAGAAGAAGTCCAGCGACATGCCGAGCAGAACTCCTTCGATGCTGAAGGAGAAGGGTCCTGCATACCCTCCACGACCTAGCAACGATATTAAGTCTGAGTCGAAAGACGACAAAGATGCCATCACACCGGTTGCCGAGAGCAGAGACACAATAACCACGCTACCCACAGCAGAATACGAGAAGAAAGCTCTGCAAGTCCACTTTGCTGAAGAAGAAGAAGCAGCGCCTTCACTACCACGACGGCCGACAGCAACACGATTCTCGGAGGACTTCTCGCGAGACAACGCTTATCCCAACGTAGCTCCACCAGTACTACCACCTGCTCACGAAGCATCTTTTGGTGTACCATTGACCTACACCTTTGCATGGCATCGCCCACTGCTCGACTTCCCTACACTGCACGTCACTCCAACGAACGGCACCGTCATACCATCATCCTTCCCAGACATCCCTCCAACTGGAAGCTGGAGACTCAACTATGATTCGAAGTACAATGCTCGCTTGCATCGTTACACTGCTACACAGACAGGTGCAGACAGACATACCTCACAAGCCGGCGACTTTCCCTTTCGTCAAGTCGCAGAAGTCAGATTCCCTGAGTTCATCATTCCCGGTGCTGGCTGTGGAGCAGTGATCAAGTTCGATCCACACGAGGAGGAAGTGGCTCGACTGGGTAACATCTCACATGGCAAGAGACCTACTCCTCGTATCCAAAAGTTCATGCAATGCACTGGGTGGCTGAGCACACGATATACAATGGAAGTGCCCGTTCTGGACCACCTCCAAGCAACCTGGAAGACCATTCCACGACCCAAGACTACACGCTTCGGGAATGGTGTGGCAGAAACCCAGCAAGAGACTGCTATTGTCGAGCGCAAGACGACAGACATCGAACGAGAAGCGAAAAAGCGAAATGTCACTCTCGTCACAATCGGCGACTTGATCGATCAAGCTCGTCGGACTCTGAATGATGAAACATGGACACCATACGCTCCTCAGCAGCTCATCATCGAGTTCGATGGACGCCAAGTCGCAACGTACCAGAGAGCTTCTCCTTGGGCTAAGATCGCAGGTACGCTCACGATTCACCAACCAGAAGTCGGTCAAGTCTCTGTCACTCCAGAGTTCGTCGAAGGTATCATCATCGCCACCACATCAATGGTAGGGATGCAAGATCGCATTGGTCTCGCTTCAGGACTCATGGAAGCTGCGAACACAAGTGGGAAATGGGGCTTCAACGCTGCTGATAAGAGTGCTTCGTGGTCAGCAGAGCAGTGGAAGCGCGCACAGAGGGAGTGGAAGGCTAGACGGGCTAGTAAAGCTAGTGGAAGCGGAGGGACACATCCTTATGGAAATGATATGGCAAGGGCTCAGAGTGAGAAGGGCATGTATGACGGAGGTGAAGTTGGAAGTGAAGTGTTCGATGATGGACTTGCTGGAGTGCTTACTGTGGAAGAGAGGGAAGCTGCAAGACGAGAGCAGTTGGCTTGGGATGAGAAGAGTAGGACGAAGGTCACGTCGGTGCCTGTGAGAACGGAGCCGAGAGATGAGGTGAGACATGATACAGTGAGTTGGGATCAGAAGCCAAAGGTTGTATACGCTTGAGTTCTGAGTCCATATGGGCGAACCGATTGCAACCTCTATGCCTATGGGACTGTTATCAAAAGCATATGCCTTTGCTTTTGGTTTCTTCTAATGCTGTTATGAGTTACCAACACCAGGGTGCCCAAGTAGTATGCTATGCCTCGCTAATGTGAAGATCATGTTTGCCGCAATCGCTTCTCTAAGGAGTCCTTTGTTGTATCATCACGTTTAAGCCGTTAGAAGGCTCTAATTCGTACGCTCCTTGGCCAATGCCTCTCGTCTTGACAATGAAGCTGGATCGTAGTATGGCTTCTCACCAAGTGATACCACGCGATTACCTTGTCGTCCTCCATAGTAGTCGTTCGTGGCCGTGTGGAAAACACTTCGACTGTGAAGAAGGGTTAGCGTGACGATCAGCACATACAACACATGTGAGATACACTTACTTGTCCCAGATCGCGAGATCGTTCTTATTCCATCTAAATCTCACTTGCAGATCGTGGTTATTTGCAATCGTCTGCAAGAAGTAGTCTTTGAGGATCTCCGACTCGCGTGGTGTCACATCATCAATATGGCCATGGCGCACTTGACCTGCAGCGCCAAACAGTGACTTCCAGCCTGTGATAGGGTTCGTGCGGATGACTGGATGTGAAGCAGTGAACTCGAGCCCAACGTTCTCAGGAGCACCACGTTCGCCGTCTACGAGCTGAAGACCATTCCTTGCAGCTGTCCGACTGAGCTCTGGGGTGTGATGCGTAGCAGTAAGACCTTCAGCGAGCTTTTTAAAAGCTGGAGAGAGGCGCTCATAGGCCTCGTAGCCTGAAGCCCATAACGTATCACCGCCTGCATCCTCTGGTACTTGGACGATCTTGAGGATGGCGTAGTCTGAAGGTATCGGCTCGAAAGAGATGTACGAGTGCCACCCATCAGAGGCCAGGTGCACAGCGCTAGGCTTGTATTGTTCTTCGTTGTACTTTCTGTTGGCAGTGGACGAGATCACGGAGATCTCATCATCGTCGGGTAGCTCTTCTCCATTCTCACCGAGCTTGATGCCCAATGACTTGCCATTGAGCAGGGCATGGCGGTGGAGTCCAGAAGTGCTTGGCTTTCCGGTCAGCTCACCGAGTCTTTGGCCTAAGATCTTTTGATCGTTGATGTGCAGGTCTTGATTGCGGAAGAAGACAACGCCGCGTTGAGAAACTGTGAGATGTCAGCATACAGAGTTTGTCTTGGTCAGGAACGACCTAGCAAGAGATATAAGCTTACCGAGAATGGCGAGATCTTTGATCTTCTGGTCATCTTGGAGGATATCGCTGATCTGCAGGTTTGGGAACTCTCGACCAATGATGTTTGTTACATCGAAAGAGTCGTACTCATCAAGTGAGCCAGAGTATACTAGTGGAACTCGCTTGAGGCCGGACGTCTTGTTCGGAGAGGACAGCAGCTTCTTCACGCCATTGGTGATCTCCGTCACGGCCGGCGCTGGTTCGGTGTCAATTGCTGAGGGCGCCATTTTCTTAGCCAATGTGGTATGTTGAACAGAACAACCTGAAGGATGAGGTGGGATCGGTAAGTAGTAGACGTGGGGAAACAATGTTTGTTGGACACATATGTTGCCACGCGTGCATGATGCCTTAGATAGACTCATCGATCAGCAAATATGGCTGAACCATTGCGTGCGAATTTGGTGCCTGATAGTGAACTGAAACTCTGGTACCACCTCACATTGTTCTAAGGCTCCACTACAGAATGGTGAATGGGTATCTGCCGCCGTATACAGCGTATCTCCTCAGATAGGCAGATTGCGAAGTAGGGAGTACGTTGTTCGATGCATGACGAGACATTCCGCAGTGATGTCGTGATAGCTAGTGGCACGTCCGCTATTCAGATCTTCATGAGCCTCAGATTCGATTGATCACGGCCAGTTGGCATAAGAGTGTGAGCAGTGTACCTACGCGGCTAATAAAAGTTGGATAGAGGGTTCGATGAAGTGGTGAAGCAAGGGAAGGAAACCAGAGAATTGTGGTTGAGGTGGTATGGGTCCACTTTTGCTTACTAATAAGCCAATCTCATCACACTCTTCGACCTCGCGTCTCGCAACAAAGCCTACGCGTTGACATCGACATATCTCATCTCCTATCATCACACGATCTTTTTCTATACTATGCTACGCGACCGGATTGAGAGCTTGCTATGTATCTCACGCGCGTGGCAATGCACGTGGCATGCCCCAAGTCCTGACCGCGATCAGCTTCAACACAATGCATGAAGCACGCCATCTGTACTCACGCACCTTGCCGTCATGGATCGTACTCAAGTCCCACGTATCTCTCGGTCCTACAGGCTGTCTTCATACCAATATTGCTTATCGTGAGGCGAGAGCTCGGAGATGCTTGCGAATCTGCACCGTGAATGCGGCATGTGGCAAGCTACCTGCCCGATTAGCCACAGCAAGGTGTCTTTGATGCCCTGAACCATTGGTGGCTGCTATGTCGTGCTATGTAGCATCCAATGGTTCCCACACTGAGCGGCAATAGGAATTTTCCCTTCCGATTTGCGAAGGAAGGCCACTCATATACAGGCAGTAAGCTCTGCCAATTCATCTGGGCGTAAATCTAAACGTGGAAGCAAAGCTTGTACTGAGGCGATACTAACCAATATCTTACTGAGACTTGCCCAAGAGAAAGGCTGCGACAGATGGCGGACTACGACACTTTCGGCAAAGAGACTCGACTCTCTACCACTCAGCGGCATACCGGTGAAAGTCGAAGACGATCCTCGGTTACTGTTGCTCTGGCTGCCGGTTTTGAGACAGCGAACATCGTGAAGCCGCCACCGAAGGCCGAACATGGTCTTCCTGGAGGCCATAGTACGACATTCGCTTCAAAAGGACTGGACGTTCATTACCGGCCTGCAGAGCATTGGGAGGGACTTCATCGATATGATCTAGAGTTCACATGGGAACCTTCGGAAGAGAGAGCCTTGGTCAGGAAGCTGGACTGGCGGGTACGTGCATTATTAGCGTTCACTGTATGAACGACGCGCATGCTGATCGTGCCCAGGTTTGCACATTCGCCTGCCTTATGTTCTTCGCACTGCAGTATGTAGATCCCGAGATCTTATGTCTGGCTGTGTGGTAAGCTAATGTGAATTAGGCTTGATCGAGGTAATATACAACAGGCGCTGAGCGACAATCTGCTGAAAGACCTTGGAATGACAACCAACGATTATAACAATGGGCAGACTATCTTCTACTGCTCATTTCTCTTTGCAGAATTGCCCTCGCAAATGATTTCGAAGCGTCTTGGTCCTGATCGATGGGTTCCTGTGCAGGTACGTACCAGGTGACAGGGATGATGGAACGTGCTAATAGTGCTCAGATGGTGTCGTGGTCACTCGTTGCCAGCATGCAAGCCTTTCTAAGTGGCAGAACATCGTTCTTCATCTGCCGGATGCTCCTAGGCCTGATAGAAGGAGGTTTCATTCCTGACCTCATACTCTACTTGTCCTACTACTATACGTCAGTTGAGCTGCCGAGGAGGCTGTCGTTCTTCTGGGTGGCGTACCAGTCCACGCAGATCGTCTCTGCTTTCTTGGCGTATGGCATTCTTCGACTGCGCGGACACAACGGGCTCGCAGGTTGGCAGTGGCTTTTCGCCCTTGAGGTACGAGTGCACTGTGCCTAAATCGAGCATCTATAGTACCTGCTAACTTATCTACTTTAATCTGTAGGGTATGCTGACTGGACTTATTGGTATAGTCGCCTGGTTTTATCTGCCCGCAAGCCCCTACACAACGGCCAGCTGGTTCCGTGGAAAGAATGGCTGGTTCAGTGAGCGCGAGGAGAAGGTGATTGCGAATCGCATCATTCGTGATGACCCGAGCAAAGGTAAGTGCTCTCCGTTTGTGGCCAAACACTGTGCTGAACAACGATCACAGGTGATATGCACAACAGGGAAGGCTTGTCTCTGGGGATGCTGTGGAACTGCCTCAAGGACTATCATATGTGGCCAGTGTATCTGGTCGGCCTCTCTTGGACGATCCCGAACACGCCTCCGACCAGCTATCTCACGCTCAATCTCAAGGCACTTGGCTTTGGCACCTTCGAAACAAACCTCCTGACCATTCCTGCGTACGTGCTCTTCATCATCCAGTTGCTGTTCTGGACCTGGCTATCGGAGAAGATCAACCAGCGCTTCCTAATTGGCGTTCTTGGCCAGCTATGGGCACTACCTCTACTGATCGCGTTGGAAGTGCTACCTAGTACCAGTGGTCACTGGGGAAGGTGGGCTATCGCGACTCTACTCGTCGGCTATCCTTACGTGCATGCTATCCTGGTTGCCATCACAAGTCGTAATGCTGGGACTGTGCGCACGCGGACCGTCGCGTCTGCTATCTACAATATGTGAGAGAACAGTACTCTTTCCGATCACTGCTACCTGCTGACGACATGATACAGGTCTGTGCAGATGTCGAGCATCATTTCTTCGCAGATCTATCGAGACAACGACAAACCACTGTACAGGACTGGCAATGCTGCTCTGATCGCGGTTTGTGTGTACAACATACTGCTCTTCATTTCATTGAAGCTGTTCTACGTCTGGGTGAATAAGTGAGTAATGTCATCCGAGGGATCGTACCCCCTACTAACCGTCACAAGGCGACGTGACGATGTCTGGAACTCGATGACACCAGAAGAGAAGGAGGACTACCTTAGCACAACGAAGTACCAGGGGAACAAGAGACTGGACTTCAGGTATGTGACCAACGTGCATTAGCCCAATCTTTTTGAGACACTCGCTGACTTATACACGTTTGAATGCAGATTTGCGCATGTAAGTTGTGGCACGTCAATGTGGTATGGATGTGACTGGGCTGATGTGACCTTAGTGATCCTGGAGATGTCCTCGCTGTGGACTCATGCTCTCTACAGGTCGATCGCCTGCTGTGCCTTTCGAATCGCTGTCCAACCAGTGAGCCAGCTGGGTAAAGCAGACGGAGAGGACCATTACCAGCGTGTAGTAGGATGCTCTCCAAGAAGGTCGCACCCCGATTCATCTTGGAACATGTGATACTTACTCTAATCAGAATCAGAGAAGAGCATGATCCGAGTAAATTTTGAGATATATCAAGGTATCTACAGGCCCGCACGTCCGGAGAACAACTGGCACATTGAAAGTCAATGATGGAGGCTACCAAGGTACCTTTCTACCGCTGCATTCTCTGTACCTGACTCTGCTCTTTTAAATATGACAACAGAACTCGACCGCTTCGCTCATGCACCAACCTACCTAACATCAACTTACAGCACTTGCTCGGCTTTTGTGCTCTCTTCGAACGCTAAACCTCTGCAACTATGGCCACGACCGATGGCACAAGGAAGATTTCCTTTCTCGACCTGCCAGCCGAGCTACGGAATAATGTGTACCGTTATTGCCTAGTGTCTCCAACACGCCTTCAGGTCTACAACCGCCCCTTTGCTACGACCAGAGCAACTTTGACTCCTAACCTCCTGCTCTGCTGCCGTCAAATCCGAGACGAAGCGACTGCAATCTTCTATGGAGAAACCATCATCTGCTTGCCTGACGGCTTGCACCCCCGGGTGTCTTACGGCTTGGCCACTGCTGGCTATGCAACAGATTTCTTGAAGCAAATCGGACGTGCTAATGCCGACCTCATTCTCCATCTTGAAGTCAGCTTGGCATACCTGAGCGAGGATGGAATCAAACGACTATTTAAGTCGCTGAAGCAGAACATGCATAATCTTCAAGACTTGACGCTCAAGTTCTCCACTTGGCATAGAGAGCAATTCTCAGAGCTTACTCTCGCTTTTCGACTGGGCCCCATGATGCGCGACTACCACAAGAGACGCACAACGGATGATGTGCTCAGTATTCTACGCTGGAAGTATGACGAAGTGCCAATGGAGATGGAGATCAGGGGCCGTGAATGTAGGTGGATATACGACGGGAGACGCAAGCCAGGCGTGGAAGACAGCATGATCCAGGAGTATGGTGCTAGAGTGAGAAAGCTCATCCCCAAGAAGTGGATGGGTCGTCGCGAACATCTAGCTTGAGAGCGTTTCCCGAGAGGTGGACGGTCGAATGCATGTCTGCTTGAATGCTGGCCGGCAAAAGTATAATTCCAGCTTCACTTCTTCTTTTTCTGCCCACACAAACTACAGCAACAACATCCCCACCTTAAATCAAACACCAAGCCACCCACACGCACTCTAGATGGCTGGCCACCAAGAGGCCATGCCTCAGAGATCACCACAAGCAGGCACTTCATTCCTCGACCTGCCGCCTGAGATACGCCATGAAATCTATCGCTACTGCCTCGTAATCCAGCGCCCATTCGGGTTCACGTCCGACAAGATGCCGCCTTTGCAGAAGAAAGGCCCACTGCGCGTCACCAACAGACCAGGCGCTGAGCGCAACGCCATTCCCTTTGCGCCGGGGATCCTACAAGTCGACAAGGCAGTCCATAACGAGGCCATCAGCATCTTCTATGGCGAAAACATCTTCCAATTCCAGTGTGCCTGGGTGGGAGAGAACATCCTCGCGCAAACGGGACAGCAAAACATCGGACAGCTTCGCCACGTTGAAGTAATCTCGGCAGAGGGAAAGAAGTCAGCCATTTCGCTGGTGTTCACCAGGTTGAAGAACGCGAAGAATCTCAAGACGATAACTCTGCAGCACCGCAGAGGTCGCGCACTCGGCGAGTATTGGGATTGGGAGATTGCGCAGGCTCTTGCTCCGCTGATGCGCCACATGATAAAGCAACGCAAAGCAGAAGGCATTAAGGAGGTTCTGGCAGTGGTGAAGTGGAAGCATGACCCTTTTGTGAAGTGGGGTGGCAAAGATGCAGAGGGTCGCAAGCAAGAGGCTATGGAGTTTGGCAACAAAGTCGCGCCAATGCTTAGAAAGATGTTGTTGAAGTAACGCGCAGGGACAGGGAGATTGAGATGTGGAGATGGTGGCGGTCATTAGAGTGTGTGATGTCTCTGCCTGTAAGCGATAGCCTAGCACATGAAGGCGAAGAGTTGAGCAAAGTGAATGCGTTGCGTGATTTGGAGACAAATTCAATCAGACACAATCAAAAGCACTGCTTGTCCACTTGACATGCGTGCAGACCCTCTCTGATACCTCCGTCTCGCCCGCTCTGCGATCTGTGTGGACACCGAGCGCCATGGTCACGGACTGTGGACAGAGACACTACTTGCATGCCTGCAACATGCGTGGCTTTCTCTCAAATGTCTCCACGAGAAGCTCTTCAGCTTTTGCTCCGAACCCAGCCGCTCGCTTCTCCTGGCGCACCACCTTCCACTTGAGAACTTTGAGCACCTCCTCAGCATCCATATCCTGGTGCTCTCTGCGTAGCTTACGCATCAGGGGCCCAAGTGCTCTCGCAAACTCATCCTCAGGACGCCATGTGTCGATTTCTGCACGGTATTCCCAGGTCGCGACATCGAGTGTCAGGGTCTTCAACGTCTTTGGCCCGGTAGCGCGGTTAAGCATGGTGCAGATACTTCGCAGTGCGGTCTTGTTCATAATGTATGACCGGAGGTGAACGAAACGTATGAATTTGGCGCCTGAATTGACAAAGGGTTAGCAATGTCTCTGAGAAGCGCGAACGCACTCTCAGCAGGTCTGTCCGCGAGCTTGTCGCCCTAGTAGAGGTAACCTGACCGAGAATTTCCACTTACTGTTGGCGATCTGCTCAAAGAACGATTTGGCAATGTCCAGAGTAATGAAGGCAAATGTGTTCTCGCCGCATAGTATGGTGATCGCTTCAGCTTTGGTCTGGATGGAGGCGCGTATGATTCCAGGCGTGAGAAGCCTCTCTTGTTTCAATGGTGCGATAACACCACGAATCGTGCGACGAGTTGGTGGAGGATCTAGGTCAATAGTGCGAGGGGCGATCAGGCAATAGCGGTAGATTTCGTTTCTCATCTCAGCGGGAAGATCGAGAAACGCTGTCTTGTGCCTGTTGAACCCGTCGGGGGGTGCCTTCTGGGGTCGCGGTCGCTGTCGAGGAGGGAGGGCATAAGGCGTATTGTATGGTGGTCGCTTCTCTCGTGCCATGATTAGAACTGGCTCTCTGTTTTAAGTCAGCATATATGCGAGCGGGCAGAGAGTCACTTCAGTGCCTTGGTTGTAGCAGTACCTTCGAGAGACTCGAGTTCGAAATCGTTGTGGAAGCGGAGGTAGCGGTCGCGGCGGAGGAAAGCTGTTGGCAACAAGATCAGTTGCTGTTGGATGAGCAAAAAGGTGTGCGGCGAGGCGGTTGTCTAGAAGACAACGGTCAAAGTGCATACGTGAGCTTGGACCGCTCGACTTCACTTCCGCAGCTCGCAGGGGTAAGAGCGGCTGCTCCGCTGAGAGGCGAGGGGATTGGTCTTTGACACAGGTGAAGCTATCTCCTGTCTGCGATTAAGCTCGATTCAATCGTATGGTCAATACATCTACCGCACTCGAAGGATTCATACGCACGCTATGCCTTGAGCATCATTATGCAGACATCCACAGATTACCAGCATTGCCAAACGCCTCGCTGTGTTACACTATCCAGGTCAGTCCTGTTGCCTAGCCTTCTGGTATCGAAGAAGCACAACGCTGCACTACATCACCACACAATCCTTCTCTGCCGGTCCAGCAGGAACACCCATCTCCTCGAACGTCTTAGGTCCCTTCCCTGGCGGCTTAGGCGGGTTCAGCCCACTACCAGTTGGTTTCGGTGTATCGCTCTGACTTGGCGGGAAGTCTGGGCTCTGCATAGGTGGTGTGGGCGCGTGGCTGTTCCTGCCCAGAGGGGCGCCACCAGCAGTTGGTACTCTGGGCTGCGGTCGCAACGAGGATGCAGTAGAAACGGGTCTGCTTTCTCCCGAGTTCCTCCTTCGCCTCGGCTCTCGCTTGTCTCGCCACGTAGGGTCCACGGTTTGTGGTCGTTCGGCATAGGGAGCTGTGAAGCCAAGACCTGAAGGCTGAGGTGCAGTCTGTGGATGCTGCAGTTGGCCAGGTCCTGGTGCTGCACTTGTGGAGCGATTCTGTATGTTCGGTGGGCCAGATGTGATTCGAGTACCTATGCCCGGTCTCGCACGAGGGTCACTAGGATGCAGTGGCTGGCCGTTGAACGATCCCACTGGTGCAGATGATTGACGCTGATCAAGAGGCTGTGGCTGTGCAGTCTGTGGTCGTAGCGGGCCAGGTGCCATGTTCCCTGAAGGATAGGGCCGAGGACCACCAGGATAGTTCTGTGCGTTGGGGACTGAGTTCCGTAGGATCTCGGGGTTGATCTGGAACGCTGAGCTTGGCCGATCATATGGTGCCCCGTTTGCTAGCAAGGAAGGCTGCGATGCACTGAATTGACCACCGAGACCGCTAGCGATTCGAGGCGTGCTGTGCTGCGCTGGCGGTCCGTCTGCCATAGGGTATGGGGCGACAGAAGTCGGCCTGTTCTCCAACCTTGGCGGACCATCATCTGATGGGTAAGGTGTGGTGCTGGTGGGAGGTGACTGCACAGAGCCATTGCCATAAGATGAGTAGGTCTCAGTGACAGCGCCCAGACTGGGATCCGCTTTGTGTCTATAGCGCTCTGGCCGTTGCCCTCGCATTGAGCCATGTGTGGAGCGAATCCTATTCAGCGCCACCTTCTCATGGTCTTGTCTGTTCAGCACTTCCTTCTTCTTCAGACCTTCAATACGACCCTCCGCATCCTGGTTGCCATGCTTTGCAGCTTTTTGATACCACTCCAACGCCTTGTCCAAATTGACTGGCACATACATGCCAATCTCATTGAAGTAGCCAAGAGCGAATTCAGCAGTCGCAAGAGGAGCCTGAGCCGTCGCAGCTCTTTCTGCGTATGTGTATGCCAGCTCTTCGTTCTTGGGGAACAGTCCTTCCGAGCCTACCAGGAACCATTTGCTGAGTGCCATGTCTGCTTCTGACTCGCCCTGCTTTGAAGCCAAAGCGTTGTAGTGTATCGACAGAGCCGGGTTGAACTCACAGCCCAGAGATCCAAGCTCATATGCCGAGCCCATCTTCGCCTGTGCTTTGGCGAACTTCATGTATGCAGCCTTCTCGATGTTCTGCTTCGCGGCCGCTTCGTCAAACTGCAGGTATGTGTCCGGTACATCAATCTGTGGCAGCTGTCTCGCAAGCAGCATGCCATAGACATATGCACCTTGCGCAGCATTCTCGTCCGCGCCTTCAGCAGATTGCCTGATCAGTGCAATGCCTTTCGCCCAGTCCTGCTGTTGTCCATGCTGCCCTCTCAAAGTCATCATGCCCAGTCTGTAGCACGAAGCCGCGTCTCCAGCTTCCACACCCTTATGGTAATGCCGTAGCGCCTTTACCGGATCATTGTACGACTCGTACAGCATACCAATTCTATAGTCAGCTCTTACGTAGCCCTTGTCTGCAGCTCTCGAGTAGCACCTAAATGCCTCCCTCTTGTCTTCTCTCTGTCCAAACCGGCCCCATTCCAACCACATGCCTCGCAGGAACTCTGCTCTGGGATGAGACTGATCTGCTAAGAATGTCACGATGTTCATCGCGTCGATCTTGAGCTGGTGCTCGATCCTGGGAGTTGCTGGTCGTGCTATATGTGGCTTCATGGCTGCCAACCTATCTGCCTCTTCTGAGCATACTGCAGCGTATACTAGCACATCAGCTGCCCAGGCCAGTTGCATTTCCGGATCATTGGAGTTGAGAACTGGCACTCGCGCGTTCTCGAGACGCGTTTCGAGCTCATCGTCGGAGGGAGGCACGCTCGGCGGAGGGTTGACGAGTTTGGGAAAGGGCGAGAGATGAGGTTGTCCTTCGTTGACGCGACTGTTTAGGTCGAGGTTGTTCAAGCCCGCGCTGATCTGGTTGGACATCTCCGGATTGACTCTCTGCGGTTCTGGCTGGACCAGCGGAGGGCTGACTGGGGGCATATAGAAGTCATCGTATCCTCCTGGAACGAATGTCGCCCTCATGGTGTTTTGGTGGTTGTTGTGGTCGGCCATCTCGAACAGCTACTGACTGAGACAGTCCTACTCTGGTTCGGGTGGAGTAGTAGTGCTGATGGTAACCGTATTCGCGTCCGATCCACATCAACAGATGGGGTAGTAGATCAACCTTTGTCTAGGAGGACTGATTTCTTTAGCATATGCAGTCGGCAAGTCGGGAGGGTACGCATGTATGGTAGAGCTTTTTGATGCGAGACGGGAAGTGAACAATGAGATCCCTTCAACTGACTCCGCCAGACAAGGCGACGCAACGAACCTCATCTCGGAGGACTCACACAAGGAGGGGCACGTGCGAGGGTGACGTACTCACCAGCTATTTCTCCTAGCGTAACAATAGTCTGGTTTCGTTTGTCCTTGTCGGTGTTGTCTCCTTTCTTTCTGCCTCTTCTTGTCCGACGAGAGAGCAGCAGAGTCAGTAAGGTACTTTTGGAGGGAGTCTATAATTGAACATGCCTGCGGCGGTGCTTAGCATGTCTCGGAAGGATCAACTGTGGTACGAATTCAAAGCTCAGCTGGATGTTGTCTCTCGTGGTCTTCCAGCACAGCCTCTTTTTTAGTAACAGAAGATCTGAACCGTACCGCGGGGAACACTGGTCGTTTCATATCGATAGCGGATGCCTGCTACAAGTCTCGTTTTGGAAAGCTTGATTTGAGGTGTTGCTGATGGTGAAGAAGTGTTTTCTATCATTGCAGCTGAACTTATGGCGAACTAGGCTATCATACATCACGTTCCTTCCTCATTTTTGACACTACTCGGTCGCGAGTCCCTCATATCCGAATCACCTGCATGATGTATTGGCATTTCTGTCTCATCTTATGCTATAATTCGAACTCAACCGATGCAAGGGACATGAAACAGATTCGGGACTTCCGGTGATCGATGCCACGTGCCAAAGAGCCTCAACAGCAGAAGATATAACACGTCCTTGTAAACGGCTCGTTCGCACTCTCCCCGATATGACTGAGACCACCAGTTCGGAAGAGTTGATGTCGTCGGCAGTCAATGCCTAATCACGAATAGCATCATGACCAATATATCCATTCGAGAAACCAGCACGTCTCCCTGAACCTACAACTCGCTACAACGCCAACTCTTCGTCCGTAATTTTCGCTGGATCACTAAGTTTCTCCTCATCTTCCTTTGCCTTCTGCTCTTCCTGCTCCTTTGCAGCAGCCGATCGCTTAATCATGATCTCTTCATACTTCTGACCTCCACGTTGAAGATGCACAGCATCATACTGAGCTTGTGCCTGATCGAGCGCTTGCTTCGCTATCAGGAAATCCGGGTGCTGGCAGAGTCAGTATAAGTATATATGGTCAGGTGAGCGAAGGGTTTGTCACCTTTATGGCATGCAGCTCCACCCACTCCATGAAACTATTCTTCGTCGACTGACTCTTCACATCGCGTAGCCAAGCTACTCTGGCAGGTTTCTCTACAGCTTCGTACTGTTGTGTTGCTGCGAGGAGGGCGTTTTCAGCTCCTTGAGCGTCAGTTCCTTCGAATTTCGCTTGCATAGGCTCCAGGGCGAGGAAAGTAATCTGGTCGTTAGTCTGCGCCAGCGGAAGAGAGGATGCTAGGAAGGTTATATTCAGTGAACCAGTGACAGCGATGTGTCACTAGCCAAGGCTTCGCAGCTTCAAGCATGAGGGTTGCCTCGCACAATAGCTGTATACTCTCAGCATCGGCCACGTGCGATAGAAGAGTAGCCTCAATGGTCGCAGCATGAACTTGTCGTGCTGTAGAACGCGCTTGAAGAAGCAGTCCACTGTTCTGGAGCGCGCCATATTCTGGGCACTGATCTTGGCGCTGTCATCGTCATTGGCAGAGGTGTAAGTGCTGTTTCCGCTTTCCTAATCGCTAACTCCACCACTTCCAACACTGTCGTTGTCGTCGCCAACAACCTGCCCAACTTGAAAGACCTTCTCCATTGCATCGTTGAACAAGTCGGGACCCCATACTTCATCTTCTCGCGCTTTACCCTTTCGACTCAACTTCTTGCCTTTGCCTTCACTGTAGTTGTCGAAGAACTCTTCATAGCTCATGATGACCTGATCGCGAACAGCAGCGACCAGAGTCTCTCTCGTCCTAGCATCATCGACAAACTCTTCCAACTTGGCCCGTAGAGCTGGAACATCCTTTTCAGCTAGGCCACGAACAGTTCTGACAGCTTTCAGACCATCGAATTGTTCCTTCTTTTGTGTTTGTGCAGGTTCGACAGGAGCTGTAATGTGGCTTGCGTAACCTTTGACAAAGTCGTTGATCACTGTACGAAGACGACCATCGAGTTCTGCTTTGGCATCTAGCATGTTCTCTACCACTTTGGGCAGCAGTCCACCTCCCACTGCGCCACCGACGAGGCGAACCCAGGATGCAGGACTCCATAGACTACCGCGATCACGTAGCTCGTAGAAAGTGTTCGTGACAGAGGAGAAGTCAAACTCGACCTCAGGTGGTATGAATTCGATGTCGAAGGCCACTATTTGCTGCTTGAGATGCAAAAGATGGATTATGAGGAATAGTTGGCCATCCTGGGGAGCCTTCTTGGAGTTGACTTGCTGACTGGCATATATCAGTGACGCGATCGTGGAGTGAACGATGCGATGTGCGAGATCATCGAAGACCGTGCTGTTGACGAGGCGATAGATGCGGCGGAGCAGCCAGACTGCTTTACGCAGTGTCGGGTACCAGTGCCTCGTGGTAGGCTTTGTAGTCTCAACTGCGAAACGTTTGCTGAACATGCTTTCGGCATCGTCGATGTCTTCGTCCACCACTGTTGGTGTCTTTGGAACAGGCGTCGATGGTATCGATGCATTCCGCTTGCCCGATAGAACAGGTCCTTTCTTGGCGCCATTAATGCCGGTGACAGCTGCTCGAGGCGAGACTTCCAGATCCTCTGCTTTCGGCTTGTAGTTCTCAATGCTGTCCCTGAGCACATTCATCGCAAGGAAGACTAATCGAGTCTGCGCATCTTCGAGCGCAGGATGTATGAGGTTACCAAAGTCTAGCTTGCGGCCTAGCTGCCGGCCACTTGTCGAAGGACTTAGCACCGAACTTTCGACGTCATCTTCTTCTTCGGAGTCGATATCCATATAACGGCCTTGTATCGTCGCGCATAGATCGCAGAGCTTCTCCATCTTGGTCTCGTGGATCGTCCTGGGTCGCAAATAGTCATACATCGGTTCCAGCAGGCTTTCTAGAAAGTCGTACAGAGCGCCTTCAGTCTCGAACCACTCAAACCAAAGATCGTGTTCGTCCAGACAGATACCTCGCACGTAGCTAAGGCTTGATTTAGCAAAAGACAAGACGTCTGTATGTTGTGGGTCCGCAGCGAGATCTGCCATCTTCTTTGCAATGAGAGGCAGAATCAATCTACCTCGTGTTGCCGAGTATGACTGGTACAACTCACGGAGCAAACTCAAGTACTCCGGCTCTCGACCAGCGTCTACATCATCCGGAGTAGGCACGGCTCGTTTCTGTATTTCCAAGCCGAGCACCTTTAGTTCCGGAGCAGGAGCACGAAACTTTGCGTATAGAATTGTAGAATGAGTAGTCTCCTTCAGCTGCCCACCTTGTATGCGTTTGCTGATATCTGCTGCAATCTCTCCCAATGACTTTGTGAAATAGTGGCGAATGAGAGTCAAACCGCGTGTGAGTAATAGCCGATACCGACTCCGATATGTGGCAGACTCTTTGTGCTTAGGGTGAGATTCCATGTATGCCAAACAGTTGTCAAGATTGGATAACATGTCCAAGAAGTCGTTACCTTTCACGATACTCGATGCGCTAGGTGCGTTTAGTCGTCGTGTCATGGGCTCCAAGTATGCATAGTATTGAGCATTTTCGTCAACGGCATCGGCCAAACCTGTCAGCCGGCGTTGCTCAATCACAAGATCCTCGCACTGCTGTCGAAATGCTTCTGTCTGCGCCTCTACAGCGTTGAAAGAGTCTGACAGGGCAGACAAGATAGCCAGAGTAGTGGTCGTCGAGAGCAGCAGATTGTCTAGATGCGTGTCCGAGAGCTCTAGCTGCTCCAGATATGCCTGATACTCAGCATGGCTCTCGTCCAGCAAGAGCTCCTCTATGTTGCCATACTCGGCCTCGAAGTCCAGCTCCGCGGTCTGGCGCAGCACAAGGGCGGAAGATGTATCCAGACTGTTCTTTCGTGCTCGTCGACCCTCCTTTTGGCTGTAAGCACGCACGACGTCGTGGACGTCGCTGTAGCTCTGAGCTCTGCAAGCAATAGATGCTCTCGGTGGCCCGCTCCAGACATCATCGTCCTCCCCTACTTCCTGAATGGGCTCTATCGCCACATCAGCCTTCTCCTCAGCCTAGCTAGCAATCAGAACGCGGCCGCTTTCATTGGCGCTGTGCTGCTTACAGGCTGTTGCAGCAGTGAAGCGCGCCGCGTATGCTGTATCGGCTTTTCCCGCGCTGCAGTCTGCGGAGCTGCAGTCAGAGTATGGAACCAAGCATCGTCCATTATCGCGTCGAGGAGCGTGTAGGGGCATTGGCAGTGCGCTGTTCGGACAATGCAGGATGTATGGCCAGATGTTCACAAATCGATGCATTTCGTAGTGGATATCGACAACTATTTGGAGCGACTAGACCCCTGCCAGATTAAGCGAAACCTTCCACCTCAAAATCCACTGCACTCTTTTTTCTCGACGTGTGTCTCGCCTTTCCTTCGCACACAACATCTCCATCGACCCTGCCACGACTCTTGCCATCTCACAACCCTCGCTCGAACCCGGTGAGCACATCTGCAGTCATACTGCCCTCGAAAGTACTTGAGTACGGTGGCAACAAGCCCCATAATGCCTCATGTAGCACGGCATCAGCTGTGGAGGACCAACCGAACTTGAATCTACGCACCTCACGGCTATCTGAGGATGAGTGTGGATGCTCAATCTCGAATCGGGACAAATCTCCTCTTTGTCTGCCTCGACCGACCAAGCGCGTTCACACCATCTCCCCTGCAGACTGACTTCATGCTTCACGATTCGTGCTCAAATGGCCAGCCACGATATCTGATGCGGCTTTTCGCTCGGTACGTAGCATGAGGTCAAGCCGAACATACGGCACTAAGGCCGCGCTGCTGGCTCCGTACGACTGGATATCTGAGCACTCCGCCGGCCTCGACGCGAGCCTTCAGTCAAGGATATTGAAATCTGGATGAAGTGCAAGTCCTGGATGCACGTGGAGCATTATCCTCAACGATATATCATAATCACGTCTGCTGATTGTTTCAGATCGATGTGGCCGAGGCTGGAACGCCACCGACGTTCTAAACGAGATATCCGATTTGTGCGTGCCTATCTCTACAAGGATGCCAGTCTTTGCATGTGGTTGTTTTGCTGCTTCTACGCGAAGGGTGTAGATGACTTATCTGCTACCTATGCCTTTCGGGGCACACAGGATCTACGTACTGATGCACCGCGCTTCGACCTGCAGCCATACCCGCGCTTTCACATAGCTCGCTGCTCACCTTATCCTATGAAAGCTGCTATGTGTCTAATGCAAGAAGCAGAGACCAGGGTATCTACCTTTGACGACGTGCGCTAGGTCCGAACATTGCTTCTAGACTCGAAAGCCAGGATACAGTTCACGCTCGCTCGCATGCAGTAACCGGGCCCGAACGCTCCTAACCAAGTGCCGTACAGTCGGTCTTGCGCCACTGTATCAGTGCTGCAGAACGGCTCGTAGTCGCTGTTGACGAAACGTGAAGAGCTGATCCTGGGCCATCAACAAATTTCTTGGCTTTGGCAAGCATTCAAAAGAGCAAGACTCCTCTCATCCTACGAGACTTCTCATTCACGAACGACTCTCTGCATTGCAGAATACTGTCGCTGAAGATCTAGTTACCACCTCTGTGCTTGTGTGGTAGTCTGACATTACCTTCCAAGCACATACTCAACCGCGGCAGTTTCCTTTTCAACTCAATTACTTTGGTGGCTTTTTGTGTATCATGTCTACTTCGACGAGTGCAGGTGCGCAGCGGGACAGCGGACCTTATTTCTTACATATCGAAGGGGTGAGTCACAGCTTACACAGCGCCTGTTACACTACTGATCATCGGACAGCTGCCAAAACGATTCACTTGGCAGAATCTCAAAGACCTGATCCGACAACAAGCCGCTCATGGCGTATGGACGGAAATGGCTGTGTACGCGAATGGCTCAGCAGCAGGCACAGGTCACGCCAGAGTACAAAGGAAAGATGAAGCGATTAGGCTATACAGTAGGCACTACTCACTTCACACGAGTGCATGCAGAGCACTAATATGTGACTAGAATACTTGACCGAAGGCCGCCATGAAGGTAGGCAGCTGAAAGTGCATCTCTGGGACATCACTGCGATGCCAGCCCAGTTCAAAGCATGCAACTGCGAAAGCCAGATTTCGCTAAGCCATCCTCCGAATGTTGGCACACAAGGCACCCGATTCTACCAAATGGCCATGACACCCGACTGGCAACGAGTCATGCCTCCATCGCCTATGGTTGATCCTCGAGCATACCCAATGTCACCAATGAGCCATTACCCTTCATCTCAAGTTCCCAATGCAATGCCGCCCCCTATGCAGCCACGACCACAACAGCAACCATCTCAGGACCAAATCATTGCCGCTATGGCAAACATGGGGTTGAACCCAAGAGATCCGAACCACGTCGGCCAATTCAGACAGATGTATCACAATCGCCAACAACAGCAGCAACAACCAATGCCAATGACTATTCGACAACCACTCTACACCGGCAACGCCGCGGGCCTCCCAGTGAACGTCCGCCAAGGAACCATTCGAACAGAAGCCCGCGGCGTCTTTGTCTCAGGCCTCAACTACCGTGCCAGCGAGAAGGATATCAAAGCCTACTTCAGCCGCGCGGGCCAAATTGTGAAAGTCGCAGATCTCCGAATGGATGCCTCAACAAGAAAGTCCAAAGGCAATTGTACGATTCAGTATACGACTGCTGCGGAGGCCCAGAAAGCTATCGAATTGTTTCACAGGCAGGAGTTCATGGGCATGCAACTCAATGTCAGGGAGGATAAGAGTCGCGTTGCTATTGATGCTCCGACTACGAGTACCACGAGTCAGGCCAGGAGCAGTGCTGCAGGGCCGATTATTGTTAATGGCAGTCAGGTGAGATGTTGAGTGGTGTGTTCTTCATTGGCAGCTACTGAGAAGGCATAGACGATACGTAAAGACAGCGCTGTGTTGTTCTCCTGATTCACGAGGCAAGCCGAGCCCGCGAGACCACGGCATTGGTGGTGGTGACGGTAATGGGGCGCAACGGCTGGCCGGTATTATTGAACCATGCATTTTCAATGCAGGATGCGCGAGGCTGGACACTTGCACGACAGAATGCTGCAAGCAAGACTGCAACCATATGGAGATGTCTATGATGAGGAATGATAGCAAAAGCAAGGAAAAGACCAGCTTCTTTGATACACACGTAATATTACGAACTTCTACCTCATCGAAAGCACAAGATCGATAATGTTGATACCCGCTGTCACAATCGCTGTGTGACGTGTGGTCTCAACGCATCAGGCCATTGTGGATACAGTGCTTCAAGATATTGGTGCACCCCCGCTCTGTACTCCATACGTATGTCTTGGCTTCAGCCAATGCACCCACTATCGCTCATCCTGGCGACCTTCCTGTTCTAGAAATCAAACCTGCCGAGCATACCCGTCATGCCCTAACGCTCTCCACACTATACGAGGGATACGCCTCTGCCTTTCCACTTGAGGCAGATGTATAGACATGCAAAGCGCGAGAAAAGAAGAGTCCCGGTGCCCTGGTAGCACGTTGCGGCTAGCGGCCGTACCGGACTTTCGTCATGTCGCATAGACCCGACCTGGAGCGGCAATCAATCGACATGGCGGTTATCGGCATGAAGTGGAAGGGCTAAACGTGGAAATCTGGTGGAATGGCGTGTTACGACAGCAAATGCATTGACCACTCGCCGTCAATTGCATGTTCTTTGAGATCTTCCCAAGGCATGCCGATCAACGATGTCGAAGCAGTCCTGACACGTGCTGTGTCGTGCAGAGTCGTGTCGCACGACCTTCCCAGTTCCAATGCATATAAGCGCACGCAATGCACAAGAGACCAGACCTTCCCTGAGCTTCCAAAGCCATCGGCATAAGATCCCGTCTTTAGCGAAAACCTGATGACAGCCGTGGTTACACAGGATCCACCTGCACTGGGGCATGGCATCGCAGGGATTGCGGGTAAGTACTCGCGCGTGCACTATGTCTCGACTCCGACCTGGGCGAAGCTTGCAGTGAGATTGATTTGTTACACATCGAGTGCCATGCGTTTCTGCAGCCAGGAATTCGATGGCAGGATACCTTGAGCGTGCTTTCTGCTTGGCTGCCGGGACGGCACGTGTCTCGGTGCGAAGGACGATGGTAGTCTGTAACCGATATGTTCTGTCGTTTCCAGGCACTCGGAAGCGACGAAAAGTGATTGCAGGACGTGGTCTTTGCGCATGTTGCAGCTTTCGACTTCTGAATTTGCGCCGCGATCTTGATATGCGCCCTCATGCAGCATGATATTGAATATTCCACAGCATGCCCGTATGTGCATCTATAGATGCTGTGATATCGTGCCAAAACGTTGTGGCCAAGACTTAATGCAAGGTGTACAGCGCAGAGCGTGAAATTCCCTGTGGATGTCTCCAAGACAGCTCGTCAAGCTCAGACTTGACCGCATCTCTCAGTCGTAGCCAAGAATTTGAAGTTGGCCTGCCTGAGTCATGTAGATCATCGTGTGCTGTACGACATTGAATGTAGTTCTGCAGCTAGTGTTGTGGATGGATCTCGCTGGCCTGCTGCACCCACGCATAGTCTACACCGAGGTCGGCCGACGTGCCCTACTGGCCATTCTCGACAGAGTGCCAGCCAATGCTACAGTCAGTGCCATGTCTGCGACGAGACGGACCGAATGATAGTCAGGCAGCATCAATGTGAGCGGTCTTCGCATGAATCCGAGTAACGTGGCACACGGCCTCAGGTCCTTAACCTCCGCAGCGCACACGCGGAACGTGGAGTATGGTCGTTGTCACCTCCCACATCAGGACCTAGTACCGGACTTCGAGCTAGCCATGTTCCAGTCCTCTCGTTGATGATAGCTATAGAGTAGACTATGCTGTGGATGCTGAATGCATCGCAACTCGCAGGGCTCGCGTGGCTAACCTTGAAGAGGTCGATCTGTACGAGCAGGCTTCGGTAAGACTGTGTCGCGTATACGTGGAGTATGTCTTCTCCTCTCGTCAGGACTTGGCACCGAGTCTGAGCGAATCATAAGTGGTGCGGTTATGGTCAACACTCATATAGCGAGATTTCCCGCTTGATGAGTGCCTGCGTCAGGAACCCAAGGGTGGCCTTTCCAGTTCGTGTAGCTAGCCGTGCAGATACGGACACGACCCAGCAAGTCTCGGTAGCCGACTACTCCACCTGACGCCACTTCCAGTCGTCACACTCGAAGTTGGAGTAGCACCTGAACTCGTTGCTCAAGCCTTTGCTGTGCTCTGGTTCAAAGGTGGTCGTCTTCACGCCGACCTTTTCGTACAATCGAAGGATGTTGCTCTCCATTCGCTCACCAGTGCAAGATATGAATCGCAATGCTTCTCCAGACCACGTCTTCGCTAGAAATCTCGCAGTCAAAGCAGTCTTCGTCTGACAATCCTCTGACAGGAAAGGTGGATCACAGATGACGCGATCGAACTGACCCTTCAGATGTGCTGACAGCCGCAATGGCTGCTGGAAATCATAGAACTCGAAGTCTGAGCCAACGACCTCGAACCTTCGATCATACTCAAGCAAGCACAACTTCGGCTTGATCGCTGTCGCATCCTCGGCAAGGATGTTCCGCAACGCAACATATACACTTGGTGCAGACACTACAGCAATCGCGGAGGATTCGGTGGCGTCTTTCAACAGCTGCCGTGCCAGTATCTCGGCAGTGTGATCAGTGTACCAGAACTGGCTAGCATTCCAGTCCTCGCCGAACAGATCCATGCTGAGCTTGCCGGAGCCATTCTCGAAATCGTTCTCGGCCTTCGTTTTCAGGTCTTCAAATTCTTTGGCTTTTGCATCGCGATCTGCGTGGAATTGTGCCAGTAGCTGGAGGGTGTCCGCAGGCAATTCGCTATTCATGTGAGTGGTTGGGCATCTTCTCGGACATCGTGAATGGCGTACAGGATGTCTTCGTCGTCCATGGTAACTGTGATGTGGTTCAAGAAAGTCTTTGCTATTTTACCACATGTGCTCCGGCAGTAGGTCCTGGCCTTCTTGTGATGTCGTCGTGAGTGTCTTTGTCTCAAACAATGTTGATGTCGTCGAAAGAAATTGTGGAAGTCGCACGTGGCGCTGACTAAGACGGGCAAGAGTGATAGACTTCGGTTCAGGCACCCACGCAGATCATCTGCAACACTGCACAGCCTCGTCACCTAATCTAACGACCATCTTCACGACTCTACAGCCTTCTACCGCCACCAGTACTGCATAATACTACAGTAACGACTCTCCGACTCCATCTCACCACTGGCACTCAACGACGACTTCACTGCGAGAGCCATGAGCTCACAACGCTACGAGCGTGTACGTAACCGCCCCGCGCCGATTTGCCCCCGTGAGTCTGCCAACAGACCGAGACGGTATACTGACATGGCATCCGTACAGGTCGCAGCAGCAGACGATGATGATTATGCAGAGTCTCACACTCCCATAGCACTTCCCCAATCGCCACCTCCTTCTTTTCGATCTCGCAACTCCTCCAGGCGAGCGTCACGAGATAACCACTCGATCGAGGACGAGCGCGAACTCGATGATGCCTTTGGCGCTCCTTCCGACGATGAGGACGACGACGATGACACGCGCGACCGAAGGCGGCTCATTGTAGGCCAGGATGCGCCATCAGGACCTGCGCCGCCCACGAGAAGACCCGAAGCACCACAGCGGGTAGTCACAGAGATACCCTCATTCATGCCTACTGCAGCGCCACAACCTGCAGCCGCTCCTGGCTCTTCAAACGGTCGAGTAGTGGGTGGCGGGCAGAACGATGGAGTATGGGCGAATCTGAACGCGAAGCCGCGCGCTGGAGATGACGTTGACGAGAAACCACCGACATACGAACAGGCTGCGGCTGATGCGACACCACCATACTGGGAGACGACAGTTCTCTCACCATATAACATGACCGGGAATCCGGATGATGTGTTCATTGATGGTCTGCTAGTGGGCAGTCTATTCAGCTTCATCTGGAATGCCCTGATATCCATGTCTTTTCAACTGATCGGATTCTTGCTTACATACCTCTTGCATACCACGCAAGCGGCCAAGCATGGCTCTAGAGCTGGACTGGGCATCACACTTGTACAGTACGGATTCCAGATGCGCTACTCGAGTACGATCGGCAGTGGTAATCCAGATGCCACTCCGGGAACACCTGCAGATGGTGTGCCCGATGACCCGAACTCGCATGATTTCGATCCTGGTCAGGTCACCGGAGGTGACAGCACTCCAGGCTCTGCGGGACTTAGCACCACGGACTGGCTTGCATATGCTTTAATGATTGTCGGGTGGTTCATCCTAATCAGAGCTGTCAGCGACTTTTTGAAGGCGAGGAGACAAGAAGCTCTTGTACGATCATCACCGGATCGAGGTCTTGGTGTTGCAGTCGTGGCAGAGAACGAGACACCTGCACAGGCAGTTTGAGCATTTCACAGCTAGCGAGTTTTGATTACGATACGAATTGATGCATGGAGTTGGAATGGAAGGACATATTGACAGCGCACTATCAGGCGTTACATTTCTCATTACCTACTACCTCGATCCTCTTGTGGATGAGTGTTCTCTGGTCTGTAGTACGGAAAGAACTATTTCACCTCAGTCGCCAACCCATTTTACATTGCTTCACTAGCGATACTGGCCCTGAAGACGCACACAAGTGACAAGTCGGTCTGAAACACGAGCCGCGTTATTCAGAAGGAGCATTCGTTCACACTTATATTCACCACTCACCTCGTAACGCATTTCACTACATGCGCAAGCCCGGACTTCACTTGTCGCTTGACAACCACAGTCACTTCTTCCACGACAACAGCACTCTTCCATGCCCAACACTCCTTCGAAGAACCACCACTTCCACCACCTCGACACAAGCTGCTTCCTCTTCAGTCATGATGCCAATCACCGAACACACTGAGCACAACACCTTGAAGCGGACCAGCAAAGACACGACCATGTCTCAGACGTCGGAGACGGACCAGGGCAAGACTTCATTCCTCGACCTGCCACCTGAGATGAGGAACCAAATCTACCGCTACTGTCTCGTGGTATCCTCACCACTGCATATCACCAATTACAGGATGCTCGAATCTGAAGGTCGCATACGTATTGACACTATCCGGACACTTGCACCTACACCAAATCTTCTTCGATCTTGTCGCCAAGTCAAAGAAGAGGCCAATGCCATACTGTATGGCGAGAACTCCTTCAGCTTCTACAAGGAGAAGGTTGCGAAGAGATTCCTCGCCCAGATTGCCGACAACGCAAAGCTCATCCGCCATGTACAGATGTACGCCACATACATGCCAAAGGCAGACTTGCGAGGCGTTCCCATAGCGGTCAAGCGGAATGCCCCTGCCCTCCAGACCTTGACGATTACTTTCATGGTGTGGTGGGACAGCCTTCACAAGGCTTCAGAGGATGAGTTCGCGAAGGTGCTCGGGCCACTATTTCGCAAAGTTCGTCGGGAGCGCAAAGGCGCCAGCAACGAGGAAGTGATGAAGCTCCTATGCTGGAAGGTCGTACGAATGGAAGGGACACAGGAAACGGACGTGAAGGAACAGCAGCACGTTGAGAGAATGGCAAAGTTTGGTGCCAAGGTTGAGGAGCTTCTCGTGGGGACTTTCAAGTGAAAGCCGCATGTCGAAACGCCAAAGTGGGACACTCGCTGTCTACATGCGGGTCCGAGGCATCCCACGCCTGGGCGCACGAAGACGCGACTGGAGTAGCTGTTGGGGAGGACTTCCGAGATATGTCTGCGTGCTGCAAGAAGGCAAGAAGTGAGAGATCTATCACGGAGCCTACATCCAGTTGCATACCCGAGACATGCCTCTACTCGGCTGTTAACCATATCGCCAGGCGCAGATGAGCAGTAAGGGATCGCAATTCTGAGGAGCCCGCATACCCAGCACTCAACACAGGTACATCAAGCCGCACTAATTGCATCCAATACATGTGCATCCCTCCGCACTATCCTTCGGCTCATGGTCTAACTTGTCGCAGCATGTTGAAAGAGACTCTACACACCTCACGTGATAGGCTGTATCCGGAGTCTAATAGAGACAAAGGAAGCCTAGGTAGATAAGAAGAACGATAGACACTAGGTCTATCGTTACCCAAGACAATACACAGATACCTACCCCTATACCTAGTTCAACACAGCATGCAGCTCCATATGCTGGAGCATATGGATGCTGTTGACAGAGGAGGGCGAAGTTCTCATTTTCAGCAGAGCCGAGATTTCCTTTCTTGCACTATTATCAGAAGATCTTAGTACAGTACTTGTTATCCATTATCGACCTGCATTCTCACTTACAATCTTAATGCCATCAGATGTTGTCACGAGCTCAGAACACGTCGAAATGTATGCCGCGCAGGCAGCTTCAGTTGCCAAATCATTCTAAATCAGTGGTTCCATTGGTGGTGTTTCGTTGGTACATCTGCATTGTGCATCAACCCCAAGGCCGCCTTTTGCGAGGATTGGCCTTGGAAAGTGTCAGTGTCTATGAGCCTGTGAGAAGTGGAGATTCCAGCAGACTTACCCTGTGAAGGATGCTACCACCAGCAGTAATGAAGTTCGGATCATCATGTTGTCAGCTGGAGGCTGTGAAAGTTCTAAGATGATGTTGGATAGACAATGGAGAAGGACATCGTTCCATTCTCTTCTATATATGTCTGCTACCTTGCAATGTCTCTGGTCGCCTGATCCTCTACGGTCTCCTGATACCAAGCCTATATAGTTTACAACATCGTCTTTGCAATTTCGGACGAAGTAGTCAGTACAACAACCACAACGATGGAGAATGTGGGGTGCCATGTGGGGAGGAGGGCTCAGTCAGAAGACTTTCCTCGTAGAGGCACGTACAGAGTGCGTTTGACGCAATTCAACCTTCAGGAAGGCCCCGGACCCAGTCATTGCCAAGGAGTCATTGGAACATACCGACAACGCTAGTATCTAACAACTCGTCGCCGGAAAGGCATTAGGCGAGCTACATCCCTAGTACCTATCACATGAGCCCAATCAACAGAACATCAACTCCGGCCTTGCCTTGTGTCAATGAAATTGTCCAAAGACGGCACCTTTGTCAAGCCTGTCAATCCGAGCCTCGTCGAAAGCTTAACTCGCTTACGAATACGCACAATGGGGTCTCATTCTCATTGTCTGTGCTAACCTGGTTGTCTGTATAGGGAAAGGGTCAAACAAGCTTGAGATGTATCCATTTGCATTCTACTCTACCTGGCTCAATATGGCAGAGAGAAACATCTCAATCGTTTTCGTACTCGTACTACATCTCCACGATTGCCTCATCGGCAATCTCTCGGCATCAACACCTCATTACAAGTGCGGCCGCATGTGGTTGTTGCATACTATGAGAAGGCTTAGCTTCCTTTCAAGCCTGGCCATCCTCTCTGTCATTGCCATCAACCTCCTCCTCGCTGACATATTCTTCAACCTCCTCCAACAAGCTCTCGAAGCCAGACTCGTCCGCCCACCACTTCTTCGCCTGCTCGTAGGCAGCCTTGGAACGCACGACGTGACCGACCAAGGCCTCAAGATTAGTGAAAGCTGGCTGTCCCGTTAGGCTACTTCTCATCACGATCTTCTGCATGTGCACAAAGCAAAAGTGCAGGAACCTCACATCCTCCTTATACTCGCCAAGAGATTCGAAGAAAGTGATATCCATCTTCCGAGCCCTGGAGTTGATGTAGACCGCATCGAGTACGAAGCAAACTATCTTGTCGTCGTCTCCGACCGCCTCATGCTCCAGCATGAACTCAAGATCGTGCCGGGAGATGGTCCTGCAAAAGTAGGTAAGCAAGTATCTCTGAAAGGCACGAAATGTGTCTCAGCGGGTCTTTCTTCGGGAACTTCCTCCACGTCATCATTGCCAAAACGCTTCCTAATAGACGCGGTACTCCAGATCCAGGCCTCCTTGCCAATCCTCTTCACGAGAGGACTTGTGACTGGAACAGAGTCCCTAAGGTTAATCTTCGCGACTTCTTTCTTCTTGACTCCATCAGCTGCCACGAGCCAGATCTGTTCCTCGGGGAGAGGCGGGAGATCCCAGAGTCCTGGAGCCATTGTTGCGATGCGTGGCAAGACGCAGCCACACTTGAAGAAACTCATGCTCTTTTGTACTATCTGGAGGATGAATCTGCTGGCGTTTGAGCAAACTGGATAGTGGATGAGCATCACCCAGAATATTCGCCATCCATCGAGCGACTCAAGGAGACTGTGTGGCTTCGCGCCATACCTAAAGCTTGCATGCAAAGAGTGATCTGCTTTGACTCGATGTCACCTTGCGCTGAGGATGCGTGTGGTGCTCATCAGTATTGCTTAACACTTCAAGATCAGTTGTATAGGCCGAAAGTGAGGCATTTGTTTTTACAGGAATTAAGAATTGCTCATGTCTACTGTCAGCGTATATGGTCTAATGATCTCGTTCTCTCACCATTTAGTGGCATCTACGATAAGATCCATGCAAAAGCCTTCTTCCTCTCCTCTCGGAACCTCTCAGCAGCTTTCAAGTGCGCAACCGTAGTCTCAAAAGCATGCGGCACACCAGGAGAGACTACAAGCTGCGTTGCAACTCCAGCTTTCTTCAGCTCTCGCTCGTAGATCAGAGTGTCGTCTCGCAGAGGATCAAGTCCACAGGCGTGGAGCCAAGTCTTCGGCAGACCAGAGTGATCTGATAGAAGTGGGCTATAGAACTGAGACTTCTGATCGGGATTGTAGATTGCTGTGTAGAAGAAGACTGTCAGTAGGAAAGATCGTGTGAGATGGCCAGGATAAGTATGAGACACATACCTAAGATTCCCATGATAGAACCACGATTGAGGAGACCAGCAGCATTAGCATTCTGTTCGAAAGCTTGGTAGTCCTTCTTAAAATCCTCTGGTACGACATCAGGTCCGACAGTGATTGGGTAGTTCAGATAGATGCCTGTTAGTGGAGGAGAGAGTTCTTCGTCTTTAGCCAAGTGGGAGAGCACGGCTGCAATGTTTCCTCCTGCTGAGTCGCCACCAAGGAGGAAGCCTTTGCTCGTATTTGCGTTGAGGGAGGAAGCATTGTAGGCAGCCTACTCAGATCGTAAGTCGGTCGAATTGGTATGCAATGGACGTGGGACGTACCCATTTCAATGCGTCCCAACCATCCTCAATAGCTTTGGGAAAGGCGTGTTCTGGCGCCAGGCGGTAGTCAACACTGATTACTGAAGCACGATGACTCTGCACGAGTTCTATAGCAGTTGGAGCCACCATTTCCGGAAAGCCAAATCTACAAATGACTTATCAGCCTGAGAAGATACCACTGCAAAAGAGCTTGGTCTGAACAAACATGAAGCCTCCACCATGGAACAACACAGCCAATGGTCCTGGCTCAGAAGATGAAGTTGGCTTGTATAGCACAGCAGGAATCTGGTACCCATCACGAGCAGGTATCGAGATGGTCGCTTCTGTAACGCCAGTTCTATCAATCTGCTGATATGGAGCACTGAGCGACATCTTCTTCATCATGGGCCTCATGGCAGGGATTTGTGAAGGGTCTTTTGGTGGTGGAGGCCCTGGAGGCGCTGTCTCGAGGAACTGATTGCTCGGTCATTATAATGTCTATAGCTCATGGACATGAGCATGATCTTGCCTTCTTGTACTCGGGATCCATCTCTGCCAGGCTCGGCCATGCTGAAGAGTCCGAATATACCATTGTATCGATAAAGTGATATACAGAACTTCACAATGCAGGCAGACTGGTTCTTATCAATGAATTGAAAGTGGACGCAGTCGGCTACGGAAGACTTCTATGCCGTGTTTCGGTTGTTGGTTCAATGATATGGTTCGATCAAGTGTCTGCCAAGACTGGAAAGTGACAAGAGGACGAAGCAGTGGAAAAAGGAGTGGAAGATCCGAGTCTCTTATACCTCAGAGCAATGGCAGCAGATGACCGAGAGCAAGACGTTTGCCACGATGTTGTATGGTGTGAAGTCGTTGCTGATCCCGAACAAGGCTCCACAGTATGAGTAAGACAAGGCTATCAACACTTAACTCAAAGAAGCCTAGCTTGAAGAGTGGTCTGTGGTCACAAGCATGAGACACCAATGTTTGGACCTTGCAAGTGAGAGAACTTCACTCCAGACGTTCTCCATGGCCTCAGCGGAGGCACTCGACCAAGAAGACATTCGCCGCTTCGACGTAGCCTTCATCGATGCTCTCAATGATCGTCAATCGTCTCGAGATGTCGAGCCATGGTGCCCCATGCTACCAGACGTAAGTTCGAGCCCACATATGGCGACAGCACAGCACTAGACGTCGACGGCTATCATGAAAGCAGAAGAGCTATGTTCGCAGATTTGGACGAGGAGACTTCTGTCGTCGATATCCTTGATATGGAGGTATAGGTCAAGCTGAAGCGCGGAACAGGACAATGCTATATGAACATTGCAGCGAATCTGGCAGATTTGAGTAGGCGTAGTATGGACATCTCGCACTACGAGCTGAGAGAGAGAAAGAGTGGAAGTGTATGACTTATATGAATGTCAAAGGGATGGACGTGCCTGGACTGCGACCAATATGAGCGTCCTGCGAAAGGAATGGCTAACACCCAACGCCAACTGAGCCCGTCTTCCTCGTCTCCACCTCGGATACAACCTTTGATATCAGTGATGCACTCGTCCGCCTCTTCCAGACGAGGCCAGCATGGCCGGGACATATGTCTACTTTCGAGATGGCACCTTATTCGCTTGACCTCAAATTGATGAACTGCAAGCGACCAGTGTTTCAGGGCTCTCGCGGACCTCAAATCCATCGACCACGCCTTCTCGGCACCTTCTCGCTGTACAAGAGATATATTGAGCCTCGTCACAAAACTTCGAAGCGAGTTGTATAAGTCTATGCTGCCATTTTCCTTCCTGTATAGCACAACAGCCTGATTCGTATCTTCCTTCCATTCTGCTGTCTTTTTGCTCGTCGCTGGCCGACTGTCCACTCCTTTCCAGCACTTTCTCATGAAATGTTCGCTCTAACTTCTGCGCTCTGCTTCTCGACAGCAGCCCTAGCATCACCACTTCAAAGGATACACCTCACCACTAAAAGAGACTACGGCTACCAGTTCAGCAATGCCCTCTCCACAGGACCAGTAGCAAATGGCACTTTCATTCGCGAGGCGAACACCACTCTGATACTTCCCGACACCAACAGTCCTCAGAGTGGCAACCTCGCTCTCTGGCCAGGCATGGGCACAAGTGGCGGAGACCTCATTCAAGGACTTGCCATCTCCGTCTCTGATGGATCCTCAGGATGTCCAGAGGAGAGCGGGAAGTGGTGTATAGTTGCGAGTACGCTGGAGGATACTCAGCAGATGGGAAACTATGTCTCTGCTGATCCTGGAAGCTCTGTTACTTTCCACTGTGAGTACACATGAGCCTTAGGAAAGATGCACTACTGAGGTGTTCACTAGACAAGTACAACGACTCGACCTCCGAATATGATCAAACAGTCTCGCTTAATGGGACTGTGGTGTCAAGCATCTCCACTTCTTCTGGTGTCGCTCAAGGTTGGGGCACTGCGATTGAGTGCCAGAGTGCAGCTTGTGGGACTGTACCTGCGCATAAGTATGTTGATACGACTCTGATCATGGACGTTGCGGATCTGGATTATGATCAGACCAAGGGCACGACTGGTGCCACTGGTGAGATGGTTACTGCTGATGAGGGGAAGACTTGGACAATTGATGAGATTGCTGTAGAGAGCTATACTTATGTATAGATTGAGGTCGATGGTGTAGCATATGAGCGGCGTGCTTCTCCAAAGTTGAGGTAGCTGGTAAAGCTGGTTCGTACGCGAAGCGCGAGAGTGTTCATCAGAACTGCGATGGGTCACCTTCAGAACGGACTCGTCCCTCCAAGTACTGCCTCGTGATCAAGCAGAAACCACTTCCCATCAATATACTCAAATCGCGAGTTGCCAACGCGCTGACGTTCTGCAGCCCCTCCATCTATGCCGCCCGTAGTCGCACAAGTGGTCCAGATTCTCGCATGCTTCTTGTCATGATCGATGATAGTCCGAATGTCCACTAAGTACACTCGCAGCTCAGGCCATAGTTGGCGATGTTCTCGAAGCACATCTACGACTTCCCTTTGAGTTATGAGCGGTAGCACTCCATCGTGCCGTTGGCCAGCGCGAGGATCATGGAATCTCAAGTCTTGACGGACGTTTTGGAAGAAAGGCGAGTTCGGACCAAAGTCGCCAGCATTGAAGGCGTGTATGCGGGACTTCTCGATTGACTCTAAATGGAGTCTTATGGCTCGCGTCTCTTGATCTTCGTCTTCGGAGGGAGCTGACGGTGAGGTGTTCTCGTTGAACATTTCTATCGACCCAGAGACTGGCAGGATTTCACTCGAGCATAGGTAGAGTGTTGTCTTGTACGCTGTAGATTATGGTGGTCTTGCCGAGGGAAGTTGAGTACGCGCGTGCGCGGATCCTGACCTCGTTGAGTAGTCTTCAGCTGGGTTTGCGTGGATCGATGGTGATACTGCGAGGGCATCGATGTCACTTTCCGACCACGAACGAAGTCCTATCGCCACGCGTCAATAATAGTAATTTTCAGTGCTCCTCTCCAGGCTACTCCAGGACTTCATCGTGCTTTAGCGATGGCACTTCGGGCGATGCTGAGAGAGCTGAGGTCTCCCTTGTGAGTCACGAGCAGCTGGGAGGAGCTGTTCCAAGGATGCGAATAAGACCCAAGGTAAGGCTATGTCGTCGATGGATGATGGTGATGAGGACGAGATTGAACAGCGCATCATCATGTGAGCCCGCGTTTTAGCGTGATTCTGCAGCAGTTCCTTGCATTGTTCGAACCTCTTCGTCCTCCTCTTCACCTTCACATAACTTATCTCCCGCATCGAAGACCTTCAGAGTGGCCACCGCTCTCTGATCTCTCATGTTTCTGTAGTCTCATGGAACTTGACGATGGAAGTCGTATGCAGGCAGCAGAGGCAAGAGCGAAGGTTCAGCATGGCCTCGAAAGTGGATGGCTGGGATGGCTCCGCACGCGAGCATCGCAACCTCACTTCACACCGCACAGCGCAAACGTCCTCTCACTGACTAAGTGGCGAGGACGCGAGGCTTTGAGCTAAGACTATTGATATGTAACACATAGGATGTACCGAAAGCACAACCGCGACTTCGACATCACGAACCGTACGCGTTGTCGACATGGAACGCGAACTTCGAACTCGACCGCTCGAAGGTCATTATGACCTTGAGGCCACGACATGGACACCGGTGATGCAGACTTCAACGTACGCCAACTTGAACTATGCTCGCAGAGAGCAACGACCGTCCTTCGACCAGGCATTTGATCGAAACATAGAACAACGACAGTCACATATTCAAGTACGTGACCAAGATGAAGAGGACGAGCTCGCGCTTGCCATGCCAGAGCGAAACGCGAAGAGGCGGAGAGTCAGCAATAAAGTAGCAGAGCGGACCGTCAGTCTGACTATCGCGAAGGGCATCGCCACGCCTGTCACTTCGGAAGCGGAGGTAGTCAGCGAGTCGTCCATGAGCCGTCGATCTCGCCCGAGGAGGTCAACGTTGACAGTATATGAGGACACGCTTGATTTGCAGTCAGAGGCGACTCCCAGTAGCGACTATGAAGGACAAGATTGGCCGCTTCGTCAGAATCGAAAAGGTTACCGCATAGTTAGCAGAGAAGAGGCTGCACGGATCGAGTCGCGTGCACTGTCGGTGCTTTCTGTGAGCCCAGCATACCCAAAGTCCGCTTACCTTGTTGGCTCTGGATCTGGAAGTGATCTGTCTGCAGTCTCGGAAAATACTGCATTGGCAGATCTATACTCAGATCTTCAAGCAGCTAGCAAGCTAGAAACAGACCTGCTACCAATTGCACTGGACGACTTCGCGATATACAGGCCAGAATCATCCTCGCGACCGCTGGACTTGGTCACACTTAACAAACTGCGTGCCGATGGAAGTCCCGAGTTCTGCTTCGATGGCGTGCTGTCGTTCGGAGGCAAGCATCATCGTGTGCAGGGAGTTCCATTCACCATACTTAGCATTGACGGCTATGGTGAATCTGGAAGCGCTGATGTAACTGGCCGCATTTACATACAATCGCGCACTGCTCAGAAGCATGACATCTGGTATCAGCTGAGATCACCCGCATCCGAGTATGTTCGTTTCCACAAGGAGTTCGTCTGGCTAGCATCGTTCACAAGACACTTCGCGAATTACCTTATGCATCACAAGAATGTCACTCTTATGCACTTCCGGCGAAGGTTTGTAGATTGGTTGCATCAAAGTTATGACCCGGACGATGCGTTCCATGCGTGGTTGAAGGAGTGTGGACTTCGAGACTTTCGGGATACCGTGGCCATGAACATTCGTTACATTCGCGAAGAATGCTACAACATCGATGACGAGGAAACTGGTCTGCTCCAACATCCCATCTGGGGCGAGGTCGACCCACTTCGATTGACGGCGATTCCTAAACAGCCCAGTCATGCGCAGCGAACAGTTGTCACACCGTACGCGATGCGATGCTTCGAGAACATGTACTTCGCGGACCAACTCGATATGCATGAAGTCACAGATGAGATCACGGCAGCCAGCATCGATAAACGCAAGCTAGATCTCAAGCTCACGCCTCGAAGCATCGGAACTACAAGATATGCGAGTCTCTTCGAGCCACCGGCCTCATCTGGTGCTACGCTCGACATAGACTCCGGCGACGTTGTGAGCGTTCAAGCTGATGAGGGTTCGCTCTGGGGTACGGGCCCTTGGTATGCGTATGTTCAGGCGATCAGGAGAGCTGACGAAGATAACACTGTCCTCGATATCATCTGGCTGTACACACCTAAGAACACAACGATGGCGAACGTCTACTACCCCTTCGCAAACGAGCTGTTTTTCAGCGACCACTGCGAATGTGGGAAGGACGCGATCAATCTCGATAGTGTGATCAGCAAGATACACGTCTCCTGGTTCCCACCAGACCCGCAAAAGGAAAAGGGCTTCTTCGTGCGCCAGAAATTCCGCACTGTCGATGGGAGCGACTCCTACGACTTCGTGAGCCTCAAGAGATCTGACTACAGATGTCAATGTGGTATCGTAACATCAGAATACGACCACTGCTTGAGCGAGTACAGTGTTGGCGACACGGTACTTGTGAGAGAGCGCGATCCCAGATCGGAAGACGATCACCTTGAACCAGCTCAGATTGTTCACTTCGACCACGATAAGCGGCAAATACAGGTTCGTCGTCTTGCGCGAACAGCGAAGACGGATCCTCATGCACGTCCAAACGAGCTCAGTCTCACAACCGACCTGCTACAGAAAGGGCCGACCAAGATTGTTCGCAAGTGTCATGTTCGTTTCTTCAGTCATCAGGCCATTCAGCAAGGCTGTGTACCTATTCCCTACGATCGTGATGGCGCTGGCGACTTCTTCTACATTGATGCGGATAACGGTGCATCTGATGAACTTCCACCATTGAGACAAGGATGGAATCCTGCACAGAGTGTTTCAAAGCCGAAGTTGATGGGCATGGGCATTTTCTGCGGCGGCGGAACATTTGATCGTGGTCTGGAAGAAGGAGGAGCCGTTGACTTTCGCTTCGCAGTTGACTGGGCTACCCACGCCCTGCATAGCCACCGCGCGAACGTCCCGCACCCAGCACGCGTCAAGTACTTCCTCGGATCAGTCAATGACTTGCTCGCGAGAGCTTTCAGAGGGGACTTTGGCGACTGCATTGCCAAAATTGGCGAAGTACTGTTCATTTCAGCTGGCTCTCCATGTCCTGGCTTCTCGAAGATGCAAAGAGACAAGTATAGTGAGCAGTCGAAGAGAAATGCCTCAATGGTGGCATCTGTAGTCTCCTACGTCGACTTCTACAATCCCGAATATCTCATCTTGGAGAATGTCATAACCATGACAGCGCCGATGGGTGCCAACAAAGACCAGCACGTGTTTGCACAAATCATTGCGGCTTTGGTAGGACTTGGCTATCAGGTATCGCAACAGCTCATTGAGTCATGGTCGTACGGTAGTCCTCAACGCCGACCACGATTATTCATCATCGCTACAGCACCAAGTCTGGAGCCTCTGAAGTCGCCGCCGCACAGCCATGGTCACCCGCATGATCTGCCAATCCGCAATCGCAGTCTTGGAACAGCAGCAAACGGGAAGAAATTCGCTTGTCGGCGAGATGACTGCACGCCATTCAGGTGTAACACTGCTGCAAAATCCACTAAAGACCTCCCTAATATCACCGATGCTCAAGTCGGGCTATGTGCGCGATTCCCAGATCATGTCACAGCAAGCGCGAGAGGCTCCCACTCGAATGAGACCAGGAACCGAATAGCGATGATACCAAAGAGACCACGTGGAGCGACTATGTTCCAAGCAGCGGAAATGGGTGCTTTGCGAGGAGAGCCTTTGCAGTTCTTCCAGAACTCAAGCACACTCAAACGACTCAAGAACAGCAAGACTTACTCACGCGTATTCCCCGATGGACTGTTTCAAACTGTCCTGACAGCCTTCTCGATTGGATGTGCTATGGAGGGTCGAACAATACACTGGGAGCAAAACCGTGAGCTTACAGCGCGGGAAGCAAGAAGGGCCCAAGGCTACCTCGACCACGAAGTGCTTGTTGGCGACGCTAGACAGCGACTCAAGATCGTTGGAAACAGTGTTGATCGCAGGAGTGCACTTGTGCTCGGGCTTGCACTGCGCGATTCTTGGTTCGGCGAGTCGAGGAATGATAACCAGCCACCAACTCCAGCAACAATACTGGAACAGACCCAGGATGACATTGATCTGTTTCCAGCTGACTCCACGTCAGATGCTACGCCTGATACCATCGAAGACGCCGATTCGATGATGGACGGGACGGCTGTAGCGCCAGCATTGCAGTCATTGGTAATTGATCTGGAACAAGACGACTCCGAATCAGACGCTGTAACGACTGATAACATCGAAGACAACAATGCGAGGGTGGATGAGACTGCCGTAGCGCCAGCATCACAGTCATTGGTAATTGATCTCGATTCAGAGGACTCGATATCCGAGGACGCTTTCCTTAACAACAACGATGTGGTACCGGACGATGCACAGGTCGGCCCTAGGACGCCCGAAAGGACGGCCACCGACAACAGGAGCGTCAAGATGGCGCTGATTATCACGCCTGAGGATATCAAAGCCATTCGAATTCAAGGCTTTAGGCATATTAGGAGACTTCTAGGTGACTGAAGCAGCAATGAGGACCAGCGAATTCTGAAATACTCCAAAGAGTCTTTTGTCCGGCCGATGACCCTGCCTCGATCGCACCGCTGTTGATGTGCTGCATCCCTAGCTCCCGATTTCTTTGTACTACTGACTTAGCTTCTGGCTTTGTGTAGGTCTGATCATTCTCTTTACTCCGACTTCAAATTGACCGGATCCGGCGATCTTGTTGACGAGCATCCAGCTCATTGTTTGACACAAATGAAAGTGCAACTCTCCTGTAGTCTGGATGCCATATCTTTCCCCTCCATCTCAAGACACATAATATACTACAAGTGGGACTCGCGACCATGGAGTCTCCGCCGGATTCTTTACTCCCTGAGGCTTCTCCTGCTAGGACACCACCGCCAGATGAAGCTTTCGACGATCCTGACTTCGATCTAAACTCTCTTGAATATATAGGTTCGACTCCATCCGTCAATGCTTCTCCTGCCAGTGCGCCATCGTTAGACGATGCTCCCATCTACTCTCCAGATGCTATGCAGGGCGTACAAGTCGATCTTGATGTCGCCCCGTCAAGCCCATATCGGCCACGAGTTCCATCATACAATGCCTTCGCAGCACGAGATGGCCCACCAAACTTTGAAACTTTCTTGATGCGCACTGGTTTCTATACGCGTCAAGCGGTAAGACAGGGCGTAGCGCAGGCTCTGGGATCCCGAACGCCCGACTCATCCTCTCCAGGAACACCGCCGTCGGGAACACCACCCAGTTGGTGGCATTGGTGGTCGCGGAGGCGACAGACGCCTCCTCCACAATCGCCTCAAAGACACACTATCTATACACCGCAAGGCACAGCGATGCAGGCTGACGATGCTGATGTACCTGAGTATCTACAAGCAATCGATGACTACCACAGACGATATGGCCCACAGGATGCTCGTCCTCGTTTCAATCTAGGTACAACGTCTACAGACTCGTCAAGCTCTCCAGTTGTTGCAGTACCATCCAATGCAATACCATCGAATATACCGTACGATGATCCTTTCGGTGACGACAGTAATGCAATATCGGACACTGGCTCGTTCGCTCTGAACATCAGATCGACTCCGAATGCTGGTTCCAGATTTAGAATGAGACAGACGAGGCGCATGGGTGGTGCTCGATTTGCATTCAGACACAGGACCGGTAGTCCACGCATGACGGAAGTTGCAGCACGAGCAGAGAGGCAGCGTCAATTAGATGAGGCAGCAAGGCCTCGTCTTGGAGATGATGTGGCACAAACAACCGAACAACGAGAACAGCCTCCTTTAGCACTGAGTCCAGTTACTGGCGCTGATCGCGTCGCACTTCTTCCACCAGGCGTGAACGGCTGGCCAACTCGAGCTGGTCCAGCGGGTCGTGCTTTCAATTTTGGTACATTGATGGAAGTCGAAGTTGAAGTGAATACTCGCCCGTGGGCAAGATATGCTGCTCAAGGTGGTGCGACGCCGAGATTTGGAGGTGCACGACCTGCGAGACCGCCGCGAGCGAGGCCAAGCACAACTCCATCTCCTTCAGCTCCAGCCCCAGCTCCGACTACAACAGGATCTCCGACCGAGCGACGAGTGAGGTATGTATAAGAGAATCTATCGTCATCGAAGTGCATGAGCTAATAATCTTCGTCAATAGAAGATCGAGAGTGCAGAGAGATTCTTCGCAAACTCCGCGAAGGTCCTAAGACAGATCTGGATGTTGTTAGTTTCTGGATCGCATAAATCTCCTGCGAGGACTACATTGATAATGGCGGAGGTAGAATGTAAGTAAGGAAGATATTTATACAAATCGCACAGGTCTATGACGGGACAGGAAATCATTATGAAGTCTGTTAAACATCTTTCAGAGAACTATACAATTGGGTATCGAATACATATCACATCATCATCCAACTCAAAGAAACCCCGCGAGCACCATCGCTCAATATCAAAACTCCATCGCTTATAGCGCATTCGCCGAATCCATCAAAGCCAATCCTCTAAAAAGCGTAGTACTGCCCAGTCTTGTGCTGTCTGTGTGCTGGGCGGGTCTGCTGTTGTGTTGTTGCAGCAAAGTCGGCAGTCGCTGTTGTGTCGCGTGCCTCGCGCGTTGGTGATGCTTGGCGCGATGCTTGCACTGAGTTGTTGACAGAGTTGTTTCGTGTGGCTGTTGGCGTGTTCCCTCTTGACTTCATGCCGGCGAAGATGTGGGAGATTTGTTCGCCGAGCTTGGCACCTGGGAGGTCTTCGACCTTGCGGTAGACTTGGTGTGATGTGGAAGGCATTGTTGTGACTGTGTGTCGTTGTTCTTGGTTGGTTTGGTTGAAGTAGTGTTGTGTTGTGATGTGATGTGGTTGTGATTGTTGTGCTGGCTTGTCTTGCTGTGTTGTGCGGATGATGAGAAAGACCAATCTTTGCGACCTGACACTCACATTATATCCTCTTCTCTACAATACCGATACCAACAACAATCCTCGGCATCATAGACATACCCGAGGGGATCAATGTCCCAACAATGTCTGCCTGGTCGGATACCAATATCGAATTGACGCCGACTCCAGGCATCGCAATTCCCATCCACGAAAATGTCAGCGAATGGTGTTGCCTGAACGCCACACACGTCGGGAAAGGGTGTCGATGTGCAGCCAAATTTTCGCTCACCGCCACTACCGAGGTCGAGAAAGCTCGGCACATTGACACGAGCACAGCACGCTTTTGGCTAGCGACTTGCTTGAAATGGTGTAGCCAGGTCCCAACTACTATTTCCGGGAGCTTAATCGTGAGGCTGAAAGTCCATGTGGTTGCCATCGGCAGAGGACGGGCTTGAAGGAGCAAAAAGGACTTGTTGGGCAGATCAACTGCATGTCGTCCGAATTGAAGCCGAAGTGAACTTCCTGATCTGGAAGCAACACAGATGTCGGTGTGACAAGCACCGTTCGCCGCTGGTTTCAGTGCTGATGTCTATGAGTTCATAGCCTCGGGTATCACGATACCATCTTACGGCCGTGGCAAGCGATATGACAGTCGCTGATATGGCGTGATGAAAACCTCTCTGAAGCATAGAGAATCGCCAGACTGCGAGATGCAGCCTACGTCCACTTGTTCGCAGTCGTTCGATGTCTGCGCATCCTGCTCTGGACGGTCGTGAGGTTATCATGCGTACGACAACCAGCCATTTCATCGAAGTCGCTCGATATGCTGAGACCTCATCCTGGTTCCACACTTCTCTCGACTCGGATGCTGATGGTATGGACATGATTCCTTCTTCCTGACAATGGTTGCGTTGCACCGCTCTTCGAAGTCGCCCTGGCAGACACTCTGTGAATTCCCGGTCCCAGCCTCAATATGGTGTCAAAGTGTTGCCACTCAAATTGAGACCGCGTGGACACCTCTGCACTCTTCGAGTTGCACTCATCGTCCACGCTGATGCCTACAGCTGTGATATGTTCACAACTCCAAGCCCATCCTGCCACTTCCACTTCCACTTCAATCACTTCCGCAGCCTCGAGCAAGAACACTGCTCCATCTCTCGGATTGACGATGATCGAATTGGGCTCAACCTCCCAAACAGGTCTCATTTTCCCAGTGCCTGATTCACCAGGAATAATCTCATTGTAGAACTTGGTCGTAAACACTCCAGGACTCCTCTTCTCTCTCAGCTGTAACGAACATAGCCACTTCGTACTATTCGTCCCAAACCAACCTGGCACAATCAGTCTCACAGGACCACCCCTTTCTAGACTGAGAGGCTGACCATTCATCTCGTATGCAACAAGCACTTCGTCAGACATAGCCTTCTTCATGGGTAAGTCTTTCTGATAATTATCAGCTTCAACGCCACCGAAGTAGCCAGAGTCGAGGCCATCGGACCAGACGAATGTACCATGCGGGAGTGGTTCGGCTCGTGCCAACAAGTCGCAGAGAGGTACGCCTGTCCATTGCACGTTGCCTATTCGCCAGACGTTTGTGGTAGGTGGTTTGAGTGGACTGCCGTAGCATTCATGGAAGGATGTTATTGCCTTGCTTGGAAGAGAACGAAGTTCCGCGAGAGTGAGAGTGTAAGGTTCCTCGACTAGGCCGTGGATCTTGAGGCGCCAGAGGTTGTGATCTATGTTCGGTCTGCCCATGTGGATGGTCTGGAAGAGGTCTTCGTCGTCTGTGATGAATGAGCTGAGCTTGTGTGGTGTGGGCGGAGGGCGGAGATGAAATCCGGGTATAATTGAGAGGCAGGCTCTTCGTTCATCATTGCTGGTATCTGGGCTTCCGTGCATAGAAGGGGAGATCCGGTTGACCAGAGCATTCCTGCTTCGAGATTCAGCCATACCATTGGTAGTCTTCAAGAGATGCTTGAATCTTCATCATAGAGACCCTCTCACGAGGCTGAGCTATGCAATCAGTAGTTCGAATGACCTACTGATGCTGCACATGTTGACATGCCAATCACGGCCCTATCAGTTGTATCCTGGCAGACTGAGGTGGAAGTTGAGGTGGAGTAGCCAGGCGCAGCCATTCAGGGAGCTGCGGGACGAGCGGAAGCTAGCTAAATGTCCTGAGATTGAAGCAATTAAATCCTATATAATGCACACCTTTTTCTTCTCTTCCTACTTTCACACTTTATAAAGTCTTTGCTGGATTGCAGCATTCCACACACCGTGCCTATGCGCATTATGCTTCCTTCTCTCTTTCCTACTAATGCAATGTCACAGTGCCCTCTGGCATACCTCGTGCAATAATCTCTCCCTCCATCATGCTGTGCATATAGCATTCTCCCACGAAAGAAGCGTGTGCCAACCCATGATCTGGCAAGGCACGTAACACGTATGGCGTGTTGCCACCGAACAAGATCCAAGCATCATCGCCAACCTGAGTGTCTGGCGCTCCGACACCAAAATAGCCTTCTGAAGTTATGAAGAATGTATGGCCCGAAGAGTAAGCATACAGCGACTGACATAAGCATGACTGAGTTGATTGAGTCTCGCAGCCGTGCTTGAGAAAGTGCGCATAGGCCGCACCGTCTTTCGTCTCCGCTCTGCGCGTGGGCTGACCTCCGCACAAGTCGCAGAAAGAATCACTCATCAGAATTCGCCATAACGCTTCGTTGTTTGATATATCTGATTCGGGATAGCGACCTACAAGGTCCGTGGCCATTGCGACTGCGGTCTGGAGTTCCGTGAAAGGCTTGTGCAAGACGTGGTCCGAATCTGGAATTGAGATGTCTGGCATGGTTCGTGTCCAGACGATCTTGGACAGCTTGATTCCGGCCAGCGTTATAGTTCTCTGTTGAGCATCAGTCGACATTTTCAGCTTCCGGCCCGAAGAAGCAGAATACTGATCGTGGATCCAAGCATGGTTCCAGAAGTTTGGGTGATGGCAAGAAGACTTCTCAGCATCCTCGGTCGCCCAATCCATTGTCCAGCTTGGTGTTCTACAAGGTCTCGTGGACGAGCCAAGCAAGCCTGCAAGATGCTTAAGGCTTTGGAGGTTCTCCATCATCTCGACAGCAACCTGGTTATGAATCTGTGCAATGGGCGTCGTGTAGTCGCAACCATCCAAGTGTTCTGCTGTGAGTTTGTGGTGCTAGGCCCAAGAGACCAAAGATCCGATCCCGTGGCTCAGACACGTCTTTACCGGCGAGGCGGGCCAGAGTGCGGCAGAAGTCATCGTCGCTGCTCTCTCTAGTAATGACCAGCCCTCGCACGCAGCCAATGAACTTGTCGAGAATAGCACGTTCAGCTCGGGTACGCAAGGGAAAGCCTCCTTCCAAGCATGCTACCAGACTTGAGTGCTCGAAGACTGACCAGGAACATGATGCTGTGCCCCAGAAGACAGTCGCAGCCTGCGGGAGTAGGACCTCCTGGACCACCCTATCAAGAATCAGCAGTGAAGCATCTATCGATCTAGTCATTACCATACCATAATCTATGCCACCTGGATCCGGTCAGTCAGGACGATCTCATTGAAAATACCTCTGGCAGTACACTTACCAGGAACATTCCATGAACTTCTGCAAGCATGGGAGAATGGAACACAGCTCCGCTCTAGTAACACTTCCAGTACCCGCATGTTTCTCGATAACATGAAACATATTCTCAACCTCGCTGATTTCCAGGCCTTGATCAGCGGGATCTCCTATAGAGATTAGTACTTGTTCGGATGCCTCATAGATCCTATCCATCAACCGGATCTGGTGCATCTTCTCCACATTGTCTTTCTCATCCTGTATGATACAAAGACCATCTGCCCACATCATTCTGCTCGAGTCTGGTTTTCGGATCTGGCGCAGTCCGAATTCAAGATTTCTCGTCACGGACCATTGTTCGCCTTCGACAGTGACCACTCTGAGTACGCTTGGGTCTCCCCAGACGTAAGAGAGAGTTTCATAGGCGATATGCTCTTGCAGAACATCGGCGGTTTGCCAGATACAGCGAACCGGGTCCTGCGGCTCTCCAGCTAGGACTTCTATCAGTCGAATCTGCTGTGACTCTGGCTCTATTGACAGAGCTGGGCGGCGCGAGCTGGCGTGGAGCTCTGGGGTTTGTTTGAGCATTATGGTCAGTCTCAGTGATGTTGTGGTTCTGAGGGAAACACCCGATCATCACGAAGGTTGACAGAGATTCAGCTTTTGCGAGGGTGAATGGATCCTCTTGCGTGTTAGGCGATGTTGCGTACCGGCCGCCAATCAACCTCTGTAATGCTGCAGAGCTCTATTCGATCCTGGGTAAGAGTGACACGTCGAGTTCAGTCAGCATAGTCCAAGAGAGCAAGATATATTCATCTCAACGAGCATCATTGGTGCAGTGGTCAAGCTGGAAGTCGCATCATCCATGGTGTGCTGGTTGGACAGATAGCTTAATCCGCGTCTTCTGACGTCGGGCGATTGTGTTGCTTCTTCTGCGGACGTTCCTTATGCTGGTAGCCAGGTTGTATCAAGATAGAGCTACATCTATGCTTCGATGTTCAAGATTCTCAACGAATACTACTGGTCTAGTGGAATGATCATAAGTCGCATTGAACATAGTGTGCTAGTTGAATCTGGGATACTTGTTACCTCTCAGACAAATCGTTCTGAAGAGATCCCGGCGCCAGAGCGCTACGATAAGACTTTGTTCTTTTTGATCTTTTGCTTCGCGATATGCCTTACCAAGTCCTAGGTTGCCTCTCTTACTATCCTTTGCATCAGCACAGTCCCCAATGTGGGAATAGATATACGTACCCACATCGTCCTTACTCAACGAACATCACTAGTCTAGTGGACTAGCCGTAAGTCGCACCGACCATAGTGCGCTGGCCAGGCAGATAGCGACATCACGATCTCGAGGCCAAAGTGTCTCGACGAATACTGCTTGACCAATCAATCACTACGACTAAATGTTGCTTGTTTCGTTCTTTTGCTTCTTGAGTTGCCTGTCTCGCGCTTAGCATCCATTCTTTTCCTTCCGAGCCAGGCAGTGTTTGAAGACCCATATACGCACCCACTTGATCCTTTTCAACGAACACCACTAGTCTAGTGGAATAGCTGTAAGTCGCACGAATCGTAGTGTGCTAGTAGAACAGAATCGATTAATGCCTTCGGAGGCAATCGTGCCTCGCCAGGGAAGTTGATAAGCTATGCATTACGGCTCAGCTGTGTTTGTTTCGTTCTTTTGCATTTCGAGTTGCCTTTTCGTCATTGTCCTTCTAGGTCAGCCACTCTTACAAGATCCATATACATACCCTAATCACCTTCCCCAACGAACACCACCGGTCTAGTGGTAAACCTGTAAGTCGCACCGATCTGATGTGCCAGTTAGAAAGATTGACGAGTCGAATCCAGCCCAGGCAACAGTGCCTTGCAAGGTATTATTCTTCCTCCACGCTGTGATCAAGCGGTGTTCTTTTTGCCTTTTGCTTGATACTTCGGCTCGTCATCTTTTGCTGCTACCAGACTGGCCAATTCAGAGAGGTACATATACAAACCCAAGTTGTCCTAAATCAACGAACATCATTGGTCTAGTGAGAGACCTGTAAGTCGCACCGAACTGGTGTGCTGGCCAAATAGTTGGCAATATCGAGCCTCTTAAGGCAACATTGTCTGTGGGGGTTTTGTACCGCGTGACGCAGCACTGTGATCAAATGGTGTTTGTTTTGCTTTTGTATAGTCGCTACTCGATAACTCATTTTTGAGGTTCGTTGTTTGCTGTATGACTCGATCCATCTTGTTGAGATGGAAGCTTTTCCAGATCGCTCCTGGGGGTCTCGTTTGTAGGTCTAACTTCCACATGGCGGAGAGCCTGCTTGAGGAGATCTTGCATGATTGCATCGGGTAAAGATATGCCATAAAGGCGGATGGCGATGAAAAGCTTTTCTTCTTTTGTTTTTAAGTATTTGGCTATGCTAGTAAGTCCTTCGCGATAGCCTCACGCCTCCTCACATAGACATTGTCTAATCACCATGGTATCCAACAGCGGCGAGTTCTTGCCTCACCTGCTCTTCAGTACCGATCTTAAGGACCTGAGTGCCCTCGAGCTTCTCTCCGCCTGCCTGCCTCATCTTCAAGTCGTCAATAGCGCGCAGTTTCTTCAACAGGGAGCGGATCTTCTTCTCGTTGGGTCCTGAGATACCCGAACCTGGCGATGTCACTTCGACCTCTGGAGCCTTGGCTGGAGTACCGTTCGGGATTTGCTTGGGGGCTGAGGTATCAATGGGAGCAGGACGTCCAGCTTGTGGCGGAGCACCATCACGGCGACGCGATTGTGGCCGAGAGCCCTTAGCATTTCCGGCATTCGATCGACTGCGTGAGCGTTGTTCACCGTTCTGCGGGCTGCCATTAGCAGCATCGCCGTTTGGAGCCAGTCCAGTAGCCTTGGCCTCAGCATCCTTCGCTTTCTTAGCCTCGCGCTTCTTCTTATTCTTCAGAGCTGCCTTGCTCAAATTCTCATCTCCATCTTGTGCAACAGCAACACCTCCGCCTGGCGCAGCTCCAGGAGCTGGCTGAACGACTGGCTCAGCACCAGGTACAGTGCGCACACGAGGCGCACGAGGACCAAATGCAGCTGGTTGCTCCTTTCCTGACATCATCTCTCTAACGAAAGCAGCTCCGCCTTCATCCTCACGCTTGAAAGAAAGTGGCGTGGCTGTTCCACGAGCTCCAGGAGGTCGGTATGCACCAGCAGGTTTCGAAGGCGTCTTCATCTTTCCAAGGAACTCCAGAGCTGAAGCGTGCGGTGCGCCCGCCTGCAGCGGATTCTCTAGCGGTAGACTCGCTGGTCGCCAGATTACATGATAAAGCTCATGATGCTCTTCATTGAACATGAGACCTCCAGTCACATGCCAGATACGAATGCCGTTGTCGACGCGAAGACGAGGGCTAGTAGTAGCAGTAAGAATGTGCTTTCCATCAGGGCTCCACTCGCAGACAGATGTGTTGCTGCCCTCGATAGTGCATACTTTCTCGTAGTTCTTCTCCAGATCGTAGATGTCCATCTGACCTGCCAAGTTTCCGAAGCCAGCCACGAGAACGAAGCGGCCATGCGGGGAGAAGATAATCGTGTTTCGAGGTCCAAGGTTGAAACTGTGCTGTGCGATAGCGCGCTGATTGAAGATAGTGGTCTTTGCAGGCATGTAGCCGTACACAACACCAAACTCCTTCGAGTTGGGAGACCATGTCACATCATGAATAGGGCCTTCCTTATCCAATGTGATGCGCGAGTCGAAGCCTCCATTGGCGCTCAGGATGTACATGTTCGTCTCTCCATAATAACTCTTATTACTCTTGTCCACTTCGGTCTGTGCGAGCACGATCAAGCTGGAGCCTTCCTGGTTCCACTTGAGCTGCACCTTGTCGCCCTTGAAGAATGTCTTCTGAGATACTGGCGACCCAAAGTCTGGGACCTTGAACACCTTGACTGCCGCTGGCTGGCCTTTGCGTTCTGGAATGAAGACAGCAACTGAATGTGTCTTACCCTGAGTGAGCGCAAAGTCGCTGACGCCCTCGACGCGCAGCTTCTGCCAGACTGTGCCGAGATCCTTGCTTTCGTAGAATTGCACCTCGTTGGTGACGCATCGCGCGCAGAACTGCTCGTCCGGACTGTATTGCAGGTTCCATCCCGTCTGGCTCTTTTGCACGAACTTGCCGACTACGGCGCGCTCGCCGTCTTCGCCTGCATTATCGTCGATTGTGCGCCAAACCTTGAGGTTCTTGGTTGCATTGCCCTCCTCGTCCTTCGATGGCCTCTGCCAGGTTATGATGAAGGTACCGAGAGGCGAGAAGCCGAGCTCGTAGACGTTCTCGGCTGGTAGAGTGGTGACGATGTGGCCGACAGACGAGTCGATGACTGACACAGCCTCCGGAGAAGCCCAAGCGAAGAAGCGTCCATCAGGCGAGTAGACGCAGCATCGGAGGTTGCCTTCGGGTCGCTGGAAGGCAGGCAGAGTCTCGTAGACTGGCGTCGCGTCAAAGACACCAACCGTCTTGGACGTGCGGTCTGTCAATAATAACAATTAGTATATCTCTTTGAGAAGACTTGATGACTGGGCTGCCGTGCTCGCGTCCGTGCATTCAGGACATCATAATCGGCTTCGGCTCGGATATACTCACAGGCAAGCTGAGTTGGCGCGGCCATCTTGGACGGTGTATGGGGTCTGATTGAAGGCGATTTCGGGGTTGAGTTCTCTGGATTGACGAGTTCTTTGTCGTGCTGCAGACCTCACAGTCTTTAATGGCAGCGAGGCTGGTCGGCTTTTGGCTGAGAGAGACAGTAAAGTCCACTCAGATGATGAATATAGCAATTGGCAGCAGATCCAAGCAGCTGATGCAGCAACAACAGCAGAGACAGAGGGCGGAAGAGTGGAAGAGATGGAGAAAGACGAAGAAGATGACCCCAAAGTCACAAAATCAAGCGTCACAACACTGACCCGGCGCCAAGTGTTTTGATGATTTTCCCGCCCGTAACCTTCTTTCTGACAACCCTGCCTTCTCGACTTCACTTTCCTTTTCCAGGCGACGACAACAACCTTCGCAATTGCCTACTGTTGACATTCAGCTGGAGTGACCACGATGAATACAAGATGAAGAGACTCTCGAGAGATTCTCCCTGCCTTCATACTGCCCGCCAGGCAACAAGTTCGACATGACCAAGTTTCTGAGGCATTTGCTACCAGAGCTTGAGCAGTGACCTTCCCAGGCCATGATCGTGTCTCTGGAAAGTACCCAGACAGGATCGATAGGTGAAGAGGAGCAATGTTTCTCGACATACGATCATTAGTCAAGTGCAACGCTCGCTCGCGACTAACGACAATCGCCACTTCTCCCTCGATTCTTCCATGTCATACGTGGATTCGCATGGCTCCTTCTCTTCTGCCACTCGTAGGCTACGTACAGAGCACGAATTTCCTTCTTGGACCAGAAAGCCAGACACAAACCCAGAGCTGACCATACCAAGCATAACATTACAACATTACGGCGGTACACTATTACTCAGAACTCATCCAAACACAGCACCATGAAAGAAGGACCACGCAGATCCGGACGCGCGTGTAAGCCGAGAAAGACGCTTGCAGAAGAGCAGGCAAAAGCTGCAGATTCCGCTGCCGCCACTCTGCAAGCTCTCAGGAAGCAGCGCGAAGAAAAGCGAGCGTTGCTAGTGAAACTCCGCAGCCTCCTGGAGAAGGAACGTCGGCAAGCTATGCATGCTCAACAAGCGACGACACGCCCGCGCCGTCCTACACAGCCGGCACCTACTGTGCCAACTCAATCGACCAACGGAACCTCGCAGAAGAAGGGAAGGGGGCGACCACCAGGCTTAAAGACAAGACATGACGCCCCCTCCAAGAAACCAGGCTTCCAAGAGACAAGGGGCCGACCACCAGGCGCAAAGACAAGACCTGGCGCTCGCTCCAAGCAACCAGGCTACGTACATCCGCACAAGGGAGTAACAAAGCAGATGCGAGAGGAGAAGAAGAGGCAGAAGACTTCCAAGTAGTGGTATGCCAGAGAAAGGCTGAAGTTATGGAATTCGCGCGACAGGAGTGTGCCGTTCGATATGGCAGGACCCGCTTCATGAGGTACTTTCTACTGATGCTATCCTTCACGCGCATATTCTATGAAAGGGTATGTCTCTGTCTCCTGAAGCTGAAAGACGGAATACTGATCGTCGATACCTTCCAGGTCTTACCACCATCTGCAGTGGCAAAGCCACTATTCTTCACACCAGCAGCCTGTCCTTGGGTTCGACCATAGTTCGGATCAGCGACGTTCATAGATATCGTCGTATTGATCCATTCTAGTTTCGAGTCAGGATCAAGGTCCAATGTAAATTCATTCTTCAACTTACGATGCGCAGCCACGAGTCCACAGTCAGTCGCAGCACATTCCATCGCAGTACCAAACCCAAGGGCGAAACCAGAACCTACGACTACGATCAGCACTGGACTCAATATCGAGCACTCTTTAGGACTCACTCGTCGTCAAAGTCGCAACAACTTTCCCATTCAATCCGAGACACTGCGTATAATTCTTCGTACCATAGTCATACACATCTGCAGTCCATCTCATCAGCACAATCTCTCCTGTCGGACGACTTGGACTTACAGCGACTAGTCAATTTATCCCCAGCAACAACCCTCACTTGTGGTCCAATATCCTGATATCCACTCGCTTTGAGCGTATACGTGAAACCACACCATTCGTTGTTGGATTTGCTAGTCTCACATGGGGTTGAAGCGACTCCGTCGCCGACATGACGATCTAGAATCGACTGAATGAGATCTCCGTTTGAAGTTCCCATACCTACCCAGAAGGGAGGTGAAACCTGCGAAGGGGAGGTTGCCTAGGTAGAGAAGGTGAGCAAGAGATATGAGAGAGTAGAATGGCGGTAATGGTACCCGGGTAAAATGCTTACCTGTTGGGACGATCAGAGTGCTACTGGCTTCTTTGATGAAGTTTCCATTCCCGGAGACTGGGCCTGTGGAGAATGCTGGGCCGAAAGCGGCGTGGGCGAGGGAGGCATATGCTAGGACTTGCTTGAATGTAGATGGTGCCATGATGAGTTGCGCGGATGCTACTGCTCGATAGTGCAGAGATATGAAGAGTGATCGAGAATGTGAGTAGTGGTATCGAGAATCCTTGTTTGTCGTTCTATCATCATCATCATGATATATACTTGCCTTACCTTGTCTGCCAACAGAGATGTGCCTTCGTATCGTTGCTTGGAGCTCATTCTCAGACGTCCGTATTGCTAGACTAGCTTCTGCTGAAACCATCATCGGAAGGATTGTCGCGTCAATGAGAGCAATGTGTGCGAATAATGGCAGCATGGTCTCCATGGTATCGGTAGCGACGTTGACATCGGACCTATTACATCTGGTGGTCAGGTATGTAATGTTCGGTACAGCTGGGACTAGCGTGGCGATGACCCGCCTGCAGCTTCATATTCACTTCATGTCTCCAGACCCTGATAGACGTCTCCAATGCACCCCACACTGCGACACACGAGGAAGCTCCCCAATATCAATGTGCAGATCTGCGAGATATTAGAAGTGCTTGGAACTCCATACTTCGTCTAGACTTTGCTGCATATTGGCTAAGCTGAAACATCACCGTTGTGACAGGTGCGATAACCTCGTGTCAAGCAGTATAGCATCATAGCACCCTCATCTACATCACAACAACCCTCCGGTCATCTCAGAAGAGACCTCGCACGAACCTGATAGGCCAAGTGGAAAGTCCTTGATTCTTCTTCTGAGCCTCCTCTGCAATAGCCCTCAACTCATCAATATCCATTCTCATTCCACTCGTAACATCCATTTCTTCAACACTGATATACCATTTCCCACTCCTATGCTTCCACAACTTCCAAATAGCATACAGTCCAAAGATGAAAGGTGCTGCGAGATATGATTCGAAGAACGCTTCTGCATTTGGCGAACCCCCGATAGGCCAGACGGCAGTATAGAACGTCGCCACCATGCAGAGGACATTCATGAAGATGCCGATGTATGAGCCGAAAGTCCCGAAGCAAGCTCTGAAGGGTAGTTGGTCGAGAGTATGTCCTTGATGTAACCAACCAGCGCGGAAGCGTATGTGAGAGAGGCAGATCGTGCCCCAGATGAAGAAGTTCGCCAAACCTCCCAGTGCAAGAAGCCAATTAAAGAATTGCGGTCCACCTTTCGTAGCTTCATTCGCAAAAGCTAGCAATCCAAAAAGCAACTGGATAATAATGCTCCAAATCGGTCTTCCATGTTTATCGATATACACCAGAAATTTCGGAGCCATGCCTTCTGCTGCCAGAGCTTGTAGCGTTCGAGTTGATCCAAAAGTCGCGCTATTAGCGACTGAGAGGACGGAGAGGCAGATCACGACGTTGAAGACGGAGGGCAGACCTTTGATTCCTGCTAGGACCATGGCGTAGACGAATGGTGAGGCTTTTGTGTTTGCGCCGTGGGAGTTTAGGAGAATGTCGCTGTCAGAGGGCACGATGAGGCCGAGGATGAAGAGGTTGACGACATAGAAGAATGTTATGCGCCAGAAGACTTGGCGGGTTGCCTATTGGAAGTGTTCGTGTGAGTTCGATTTGATTGATGGGAGAGAAAGAAGACATACCTGAGGAATCGACTTCAGAGGATTACTAGCCTCTGCAGCAGCAAGTCCAGATAATTCTGTTCCTCCAAAAGCAAAAGAAGCAGTCACAAAGACCGAACAGAATCCTTTGAATCCATGTCGGAAAGCTCCCGGATCATGCCAATATCTCGCGCCGATATATCCTCGATCATCAGTAGGCACTCCACCACAATTGATTACTATCCCCAAAATAATGAATCCCGTACATGCCAAGATCTTGATCATTGATAACACAAACTCCACTTCACCATATCCTCTCACGCCAAAGAACTGCACTGTCGACAATGCTACGAGAAACACTGTAATCCAAACTCCAATGTTTATATCTGCTGCCGAGGGCCAGAAAGCTATGGTAAGACTTGCTGCTGTGATTTCGAAGGGCAGGATCGCTAGCCAGCCGATCGCGTAGTCCCAGCCTATGGCGAAGCCCCATGAGGGATCGACGAAGCGCACTGCGTAGGTGAAGAAAGCTCCATTGACGGGAAACATTACGCCGAGTTCGGCGAGGGCTTGCATTGTGAGGAAGAGTTGGAGGCCGATGATCTGTGACGTGTTGGCTTAGAAGTGGCGATAATTGGTGTTGTATTGCTTGCTTGCTTACCATGAATCCGAGGACGAGTGATGCTGGACCACCGGATTGTAAGGCTGAACCTGAGCCTACGAAGAGACCGGCTCCGATTGCGCCGCCTGGATGGTTTGTGTCAGAGGTGAAGCTGCTGCGTTGTCGCATTGCTCTCAGCAAGCTAAGAGTCAAAATTGTTGCATACCTATTGCGATCATCTGCATGTGCCTTCCTTCGAGCTTGCGATGAAGCGCGTTGTTCTCAGCCACTGCTCCGGTGCCATTTTCCACTGAGCCAGATCTGTCGATAATCTGGACATCTTTCTCGTCTATCTTGTAATCTGGAGGGGGTCCTTTGTGATCGGATGCTTCGGCGTTCGCCATACTGTCTTCAGAACGCGTTACGACTCGAAAGTAAAAGGAATAGCGAAGCTATCACTGTACCTAGCCCGCCATGTTATACTCACTCATCTGCTATCGATGCAGTGCTGGGTGTGTTGTGAGGTAGGGGTGCCATGCGCAACCTAATCAATTGTGGGACCTCTCGCCTGCTCTGGATCACTATCTCCGACATGGGTCTTGCATGCTATTTCAAGCTATGTCGAGCACCGGTAGTTGGTGAAAGCAGCTGTATCCAAGCTTGCTTCGCCACCTCACGTAGCTGGTCCTACTCTTCTGCCCGTGGAATTGCACTCGCCAAACAGAAAAACCATCTATCCACACTGCGACCAGTCTCCCAAGGTACCTGCGCCACTATCCTGCAAAGCATATCCTGTGCGAGATTGGTAATGTTATACCGTAGCATACCAATACCGTCCACATATCTGATGTGACGATATGCTCGCGTCTCGGTAGCGTACTCCAGTTTCATCGTTTGAATACGGATAGGTGGCTGGCAGACGAACATTCTGTGACAGGAAGCGTATAGTGGCGCCACCAGCAGATCGATCTCCAGCTTCGAGGCGGTCTCACGAGTCGGTCGAGGGTGCTGCAACTGGGCAGGGTTGACTGTGTCAACAAGAAGCGGGTTGAACACGACACCGCCAATGTAAGCGCTTTGCGGAATCTGGAAAGTATTAGCAACAATTCATCTCCATGTCCGACAGAACCTGTGTCAAAGCACTTCTGTGGATTGCTAGATGTACTGCCAACTCGAGAAAAGGCACTTACATGACCAAAGAGAGGCAGCTGCGCCAAGTGCGGACCAAGCTGGAGGACGCGGACATCTCTGTCGGGTGAGTTGGCATCTCCCGGTGCCATAAACAGGGCACGTTGGATCGATATGGAGGTATCGATGGTATTTTCCAATGTGCGGCATACCCCCATCGCCAGAAGGAGGTCTTGAGTCGGCAATCTCAGCAAGATAGCCTCGAGCAACTCAGTAGTATTGAACACCATCCTCAGAGCAGGGCCGGGACTAGGGCTTGCGAACATATCAGCGAATAGCTCTTACTAAATGAGGGAAAAGGCGCTTACTCGGAATTGCTGCAGCTGGAGCAGCTATCTGCCCAGGAGTGTTGGCCGCCATCCTAGAACTACATCTTTGATCAGCATGTGGTCGATCTTCCGGATGGCACGTCCTTGTAGGAATAAGGTGGTGGACTCACAGCTGGGTCGGATGTAGGTATAATGGAGGATCGCGAGAAGCAAGTCGAGTTTCGAGGAGTGTGGACTTCAGCAGCAAACGACCAAGTGTCTTGGCAGTGCATGTGAAAATCACGTGTCTTGTCGCCGCTCTCAGCTCTGCTCTGCTCGACCTAAGGTGCTCTCATCCGTATACTTTCCATCAGTGCTTTGCATATGGGAAACATATTGATGTATATACAGGACTTGCAGTCATCGACACACGCATTGCTGGAACGAAGCAGCTTTGAGATCGAGCGTACATGTTTTCTAGGCACTCTCGTGCTGTTTGCACTGTAAAAAGGCCAAGCAACAATGCAACAACTCATGCGAGTCCAGGACGGCCCGTGACGCATAACAGTCGCAATCATGACTGGACATTGCTGCTGGGTTGCGGTAGAAAAGGCATAACGATCGCAGGACTCGATGCTTTCCGGAAGCCGAGTCGCCTGTTATGCTTTTCTGTCAATGGGTCGACGGTTCTCTTGCAGAACTTTTGTCCCCGTCTCTTCAGGCACAAGGGCGTCTTCTTCTTCGCTATGGCCATATTGTCGGCAATTCTTGTGTTGGTCTATGACTCTCCACCTTGTCTAGGGCCTGTGTCGTCTCGATGTGCTCTCCGCAACGTAAACAATGGCCAGTTCGTATGGCGCAAGTACGTAGTGGACAACGAGGCACAATAATGTCTGTTGATGGTAGGATGGAAAGAGGCAGCGTCAGAACGTGAGGTTTGTCATCTTCAAAGCGCCAAGACGGCCCATCGCTGTCAACTTCAAGTTGATCTGCCTGCGAATTTCTTCCTCCTTACACATCCTATGCATGGATGCATGAACGCCTCTCGGTAGAGAAGAGAACGTCTGATTTGGGTACTGCGCCAGTAATATCGACAAGGTAGCAAGCATGAGGTTCAATAGGTTCCACAGGCGTCTGCTCATTGTGGCATACATACAGAGCATCAAACATTATTACTGAAGCGACTGAACACAGGAGCTGGACCCAATCGGTACGACTTGTATGTTCTGGTCGTGAGAAGTATCAAAGTCATCCATTATGCCTCTTTCAGCAATTTGATTGATAAGTATACATTCGAGCGAGCCTTTTCTGCTCCACTCTTCGCGCTGTGCAGTATGTACTTTCACTACACTTCCATGGTGCGCATACGCTATGAGAGAGAAGCATTGGTATCATCGTGAAAAGAAACGAAAAAGCAAAGTAGTAAGTACACTCCATCATGCCATCTTCTCTCGCAATTGGACGTCCGAGTTCTCGCGTCTATGCTGGATCCTCATTGCGTGGTCGAGTCGCACAGTGTGGAGATCTGGTGGCCTCGAAAGTAAGTTTCTCTGATTCTCCTTAAGAAACTTTCATTGCTGACTCTGTGAGCAGAGTGACTTGGTCGCCATTCATCTCCGGAGATGCTATACCGGGACGCCCTGTGTGGCTGTAGTGCCATTTGGATACGTCTGATGGCTCAGCAGCGGTTGGGAGGGCTGTACCAGTGAGGCCGGCGTAGTCGAGTTCGTCATTTGCATAGGCATGCCGCCTGGAGGGTGGTTGTTCCCAATCATGCGTTCCCGCTCCGCCTTTTCTGCCTCAATCTTCTCCTTCTCAGCCTTGGTGATGCGCGGCTTTCTTGGAGCGCCAGGAACCTTACCCCCTCTGCTACCACGTCCACGTGCAGGTGCACTGGGGTCTTTCGTCTTCTCCGCTGCAGGAGCAGTAGCTGCAGAAGCACCACCTCTACCGCGTCCGCGACCTCGGCCACCACCTCTGCCACGGCCGGATGGTGCAGAAGATTCCACGTTTGCAGTCGTCCCATCCGGGACCAGCTTGCCAGAGTAGACGAAGAAGCCGTCCTTAGCGACTGCTGCCTTCTCCTGCCATGCCAGTTCCGTGTCATCAATGAAATCATCCTCCTTGTCGTACTCTTCCACCTTTTTCCTCTTCTTTGGCTTGGTCTCGTCAGCGCCAGTAGCAGACTTTCCCTCGTCCATGCCGCCCATCTCAACATTGCTGTCTCCTTCCATATCTGACATCAAATCGACAGACATATCGTCAGCCGATCCTCCTTCCAGCTTGTTCTGTGCAGCAGCAACCTGTAGTAGCTTTGCACGATGTGCTGCAGCACGGGGATTGATCGCGTCTTGCCCATACTTCTTGAAGATCTCCTGCGCGATATTGACAGTATTACCACCATCTCTGTTCAGCTCAATTCGAATTTCGATGTTCGGGCCTCGACTGTCATTCTCCTGTTTGGCTCCTGGCCCGCCGAACAGATTATTGCTAGCAAGCAGCCCAGTCCCGGCAGCTTTCGGCGAAGCAGCTTTCTTCTCCTTTGGCTGCACTTGCGGCGTGGGTGCTGAGGACGATGACTTTGAAGGTTGGGCCTTGACAGGATCACATTTTGGAGGATCGACATCCATGTGACCATCCATTGCTGGTATTGGTTGCGGCTGTGGAGGTGCCTGTGTGAATTGCTGTAAAGTGGCTGGCTGAGAAGGTAATATTGGCGCAGCTCGAGGAGGCGTGGGTGAATGCTGTGCAGACCCGACAAAGCCAGGCTGTTGAGGCGCATGCATTGTTGTTTGTACACTATACGACAATGGCGCCGAAGTCTTGCTTGGGTGATCGATAAGGCTATGGATAGAAGGCGAGGCTGAAGCTCGATTGATGTGAGGTGATGCCTGTGCTGAGTGAACGCCGTTTGCTGTCAACGATGGCGGCGGCGGTGCTGACTCCATAATTGAGCCTCGTATGGGGTCGAAGTTCTGACCACTTGAGATCGGACGTGGTGTCGGTGGTTTTGATGGAGGCGGTAGACTATCTCGTACCATGATATCTGGTTGTTGTCGCTGCAAAGGTTGTGATGGTAGGATGTGTTGTGGTGCGCTGGCTGGAAGACCAGGTGTTTGGAATTGGTTGACCATCTCTGTGAGGGTCGACTGACGAGGGCCCGCGCTTGCATCTGGTGCAATGGCGACAGGCTCCTTCTTCTGCCTCTTGCGTGGTGCTGGTGCAGAGCCATCTTCGTTCTTGACTTTGGGCTCCCTCGGCTTACGAGGTTTCTTCTCCTTTGGCTTATCATCTTTGCCTTCGACTTTGGGTTCTTTAGGCTTAGTAGTACGCACTCTCTTAGGCTTGACAGGCACTTCTGCAGGTGTGGGTGTTGTAGACGGTATGGTATGCAAAGGAGCGGGAACTGCCGAAGCCGAATGTGCAACAACACCTTCACCAAATGTGGAGGAACCAGGAAAGGAAGCGCGGCTGGCAACGCGAATTTCGTCTAATGCGACGTTTTGCGGGGACTGCACTGAAGACAGGGACGAGCTGTCGCTTGCAGCGTCATCATCGACTCCCGAAGGCATGTTCATGGCGTTGTATGTCGAATGTTGACAAAATACGCCAAGAAGATGGTATGGAACAGTATTAGGCAGACGTGCAGTATTGCAGGGCGAACATGCGTTGTGCAGCATCGATTTGTTGCTGTATCGTAGGCTGTTCAGGGTGCGGCGTTCAGGGCTCCATCTCCATAAGTTGTAATCGGGCCAATGAGCTTCCGGCTTCAGAACGTCGCGTTTTCGAGAAGCAACGACGACAACACTTTTCGCTGGATATGGAGCGACAGCGTGGCGGTAGAGCGCCTATGATATGTGTGATAGGAGCGTCGTGTTGTTGCAGTGCGAATCCGTGCCTTGATGGGTATTGTCCGATGGAGAAGAGCGGTATTTTTGATGAAAACCAGTATAGCAGCGGCTGCGTGTACGTAGATTGCAAAGAAAGTGGAAAGAAAAGGGCGAGAGGTTTGCTGTGTTGCGAAGTTGAGTGCCATAAGGAAAGCCGCGGGCAGGGACCATTCACGAGTTTCCAGGACGCCAACCTACCAAAGCGACACCTCAGAACTGCAATGCTGGAGCGCGGGGCAGCACGGCCGACGGAAGGGAAAGTGACTGTGTCAGAAGGACGAACTGAGCCAGCAACGTGTCGCCGGGCTTGTGTGATCGATGTGCTAACCGAAAAGCTACTCTTTTGAGCTCCATATTTCTATCACTGTTGCTTGCTATAGGGGTATGTCATACTACTATCTTTGCGGTCCGAGATGTTACTATTACCTGTCACATTGAACTCCATACGCATCGTTGTTACAGCATAATCGGCGACTCGTGCGGACTGTCGTTGTAGCCGGCTGTTGCGAGGTGCGAGTGAGAAGGGGGCGTGCCAAGTTGGTGCATCTTGCAACCCCATCTGGGCCACCATCGGTAGAGAACTGCAACCACCACATATAGCAAATGTTCCAGGAGAAGAGATCTGGTCAGTAAGTACCCTTCACTGCAGTATTACTGCCAATTCCAGCTGTGTGTGGTGTTCACTTAACGATGCTCGAGGTCGAAGTTCGGAAATAGAACGAGGGAGCTCCACTTATCTTAAGGCTGCTCCCGCTCCGTTCCTGCCTGTCGGATCTTGATCTGCCATGACGCGCTAGTCGTTCCATCCTTCTCTTTGCAGAACACAAAATACACATCATGTTTCGAGGTCAAAAAGTCGAGCTCGATTTGGGGTCAGAGAGCGAAGATGACAAGCCTCAAAAGCCCAGCGTCTTGCCAGGAGCATTCGTTGGAGATGTCTTGGAGCGTACCCCTGCCGCACCAAAGCCACCAAGTGCGCCGATACTGAAGAGCAAAAGTGGCTTTCCCGGTCATCAGAAGCGCAATGTGGTGAGCAGGTTCAAGCAGCAGAGAGATGCGCCAGCAGTGACATCTCCACGTCCGCAAGAGTCAACAGCGGCTCCCACTCAGGATGATGAGGCGCCAAGTGGCAAGTCAAAAACTTGGGAAGAAGAGGAAAAGGAGCGGATAGACCAAGAAAACAGGCAGAAGCTTGCTGGAATGTCCGCTGAAGAGATTGAGGAAGAACGCCGAGAACTAATGAATCAGTTCAGCCCAGCTCTACTGCAAAGACTTCTCGCACGAGGAAATGTGGCTAGTGGAAGTGAAGAATCGGATCTTTCACAACTGCCTGGCGAGAACCGAGAACCACGAAGTACGCAAACTTCGCTCGAAGAGTCAGATATTTCACAACTACCTGGTGATATCAGAGAACGACCGGACACGAGGCCGCTACCAGCGAAAGACGCTGTGCACATACATGTGCCCGATGTGTCAGAGAGAAAGAAGCCAGCTAAGTCTGTTGCTTTTGCCGATGAGCCTGAATTCGAGGATGCGGACACAGTGGAAGGGAATGAATTTCAGCATGAAGAGGCTCTACCAAATGACGGCGTCCACTTCCCTCGTCCGGATCAACCGCCTTCACTGGACCCATCCTCGGAGACCTTCTTGGAAGACCTGCATCAGAAGTACTTTCCGTCATTACCTGCAGACCCAGATAAACTCGAGTGGATGCAATCGGCCTCAGCTAAGAACACTTACGATCCTTCAGCAAGTGCTCTGAACGCTGGTGACGTTCGCTTCTCATTCAAGGGTGAGCTGATACCGCCCAGCAAAGCCAATGAGATCCCAGTCACGCTAGGTCTACATCACCACGGAGATGCACCAGAAGCAGCGGGTTACACAATCGCCGAGTTAGCACATCTTGCTCGCTCCAGCTATGCGGCCCAGAGATGCATAGCTTTCCAGACACTTGGGCGCATCCTTTACAAGCTCAGTAAAGGCGAGTTTGGAGATCCAGGCGAGCCTGAACACATGCTGGAAGGTGATGTTGTAGAGGGGCCGGAAGACACGTTCGGAGAGCTCGCCAGAGGCTTGTGGAGAGAAGTGGAAAGACTACAAGTCATTCAGATCCTCGTAGATGAAAGCGAGGGAAGAGGTGTAGATGGCAGCAAGCATTTGAGCGCCAAAGCCTACGCTACAGAAGCAGTATGGCTGTGGCGAAAAGGCGGCGGCAGACGGTGGGATGCGAAGTAGCTTCATCTCATATACTCTATGATACTACTACAGTGTTGGCTTCTCAGTCAAAGCCCACTTCCCATCATCATCATTCCTTTGTCTAATCTTACCATCCTTCTCCAGCTTCTTCAAGACCTGCTTCAGACTCCCCTCAGCCGGTAGCCAGTACTGTTCAGGATACTTCCCATATATGACCTTCACCATTTCCATACTTCCCCACCACTCATCCTCGCTTTCCGAACTCTGCTTCCCCAACAATTCCAAAGCCTCCGTTTCCCTCTGTTTCCTATGCTTGATATACTCCTCAATCTTCTCCACTCCATTCTGAATCACAACTCCATGACTAGGATACGCTCTTCCACCAAACTGCTTCTTCATGCGGTCAAGCGAGCTCATATATGCACTTAGATCCTCGAACACCGCAGTTCCATGTCCCAAGACGTTATCTCCTGTGAACATAGCATCTTCTTCTTCGAGTACAAATGCCATATGATCTGTTGTATGGCCTGGTGAGTGCACAGCTTTTAGCTTCGCGCCTTCGACCTCAAACACATGTCCATCATCGAAACCAGTTTGTTCAGGATCGGGATCATGTTTCCATATCTCGACTCCAGGTTGAAGTTCTTTGACATGTTCGACCCCACCGACGTGATCTGGATGCCAGTGTGTCAAAATGACAGCTTCAAGACTCGCGTTTTCTTCTTGTAGGACTTTCGCCAGACTTTCTTTCCATACAGGTTTTCCTTCGGCGGTATCTAGAAGTAATCTCTTCGAGCCTGTGCCGATGAGATGGGTGTTTGTGCCTTGCAATGTGAACTTGGAAGGGTTGCCGCCTAGGATTCTGATGACCCTCGGAGACAATCTTTCGATGTCTGGTATGTGCGGTAGTTCTTCCATGTTGGTTTGAGTATAGGGTCTTCTTTGCAGGTGTCTTGATATTCGTAATGTGCTTGAGCTTGTGAGTTTGGCGCGAATTGATGATCTTGGGCCGTGTCTACACAATATCATGAAGCTGTAGCGTGGTTCGATGAGCAGATCGGCTACTTTAGACTTTGCTTGGAGTTCTGATGAAGTGAATGGAAGGTGATGGTGCAATTTAGCCGAGGCTTGCGATTTGCGGAGCCAGTCAGCGCCAAGGCATATGTCAGGAATGTAGTAGAGTTGTTGAGATGAGTTCTGTATCTAGCTCTATACTGTCCATCTAGCTCTATAATGTCCATCACTCCATCACAGTATGGGCGTTCGGATCGTTTCATGTCTCTGAAAGCGTGATCTCCAGCAATCGCGCTCTGCATGTGCCTTTTCTGCATGTGCCTTTGGCACCTTGGCTCCCAGACGTGCAGGGAGGTATGAGCTGCCTGGATGCCTTTTGCACTTCCAACTTCGTGGCCAGGAGCAGGTTCATTTTCTGCTCGAGGTCTACGTCCCAGCTTCGCTGCGTCGATACCGGCGGTGCAACCATTGCTCCCTCCTAGAAGATCTTAACGGGCGTTGGGATCAGATCTGGATGACTCCGGTAGTTGACGATGAGTCTTACCCGAACTACGTATGGCAGAGCTTTCTTTGCCCGCCAGAGGATGGATCTCTGTAACATGCTCGCTAAGGCATTTGCCTTCTCTTACGTGAACACTGGCCCAAGCTGATATATGTCTCCGACAATGCAGACAAGCTTGTGGCATCGTTGACAGACCAGAGCGACCAACGTTCTGCGATGCTTCTTCGATCCGGTCTCTTGTTTCAACTACTGCCAGGTCCGCGATCGAGTTGGCGCGGCGTTTCTTGGATAGCACAGATATACAGCTGATTCTCTGTTACGTGACCTTATTCCACACAACTATGTCAGCACAGTTCTCACAGTTTCTGCTAAGTATAATTGGAATTTGTCCACCTACACCCCAAGGGGGAGAGTATCTCCATTTCGGAGAAGCTATTTGTTGACTGATACGTCTGCGCACACACGCGCGTGGCTAGCAGACGATCTGAGAAACATTCGCTTGTTTCCGTCTAGGTACAGGAGGAGAGGAGTATACAAAATCGTGGTAACGGGTATAGCTGAGTTGATGAACGCAACGAAGTAGCTCTCCTGCTGAAAACTTATACAGCGTTCTTGATTGCTAGCCTGGTTTGCCTTCTATGTAGAAGAGTCTAGCAGTATCTTGCACCTTCTCTACTGCGGCTTGTACGTGCCAAGTCTTGCTAGAATGTCAGCCATATTCGGAGGTCCAGGGGGCATGCCAGCCGGCGGCTGTGGGCGTTGCTGAGGCGGAGCCTGCGGATGTGGCTGTTGTGGTGGATAGTTCTGCTGAGGTGGAGGATATCCAGGCTGTGAAGGCGTACCGTACGGGTTCGGTCCACGTGCTTGAGGCGTGCTGGTGCTCAGACTCGATAGCAAGTTCTGCAAATTGCTTGGATCTGTCCTGCCAGCTTGATAGCCAGGAGGATAGCCTGGGGGTGGTGCGTTCGTAGGTGGAGCATTGTATGCGGCTTGGGGCTGTACATAGCTCGGAGGATATGCAGCAGGTGGCGCACCGTACTGTGCGGGCGTAGGAGGCTGCTGGTATGTGTGTGGCGGAGCTTGTGCGGGAGTGCCATAATGAGCAGGAGGTGCACCATACGCGCCAGCACTCGGTGGTGGTTGTGCGAGGCTGTTGCGCTCTCGCACCACCAGTTCAGCGCATATTGGAGGATCCAGGTTGTCGTACTCCTCAAATTGCACGTCTCTGCCTGAAGATCCTCGCTTGAAGATGGTCAGGCCAATCTTGCCAGTGTCTTGATTCATCCTCCTCAATTTGCAGATCGCGAGAACACCTTCGACCACCTGTCGCTTGACCACAGCCTCCTCGTTCAATCGTGGAGAGATGGTGAGGACATCGACTCGAACTCCTCGTGACGCAAAGGCCTTCTCGACCCACGACAAAAAGTCGCGCTCAAGCCCTTCCAGAGCAATGATCTGCACTTCCGGCACGTCTCTCGGCTCACGCCTAGGTAGAGGCAAGTCGTCATGATCTGGTGACCGATGTGGCCCATTTTCTCGACTTCTGTTGTCTCTGCCATAGCCAGGGGACCTGGATCTTGTACGGTATCTGTCATCCTGCCTCCTGCCATAGTCGCGTGGTGAAGGTGAACGTTGTCCGTAATTGTTTCTCCCACCATCTCTACCTTCTCTTACACGTCCTTGGCGATCGTTGCGACCTCGATTGTCGTAGGCAGGAGAGCGCGAGCGTTGACGACGATTCTGGTTTTGGTTCTGCTGCTGGTTACGAGGTGGCTTCTGAGGCTTACTAACTTCGAGATCTGTAGAAGTCAGTGCATGCTAATACGATCTGCCTTCAACATGGAACTCACGAATGCGCTTGTCGCGTATCTGCCGGCCCTGTTCTACATTGAGAGCTCTCATGCAATCCTCCACCCTCAGAAATTGGACGAATCCGTAAGCCTGTTTGATAGAGATCTGTGCGATCTCGCCGTAATGGTGAAAGACATGGAAGATATCGCGCTTGGTCACCTTCTCACTGGAAAGATTACCTGGCACACTTATTAGTGTGGTCCAGATCACAGGCATTGATTGAACTTACCAACGAAGAGTCGTGATCCGGAGGGAAATTGATCCCATCGCGCCTCGTTCACATATCTTCTCTCCTCATTCATGAAGTAGTCATACTTTCGCTGCGTATCCGCTGTCCAAGGTCTGTCTTCGGTTCCTGCGAGTGGTGACTCTCCTCCCATAGCACTGATGGCTCTACCAGGCGAGAACTGCTGGCTCTGGGACACTGGAGTAGATACTGGAAAGTTCGCTGACACTGGAGTGTGCTGGCTCTGGTAGCCTCCCTGCCCATGTAGTGCTTGCGGAGGGTGCGCTCCTACAGGTGGCACAACGGCGTGACTCTGCGGACTTGCAACATTGCCAGCACTGTTCGAGTGGGGGTGGGAATGGACAGCTGGCGTAGACGCATGTGGATGATAGTCGCGGATGTGTTGTGAGTGGGCATAAGCTGAATTGATGAGCGGCTGGTCTTGGGGGGGAGGACGCGGTGGGAGCCCAGTGGGCGATGCAGCTACTGCTGCTAGCGAAGATGAAGCATCTGTTTGAGATCGCAACGGGAGCTGCGCAACCGTCGCAGGTGGACCATTGTCCGCAGGCGTTGCACTCGCTGAGGGCGCAATAGAACCCGATAGCTGGTCCAGTAGAGCCTGGATATTGACTGTGCCGGCAGCAGGCTTGGATTCAGACTGCTCTGACTTCATCTCATGTGACTGCAAGGCATTGGAAGACTGCGTGGGCTCAGCAGTAGTAGTGCTAGCGTCTTGGGAGGACACTTCATTGGCAGACGGGGCATCAGACTTGGTCTCGACCTGGACATGAGAATTCGCGTTATGTGAGATACCATTGGAAATCGTGGTAGATTGAGCTTCAGCTCCATTTGCAGCTGTCTCAGTGCTATGTGAGGTGTCGATCCCACTCTGCGTGGTGCCTTCGGCCTGCTGCATTTCGTCGTCGCCTCCAGTTGAGAATGGCGAAGGTGCGTCGTTGTTTTGTTCTGCTGGATCACGCCATGCTCCAGGTCTCAGTTCGGTGTTGTGCATGGCAGCATTGCTCATATGCGGCTCAGCTTGATTGAATCCAACATCCATCATCTTGTCCAGGACAGGAATGGAAGTTGGCTGTGGGAAGTGTAAAGGCTTGGGTGAAGCGGGTGAGAGCAAGGCAGGTTCACTGCGTAGCCAGGCTTCTTCGGGAGGTTCTGGTGATGTATTTCCAGAGTCGTAGGTGGTCATCGGGTCAATTGCGCATCCTAAGCGCTGTGGTAGAAACGGACTGAGAGCATGGCATAGTTAGGTGGGGAGAGTGGAATATGTGGGCAACTGGTATCACTGCGTGTGGGCTTGATGTGGTGGAGGATGCAAGACAATTCACAAGCAAACGAGCATGCCAGTGGTTTGCTTTGAGCGACCGTGAGACACGTAGAGGTGGCCGGATCAGGTAGTGATGTGTGAATTACCTCGAGAGAAAGTGAAGTCGTTTGTGGTCAGATTGAGCTTCTGCGAAGTGGCGGGTGGACTGGCGTAGGCGAGAACGAGGCCAGGCGGGGAAAAGCGGGCAACGTGATAGACTGTGTGCTGATGGAATTCGAAGCTGGAGTGTGGGAGATGCGCTTGTTGATGAAAGTCGTGATGGACGTTGTCGTTGCGATAGAAAACTCGTTGAAGTCGCGATTGCTTCTCGCGGGCGGGCGCCAAGAACGGCGGAAGGCAGGCGCGATCCGATACCGGCAGCCATACCCCTCTTCTCTTCTCTCTTCTTCACGCTCGTGCAGACCATGTTTTTGTTCATGGCAGTCGAGGCACATCGAACGTAGCCCATCGGGCAGATCTGTAAACGACGTGACGCGAGGAGTCGTAGTATGACCACAAGTGAAGATCTGGCTTTAGCTGACTCCGACCATCCCGGCATACGCCTATACGCACTATACGCTCTCACACCACCAAGAGCCTACTGCCGCCACGAAGCAGCGTTCGATCAAGCACGAGTCTTGGGGGTGACCTTCAGCGCGCCTTGCTCAGACGAGCAGCAAGCATGGCATCTGCACACGCTGCACGCAATATCTCAGCTGTAGAGTCTACTGATGTCGAGCATCGCACAAGCTGTGAATCTGCTACGAAGAGAGGCATCTAATAGCGAGCTTCCACCCGCAATTTCTGGCTACAACTGCATGCGCTGCATGGGCTCGATGTCTGTTCTTCGTAATCGTGAAAGATACAACGAAGGCTAGCTCACGAGGCAGGCACATGTGACATCCAACAGCTGTCGAGCTCCGAGTGTAGCCACTTCGCTCGTAGGTATGTGCTTACCGCTACTCCATTGGCGAGCTGACTATCCGCAAAGTAGAAGGAGAAACTTCACTCTTGTGGCGTTGGGGCTTGCAGGACCGCGGGGAGATCGCTGACACAACAGAATCGCCCCCCGATGTGTTACAAAGCTGGCCCCCCGATGTGTTACAAAGCTGGCAATATGATCGATCACATACTGAATCTTGCGATGCCTCCATTGCGGTGCCCGTGGGTGCACACCTCAGCTGCTACCAAGTCCTTCGGCTTGCGGGAACAGGGCTGCAGCTTGCGAAATCTATGTATAGATGGTGCCGTGAATTGTTCGAAGAAGGACCGAAGACCAGCCCAAAGGCAACATGGACATAAGGGCCGGTCATGACAGTCGCTGTGTCAAGTAGGCAAAAAGACAAGCGTTCTCTCGGGAACCACTCCATCACTCATTACTCACCCGACGAGGCCATTACTAGAATGGCTTTGCTGGGCGAATTTGTCTAAAGCCTCAGAACGCGCCTTACCGCAACGATTTCTACAAGCACTTCCGACCTACGAACCGAAAACAACACTTACCCTACACAATGCGTCTCTCCATCCTCGCCTCAGCGCTCTTCAGTCTCACGGCGCTCGCCAGTCCGGTCGAACTCACAAAGGTACGACGACACAACATTCCATCTCAACATTCAGAAAAGACTAACGAGTCTCGACTTTCATCAGCGTCGAGACTGTAACAGGGCCTATGCCATCGCATGCTGTTCTTGCGGTCTCGCGTGGAATGCTGTTGGGACCTGTCCTAGCACATCACTCTATGATGCAGGATGTGATTGCGTTGCGGCACCTGAGCCGGGATATTGTGGCGGGTCCTAGGGACGTGGTAGGGGAACAGAATAGGCTGATGAGAGAAGCGTGTACTAGCGGGAGGCATGTCTGATCGTTCTCAGGAACATGGACAACGAGAAGTATTTGATGTGATATAGAAGGTAGAACCTCGATTGCAATCACTCCTCAAAAGCTCGTTTGGCCACATGAATGGTCCTCAGACAAAAAGAACAAGGTCATGAAGTAGCAAAACAATCGCCCTCGCCATGGGCTATGCAAGACAGACCCCAATAAGACAATTGTCTTATGACCTGTTAGGACTTCTCTATGAATGTATCAAGCAACAGCTATACCATCGACGTACTGACTGAGCCACGAAGGCTTTAGACGACTGTTAAGATCAGCAGTAAGGAGGTCGTATATGAATGCTACTAGAACGCCAAGGACACTAGAACGCCAAGGACATATCAGCATGAAGGACAAGAAGCAAAAGAGGCATGGGCGAGGCAAAACAATCGCATGTAGCCTACGCTGATAGTGCTACTTACCGAGACGTCACGACTTTTGGTCGTTATGTGTGCGCAAGTGCGCAAGAAAGTTCAAGCATCAGCTTTGCTAAAGACTTACTGTGGTTCCGCTAGACCATTGACGACTGTTGAAGTGAGCTGCAAGTGGTTTTCGTATGATACCTCATCACAGCTACTACGACAGAATATGAACTAGCGTCTTCTTGCAGTTATTGTGCTCATTCAGATTCACTTCAACATCTAACAACTCCCACTCAAAGCACAAGTTGCGTTCCTGATCAACCCAGTCACAGGATCCCTCCCTCCGAAAGCATTCTTGATAGCGACCATCGTAGTCAGAACCGTAAAACCTTCCTCCAACGGCTCGGGACTAGCAGAATACATTTTCCCAATCATATTCCCCACACTTTCCAAACTCGTCTCATCAGCCGGGACTCTCCAACCCTCATTGTACGGCAACCTTTCCTGCTCGAAGAACACTTTCACATAATCCTTTGGCGCTACACCAGATGTTGGATCACCCATTGTGGAGAGGAAGAGAGCGTTTTCGCCGTAGGACAGGATGAATTCTCGTAGACCGTATTGGAAGCTTGGGTTTCGGCTCTGACTATCAAGGGTTCGAGAATATTTTGCTTGAGCTTGCGTTGGGATGTCGAAATCACTCTTATTAGCATAGAAAGCGAGGATGGAGTCGAAGATGGTCTGGTTGAAAGGTTGTTGATTTCCGAAGAAAGTATCTTGTCGGGAGATTGAGGCGTCGTGTTCGATTGGGAAGTTGTGCTGTACAACATCACTCAAATCCCAACTCGCACTCAGCGGATTCTTCGTAGCAAGGAAAGCTCCAGTCCAGAGAACTGTTGTGAAATCTTCGGCGATGTTGAGGGCGCGTTTGAAACCGCTTACGGCCATGGGGAGAGTTACGCCTTTGCCGTTGTGTGGGAGAAAGCCACTGGTGCTCGTCAATGATGGACTCTTTCGTCCTGTCTTTGTGCATGACTCTTACTGGTTGGCTAGTGAATTGAGCGCCGGGCAAGGTGCTCTCACATCTCCAGGTCCTGGTGCTGACCACGTCTCAAAACTGCCTTGTGTAGGTTGTGGTGCTAATTGTGGTAGTGCTGTCGTCAGGCTTAGCAGACTAGCCAGAATCAACGTGTACGACATGTTGCTGAGTTGCTCTTTGGTATAGCCTCTCCATTTTGTAACAAAGCTGGCAACCTGGCTGTTATGTAGTTGGAATGCTTGATGTAGTGCTGTCGATCACGACCGAGGCTCCTTGTAGTATGCGTCTTGGTAGTCCCTGGCGGCCGAACTCTAAGATGTGACATCCACTCACGAATCAGCATCGATCAGTTCTTGCTGATCTGCTTGGGTCGCATGCAAGCCACGAGTTGCTAAGTTATGCATGCAGTCAAATGCTCCTTCGAACGTCCAAACCATGAAAAGTGCCGCGGGCGTAGAACAGCTATGGAAGCTCGACCTGCCAGGTTAAGCCAAGCAGTAGTCAGTGGCGGCCTGCTCATTCTTGCTTGCGCGACCGCACTTCGTACAAGACTCTCTCGGCTTCGGGGAAGCAAAGAGGTAAAGGCATGCTTGGTGCGTGAAAGGCTTTGCCAGAGCAAGACGTAGTAATGCGTGTTTTGGTGTGTGTCCAGTGATCGATATAGAGCTCCGTCTCCTTCTCAACCCGATGAAAGCACCTCGTCCTCCTTCGTAGCATTGTAATGAAGCTGATGTGCTTACGCTGAAAGGTCTGAGTGTTCAGGCAGTAAGTGCGCTCCACCATTATGATCTGCGACTGCCATGTTGTAGAGGCAAGAACAAGTGGTCTGAGAAGGAGCGCCTTACACGGAGGCAGATAGGTAGAGCTGTGCTACCAGGTGCAACTTGTCTATTCGCATGTCAGCAAGTCTTTGAACAGAGATACTTGCTGAAGAAAAGAAAATGCATGGTATCTCATGATGCACGTAACCTAGTAACACCCGCTCAAAAAAGGAGACCTCTCGCTCGTGAGAGCTTCTTTACACTGCACACTTCTGTCTCGAAATTCCTGTCGATAGTCGCGTTTCAGCCTATATCAAAACCTTCCACTCAACCTCGAAAACCTGCTCTGCTTAGGCTGTTGCACCTCCAACATAACCGAATCCCTGCTAACAGCAAAGTTACCCTTAGCCATCATAGTTCGGTACTCCATGAGCTCGGCGTTGTGCTTTTCCCACTCTGCCTCGTGTAGAGCAGCTTCCGCTCTCCCAGCTTTACGTTGTCGAATGCAGTAAAAGGTGAAAGCAATGAGTCCAATCGCAAGAGATCCGAGGACACCTGCTGCGATTCCAATCTTGGCTCCTGTTGAAAGGCCGTCCCATTTCTTAACAGCAGACTCGGTAGTCGTGAGTTTGTGCATCTCCTTGTAAGCTTCCGATTCGCCATCGACGACTTTGATGCTGGAGTACGAGCCTGTGTGGTCGCCATAGCTGTATGAGCTGGAGTTTGTCGTTCCATCGACTATTCGGATCGATTGGAGTGTCATGACGAATGGCGCATTGTTCCAGCTTGGCTTTCCTCCGGCCCACTCCACAGTACCTTCTGCTTCAGAGCAGCCTCCACACCATGCGCCGAATTGTATGCGACTGGGCGTTTGAGGGTATTTCCCTGCCTCCTCGTAGGGAACTGTGCGTACGATGTTTCCGTTAATGTAGTAATCAATCTTCTCCTGCGTCCAATCGATGGTGTAGTTGTGGAAATCGTCTTGAGGTCCGGTGCTCATTGTTGGATATTCGGAGTTGTATTGCGATAGGTTGCCCCAGCCGTAGTCTGTCATTCATCAATCAATCAGCATTTATCCTGTCCACTCCAATAGATTGTTATACTCACAGTTATTCGAAGCAGTCGTATGATTCCCACCCTTCATCTCCCAATCAATCTCATCCAAATTATCACTCAACGTAATAATTGTACTGATAATCCCCGTTCCTTTCGCAGCTTTGAAGATAACCTCAACAGTCCCCCAAAAGATGTAGAAGTTACTCTTCACAGTCACCGAATCTCCCTTCGAAGCCAAAGCAAGCTCTGCGCCATCATCGCCAAAGCTGATGAGTGATTTCCCAGCCGTGACATTCCAGAATCTCTGATCGAACTCTTCTTGAGTCTTGTTATATGTTTCGGTGAATGTTGTGCCCAAGGCTGGATTGGCAGGACATGTTGAGTTGTTCGGATTGCAGTCGGTGAAGGTCTGTGCGAGTGAAGTCGCGACAAGCAGCGAGATGCTTGCAAGGCGGAGGAGAGACATGGTTCGGTACATATTGGGCGTGTCTTAGATGTTGTGCAAGGTAAGCAAGCAAGTAAGCAATTAGTGAGTGGCGTTACTGTTATCCGACCAGCGGATTCAAAGAGTGACTGTGGGGGTGAGGTTCTGTCGTAGAGACTGTCGTTTGCGTGAGAAGGACTGTGTGAAGTGATGAGAAGAGGAAGAGTCTGTTCTTCGTTACGGAGCGTTGCGCAAAGACCTCCTGGCGCGAAGCAGGGGTGGTAGCTTTGCCATTAAGCTCACGCGATTCGTTCGCGACGAAGATTAGGCTCGCCTAGATCTGCAGGAACATATGCACGAAGAGACTAGTGTCACACCTTATCTGTGGTATAGAAGAGAAAACGCGTCGTCCTGCTGTGCTCGTTGAGTTCGAGCAGACCACCTTTCGTGCTACATACACTCTTTGGATGCGTAGACCGACCTCCAAATCCAACACCGGAGGAGGATCATGTTCGCTGAAGCCGTGCAAATCTATTCAAGTCCACTCTTATCCACTGACTAGCTGGGGTATCGGAAATCATGCATGAAGTCTTTCGAAATACGAATGGCCGAGATAGCCGACCATGTGCGTTACACGAGACCGTCCGGCCCGAGCATTGGAATGTGCTTCAGATGTTCAGCTGACCGCGAGCTTTTTCAATGATGATGCGGGCAAAAGTAGGTGTGTTGGAGGTGGACTGCACAACCGATGCGCGTCCAGCGCCACACGAGAGTGATCGAGACATGCACGCACAGCCAAATCCAAGGAGCAGTTATAACGCAGCTACGTGATGGAAACAGCATTGCGAGCCCGCGCGATGCAAAGCTTCGAAGCAATCGTTTCGATCATTGCGTCGTGCGGTCTCGAGAAGGCATGTCCATCATGTAGTTGCGTCGCAACTGCTATTTGGATTTGAGTGTGCGTGCATGTCTCGATCGCCCCTCCGCAGGGCTAGCTTCCAGCAGCAGCCCTCGTGTACATCTCTTAGCATTGCTGTTCAGAGGCTGCTGGAAGTCAGCGCAAAGACTTGCTCACGGCCCTCCTTCGTCGTAAAAATGGCATGCCATGTTTGTAGGCACGAGTCTTCGTCCATGCAATGAGGGTCCGCAGTCATATGTGTATAGACTGAACTTATGTGCTGCGGCCAAGAGTGATCGGTCCCAAGAAGAGGTCTCTTCAGCTCTAGCACGGGACACACTGCATGTGCGTTTGTGCTTGCTGCGAGACATGCCTAACATCCAGTCGGCTATTCGTTCGTCGTTTCCGATCCTGTCCTCTTCTTCTAGTAGCACTGCGCAGATGAGCGCGTGTTGAGCAATAGCGACAGTAGCGCTGACGATCCAGACATGATATGAGCATCTCGTTGAGGTGGAAGGAAGGATATGAGCACAATCAAGCTTCAATCTCCTTCCGTACTCTCAACTGCAGCTAGACATGCCTTCCGCACAGTCTCAACACCCTTCACACCCTGCCACTTATCCAGCACTTTCTCCACCTTCTCCAACTCCTCATACGCGCCATCATCATTCCCATCTCTCTTCATCTGTGCAATCCTCTCCGCACTCTCCAGAACCCACCTCACAGCCTCCTGCTGCTTCCTCTTATCCCCTCCCACGCCTCCTTGCGAACTCCTCATCTCCCTCTTCAGCCCCGCCGCAGTCTCAGCAATATGTCCAATCGCAGGCCCCAGCGTCGTAGTCCCCGGCATCATAGGGTCCATCTTCTCCCTCATGAAACGAATAGTATCCGTTGCAGTAATCAACTTGCTATAATTATCATAGACAAGCGCCTTCTTCTCTCCATCGAGATTCCTGATATCAGAAACTAGACCTGCTTCGATTCGTAGGACACCATATAAGTCTTCTGAGGAGAGGAGGTTTTGGACATATTGATCCGGGTCGAAGCCGGGTTTGTCGAGTTCGGATTCTTGATCGGGGTCGAGAGTGGGTGTGAGAGGTCCTCCTGCTGTTGTTGTTGCTGCTTCTTGTTGGGCTTTGAGGTTGTAGTAGTCTCGTAGAGCTGTTCGGTTGCGGCGGAGGGAGCCTCGTTCTGCTGCTTGGGAGGTGGTTTTGGAGGTTGTGGACGTGATTGTGTCGATTGAGGTGCGGCGGGAGGAGAGCGAGATGGACGGTCGGGGCGATGCTATCGACATCTCTTTCTTTTCCCCTCAGTAGTGTACTGTTACAGAGTGGTGGAGGAGCAGGCAGATGTAAGTGCCAAGGCTTGTTGTCTCGACCTAGGTATTTACTTCGAATTCTCTTTCTCTTTCTTCTCTTCCACAACATCAACAACAACAAGATGTGAAGGACCCACGATGCCGCCAGCGACGACTGCTGACGCTGCTGCAACTGCAATCCGCACATACCTCACCTCCAAGTCCATCCCACCAACGGCACAATGGCTGCAGTCCTACAAACCTTCCATCAAACTCGCGACTCCGCTCATCGTCCAGCAAAAGTCCGCCGAGTCGCGTCTTCTCTCCACGGACTTCACCTCCACGCTCCAGACCACCGCATCTTCTTGCTTTCCCGCTGGCATAGCAAGCCCAGAAGTCCAAGAGCTGCGCGTCCCTGGTCCTGTTCCCGTTCAGATCCTCGACATTGAAGATATTGGCCGCAGCAAATGGAGTCAAGTCGAAGCCATCGAGATGGAAGAACGAGGCGAGATGCGCAAGGGTCATGAAGTCATTCGAGTCGTTGCTGATGAGGAAGACAACACTGACATGAACCCGCCTGCAAACTCTGCTGAGAAAGGTGGGCCGCACAAGCTCTTGTTGCAGGACGCTCGAGGCACCAAGGCATATGCGTTCGAGATGGACAAGATTGAGAAGGTCGATGTCAGTATGGCTATTGGAGCTAAGCTTGTTTTGAGAGACTTCACTGTCTCGAGAGGTGTCATCATGATCGGACCTGGCAATGTTGAGGTGCTGGGTGGGAAGGTCGAGACGTGGGACAAGAAGTGGAGAGAAGATCGCAAGAACGTCTTGAAGGCGAAAGCCGGCTGGACAGAAGGCATGGGCTTTGGCATGAATGCTGGGTGAAGTCCCACTCCCTCTCTACAGCCTTCTCACAACTTGCGATTCATCTCGTGCACGAATTCACTGGATGCTGGTCACAGAAACAGGTATGCCACACCCCCTTCTACTCCATCTGCCCCTCCGACATGATTAGCAACTGTTTCATGCACCACTCATAATGGCTCCGTCTTCGCCTTCGGGTTTTGACATGAGCTACGTTTGATGAGAAACAAACTACACCAAATTTGTATGATCTCGATACAAACAAAGCACTTGCATCATCATTACCTCGTCCAGGACTCTATGCTAACGAGAAGATGCAGGAATGACAGATATAACGCTGCAATACGTGAACACAACCAGCCTATGCCACTTTAGCTGGCACGTTATCATTACCCTTCGCTGCCTTCTTCGACTTGCGGTCCTCGAGCCACTTCTTCACAGGATTCTGCTTCTTCTGGGGCTCTTCACGGGTTGCGATATTGTACCCGGGCGGTCCAAGAGGTGCCTCATATTGGCCATGATACTTGTCCGTCGTGTCGCCCTCTGGTTCGATGGACGATATTGGTCCGCCGATTCCTGTGTACTGAATAGTGCCGCCAGAACCTGGTGTCACATACTTCTTCTCTTCGGCGAAGGCTCTCATCGACTCAAGCCGCTCCTCGTCGGTCATCTCATCGACACTCTTGTGTCTCACCGCTGAAGCGGCCGGTTGCGAAGACATGACAATAGCTGATATCTGCTATCTCAGGCTAAACATCGTAAGCGTGCCTGCCAAGCTCGCGTGGCTTCACGGACTCTATTTACCTTCCAGAAAGGTGCTAGACTTCAAGTGGCTTCTTCGATGAACCAGACTTCGGCGATCTCTGCAGGTTTGACGTCGTTTTGTGTTCTTCTCGTGTTAGGACGCTGATCAAAAGCTGGGCATCGACCAGTATTGCAATATGTAGAGCAAAGCTGCCACTTCAAGCCGTCTCTGATGACGCTCCATCCTTCCAAAGCCGACTTCCGAAGCTGTTCAGAGACACGTGCGAGATGCTGCGCTCACAATTGTCGGTCTGGAGAACGTGCTCCCGACCAATGAGTATGCAAGATCTGATCACTACCGGCGACCACTACCAAGTCCGTCAATTGAGCCGCAATCTTTATGCAGGTCCGAACCTTCGAAGCTTGAGCTCGACAAGCAAAGACGTCAACAAGCTTGACCCAATGCTTAAGAAGTATATCTAGGTATCACTTCTCATTCTTCTTCTTTATTCTCATCTCTCTTTGCACACTCTCAAGATGCGTCTCTTTACTCTGGCTGCCACTGCGGCAGTCTGCTCACAGGCTTCTGCACTCAACATTCTACTCGGCAACGATGATGGGTTCGCCTCAGCCCAGATCCGCGAGACCTACAGACTACTCAAAGCAGCAGGCCACAATGTTGTGATTGTATCCGAAGCAGACAACCAGTCAGGCCAAGGTGGACGAGCAGTCTTCACCAACAACGCCTCACTCGCTCAGAACTCCGAGTATGGAATCATCAAAGCTGGAGCACCTTCAATAGGCAGAGATCCAATAGGTAAGAAGCCTATACACCACAACTTTACACCATTCTGCCGGCACTAACATACCTCCTCTTCTTCAGACCAAAATATCTGGTACTACAACGGAACCCCCGCAGCAACAGCCTTCGTAGGCCTCGACTACGTCCTCCCCAACTTCACCAATTTCAAAAACGGCGAACCAGACCTCGTAGTCGCTGGTCCCAACTTCGGTCTCAACTTAGGCCCATTCCTCTACACACTGTCCGGCACAGCAGGTTACACATACTCCTCCATAGGACGCGGCTACCCAGCAATTGCATTTTCAGGAGGTAACAGCGAACAACGTTCTTATCAATGGATTAACAAGACTACGGCTTCAGGCCATCCAGACCCTGCTACGATTCAAGGACAATTGGCTGTTAAGGTTGTGGAGGCGTTGATGAATAACACGAAACCGGGACAAAGACTTCTGCCTTTGGGATATGGGATTAGTGTGAATACGCCATTCATCACATCCCTCACGAACGCTTCCTGCGTAGATCCTACTTTTGTCCAAACCCGCTTGACCGGCGGCGCAGACTACGATCTTGCAGTCTACAACGCAACTTCCAAACTCTTCACGTACGCGAACACTGTCCCTGCTGGTGGGAATCAGTGTATCAATGGTGATTGTTCGCTGCCCGGAGAGACTGATATCTTGTCTAAGGGTTGCCAGGCGAGTATTAGTGTTTTTACGGTGGATTATGATGCTCCGCTTGGGAAATCTCAAGAGGATGTTAGACATAAGTTCGATTGTATTGCGCCGTATAAGGGACCGGGGAAGGGGAAGGGAGGTGGTGGGTATGGGAAGCGAGATGCCGCTGCACTTGAGGGGGAGAGGGAAGCTAGGAGGTGGTGGAGTGCGAGGTGGAATTATGAGGAGTAGATACGGTTACGAAGACGGGATGCAGGTACGCTGAGGATCGAAGACTTTGATTTTCGAGGGATCGCTCACCGCTCTCTCAAGAAGGTTGAACACAGGCAAAAAGACGGCAAAAATAGTCGCTTTCTGGCCATGCTCGCCAGTTTTACGACATATCAGCCAACGGGTACGACTAATATCGTGATTATCGGTTGAAGGTGCACGTTTTCACGCATCAGCTTTGCTGACGACTTACTTGTGGACCGCTAGACCATTGACGACTGTTGAGAAGTGAAGATTTCTGGTAGAGTATAACTGTCCACGGAAGATCCAAAAAGAGGCAAAAGGAAAGCAAAAACAATCGCTCTTCGGCCGAATCTTCGTGGCATTGAAGCAAGTCCAATTACGAACTGTGTTGTCGTTAGTCTACATGTGCCAGTGCACGGTTTCAAGCATCAGCTATGCTGACGACTCACTGTGGTTCCGTTAGACCATTGACGACTGATGAGGAGGAAGTATTTTTGACGACATATGACTGTCCACAGCAGACACAAGGGAGAGTGGCAAAAGAGGCAAAAGGGAAGCAAAACAATCGCCCTTCGGCAGGCATGGCTATGCTACTCACTGCATACTTCAATAACTACGTACTTACTTGTCGTTAGTCCGTTTCAGCCAATGCACGATTTTCAAGCATTAGCTAAGCTGACGACTTACTGTAGTTCCGCTAGACCAATAACGACTGTTGAGGAGTAAGGATTGCTGGTAACAGATGACTGTCCACAGAAGATCTGAGAAAGAGCAGTAAAACAATCGCTCTTTGGCTGAGTCTTCGCAAAGAGGATCCGGACAGTCCAACTCCACAGTCCACAGCGTGCAGAAGATGCGGATTGAAATGGAAATTGATAGGTGCCTCTCTCGCCACTACGAACGTCCAGGTGCCTCCGCATGATCGGGCATCCTCGAGGTATGCGGTCAATCTTTGGAAGGTCTCTCTAAAGACCGAATGAATAGGTAAGACGCTCTGTCCGTCGACGCAGCAGCCTGGACCTCCTGCGCTAACGGAGATGGCTTGAACCTGGTCACAAGTTGCTGACATTTGACCTCTGCAGCACTTCAGAGTGAAAGTCAATGGAACGGTAATGTAGTTGTGTCTTATGCAAGGTCTTATGCGTGGACTGTGGACTGCGGGACTGGACTGTCCGGATCTTCTTTGGAGTCTTCGTGGCTTCCATTTTTCGATGCGATTTCTCACAGTGACTTGACTCGGACAGCACTTCCTCTCTTATTCTCGGCATGAGATGGCGGTAGTGGATGAAGGAGGCTAATGCTAAGATGGTGGAGATAGGTGTTAGTAGTGATGGTAAGAAGATCTGGGAGATTGAGATAGTGGGAGGTGGTGAGTGTTGAGCTTCCACAAAAAATGGTGTGGTGGCCAACAATATTGGCTGTCAACTTTAAGTACCTGTAGAGCACTGTGCAATATTTCAACGACATCTGCTGTCGAGCTTGTGCATGTGCGAAGTGTCGCTATGCGATCAGTGCCTCGACTTGCATAACTTACTCACTCTCTGCCGGAGTTTCCGCGTGTTCCGTATTGTCTTCTCCGCAACTCGAACAGTCCCAACGATCCCCAGCTTCCGACGTGTTGTCCGCGTCTTTGCACGACAAGCCTTCTCCACTTTCGAGCAAAGAGTTGCGCTCTCTTGAATTGAGCCAGAGCTGCTCATGTTTCTCGTCGCGAGCGCAGTAATAGCTTTCATTCCGGAGATGCTCCCACTCGTAATTCTGTATTTCCGCTCCGTGCAGGGACATCTGCAGACCGCCGAGCCGGGCGAGTTGCTCGTCCTTCTGGTCAACGATCCAATTCCTGAGTAAGCGCAGCTCTCGCAAGCTCGATGTTATCCCTTTCAGAAACTCAAGCATGGCATCACACTCGATTGCCCAGCCTTTTAGATTTAGATGTCCGAGAAGTGGGAAGTGTATCGAGAAGAGTAGCAACCGTAGGCAAGCCTTTCCATTTGCTCTGTCCGCCATGATCAGCGAATCCGGGAGGTGCGTTGACTCCGACATGAGGTCGACCGCTCCGAGTTCCAGATGCGTCAGCGTCGTGGCGGCAGACATGAGAATGGTTCGTGCCACTAATTTGTCGATATGATCGAGTAGAAGGGCTTCGTCCTCGCCATCATCGTCATATACTTCGTCCGGCTCAGCGTCAAGATAGCCTTCCATGTAGCCAATGTTTGTCCATATGGGCAAGTCCAGAGTTCGCAGATCTCGTACACTCGAGCGCAAAGTGTTGAGCGCGTTGATTTTTGTTGGAATCTGCGTGGACAGGTGGAAACCCGGCCTGGCATTTTCGATGTCGCGGGACTCGCCAACCGGTGGCGCGAAAGGATTGGCGCCAACGCTGAGATGATACAGTCTACGCTCGGACATACCAACATACATTAGAGTACTCTCCAGGTTGCTCCATCGAACGGCCGGGTCGAAATCCAGGGTCAAAGGCGCCACGACATCGCCGAATTGCCTCGCGCAACAACTATCATAGTCCTCTCCATCCTTGGCGAGAACGCGAAAGTCGGCAAATGTGAGTCGTTGGAGGCGTGGACCCAAGGCTAAAATTTGCGGTATCACATCGTGTCCGATGAGTTCGCCTACGCAAAGACCCCGGCTGTCAACAAGCCTCTGCGTGTAAATGGCGTAACTGAGATTGATTAAGGCATCGTGTGATAGTTCCTCGTCTCCAGGCTGCTGCAATAGTTGAGAATCGTGCTTCGAGATCCGCTGCCTTAAAGCGCAATATCGAGACGCTAAGCCAGAAGTTGCGAGACCGGAGAGGGATGGGTTGCAAGATATTGGAAGTCAATCCTCGTACTCCGACCTGGGGATCTCGTAGTATTGACTCGCATCAAAGACAAGCTCGGTAACGTGATTTCGGAAGTATGGATGCTCCATCACATCGTACAGCTTCTCGATGGTGTTCGTTTGATTGGCGAATACGACTCTGGTGATCAAAAATGGTGAGCTGAGCTCCTTGAATGCGTGGCAGACGAGACCTGGGATAATTAGCAAATGTCTGTGAAGTGACGTGGGTCTCGGTGACCTATTGGGCGGAGCTCTAGTAGCTGGGGTGCGTTCGATGCGCCGATGTACTTACGGCATGAGCTGATATCTTTGCGCTCCGTCACAAAGGTAAAGATTCGAGTAAGCATTTCTGGTGGGAGTCCAGCAATCGGTCCTGTGGTGACCATGTTTACAGCGGACTGAGTTGGTGACTGCAGCGGAAGACCCAAACCCAGTGCAGGAGTGGCCATGCTGATGGTTGATGAGTCGTCTGGCACAACTGCGTGCTTCGTGGTTGGACTGTCAATTCTGCGAAAAGTCGTACTTGAAGAACGAAGGAAAGTTGTCGACGTGTGAGGTCGAGCTTTGTAATACTTGCCGCGTGTGAGAGAATCTGTGCTGTCGCAACTCGCTGATGTTGTGTGCACAGTCGACGTTGTGAAGTGAAGAAGAGGAAGAAGAGGGAACCTAGTTGAACGCGTCCAAAGATAAGATCTCTTGGCTCGCTTATCTTAGCGCCGATCTCGCTTCAAGCAGAAACACCTCTAATGTGCTCAGTCTATCACTTCAGTCTTCTCTCCATCTACGACTACATCTCTTGGACACAGCTGCTGCTGGTACGATGAGCGTCTCCAGCACTCTCAATGATCCTGATCACCCGCCACTATAGCGCTCTCTTCGCCGCCACCCACAACAGCATCTCAATACCATCGATATCGACGACGTCATCGAGTCGAAGCACACGAGCGAGCACACGCCCAGCAGCATGTCGTGCCAGTGGATATGCCACCATTACAGGTGATGCGAGCGACAGTAGAGCGCAGCCAGAGCGGCGAGAAATAGAACACAAATGGCCTGAAACGCCCAAAGGCCACGCCAATCCTACACCATACCAGATCTTCAATATGAAGCACGATGGGAAATACTCCAAAGCAGGATATTATAAGCTCGTAAAGATCTACCATCCAGATCTTCATGTCCATAGTGTTGGCAGCACTCGCGGGTATAATGATATATCCCACGCCACCAAGACCGAGCGTTACCGTCTCATCGTAGCGGCGCATACAATCCTGTCGGATCCTGTGAAACGAAGTGCCTATGACCGCTTCGGAGCAGGCTGGAACGGCAAAGCAGAAGTTGGCGGCAGAGAAACTTGGTCACAACCTTCTCCTTTCCACCCAGCTGGCCCATTCAGCCAAAGCTGGCACGACCCATCAGACCCAGTATGGCAAAACGCAACATGGGAAGATTGGGAACGTTATCACGACAACAAAGCCAATCCGACCAAGAAAGCTCCAGTGTACATGAAGAACTCCTACTTCCTGGCTGTGGTTATCGCTTTATCAATCATCGGTAGTAGTCTCAATGTGAATCGAGCGAAGGATAATGGGACGTATATTGTCGAAGCCAGAGATCTCGTACATGATCGTGCGAGCAAGAATCTGAGACAGGTGAAGAAGGAAGTTCAGGGACTCACGAGTCGACAGGATCGGATAGACTTCTTTATAAGACAGAGGGAGGCGAGTATGGGCGGGAGTGTGCAGGACTACCAGACGTTGAGGGAGGAGAGGGCGAGTAGGTTATTGAAGGATCGTGAGGTCTGTTCTAGTGAGGAGGTCAAGGAGAGGGAGGTGAATGCTACTTGAGGTCGCGTGCCGAATCTGAACATCACACGCGCGTCTGAACAATCACTATGAACAGGCCTGTCATCCGAGTAAATCCTGATGTCGGTGGAGGGGTGCATTCAACGCCCTCGATTGGACGATTCGCGAAACGTACCTGCTACATCAGCTTCTCAATATACTGTGTCCGCAACAATAATCACAAGAACTCCGGCATTCGGCTGACCGCCTGAGAGAACACCGTGTTCAGGCAGTCTGACAAGCGCCATTCTGCCACTTAAGCAGTCAGGTAACAAGCCTGAGAAATGCTCGTCAAGCACGCTCGTGTGTCTGATTGCCTGCAGCTGGAAAATTGGGAGTGAGCTGTGGTTAGTGCCTATGCAGAATCCGAATATGCGACGTTTTCAAAATATCGTTAATCCGGTCTTGGGAGACTGGACCTCACGGTCTTCGTCGATCGGCCTACAACCTTCTAAACATTAAGGCATAAGCAAATTCCATAGTATGGCCCCATCGAAAGACCCGACCGATAGCCTACGACATCATTGTCTCGTCCTGGAAATTTCGGGCAACCCTAAGCATTTCGAAGGTCGACTTTGCCGTTGTCTAGCCGGAGGCACCTGTTGCGCTGCCAGCTCTTCTTCTTCGTAGTTCTTCAGCTAGACTTGGTAGAATGTGGCAGATATAGATCGATCTATGAGGCTATGTAGTCCCACATTCCTGTGAAAGTCGTTCCTCTGTTTTACTTATCTATATCGACGGAAACGGAAGGGGCCACGGAGCTGCCACCGACGTCGATCGAAGCTGCCATTTAGACTTCACCCTGGATCGCGCCTCCCAGCTCTTTGACAGCCTGGACTCTTGCATCTTGGTTCTGCCGTCTACTAGCAGGTGCTGCACAGCACAGCACATGGAAGCACGCTAGGAGATTGAACGTGAGGTATGCAAACGTTTTGTCGGGTCCTTGTAAACTCCTTCTATCATACAGTATACACAACAACAACCACTACCACATCACTCGATCCTATCAGCACCAGCACATATCAATAGTGACAACCTACTATTGTGGTGCATGCAGTACAGCCATGACTCGCACCCTACTAGACTGATAGATAGGCCTCCATCGGCGGGCGCCCATCATGGCCCATACCGAGCAACAACCTCGATTCCGACTGCGAACGGAAAATGCACGGCAGCGAGACGTGTGGAGAAATCTGCATCCATGGGCGAAGGAGTATCATCCAGCATTGCTCCTCAGCCCGCACATCTTCCCCGTCGACCACGATCAGCCCATAGCTCCTCCCGCGCCATGTCCCGACACCGCCCTCGTAGCATTCGCTCAGCTCGTGGCCCTCCGCCTGCATGCACGACGATGTCTCATCACACTAAGCTCCAGCGACATCGATTATGTCCTGACCGAAGCCACCAAGACGATGAGTCTGCAGTATGAATTTGTCGAGGATGTGCGAGATACGCCATGGTTGGGAACGTGCAGTTATCTCAGCGATGATGGGCTGAACAAGTCAGCGATGGATAGGTGGAGGCGAGCGCGACAAGTCCGCGATGCGCCTCCCGAGCCAGATCATTTCTATACAGAGGGCTGCTCGCCACACTGGCAAATCATCAGCGATGTTCGTGCTGCCGAAGACCTTGCACAGCGCGCCTTTGTACGGCGCAGCAAGCATTTACGCTTCTATGCCGCTATCCCACTGCGTAGTGGTAGTGGATCGGTTATTGGCAGCCTGGCGATCCTGGATGATATTCCCCGACACGGAATCAGCGCCATGGAAATGTCGTATCTTGAGGATGTTGCAGACACTATCACGCAGCATCTCAATGCCACTGTTGTACGCTTACAGCGTCAGCGGAGTGAGCGGATGGTGCAAAGCTTAGGCTTATTCAACAACGGCAAATCCAGCCTCCGGCATTGGTGGTTGAAGCAAGAAGCGACCCGCATGTCCGTTGCTGGCAGGCACAATGCTCAAAGGTTGACGAAAGGCGAGCGCACAATAGCTGCAAATCATGAATTCGGTCTCAAGGCAGGTGGATCGTCGTCTGACCAAGATAGGAGCTCGGCCAGCGAGAAGCTTGAGAGATATAGCTCGGAAACAGGAGAAGAGCTTGATCTGCCTTCCCCAGCCAGCGCAGCCAATACTCGCGCGACAGCTGAAAGAGGTACTGCCCACATCTCGTCGCGGGACTTTGCATCAAGCGCAAGGATGCCGCCTTATCCACACAGGGACAACGATCCCACTCGTCCTAGGCCTGGACGCAAACGCGGCGTGAAGCCAACTTCGCCAGCAGCCGTAACATCAGCGCCTGGCAAATCGCACCTCAATGTACCCGAGGGCGAGGACTTTGATCTAGGGTTGTTCTCAGCTCGCACCTATGCTAGAGCCAGCAATCTGATGAGGGAAGCTATCGGCGCTGAAGGCGTTGTCTTTGCAGACGTGAGCATACATTCTGGCGGGACCAGAGGCGGCAAGTACGATGCAGGCAGCGCCAATGATCGTTTCGTACAGCGTCTCACGAGCGATGGCGACACGTCAGATACGGCAGCCAGCAAGATGTGTAACCTGCATGCATTCTCATCGAAAGAGGCTTCGAGCATCACCAACTCCACCAGACTGGCGTCAGGCTTCGAGATGCCAGAAGATTTATTGTCTCAATTGATTCGACGATATCCGAATGGTCACATATTCAACTTCGAGGCTAATGGTACCTATTGTACTTCTTCCGGCGGCGATGAGTCCACTTCTGGGGTAGGTGACACTAGTGGAGGCAATTCTCTCTCGGATGGTAACAAAAGGAAGAAGCAACGCGGACCAAGATTCGGGAAACGACTGCCAGAGATTATGCCCAATGCCAAATCCATCGCGTTTTATCCGATCTGGAATGAGATTCAAGATCGATCCACTTCGTGCGCTTTCGTCTGGAGCGTCTCGCCATTCCAATACTACGATCCCGTTGAGACTATCACGTACCTGGCATCTTGGAGTCATTCGATACTGGCAGAATTGGGACGATTGGAGACTATCGCTTCGGACAAGGCGAAGGGCTCTTTCATCTCTTCGGTGTCGCATGAATTGAGATCACCGCTGCATGGTGTGCTGGCTGGAGTCGAGTTCCTCATCGAGAGCGAGTTGACGACATTTCAGCAAGAAATGGCGAGAACGATCTCTATGGCGGGTCGGACTCTGCTGGATACCGTCAACCATATTCTTGATTATGCCAAGATGAGCAGCTTCACGCGTGCAGAGCGGAGGTCGCGAATTGCTGCTGATGCTGAACGGCAATCTTCTGGCGTGTCCGGAGGAGATAAGAGACCCGACGAGATCGGTGTGACTACCGAATTTGACCTTGCTGATCTGATTGAGGAGGTCGTGGAAACTGTGGTCTCTGCTCATCGTTTCCAGACAAACCCAATCAAGAAGTCCCCGGCGAGCGACATATCAGTCACTGTCAACATTGCTTGGCGCCGAAGCTGGAAAGTGCTAGGCTCTCCCGGTGCTTGGACGAGAGTAGTGCAGAATCTCGTTAGCAATGCTTTGAAGTACACTACGAAAGGAACCATCGCTGTGCGCCTGGACGTTGCAGATGAGCCTACAGCACCTGGACTACACAGTTCAAGCCCATCCTTCGCTGATCGACAAGATATTCGATTCTCGGTGAAAGACACGGGCATTGGCATATCGAAGCAGTTCCTTGAGACTGGTCTATTCACGCCGTTCAAGCAGGAAAACTCGCACTCATCTGGCACGGGATTAGGTCTGAGCATCGTTCAGCAAATCTGTAAAGACATGCGCGCACAATTGCTATTGGAAAGCACATTAGGTAAAGGCACAACAGCATGCGTGGATTTGGGTATAGCGTTCGCGACAGATTCACAAAAGTCGAGCACAGACTCTGCTTTGTCTGCTGTAAAGTCGAACGCGTCAGACCGGGAGCTCAACGTCAGCAAATACCACTGGATTGTGCCTAGCGCGGATGAGGAACTGGATCATGGAGCCCTAGGACAATCTGTTCTCGAGACGGCCAAGGATTGGCTTGACTGCGAGATAACTCAAGGGCCAGCTGTAGCAGGCGCTACTGGAAGTCCTGGACCTATCGTGATTGCCATCACGGAGGACTTACTCTTGCACTGGGCTCATGACGGCCCGCAGATGCTACGCAAAAGAATGGCCAGTCTCAAGCACGCTTCTACGCATGTTCTTGTCTTGGGTTGCTCTCTGCAGAGCGTCTTCTTGGAGCTTCCGCAGGACGACTTACCTTTCATAGCTGTGTTCATTCACCAGCCAGTCGGACCTCGCAAGTTTCTGCGAGCCATTAGTTCTGACAGATCTTCGACGCAGCTTGGGTCTCATACTGGTGAGAAGGGGTCCTGGGACGACCAGGCCACGCCTGTCTCAGGTGGCTCAGGTGCTGGCAGAAGATTGAACCTCGGAAGCATCCCAATGAGTGCATCAAGCAACTACTTCCAAGGTTCGATGCAGGGTTTGGACCTTGGGATCGTTACGCCGAGCGCGAGTCAGACTAGCTATGAGACTCCGTTCACGCCTGACGTGCGCAAGAAAAGTGTCACGAGTGTCGGCGGACGACCGAAATACGCTCGTAGCACAGTGAGCTTCCGATCTACCAACTCACGCAGCGCGTACGGTGACAACAGTGGCGACGATGATGAAGAAGACGATGATGACCGACCTCCACGAAAGATTAAGGACACAGTATTGCTTGTGGAAGACAATCAGATAAATATGAGGGTTCTTGTCATGCTTATGAATAAGCAGAACGTTCCTTATATGTGTGCAAACAACGGGAGAGAGGCTGTCGATATCTTCCGAGCTAATGCTGGGTCATTCTTCCTGATCCTAATGGACATGAACATGGTAAGTCCATCCACTTTGGGCAAATCTCTCACATTCGCTTACATGTCTATAGCCAATCATGAATGGCTTTCACGCTACGGCCAAAATTCGAGAGTATGAACGCAAACGGCGCATACCTCGAGCTTTTGTCGCTGCTTTGACTGGAGTCACGAGTGAGGAAGCCAAGACACAAGCTTTCGCGAGCGGTGTGGATGAGTTTCTAAGTAAACCTGTGCAACTGAAAGAAATGAAGGAATTGGTTGTCAGGGCTAAGGAATTGGTCGGTAAGACGACAGGATCTACAACAGCACCACCGGGAGGGACTATGGCAGCAGCCGCTGCGGCACCGCAGCCTTCACCCTAGGAGGGCTCGAGAAGGAGTTCGATGACTTCAGCTTTACAGAGGCGGCAACTCTCATGGAAGTCAGTGAGCATTGCGAGTATCAGCGAGCATGGAGATGAACAGGACCATTGATTATGATCAGAGATGGTATGCGATGGTGTCAGTCTCGCGATGAATGAGATGTGTACAAAGGATTTGAGCGTGGTGGACACCACAGGGGTATTATTATCAGAGACATCTAGGAACAGAGAAGTATTCCTAATGAACGGCGATTTTTGCACATCACTACACTTACAGGTCTGTGACAGTCATATGCAGCAAGCAAAAGATCAGCGAGGATGACAAAACAATCGCCCTTTTCCATTGGGGTGCGCTTTTATGATTTTGACAGAAGCAGTAATATACTTCTTCGCTCAGCTCAATCCAGGGCACATAAGTCAAGCATCAGCATTGCCAACAACTTACTGACTGAGCCATATTGGCTTGGACGATAGTTGGGAATACCAGGATTGAAAGATATATGAATGTCACAAGCTCGGATCTTGGTACAAAGCAAAATGGTCGATATTGGCGGCAAAAGAAGCGTATTGACAGCAAAACAATCGCCTTTCTCAGCTGCGATTATCGCTATTAGAGACTGATATTCTCAAGAAATGATATCATGCGTATTGCTGTCAAGCATCAGCATTGCTGACGACTTGCTGATTGAGCCAGATTGGCTCAGACGACTGTCGACAGTAGCTGGTTTGAAAGGGTATATGAATGCTCAAGTACGGATCTGAGACAAAAGGTAGGAGAGAGAATAAGGCAAAACAATCGAGCTTGGCTAATGAGCATCGACTTTCTCGCATCTTCGAGAACAAGATCTTCTGCTGTTCTTGCGATAGAGTCAGATTCATGTCGTTGTCCAAGCATCAACATGGTTGACGACCTACTGATTGAGCCATATTGGATTGGACGACTGTTGAAAGCACTGAGATTGCACGCATATATGAATGTCACAACACACTGAAGTCATCATATTAATGGTAAACGTCGAGGGCAAAAACAATCGCCTTCGCGTCTGCAGCCAGACAAAGCTTTCCGCTTACATCAGTTCGGTTTTTGAGCTCGATGTTCGCAAGAGGCTATATAGGTTGTCAAGCATCAGCTTTGCTGACGACTTACTGATTGAGCCATATTGGCTTGGACGAATGTCGAAAATGCCATTTGGAATGGTCATACATGTACCTCCACTCATAGGCTATGAGTGATGGCAAAAGTATATCTGATTCTTATAGAAGCAAAAGAGCAAAACAATCGTTCACTTTCTCGAACGTGGCTAGAAAACTTTACCACACAAATCAGTGAGTCTTGGTTCAGGCAATGCGGTGGCAAGTCCTCAAGCACCAGTATACACTGACGACTTACTGATTGAGCCATGGAGGCTGGAAGACTGTTAAGAATGTTACCAGTGCGATAGTATATGGACTTTCAATCACCGGCACTGATGATGGCAGAAGTATGCCAACGGCAGAGGTTGACAAAGGAAGCAAAACAATCCTTGCATGTCCGTGACATGGCGAATTCCGATCCTGAATCAGTGATCTTGAAAGCATGATCAGGTAATAGCAGTTTGTCACGCATCAGTACATACCGACGACTTACTGATTGAGCCATGGAGGCTGAGAGACTGTTGGGAATGCTGTGCTGGGGATGTTTTATGAAGGCCAACACTACGGCCAACAAGGCTTCGTCAATTTTTCTTTTACTTGCTCCGTAGACAACATTTGCAATAACCTATTGCTATCTTACGTGGACACAGTAGTATCAGTCAACACATTCGGACCGCTAACCACATTCGAATCTCCTCTTCCCAGAGCTGCCAATGCATTGATGAGACCAACCAGCACCGGCTCAAGATTGACTCCGAGCGCGATTGGATTCAACGTCTCGTTTAAGACGGTCGACCTCGTACATCCAGTAGTAGCCGCAGTTCCAGCGAAAGCCTTTTCAATGAATTGGAAAGCGCCAACAAAGCCAAGGATCTCAGTCGTGAAGTGCCCTCCAGCAGCATATGTGACGAAGTCCACACTCGCCCCATTGTTGCACCAGGAGTTTACCAAAGTCGTGGCGTTCGAGTAAGGAATGATTTCGTCAGGTGTGGCGTGGAAAACGTACACTGGAGCGACAGGGGTCTCGTTCTTGTTGACTCCCATGGTCTGCAATGCCAGTACTTCCGCGATCTGAGGCTGATAGTACAGTTGGTTTCCAAGAGACTGGAAATCCGTGGACAGGACAGACTGCTCGAAGAAGTTGAAGAGGTCCGCAATACAGTTCTGGTTTGCGAAATCGAGAGCCGATTGGCCCTTTGGAGTGACGATGCTCGAAATTATTGGATTGAGTGTTGCTCCATATGAGCTTGGCTTGCTAAGACCATCGATGGCTGCAGGAAGAAAGCCGCTGAAAGCTGTGTTGTCGATGAAGAGAGCTGTTCCTGTGAGATTGGCTACGACGCCACCTGCTGCCCAGCCTGAAATGGACAGTTCAGGAGCGTACGATGATTGTAGTTGTGCTGCCCAGCCTGATGCGATTGAGCCTCCAGAGTAGCCATATCCAACGACCTTTGGAGTGGTGGTAGTGAAGCCCAGAGTGGTCTTGAATTTCTGCACAGCACGGATGCTGTCCAATACGAGCATTCCTGCGAGACGACCTGCTCCGAATGCTGCATCTGTGCCTTCGTAGTCTGGAGCAGAGACGATGTAGCCGGAGAGGAGGAAGGCTTCCGCGAGCAGGAACTCTACGTCGGAAATCAAGTCTACTTGAGCAGCAAGCAGTTGGTAGTTGTAGCTGGGGTCACAGATAGGTGCTGCGCCATCGTATGCTGTGTGGAAGGAAACGAAGCGATCGATCTTTGGGTTGAGAGGCTTGAATACTGTGGTCACGGCTGCAATTGCAGAGCCTATAGAATTAATGTGTCAGTAACGAAGACCTCATGAGTTAGGAAGGCGAGGACTCACCATTCGCAGATGTTGTGCGGTAGAGCAGCTGATATGATTGTACTCCAGTGGGAAGCAGTCCGAGGAAGGAGGTCACGACAGTCCGGGTGCGCAAGATTGTGCCAGGCGATTGAGCTTCGAAACCACTTGGAGGCACGTAGAAGGGATCAGTCGCAGGAGTGAGGACTCTCTTCTGATGTGGTGCACCTTGAGTGACTGCGAACGTCAAGGCTAGCAGTGCCAATAACTGTAGGCATTTCTGCCACATCGAAGTCATGGTGAATGGGGAACGAAGTGAGGTACTTCTTCAGGGAAGCCATTTTCTTACCTGTTATATCTTACTGGTTTGCAAATCACCATCGTCGGAGGGTGGTCGACTACTCTGGTTAGACCACCGTTTTGCTTGCGGAGGAGGTGGATCATTCCTGTTCCTGCCTCGCGCTCACGCGATTCTTCCGTTCTCCGCATCGGTAGTCACGCGTCTCCGGAGTCACTCGCACATCTGGTTGCGTTCCACTATGTTCTGCATTAGTGACTATAAGTGAGCAATACTTCCCCAAGTTTATGCTGTTCTGAGGAGCACAATTGGCTCCATCGTTCGAATCTCGGTCTCGTATGGATGTCAGGCACATCTAGTCAGCACTCGAGCATGAGCGTTACTCGATGCGGTACTTGCGTGAAGACAACTTGGTCAAGTCGACGAGAAAGGATGTGATCGACAAGGATACGAAGCATTTTACGAGCAGCGGAGCGGGCCTCAACGTGAAGCTTATTTGCCTCGGCAAGTGAAGTCATTTTGCCCGGCCTGTGACAGCACTTGGCGACATGGTGGAAGATCTTTCTTCCCAAGAAAACATCATCAGCATGGCGAGGGTGAAGCTTCTTCTCATCCGCATCAGCATGCGAAGAAAAGGGCATCATCGTTTACTGCGACGATGACCTCCATCAGACGCCGAGTCCATGCAAGCGATATGTCCTCACTTACACGCTCATACATGTATATCACGACGCACCTCAAGTGGTCATGGTGATGCAAGCATCATTCCTGAACTCTAATCAATGGTATATGTAGATGTAGACGTAGGCTTGACCATCTGCACCTGAGCGCTCCCTCACGACAGACAGATCCTCTTTACTAAGCATTAGATGTCCTTTCTACTCAGAACCCTACCAAGAACAAGTATACAGACTCTGAACAGACGCACCATGACCACCATCTCAGGACGCCAGCCGAGCGCTCAAGAGAAGACCATCATCGATGAAGTCCTATCTCTATACCAATGCAAGCCGACCGACCAATCCTACTCCCACTATCGAGCCGATGCAGTCTTTCACGACCCTGTATCGATAGCCAAGGGAAAGGAGAGCATTATGAGTCAGTTCAATGGAATGCCTAAGTATGGAATTGTCCCTAGTCAACCACAATATGTTCAAGACAGCTGCTGATCGACGTTCATAGACTCTTCGCCCGCTCCGACACCCAAAAGTGCGAACTCCTCGATCCTTCCCAAGCAACCCAACAATCGAAGAACGCTTCCACGCATCAGGGAGAAGGTGGAGCGATTGTGCTCGATCTGACGCAGCATTATGTCTTCAAGGGTGATAAGACTCCTGAGAAGACTCTCAACTCGAAGATCACGTTGAAATTGGATAATGCTGGAATGATCGAACATCATGAGGAAGAGTGGAATCATGAGAAGAACAAGACTGGCGAGGATGGTTTCTTGGGAAAGCTGCAGGAGTGGAGGAAGAAGGCGGATGCTAAGATGGTGGAGATGGGTGTTAGTAGTGATACTAAGAAGATCTAAGGATGATTCAGGTTATGTGAGGTATCGGCTATAAGCACTCTTGTGTCTCTATTGCCCTATCTCCATTCCGACTTACTTAATGGCGACACTAACAAGCTGACAGAAATAGGCAAAAAGGAAGCAAAACAATCGCCCTTAGGCAACACTATGGTCATCGAGAGACGCAACACACCGTGCTGATGTGGTTCGTAGAGCCGAAAGCACAAATTCCAAGCATTAGCTTTGCTGACGACTTACTGTGGTTCCGCTAGACCAATGACGACTGTTGTAGAATGAGAATAACTAATAACATATAGTAGTCCAAAGAACAGCGAAGGAAGCAGTACAAGTCACGACCGCAAGGTCTAGGGGTTAACAATCATACACGGCTTTGGTTCTCCAAATCTTAACAGTTGTCTGAGCCTTCGTGGCTCAGTCAGTAACTCAATGGTATGGCTGTTGCTTGACAGCCGCACATTGCACTAACAAGCTCGAAGGCATAGTCTTCGACTTGGAGAAGTTCTGGGAGATATGGTTCAAGGCGAGGACAATTGTTTTGCTTTTTCTTCATCTTTTGCTTCCTATAGATCCAAGAGCTAGCCTTTTACTCTCAGGAGTAGCAAAGTAGCTTTGATATACAGTGTCATTAGATACATCTTCAACATTCGTCCGCAGCCTTCGTGGCTCAGTCAGTAAGTCGCCAATTCTGCTGGTGCTTGACATATATAGCATTAATCTTCGAAGCGACCACATAGTCGTGCTTTGTGATAGTGATGTGAGATCTTGAGCGAACGCGATTGTTTTGCTATTTCTTTTAGCATACATTGTATAGTTCACTATATACGTACTCATGGGTATCATTCCAAGCATATTTCAAACATATTCCTGACCTTCCACCATTTACCAACTCCCAAGCGGCGTCAAGCGCAAATGCATACCACCCTTCGGCTTCGTAGTAACAACTCCATGAGGAATAACGACCTCATCAGGCTTCTCCAAAGTCATATCAAAGCTGCCCACGAGTGCCGCAACAAGACATCTCAACTCAGCCTTCGCGAAACCCTGTCCAATACAACTTCTTGGTCCATGAAGGAAGGTCAAGATGCTGTAATTCGAAGGCGCACCGCCACTGTTATTCGGTCTCTGCTCTCCAGTCTTCTCATCTGTATCGATCCATCTATAAGGCGTGAAGTCATCCGCGTCAGGACCCCAGGATTCTGGGTTGCGGTTGATAGCCCAAGGCGAGAGGAGGAGTTGTGTGTTGGCTGGGATCCGTTGTCCAAGGAGAGTTGCTGGCTTTGGGTTCGTGCGGATTGTGATGGGGACTGTTGGGTAGAGACGTATAGCTTCGTTGCAGACTCCGTTTAGTAGAGGTGCAGCTTCGAAGACGGCAGCGAGATCCTCATCTGACGAAACCTTGTCTGGTGATGGGATCGTGAAGCGAATCTCCTCGCGAAGGGCTTTTTGGATCTCCGGGTGCTTGGCGATGAGGTAGGCTGTCCATGTCAAGGCTGAAGAGGTTGTTTCGTGACCGGCTGCGAGGAAGGTGAGGAGTTGATCAACGAGTTGCGTATCGGAGAAGTTGTTCGATCGAATGCACAGGGATAAGATATCCTTGTGTGACTCAGACTCAGTCTTCATCATCTCTCGCTTCTCGGCGATGAGTTTGAGGCAGACGTCTGTGAGGGTTTGCACGATATGCTCGCTGCGCTTGTTGAGTTGAAGTGGCAGACTACGGATAAGCTTGGCTGGTCCGAGCAGTTGACTGGCAAAGTAGATTTGCTTCTCGAAAGTGGGTTCCAGTAGCTCTTCGTATACTTGCACAAGTGGATCGTCGCTGTTCTTGAGTGATTGGAAGTCTCGGCCCATAGCTGCCAGACCGATGATGTCGACAGTGACCTTCGTTGCCCAGTGATTGATCTCCACGACTGAGGTCTTACTACCTGACGATTCTGGAGACTCTGCGACTTGTTGACCAATGCCTTGCATCATCTGTACTGATTTGCTCCAGAAGATGGGGTACAGTTCCTTAATGTGTCGGAAGCTGAAGACGGGCATCAAGTTCTTGCGAAGAAACTTGTGCGAGTCTCCCTCAACAATGATCAATCCATCTCCGAGGATGTATCGCAAGAAGTTCCTCAATGGGGCGGGCTTCTCGAACTCATAGGCCTTCGTGACTAGGATCTCCTGGAGTGCTTTCGGGCTGACAACAACCACACGATCGGTGTAGAAGAAGCCACGGAAGTGGAGAAGTCCTTCATTAGGGATTGTCTTCATCCATTTCAAGGCACTGGAACCGGCAGGTTTCTCGAAGATGGTCAAACCATGACCCAGGAGAGGAACGGAGCCCTGCAATTGTCAGTGTTGGACTGTATGTTTTCCCTCGAGACTAAACGCACCTTGAGACCAGGTCCTGGCAGATGCCGTAGAGGTGACACGAAGAATGGATATATGCCGACTCTCCAGATGGCGACAAGTAGGAGTTGTACACCTAGCAGGCGAATGAAAACATAAAGAAGAGCATGCTCAGGTAAGTATTGTGGGAATGTCTTGACAATGCCAAATGTGATGAGCACATTGATTCCCAGACGAATCAACGATGGTGGTACTGCTCCAGACATGTTGGATGACGGATTGTGTTGCGACTCAACTGTATCTTTGTCTATGTCTCGAGAAGAAGTGCGGTCGTCTTAAGGCCTAGATATTCAATGACATCGGCCATCCCTAGCATACACGGCTTCTTCCAGGGGAGGCTTGGAGATGTGTGGGCGGCGATCGTGGCCCAGTCTGGGTGGAGGGATGCCCCGCAAACACCTTCGATTCGTCCAGTAATGTGAGCTGTTTCTTTTTGGTGTCCTCGGCAACTCAGAATAGGCAGCGCAATTGTTTTCTTGGGAAGTTCTTGTCCTTTTCACATGCCAAAAAATGTTCATATATTTGTCTTCTTAGCGATGATGATGTACGGGTGCGAGAGCGACCACATCACCGAGGCAGGCAAGGCAGAAACATTCTCTCAGACGACACTCGTCAGGCGATTCTTGCAGCGAAACATCCTTGAGCGTGCCTGAGGTGTGCTGAGCCTGGTATGCGATGTGATTGTATATCACAATCTCATTGGACGCATCGTTACAGTTGTTGGTGTGCACATGGAGGCTCATCCGACGGAAGCGGACGGCCTTGCTCCACGTCGAGGTTAACGAGAGCTCGGTGCCATCAGTCAGTTCTGTTCGATTCGATGTTGTTCTGACAAGAAGAACAGTCATGCAGACACGCGTTGCAGGTTGATGGAAGAGAGAAGGACGGATGGTCACGAAGCAAAGTGCCGTCTCAGTCGTGACCAGGATCATGATCGTGACAAGGTCATGGCTTGGCGTGCACTTGAAGATTGGTTTGCACGTGGATGCCGGAGGATCACGAGTGAAGTATTCAATCACGATATCATTGAGTGTAAACAGATCTATCGCATAGTCGACAAAAGCCGAACGCCTGGAGGATCCCACGTCACGAACTCCTACATCCTCAACGCGTCCATGCACTTCACAACTTCTCTTTCAATTCTTCCCACGAAGTCCTGGATACCCTTGATGCTCATCAAAGCTGCATCAGCTCTTACGCCAAACACGATGCCCTTCTCACCGGGTCCCACATCCACGAACACCTGATGAGGCTGTAGAAAGCTAGTGTCAAGCGCATCAATCGCTGTACGACCTGGCAAAGCTTCCTTGGATGAGTAGTCAGTGGGAACCCCCACAGCCAATGGCTGGAACAGATCATCCTTTTCTGTCGATCCTGCAAGCGCAGTCTTGTTCCACAACAGGTTGATATAGGCGTTGAAAGGCAGCTGCGTAGCTGTTGGATCGTATGCTTGTACTGCATTCCGCAGACTGCTTTGCTCGAATGGCACGCGCGCACCTAGAAGTTGCTGCAGTGCTTGCAGTGCGACTAGGACATTGCTTTGAAGAGCTGAAGCTATGGTCATTGGGAGCGCATTCACCATAGGCCCGGTGACACGATCGATTCCGCCAAAAGTTGCGCTGCGTCCCAGCTGGTAGAACCCGAACAGCGGGCTGGAAGTGCCTGTCGTGCGAGCCAAGGCACGAGCAAAAGCGAGGAGCACAACATGATGGGGAGAGATCTTGTGGATGGAACAAATGTGCTCGAGATCGGATACACTCGCCAGAGTGCCCTCAGCCATGTGGAAGCTTTGGCTACGGTCTTGCTCGTCTTTGGGCTGCGAGTTGGAAGCAATGATGGCCTTCTGTCCTCCAGCGAGGTGCTCTGCCCAGAACTTGCTCTCTTCATCCTGATCGATGGACTGGATGGTGTAATGGATCAACTCCGAGAAAGATGGAGCAGAGTCAACCTCTTGGTCGTTGTAGAGAGCAGCGAGCTCTACGATCAGACGTGGCATGCTCCATGCATCGTAGAGAGCATGATGGACATATACCATTACAGCATCGCCGTCCTCAGCCTTGATGAGGCGAAGTCTCACTGGGAAATCGAAGAAGTCTGATGGCATGCGGGCCTCCATATGCGCTCTCGCCTTGACACTCTCGAGCAATGGCTTCTCGCTGTCGATGACTTGAAATGCATCGCTTCTGACGGCAGCATGTCGGAGCACCACCTGCACAACATCTCTTGATCCAGTGGCTGCAAATGTGGTCCGGAGCACCGCATTGCGTTCTCGCAGCTTCTGCCATGCCTTCCTGAGCTGTTCGGCATCGAGTCTTGTGCCCGCCCTGTAAGACCAGCCTGGTTCGTACAGCGTCTTGCCGGACTGCAACCAACTTGTCAAATGGTATTCTTGGCCAGGCAGGATCGGCAGCACTTCCTCGACGTACTCTTCATCAAGCTTCAACATCGCCAGTGCAGCTTGTTTTTGCGCTAGCGAGATAAGACTAGTCGCAGGGTTGGAAATCGTGGTCTCCTTATTCGCCTGCTTGGCAGCTACGATCTCACAGATTCTTCCAAGCATGGCACCTTTGAGAATATCCGCAACACTCATGCGCAAACCCGCCTTCCTGCAGCGCGACGCGATCTGGATGCCAGCAATGGAATCGATACCGAACGAATAGATGCTTGAACCCAGAGCGATCTTTTCTGCCGCGACCTGCGCAACCTCTGCCATGGCGGTACGAATGATCTCGGCATACTGAGCAACAGCATTCCCATCGAACTCAATCTCGTGTTGCGTCGCACGCTGCAGCTCCACTGGTAGAGTGCGAAGTTCTGCAGGGAATGCTGTAGCGTAGCGATCTGGCTTATCAAGGATATCCTGCATAGCGCCTTGAAAGTGATCAAGGAAAGCATCGAGCTCCGGCTGTGAGATTGACGACAGTGCTCGAGCAGTGATGCCTCCGGAAGTGTGCTCCACCTCGAAGTTCAGGCGATACTCTGATGGCACAGGCGACTTCTCTGTTTCGAGTAGTCTGCCGAGTGTGAATAGACCCGGACCATCACCGCTATCAACCTTGGAGTAGACAAACAGGCTGTCAATCAGTGGTGCACCTGGCTCAACGGCGGTCTCCCTCCAGGCCTTCTGGATCTCAGCTAGAGAGGCATGCTGGTACTCCAGCGATCCAGTGCTCACTTGACGCACAGCCTGGACCAGGTCTTTGTTGCTCTGCAGAGCATCTCTGAGTGAAACGCGGAACGGCACAGTGTTGAACATCGGCCCTACGATGTCATGGCCGCCTCCCACCTCGAGAGAACGAGCAGCCATGACGTGCCCAAACACGACATCGCGCCGGCCATGTAAGCAGGCCATGGCTTTTCCGAATGCTGCAACGCATACTTCTTTGATGTCTAGATCAACCTCGAGACATCTGGTATCTAAAGATGCATCGGTAGCAATAACCCGTTCTGCCAATGTGAAGCTGCGATCGCTTTCATCAGTCTGGGGTGGCGCGCCTTGATACCCTGCAACCTGATCTACCCAGAACTTGAGTGCAGGCTTAGCAGCTTTTGCGATCGCCCTGGCGGCTTCGTAGAACGGCGTGAGTTGAGGCGTCTCGAGACCGCTGTAGCGCATAGCGAGTTGTCTGTAAAGCATTCCAATACTGATACCATCGTAGATGGCGTGGTGCAGAGTTAATATTACCACCGGCGCCTGAGCAGATCGTACAACTTGGACACTGGCCAATGGCCTTCCATGCTCGATCCGAGCAGCAAAGTCTGACTTCTCGGATAGTGAAAGCCAATAGTCGTGGGGCTCTGCAGCAGTCACCTCATGCCAGTCAGGTGTCTTGTCTTGATGCACAACGGCAACCCATGGGTGGTCCGAATTCGGTAGCCAGTGGAACGTGGTTCGAAGTACATCAAGTTCGGCGACTACAGCATCCCAGGCCTGCTGCAAACGAACTACGTCGATGTCTGAGTTGCAGCGGAAGGCGTGGTGATGCATATAGACAGCACCGTCGGTCGCCAGACTTGTACCTAGTAGTCCAGACACGAGCGGTGTGCACTCGTAACATTCGGTGTCTTGGTCCAAGCCATGTATTCCATCAGCTGCAAGCGCGGCCTTAATGCTGTCCTGGCGATTTCTGCTAGCATCAAGCACCTCGTCTTGTTTGTCACTATTGTCATATGCGCCAGGTCCAGAATTCGACAAGAATCGCGACAACGAGCCGAGTCTATTATGACGAATGACATCTGCAGAGGACACCTTGAAGCCTTGATTCCGTAAGTGCTTGGCGAAGCGGATCGCAGAGATGGAATCGATGCCTAGGTGAACGAAAGCTGTTCCTTTGCGAATGTCATCAACTGGTGTGCGAGTGTACTCGCTGAGCAGTACCTTGAGATCTCTTTCTAGAGACGTCCAGAGTGTCTCATCATAATTGGACACTGCCGCACCCGTGTGCTTCGAAGCAAAGGTCTTGAGTCCTAATGCCTCGACAGCGAGATGGCTTCTCTCGAAGATGGCTTCGGCAAGCATCTCAATGCGCTCGAGAAGATCATTGGCCTCTGCAGAACTGCCGAAGGTCTCAGTGAACCCAGCACGAACGATAAGCCCATCAGTCACAGAGTCCGCCTCGAATTCGACTGCGAGAGGATAATCTACTGCAATGTTACTGCCCATCGGTTTCAGTAGCGGATCTGAGTCGTCATGCTGATGTTGTACGCGCACGAAAGAGAAGAGACAGTCGTATAGTGCTCTGTCTGCCTTGGTCCATTTTTGAATAGCTCGTGGGGAGACGTGCTGGAACTCTAGAGAAGCAGAATTAGCCTGCTGGAGATTGTAGAGAGCTTTCGCGATTGATTCTTGCATGTCATCAAACCGCACACGTGCTGGTATCGTAGCGATGCAAGGAGCCATGATGTTGTCTGCGTCTTCTACTGGAATTGTGCGACCAGACAGGACATTTCCGAAGATGAGGTCGTTGGTTTGCAACGTCTGGGACAGAGCGATGGCGAATGCTCAGTAAGCTTGATGTTCTTCGATCCGTCAGCATTCAAGAGAGGCGTATTTTCCCAACCCTTCAGCAAGGCTGACCAGTGTTGCTGGGCGCGTTCCTGGTCTTGCCCGGCGATGTACTGCACAAGAGACTGACTTGACAGTCGTGCTCGTGGTTCCTGATCGCGATACATGCTATGCACGTCATGCAACATCATTTCCAGGCTGTTGCCATCGTAGATGGCGTGGTGTATGGATAGCAACAGCATATCACCATGATCTGGCAGGTAGTTGATGCGGAGTGGCGCATGGCTGAGGAGTCGGCCAATGATGTCCTTTGCCACCTCTTTCTCAATCGTGTCGAGAGGAACGTCAGACAGGAAAGCATCTTCTGCCCAGTTGAGAGGACTAGCTTCGTCCTTTAGCACCACCTGGAAGAACGCATCATTTCTAGCAGTAAAGCAAGTACGTAAGATCTCATTGTTGCGGACGAGTTCCTCCCAGGATCGGCGCAGCCGAGACAAGTCTACATCAGCACTCAGCTGGAATTTGATGTGATTGACGTACGCGCCATCACTCCCGCTGACATCCTGATGCATACTTTGACCAACCAGGACTTCCTGAAGTGGTAGACATGGACGAATAGCTGCAACTTGGCCCCTGGCAAATTGAAAATCCCTGGAACCAAGCAGCTCTTGCTCAAGGTTGGCGATCTTGTCTTTAGCTCCTTTGTTTCTTTGCATGTCTCCAGAAGTCGCTCGCTTTGGACTTTGAGCTAGTCCCTCAATGGTAGGGTTCTGCATGACCATTGCCACACTGCAATTGTAGCCTGCTTTGCGCAGTCTCGAGAAGACACTGATGGCAGACAGGCTGTCGATTCCCAATGTAAACATGGTTGTCCCAGGACTTACCAATGCTGGCTTGTCCTTCAGGACAGGTGCAATGATACGGTATAATTCTTCTTCGCCGTCAGTAAGAGGCCTGTGAGTCAGCGTGAGAGTGCTGTGCTGGTGCTGGCGAGGTGCAAAGCTGCTCATTGGCGTCTCCGAGAAGATCTTGGTCAGGAGTTTGTTGTCGGCTTTTCCAGATGTCGCAGTCAGTGGTATATAGCTCAGCGGCACAACCACATCCGGTACCATGAAGATGGGCAAAGACTTCTGACAGCTGGAACGCAATGTCGCGTTCGCTCGCTCTATCTGCGAGCTGTCGACCTCGGGCAGCATGCTAACATCCTTACGCTTAGACGCTCCAGCGGTTGCCACGAAAGCCACGAGCTGCTGTCTCGAGAGCTCAGGATGCTTGATGACAAGAGCAGCAGTGTCAAGCGGCTCAATAGAAGCCTCGCGGACACCCTCGGCCACCTCACCAAGTTCTACACGTTGTCCTCTGATCTTCACCTGGTCATCCTTTCTGTCTAGGAAAAGAATGTGATCGTCAGACCTCAGTTTGACAACGTCTCCCGTGCGATACATGCGCTGACCATGGAAGTCCTCGACAAAGCCCTTCGCGTCCGGGCGATTGAGATAGCCATTCGCAATCAAGCTGCCCGTGAAACACAACTCTCCAGGCATACCTCGTAATGCGTAAACGTCGGTGCCTGGTACCAGAACGTGGGCGACAGAATCACCGAGTGGTGCGCCAATATCGCGCACGTCTGAGTCTGGATACAGGCGGCCTGAACAGCACCCAATAGTGGCTTCCGTTGGGCCATAGGCATTAATCAAGCCCACTCGCTTCAGAGATCCCCACTTCTTCTTGGTCTTCGGTGACATCTTCTCGCCACCGACGCCCAGAAAAACAAGATCCGGTGCGTCCTTTGGCTCAAGACCTGTCTGGTCGAGCAGCGAGGGCACAAAACTGGCATGAGTAATGTGCAAAGCTGTCAAGCAAAGAGCTAGGTCATCAAGAAGCATAGATTTGAGTCCAGTCGTGATCGTCAAGCCGTGGATCCATGCGAGAAACATCTCTCCAATATGCACATCAAATGCACGACTGGCGAGACCAAGGTATTTCCCACGTCCTGCCAACTCTCTTGTCGTTGTTACATCGCAGATATACTCAGACTGAGCTTCGACGAACGAGCTGAGGTTCTCTTGGTTGACCAGCACTCCTTTCGGCTTGCCAGTACTTCCAGATGTGTATAGCAAGTAAGCGTTATCTCGAGGCCCTCCATACCGAGGAAGGTTGCCAGCTTCGTGGCTCGCGAGGTCGTGTTGCCAAGCTGGGCTGTCAACATCGATGAATGCACAGTCTCTCGGCACTTGTACACTTTCGAAGAGCTCCGGCGTTGTGAAGACAAGGGCCGCCCCACTGTCTGCCAGCAAGAAGGCTTTGCGCTCAGCTGGCAGAGCCTCATCGAATGGTAGATAAGCGTTGCCTGATTTGAGGATACCGAGCGGGATCGCAAAAGACATGAGAGTGCGTCCGATACACATGCCAACCATCTGCTGTGTAATGCCTTGCTTGATAAGCAAACGTGCGATACGATTTGCTGTGGCGTTCAGCTCAGCATATGTCCACGATACCGACTCAACGCCATCGATGTCAAGTCGGGTCACTAATTCCGCTGCTTTCCACTCTGGATGCTCTGCAGCCCGGTGCTCGACGTAGTAGGTCGTGGACTTCGATGACGGACACATGGTATCTCGACGAGGTGTTGTGGGAGATAGCAGCTCGTCAGGAAATGTCGCCGAGAGCGAGATCACTGGAAGCTCAGAGTGATGCGCAAGTGCGGCGACCACCGCGTCCAGCTGTTTTAGAAGCAACGTTTGCTCGTCAGCACTCATGATGTGATCCGGCACAGCGAGCTCAAATCGGAATGCGCCGTCCGGCTCCTGAAAGACATTGAAGGCGAATGGGTGCTCAACTTTGAGGTTTGTGATGTCTGGCAGCCGTGTCCACACTGTCTCATCAGTGTTAACTTGATCACCAGCGAATGGATGAAATGCGAAAACTGCAGGATATGTCTGCGACTCCGGATCACGTCCCATCAGTGCCTTGACTGTGTTCGGACGAATGTTGTGATGCTTCCATGCTGCTTGCGAGAAGTTGTCCTGTGCTCTCAATGTCTCTGCGGCGGTGTCATGACGCTTGAAGAGAAGTGGAACAGTGGATACCAGCGGCCCAACGACATCGGATAACTTGCTGTCCATGACTCGCTCGGACATGATCTCCGCGAAGACTACGTCCGGACTCTCCAGAAGATCCAAAAGGATCAGTGCCCACGCGGTGCGAAAGATGCTAACGATCGAAGAAAGGCTCAGCTCAGATGCAACCGAGCGCAGCTTCTCCATCAATGTAGTGCATTCTTGATATAGGACTCTGTGTTCCATTTTCCCTTCGGCCACGAAACTCAGTGCAGATGACACGTCAAAATCCTCGAGAGACGTCCTCCAGAAGGCAAGAGTATCATCGTTGTCGGCGTCAAGAGCAGATCGGGACGCAATCGCCTGTCTGAATGCAAATCGAGTGGTGCTTCGGTTCGTTCGTGTGTAGAACGTACTAACATCTTCCAGTATGAGACCCAGAGACGGACCATCATAGATGACATGCGAGATCGTAAGCAACATCATTCGATCATCTCCTCTGGTGAAAATGTCGATAGCCCACGGCGGCAGCTGGAAAAGCCGATCATGATTTTCCCCAGCAACATTTGGTACACGCTGCCTGGCAGCATCTTCTCCACTCTCGAAGACCTCATGCTCGGTCCAAGCAACATGATGTTCATCATAGATCATTTGTAGGTAAGTAAGCCCATCGTCCTGTGCGATAGCAGAATTGCCACCTAATTCAGCTTTTGGCAAGAAGCCTGCTCGTAGAGCTTCCGTTTGCCTCGCGACCTTCATCCAAGCACGCTTCAGTCGACCAAGGTCAATGCCATTATCGAGCTTGAACAGATGGCTGCTCCAATATGCTCGGGGGTCTTTCAATGTCTCCGCGAGCAAACTCTCTTGCAGCACCGTCGTCGGCACTATGCAGATATCATCTTGTTGGATGTGTTTCGAGACCTCCTTGTAGTAGCGAGCATCAAAGCTTTGCAGGACTTTATCAGTATGCTGCTGGTCTTGCTGCTGATCAGCCTGAGGTGAGTCAGCCCGAGCTTTGGAGTTCGCTAATTGACATAGATCACCCAAAGAGCGACATTTAAACGCGTCTATGACTGACAGACTGTGGCCAAGCGCGTTAATCTTCGGTATCAGGCGGATCGCACCAATTGAGTCGATACCAATGGCAGGCAAGCTACTGCTAGGTCGCAAATTCTCGAGTGGAAGGCCAAGCGTCTTCGAAACAATCTGAAGTAGGCGATCGTTCTCTTTACGCCATTGTACGTCGTTCGCCTTCGCGTTGACTGCAGGAGACCCTTCTGAGCTTTCCAACTCTGACAGGTTGACAGAGTGGTAGAGGGACGTCAACTTGGTCCGATCGACCTTCGCGGAAGCGGTTCTTGGGATCCGAGACAACACGATGAAAGCGCTTGGAATCATGTATGGTGGTAGCACAGACATAGCATACTCTTTCGCAACCTGAGACAGCTCCTTGGCCAGCGGGCTAAGAGGAGCTTGCATCTCTTGCTCATTATCACCTAGCGCTGGACATGCCAGGAAAGCGACGACCGCCTTCGTGTCACTGTCCTTGCGCTTGCAGAGAAGCACCTCAAACTTCTCGATGCGTGAATCAGATTCCCGGAGCGCATATGCGATTTCGCCAAGCTCAACTCGCTGGCCGCCGAGTTTGACAACATCATCATCACGGCCAATGTAATTGATAGTGCCATCGGCGAGGTGGCGCACCAAGTCTCCGGTCAGGTACACTTTCTGCTGAAGCTGCTCGCTCCACACAAACTTCTTGGCATTGACTTCTGGCAGCTTCCAGTAGCCAGGCGAAAGCTGAGGACCTGCTAAGGCCAGCTCTCCAATCGCTCCACGAATCACGAGCTTTCCTGCATCGATCACATACGCGCCAACTGATGGCAAGGGAATACCGATGTTCGAACTATGATACGTGTCGCTTTTTCCTGAGAACTTTCTGAGTGTTGAGACCACCGTGACCTCAGCAGGGCCATAGGTATTGAACGCCCGCATATCAATTCCCCAGTCGTCTGCAACAGCGTTTGTAAGCTTCTCGCCAATCATGGTGACGACTTCCAGAGTCTTTAGCCTGTTTCGTGAGAGCGTCGCAGAGAACGCTGGAGTAAGGTGAGCATGAGTTGCCTTCAGGTCATTGGCGATCTCCGCGAAGTTTTGCAGCATGAGGTGGCGTGTGCTAGATATAACAGTCCCGCCAAGAGTCCAGGTGTAGAAGAGGTCCTGCACAAACACATCGAAGGTGTATTGAGAGAACTGCATGCAACGTACTTGACCAGTCGTGGTATTTGAAGGTACTGCCTTGGCGAGAGCATTCATGGCTGCTGCGCCAGATTCATGTGTAATGGGAACACCTTTCGGCAGCCCTGTGGTGCCGGAGGTGAAGATCAAGTAGGCAAGGTTTGACGGGTCGTGTTTGACGTTCAAATCCTGATTCGCTTCAGTGCTGACTGCAGCTTCGATAGTGGGCAAGTCCAGATCATATATTGACACGCCCTGAGGGATGGCTGAGAACTCGACCGACGAGAACAATGATGAGGTGATCAATACACGGCTTCCAGTCCGCTCCATGATAGCATGCTGTCGTGCAGGTGGCGAATATGGATCGATCGGGCACCATCCAGCTCCAGCTTTGAGCACACCAAGGACAGCGATATATAACTCTGGACTCTTCTCCATGCAGATCATAATCGGCTCATTCTCTACAGGGCCAAACTCTTTCAGAAGTTTGTTGGCGAAGGTGTGTGCTAGTGCTGATATCTGGCCATAAGTCCAATGAATGTCCCTTTCAGACCCATCTAACGATCTCCGAAAGGTGAGCGCGAGCTTGTCGGGTGTCTGTGCTACATGTTCCTCAAATGCATGGTGCAGACGAAGCTCCGAGCTAGCCAGCATGTCTTGAGCGCTCACTGGGTACTCTGATAGAAGCTGTGTATCTAGGTCATGCCGAGCATGCAAGAAGTCTGACTCGGTATCATTACAGAGATTGCATATAATCTGATCGAGCTGTTTGAGCATGACATAGGCGGCATTTCGATCGAGGTGCTGAGGAGTATATGTGCTTCGGAGGCGCAGTGCGCCACTCGATGTAGGCCACACCTCGATCATCACAGCAAAGTCGTTCTCCATAGCCGGGAAGCCGACTTTCTCCCACAGCGACTCATGTCGAGGTACGTTGTCGAAAGCTTGGAAAGCGAGAAGAGTATCATACGGCAGGGTGCCGTCTGCAGTAGCTAGCGAGCTTAGAGGGATGTGGTGATGTGGCAATGAATTAGCATTCTTGTTCGTGAGCTCTTGCAGGATAGCTTTTCTGCTCCTGTGTTGAGTGTCCGCGTAGCTAAACTTGATAGGCGCAACCACAAATGTCGGACCATGACAGGAACTGAGGGATTCGTCCAGACGATCAGAGAGCACACTGCCGAAAGCAATGGTAGACGTGGTGCCAGTATAAGCGAGCAATACCGAAGCCCATGCAGCTTGAAGTATCGCTAGTGGTGAGGCTGAGGCAGCTTTGGACGCCTCAGAAATACTGTGTAGTGTACTACTTCCAATGACTTCCGTGACCTGAGCGCCGGCCGACTGGGTCTCAGGCTTCGAAGCAGACACACATGGGAAAGGCACAGGTTCGAAGTCCTTGAATTCAGATTGCCAGTACTTGGCTGTCTCTTCCGTAGCTTGGGAGAAGTGTCTTCGTACCGCTTCGTCGATCTCCGTTCTTGGTAGAAGTGGCTCATTCAGATACGCAGCTGCAACATCTTCGAGGATGAGTTCAAGAGAGCCTCCATCGAAGACACCATGGAAGAGACTCAGTAGATACGCTGTCCGACTAGGTGACTCTATCAGCGAGAGTGCGAAAGGTGGTCTGTCGAGTGAGATCGAAGCCTCTGCTTCTATCTGTGCTAAGCTGACAGTCTCGTCCCAGTCAGAGTCTAAAGAACAAGAGAACTTGCGAACAGCAAGCGCAGTCCTGTCACAAGAAGCTGTGAGGATGCATTGTCCAAAGGGCGAGAGATTGTCGTCGATGGGTACGAACACTGTACGTAAGATCTTCGGTCGACCAAGAGCAGTACGCCATGCTCCTTCGAGCTTGAGTAGATCAGTTCCCGTTCTGGCCTGATAGATGGAATGGTTGATGTAACTTTTCCGGGTTGCTGAACCATCCTGCCGTTTCGAGACGCTTCGATAAAAGCTAGCTATCATGCCAGACTGGGTAGCTGTGGTGGGCAGTACCTTCTCAATCTCAGATGAAAATAGAGCGAGCTGTGAGGCGCACGATTCGAGATGTCGCTGGCTGAATTCTTCAAAACGTACGTCCCATTTGGTCAGCTTTGCCTCGATGGCAAGCCGCGCTGATTTGTCTCCATTCGAGCCGTGAATCGCTATGTCGGCTGGCGTTCGACTGCTGAGGACATCGGCGACAGTCAAGTCTGGTATACCCTTCTCGCGCACGTCTTGCAGGAAGCGAACTGCACGCAGACTGTCCAGGCCGATGGACAATATATTCGTATCTGGTGCAACGTCGGCAGTGTTCAAGCCACAAGTACTAGCCAGAGATTCCAGAATGATGGCGAGTGCAGGATCTTCAGGAGAGACGTCCCCATGATCACCGTTATTGTGTATGGAGCTCGCAGAGGTGGTCGTACGTCGAGCGTCAGCAAGGGCTTTCAAGGCCTTGCGGTCCGTCTTTCCAGATCTCGAGCGTGGCATAGACGTCAAAAATATGTACTCAGCAGGTCGCATGAACGGAGCAAGGGAGGCATCTGCTGCCTGCTGGCAGTTTGACAAAAGCACTTCCTCGGCAACTGTGTCATCTTGCACGACACATGCGACAACTTGCTCGCTGCCGTGACCAGTTGCACCACGGGAGTGAACAATCGCAACTACTTCGGAGACTCCGATAACAGTAGCGATAGCGCTCTCGATCTGTCCAAGCTCAACTCTGCGCCCGCTAAGCTTGACCTGGTCAGTGTTGATTCTGCCCAGAAACTCAACGGTATGCTCTCCTTGTCTGTTCTTGACGATTCTGGCTCGATCTCCAGTTCGATACAGACGGCCATACTCTGCACTTGTGACAAAGGCAGCAGCTGTCTGTTCGGGCCGGTTGAGGTATCCTTGGCTGACCTGAGGTCCACCAATTGCAAGCTCCCCAGAGAAGCCTAGAGGTATAGGTACAGGATTGCGGCTGTTCGCGTTGATGATGAGGATAGAACACGTATCAATTGGCTTGCCAATAATGGATCCTCGTTCGTATGCCGAGAAGTCTGATAAAATGTTGCTGTTGATCGATCCCTCAGTGGGACCGTAAGCGTTCAGCAGCCTTCTAGGCCGCTGTAGACTCGGAGTATGGCTCGCTGTTGAGGAATATAAGGGTGAATCGGATGAGAAGTTCTGGATGACCTTGGGAGTCAACTTCTCCCCCATCGTCCAGAGATAGCGAAGTGTATGTACCCGGTCAGGACGCAGGACGCTCGCCATGCTGGGAGTGGCCATCATGATGTTCGCGGACAGGTTACTTATAGCGCCTTCAGGATCAGTCAACAAGAGTCCTCTCGGCACCGATAGGAGCGTGCCACCAGTCCACCAGGTTGTGAAGATCTCCATGATCGATGGATCGAATGTTGGAGCAGCAAATTGGAACCAGCGAAAGCCATCCTTGAAGAATGCTGCTGGTATGAACTTGGCATGAGAAGCTATCGAGCATGCTGCTGCCAAGTGATGTATTCGAACACCTTTTGGTCTTCCTGTGGAGCCACTGGTATACATGACATATGCCAGGCTCGATTCTGCAACAGCAGGTAGCGCTTCAGCCAATGGTATGGGTGAGTTGCTGCCATCCAGGTAACGACAGATGAAGTCATTGACGTCGAGACACGCTGACAGCTCGTCGTCATCGCAATACCATGCATCCCATGGACGTCCACCCACTTGAGTACCATTGCAGAGTACTAGTGAAGCACCGACTTCTTCAACAATGCCGTGAAGCTGCTCGGAGGGCGCGTCGATGGGTAGCGGACAGAATGCGAAGCCGGCCTTCAGCACGGCTAACCAGGAAACATAGAGAGCAGTAGAGCCTGACATGTACGCTGGTACAATGATATCGGAGTGCGTAGATGATTCAGTATGCCGGATGTAGCACCGGATCTTGATGGCGAGCGCAGTGGTCAGGCTATCGAGCTGAGCATAGCTCATGACTTGATCGCCAGACTCTTCGCAATAGAAGTGGAGAGCATCTCTCGTAGGGTACAGTGCTGCGGTCCGCTGGAACCCGCCGTGAAGTAGAGTGGGCACTTCGCCCACGTACTCACCGTTCGAGTACTGCGATGGCCGGAGTTGAGGAGGATGGTTCAGCACAGAGAGAGGTGACTCTGTTGTGATCGCAATGGGTGTCCTCGATAAGTGCGACACAAGAACATCGTAGATTACGTTGGAGAAGTCCTCGTCAATGAGATGGGTATCGTAATGTATCACTATCGTTAGTTGTGTCGCATGATACTGCACAATGAATGCCTGCCTTACATTAGTACTCTTCGCATCAAGATAGACCATTAGGCATCTTCTTACGGAATCCAGTATAGGTGCCTCATGGGTTGTGTCAAAATTGTCCGGGTCTGCTAGAAGTTCGAACCCGAAGTCGAAGTGCTCGTTATTTTCAACATGCGGTCTGATTTCCAGCGCACTGTCTGCAACAACCTCGCCACTGTCGCCAAGTTCCCTGCTCTCGGAGACATCTGCTTCAATGATCTCATATGGGACATCTGACTCCAGAGAGCTGCGAAGCGCGAATTGAAAACAGACCTCTGACTCTCCCGTGAAGGATGAAACAAATCGTGAGTAGTCCTGTAGCAATGCCCCCTTGCCTCTTGGTGCAGCGGCAACATTGCTGTGGTAGCTGAACTCCCGTCGCTTGAAACGGCTTGAATCACTTGTCGCTCGAAGGGAGTCGCTTGTGTCCAGCCTGGGGAAGGGGGTAGGGGTTATGGTGGAGGCCATTGACCTGTCGTAACAAAGTATAGTACTTGAGAGTGCTTAGGCCAAAGCGCGTGGAAGGCAGAAAGATCAGATAACGGCAAACACTGCCAGACTCACGACGAGCAGCACCGCATAGACCTACCAATGATGCGTGAGAACTCATCTGCCCAGCAGGGCACTATGGCACCAGCGACCGAGTTCTCAGACTGATGTCCTTGTCGTTCGATGCGTCCGTGTTCGGCGCCATCGCAGGCTCAGTACGGCTTGTGTCTCGGTGCTGGCAGGTACACTGGTCGAGCGTATGCATCGTCACATTGCGTTATGTTCGCCAAGCCGAGAACTAGGCGAGGTTTCTGTCGATCGGCTCATGCTGGTCGAAAGGCAACTCCACGCGGGAGAGTGTGGATTCCCGTTTCTCTCGGACGTGTTCCTCGGAAAGTGGTCGCTTCGGCAGAGAGCTTTTCTGTGGTGTCTATTAGGTTATCGATCTGATAACCTAATAGCGCGTGCATGAGTTTTAGTGTTAGTGTCCGTCTTGTGGCTCAGTTCGGGTCGCACTAGCGTGGGCGAGGGTCGTGTTCTGGATCGCAAGTTTCTTTCTACCACCTTGTCAATCGTAGGTCAAAAAGCTTGTGGGTACGTCGAAGGTCTTGCTCATCGTGCCATTTGGCAAGGACCGGAGTACTTCAATGCTAGAGCTGTGCTAAGAGCATGTGCTGTGATTCGTTAGCTATTTATCGAAGAGCACTGCATACGTCACGCAGCGAGGCACATCGTGGCATTATTGCAGGGTCTTCAGCGTTCTTCGTGCTAGAATCCCGAGAATCCACGCGATGTGACAGAAGCATGCAAATGCACCCAGGGATAATGCGACGCGCTATGCAGTCAACTTTCGTTTGAGGCAATTCTGGTGTACTTTGACGCGCCACTCTGGCATTTCGTTTGTGGTGTCGGCGTGGTGATCGTTCTCCACTATAACGGAAAGTCGCATGTCCGCAGTGGAATGAAGGATGCCCGTGCACCAAGTGTGGACTGCTCGCAGCAATCTTCCAGCGCCGACGTGCTCGTTTCCAGTCGCAGGCAGTCCTCGGAGCTGTGCAACGGTCCCGGTGCCGGTATCGGCCGCGTGGAAACCAACGCGCGAATCTGAGCCTGGAGACCTTGAAGATCTTCTGTGTTATCTGATCTTCCAGATTTGGAGAAGTATCAAGTGCTCAACAAACAGTCGTGTTGCAAATGTCGACACAATCGATCGAAGAGGTCTCTATTGAGGAAACTCAATACTCGCTCTTCCATGGACCAGCTGATCCGCCATTAGTGACATTGTCACTTGGTGATCTGCTTGATCTTCAATGCTCCAAGTATGGCGACAATGAGTGTGTTGTCATCCCGTGGAATGGCGATAGGTGGACGTACTACGACCTCCAGGACCAGAGTTCCCAACTGGCCCGGTATCTTCATGCCAGAGGGATTCAGCCTGGAGACCGAATCTCCATCTTGGCTGGAAATCGTGCTGAGTATGCATCTGTATTCTTCGCGTGCATGCGTGTTGGCGCAATCTTGGTGATCCTCAACAACACATACACCACGTCGGAAGCAGAATATGCACTCCGGTACACGGGTAAGACCTGGTCGACTGTTGGCAAAGTTTCTGCTAACCATTGTGACAGAGTCAAAGATTCTCTTCGCAACTCCTTTCATTGGCCGCCAGGACAATCGTTCCATGCTGAAGAAATTCAGGCAGGGCTCCGTGTTGCTACCAGCATTGCAACAGATTGTTACACTGGATGGAACCTGGGAGGACTTCATGGACTACCGCCATGCCATCAATGTCGGTGCTCGACTACCAGAGGGTCCAGTGAACGAGGTCCAGCGCAGTATCAGTCCTTACGAAACCTGCAATCTGCAGTTCACAAGCGGCTCGACTGGACATCCAAAAGCAGCCATGCTAACGCATTTCGGACTTCTCAACAACTCGCGGTTCATTGGCGACCGCATGTCTCTAACACAGGAAGATGTGCTTTGCTGTCCACCTCCTATGTTTCACTGCTTTGGGCTGGTATTGGGTCTACTCGCGTGTATGACACACGGAGCGAAGATCGTCTACCCATCTGAAGTATTCCATGGTCCGTCAGTGCTGGAAGCCATCACAACGGAGAAAGCCACTGCTCTGCATGGCGTGCCAGCCATGTTCGACACTCTTTTCAGCCTGCCGAGACCTGCGAATTTCGAATGTAGCCGACTGCGAACAGGAATCATTGCTGGCGCTCCAGTACCACGACATCTGATGGAGTTGCTCATGAACGAGTTTGGCATGACTGAGTTCACCAGCAGTTATGGCCTGACCGAAGCCTCACCCACATGCTTCAACGCCTTCGTAGATGATAGTATAGATCGCCGACTCACGACCGTCGGTACACTGCTGCCACATGCGCATGCTAAGATCGTCGACAGAGATGGTCGTACGGTACCAGTCGGCGTCCGGGGCGAGCTGTGCATGGCTGGCTATCAGATTCAGCAGGGCTACTTCAAGAATCCCGAGAAGACGGCGGAAACCATGTCCAGAGACTCGGATGGCGTATTGTGGTTGCATACGGGCGATGAGGCGGTTTTCGACAAGTTTGGATACTGCAGCATCACAGGTCGGTTCAAGGATATCATCATCCGAGGTGGCGAGAACATCTACCCGCTGGAGATAGAAGAACGTCTAGTACAGCACACAGCCATTGAGCGGGCGATTGTGGTAGGACTGCCGCACCCAAGATACCAGGAGGTCCCGGCAGCATTCTTGCACCGGGCTGAAGGAGCGCAGAGACCATCCGATAATGAGGTTCGAGAATGGACGCGGTTGACCTTGGGGCGCCACAAAGCGCCAGTGCACATCTTTTGGCTTGGAGAAGATGGCGTGACCCCCGAGATACCAATCACTGGAAGTGGGAAGATCAAGAAGTTCGAGATGAGGAAGATAGGTCAAGCGCTGCTGGAGCGCGGTGGCGGTGTGGAGGAGCCAGTGCGGGCGCGTCTCTAGATTGCAGCGGAGGCATTAGAAGATGTGAGTATGTGTAATGCCATCTGTCAAATGGATGAAGGCGTACGTGAGCGTTTACAATGATGATATGGATGATTTGGTGATGGAAGTTGTTAGAGGACAGAACAGTTGACGCGACTTCTCAAAGTTTTGTTTGCCAAGACCGCCCTCTCTCCTTGCTCGCACTTTTGCATACCTCACCGCTTGACAGTAACAACAACATCGACAAGAACATATCGCAGTGGCTACAAAATGTATCTCTGCTCGAAAGATATTGTTCTCCCTACAATACCGCAGCCTCGGCATACCGCTCATCTGACTTCTCCTTCAAGGACGCGCTGATGCTGTGCATCGCTCTCCTAGCACGTTCAGCAGTGAGAGCAAAGCTATCTACCCGCTCTGTCAGGTCCTCCATCGACCCTAGGACCCACATACCACAGCCATGAGCAAGAGTGTCACGGCGAAAGTTGACCTTGTACTCCCGGTCGACTGTCAGACCACCGGCATCGAGAAGTGGCGAGATGGGTGAAGCCAACCTCATGTTGGCCGAGGACTCATAGCCAGTTGCCGAAATCACGACGTCGAATGCTGCTGCCGTGGTGGACACCTCATTCGTATTGTTGTTCCTGATAACCGGGCGCACTTGATCTCCTTCACGTCTGGCTCCGACGACCTCACTCAGTGGTGCCATCTGGAATCGCCACTTGCTGGCATCCCGTTCGCGGATTCTCTGCGTGTACTGAGCCTCGTATAGGCCCTCGAGCGTGTGGAGATCTACCTTCGGAGAGTTGTGGCCTTCTGCAGAACGCAGCCTCTGCTGGACCTCTGGTGGAACTGAACTAGATTCACTTCTCGGCCCTTCGAAGATATCTAAGACATTTGGACTGTGGTCCTCTGGTCGCAGCTCCGAATCTGCGTAGAACAGAGTCGCAGTGTGCTTGCCTCGGGCTTTGTGCAGATGGTGGAAAATCTCCGCCGCTTCTTGGTCTTGTCCGACGATTGCAATGTTCAGAGTGTGCTTCAGCTCATCAAGTTTTCCGAGGAGATCTCCACTTGCGCGCGAGTGCAAGACCAAATGTGCGAGCTCTGGAGCTGCCAATGCCGGAACGATGTGCGGTTCAGCGCCTGTAGCAAGCACCACTCTCTTCGTCTGTACAGTCGACAGTCCGCCATTCTTGCAGTCGCGGAGATCCACGTTCCATTGCGTCACCCGGTTCGACGCACTGATCTTGATCGGCTTGATTCGAAGTGCCTCCTGGCTGTAGCTGACCCACCCGCGTTGTTTGATGCGGTCTGCGACCCAGCTGAAATACTGCGCCATCGATCTCCTGGTTGGTGTCATCCTAGAGTTGTTTGTGAATCTGACGAGCTGTCCTGTCTTCTGGAGGAAGTTCATGAATGTGAATTCAGATCGTGGATTATGTGTTGTGACCAAGTCGCGCAGGAAATTGGTGCCAATCGGCTTGTCTGGCAAAACGTGCTCTGCGCGCCAGGTGAACTGGCTCTCACGCTCGATGAACAAGATCCTAGCCTGCGGATTCATGTCTGCGAGACAAGCAGCGACAGACAAAGACGTCGTGCCAAAGCCTACGCATACCAGATCATAGCTTTGCTGGGTGCCCGACTCTCTGGTCCTCCTACTAAGACTTGGCTTGTTGTAACCTTCTGGCTGCTCATAATTCATGGACATGGCTGCGTTCTTTGGCTGTGAACTCTGTGATTGGGGACTCGTCCTGCGGACAATGATAGCAGCACAATTGCCAAGCGAGAGGCTGATGCGAGAAGAATACAACTTTGATCGGACAAGATTGTGCTCCGTGTTCGGCCTTGAAGACGACTTCGATTGCTGCTACACTTGTTTGCCAAACCCGATCGTCCTACTCACACGTGGGATTATGGTACCACGTTGTCTACACCCCATGTCGCCGAGGCCTCGAACAATTTTTTCGAGCACAACAGCTCTCCTGCATGCCGAGCCAGGCCAGCTTCGCGTGAGCCCTCGTAGTGGCTCCATGCAGGTCACGGCGCGCCATGCAAAAGCCTACGCAGCATTTGCGTCGATCACATCCACCTCAAGAACGACAGGCGAGAATGGGAAAGCGAATGTTTCGTACGAAAGCTGGACACAAGCCACAGTGCACTTATGCATATCCTAGTAATGCGCTAGACAAGCTTGACGCTACGCTGTGTGGGGCTCTTTTGATGCCCCTCGCCGGTTCACAGGATCAACACCCATGCAATGATTATCAATCGGATCAGATTAGATATCAGGCCGAAGTGAAAATATGTTGTTCAACGTCATGCCCGATGCCATCCAGACATCGTCTTTGCGACGACAACGCAGTCTTGCTGAAATTTTCGATGTTTGGAGACCCTCCTCGGCCCGCTTGATCTCGGCACAATAAAGGAACGGCAAGCCAGTAAGTCGAGCCAATACGCTTTCGAGCGTCTGGTGTCGACATCGCGGCCAAAGGACGCATGCACACGAATGAGCTGCACTGCACTGGGAAGATGCCACACCACTCACCAAATGCCGGCAATGTGGGCTGCGGACAGCTCATGTTATATGTCCGACAATTTAAGTGTGAAAGCTAATGCACACTACTATGTAATGCGCATAAAGACCTTGCCCATCTCCACCTCGCTGTGACAGCGACATTGTCGACTGGACAACGTCGCTGTCGTCACAATCTCAGCCTGGGTACTGGATTGAGGCCTATTCTGCTCGTTGCAGTAGGACTTGGACATATCGCTGTGCTCGAAAAGAGGCTGGAGACGCTGGATATTGTCGCCAAGGCCACAGAATATTGCGCTCTCTCCGACACTCTCTCCTTACACAGGATCAATGCCATTCCAGTATGCTCAGGACTTAGCCTGCCGAGGATCCTGAATTCTAATGATTGCAGGCACCCGAGCATCGTGGTATTGTCGTTGTCGACAGGTCGCTGTCTCCACCGCGGAGCGGAATTTGGGGGGTCCTAGGGGGTCTGCCCCTTAAGAAGCCCTCCGTAGGTGAATGATTCTAAGTGCCAGCAAAGATTGGACGTCGATAGCGAAGATTGGACGTCGACAGCGAAGATTGGACGTCGACAGCGAGGTTGAAGAAGACAAGAATGGTCCAGGACTCGATAGCGACGACGATATTGCAGAGCCTTCTGTTTGTTGATGCTCCGCTGTGGACCATAAACAGCGCGTATATGCGACGTGTTACTGGATATTGACACCCTGGTATATGGATCAGATCCACTGTATAGAGACTCGCTTATTCTCGCGTGGATGCACGAAGGCTGTCGACAATGCCTGCGGCAATCCAGTCAAAAGTGGGTTTTGTCGGACACATACAGTATACTCTGCGGACGCCTCTTACTCACATGTAGAAGTGCAGCTCCTGCCTTGCCTGTATAGGCAGTCTGTTGATGAATGGACAGTATGAACCCTACACTGCATCCTTGACGCTAGGGTTGTGGAAGGATATGAAAAGATTCGAGGAACATATCTGATTGTCACTGCCAAGTTCTGCTGTTGCAACCACACCTTCGGTCGTATTGACATTTCAGGCAGTTGTGATGCACATCGTCGAATCGAGGCCAGCAGGAGACGACACGGAAACGCAAAGCCATTCGATATCTTGTCGCTGTCGTATTCCACGCTGTCGATGTCTATTCATGATTCGACGATCTGCATTGTGCTGGAGGATTGGAATCCGTCGCGCCATTGCTCTGTGACATCAATTGACAGGCTACGCGAGATAGGCGTATCACGTCCAGCTGGAGAAGTATGAAAGCGAATGCGAATACATGAGTGTCCACCGACGCTCTGGTGATGCCTAAACTGGAAGAGAAGAATGACATGCCTCCGCGACATGGCTTAACGATCGGGCTCCGTTCTGCGCATTGCTCCTACCACTCGATGACATCCTCATCTACAGTGGCTGATGATGTAGGGCGAGGGATGTTAGAAAAGAAGATATTCTGCTGCCTCATGCCGTGCCGAGAATCTATCGATCTCGCGCTAGCCGGATGCTGATACCAAAGAAGCAGATGTATGTCATCTCTACATTGAGGCTGCTTATTGTCTGCCATCAACACCGGCTCGACTAAAGCTGGCTCATGACTCTGCCAGCGATACATGTGATCAGAGATGGCAATGACTCAGCGACAGTCTGATCTACTGTGCCACTCAGCAGTGCGATTGACCAGGACATCTGATGAACCACAATTGATACACTCCTTGCCATGTATCGCTGCGGCATAACCATTCAAAGTCCTCTTCCAAGAACCTGAAAAGCTTTGCTGCAGATAGTGACCACATGGCACCATTGTCCGCCAGCAGCGATCAGCGGAGAGCGGCTTAGAGTGTCAGGGGAGAACATTGATTGCCCACACGGTAAGGTACGCACGGAGAGCAGACATCGATGTGTGGAGCTTAGAACCGCCTCCTTATCGCTCTACTTCACATGGAGTCCTACAACTTACTCCCCTTCGCACTATCTCCTTCCTCAACCAAGACCGCCACTCCATTCGCCAACACCACCCTTCCCTTCACTTTCGCGATAAATTTCACCTCCATTTCATGTCTCTTATCAGTTTTCGCCTCCCACATCTCGACCTCGAGCGCATCTCCGGGCCTCACACGACTAGCGAAACTTGCCCGAAAGCTCTTCAGCCCACCATTCGCAAAGGTCTCCAAGATGATTCTGGCTGCAACATTCCAAGAATACAAACCATGCATGATCGGCGTAGGCTGCACAACGGCCTCAGTCACATGCGTAGCATGTAAAGGGTTATAATCTCCATTGAGCCGATACAGAAAATGTGCATTCGGAGCGATGTGGTGTAAAAAGCGAGCGTCCGGTTCTCGGCGTGGTTGCTGCGTTGTTGCTGCACGCTCATTGGGACCGTTCCATCCTCCTTGGCCCATGAAGATTGCGGTTTCTGACATGCGGGTATACAAGACATCTTGCTTTCGTGCGAATTGCTCGACAAGATCATGCTCCGTCTTCACGATCGTTGACGATCCAAGTCCTTTATCCCAGATTCCCACGATCTTCGACACAATCACAAATCTGCTGCCCTCGGAGGATGTAGGCAAAGGCTTCACAATTTCCAGTGTTCGTTCGCCGTCCACGACTCGTCGGATATCGAGTGCTGGCAACCCAGGTATGACATCCTTAGGTGGTGTGAGATACTTCGTAAAGTGTTCTGCGAAAGACGAGGTACTTGTATAATCGTGCTTGAAAGTGAGTACGATGGGATAGGTTGGAAAGGCAGAGAAGTTTGGATCTAGTTCGTAGCCGTGTTGGAGGTCGTCGGCACTGCAGCCGATGGACGCGGCGAAGATGAGGGGGTCGCGTTTATTCCAGGAGCCTAGCTTGACTGGGTACTGGTAGATAGGCTTGGAGGACATCCTGGTTGTTCGGACACGTGACGTGGGAAGAGGACTGGTCGCGATGGGGCTCTGCAGTGGGATATGCTGTGGCTTATATGTTCTCAAGGACCGGCGGAATTTCGATGTTGATCGGTCTTGCAGAATGGCGATTCAGAGCCACTCTATTCATGCTGCATGATTTCGAAGACATTAATGCTCATTTGTACTTCACAACTTCGACTGAATAGCAGTCAATTGAATGCCTGTTCCGCCAACCTTTGTCTCCCCATCCCAGTACAACGGCGAGATCTGGAAGAACCTCTCTCTGCTGACCTTCATAGCTCCACTCCTCTTATGCGTCAAGTCCACGAACTTTGTGACATTGAAACCACACATCAAGTCATAGCTCAGAACAGTCGCGTTGGTTGCCTTCGGCTCACCGATCACCCAATGTGTGCGAGGTTCGTCCAGGAAGAGATAGTGAATCGTGCTCGACCACCAAGCAGATACCCGGTGAGGACCACGAAAGGAAGTGTCGCCTACTAGTGCATGTCGGCCGCGATCGAAGTCACCTGCATCGCAGTATACACCGAAGTGATCCTCCTGTATGCCATGTCAGCCGAGATTCAGAAGTTTGTTCCGCATTGTAGCCATACCTTGCCCCAGTATATTTCATAGTATGCAAAGAATGTGTCATCGAACTTTGCTAGTATAGTAACCACATTTCCATCTTCATGCAAATTCTTCAAGTATGTTCTATGCTCATCCAATGTCCCAGTCTCGTTCCACCCAGCTGCCACAAACGGGTCATTCTGCCACCTGTTGAATAGACCCAGATGTTCAGGATCGTTGTAATCGAGAGCAATCATACTGAAGTGCTCGTCCAGATGCGGAATGTACCTGCTATATATGATCGATCCCGGCGCAGGCTTCGCAGGCCTACGAGGATGGAAAGCATGTACACGCTGTTCTGGGAACTTGGTATCTGCAATGTGGTCTACTGGCAAGACTGGGTATTGATCCAAGGGCTTACCAGAGACTGTCGCTGTAGCTGGCGCCCATACTGGTCGTGGTCCAAACGGTGATCCTGCGCCTTGCCAGAAGTTGCCTCGGAGAAGCACAATTTCGTCTGGATACGCTCCTGAAGTGCCTGCATCAGGTCTCGCTGGCACTTCGCGGTTCTCTGGAAGAGGATGCTCCACTGCCAGTCCAACGTACTTCAGCTCTTCCGAAAGCTCTCTACTACCAACTCCCTTCAGCTCTACGCGGAAGTGCTCCAAATTTGGAGAAAGCGTGAAGAGGGCGTATATGATGAGCCAAGCTTGTGCTATAGTGGGCTTGCTACTGTCATTCCATGTCCAGAATGACTTAGGAGATCGCCGAACTCTGCCCCAGAAGAAGTTGTTGCTCTCCGGCGGAAGCTGGTCTCTAGGCTGGTCCTGCTCTGGAGCTGTGAAGTAGACATTGCTATGTAGCTGCACCGGCGGCAGTTGAGCATCTTTCCTGGTCATGGACTTGCCATTCTTTCGCGGCTCGTGCTGGACTCGTAGAAGCTTGCTGCCATACCTCGTCGGTGCCTGCTTGACATCCACTTCGTGAATGCGATATGTGGTAAGATATGGGTGCGGTAAACGCAGGGTGAGTGGCAAATTGGGAGACATTGTCGTTGGCAGCTTGAGGGACTCACCTGCTTGCGAGCGAATGGTGCTTCAGCTACAGTATCTCATGCCGATGAGCTCGTTCAGCTCGGCTGTATGCGTGCTGTCGTGCGAATACTCGCGCTATACCCATGTCAAGTTCTTGTGCACTGTGCTTGTGGCTGGTGTACGAGGAACTCGAAAGACCCATTCTGCTGCTGCCGACGACAACGTCACATCGCGCATGTACCACATATCAGAAATTGTACAATGACGATCGACCTTCCAGAAGAAGACGTCGCGTCGAAGAATTTTAGCACAGACGTCTGATTGATAAGATTGATAAAAACATGCAGGGGTTCACAGACTCCACCTCTTCGGATTTCGCTTCGCCCTCTCCACTCATCTCTCGTCCACCAACGACATTCCACCTACAACATCCGAACACGGCAAACGCGACCTTGCGCAGGCCTCCAAGACATTGCCCAAGAATCAGGATGTGGACCAATGCAAGCCGAGCGAAGAGTTTGCCTCTTAGCGCCATAAGAACGTCAGACAAGACGCGTCCCACCCAATACGACGTGGCATTCAGGCCTCAAAAAGAAGCATACCTGCGGATCAGATAGGTCCCAATGCTTGGTAGCGTGGTGTATCTGATCCGAGCGGGAGGCAACTGCACACGAACATGTGCAGCAGCGTTTGACTAGGATTCTGCCATGCCTCTCGCGCGGTGTAGTGCCCAGGAGTGGGCGCGATCGTGGTGATGTCCATGTCGTACGACTAATCACGACTAGACGCAGAAAAGAAGTTCTCTGTGCAGCAGGTGGGATCGTTCTGTCTTGGCTCGACTCCGATGCCGCTATCATGGCAGCTTCTCGACTCTGTGGCTCGCGCCATTCCTCCATGTCACATGTTGGCGTGTTGATGGCAGACGTGAAGGAGCAAGCCCCAGGCTCAACGAAGAGTCCGGCTCCGTAGAACATCGACGTTTGCCAGTATGGGTATGTTCAGCAAGAAAAAGGTATGTATCCACTTCCATGTCCATATGGCTACGACTAAGCTGTCTTGCGCAGGCTGCTGAGCAGAAGGAGCCCGAGAAGCCCAAACAGCCGTGGCATAGGGAAGCTACGACCTGGTTTCGACTATTGCTCAGCCCTGGTTATACCATTTGGGATGTGCTCCTTCTTATCGGAGGCGTTATCGGGTCCATAGCAGCTGGTGTGCCGTTTCCACTGCTAGGTATCCTCTTCGGTCAACTCATCGACGACCTCAACAGCGCCGACTGTGCTCAGTCAGATGCGACCACATCTACGGGAAGCCTCAGCGACTCTGTTATCCAGAAGGTCGCATATATCTGCTATGTGACTATCGCCAATTGGTGTTTCATCTACATATACACCAACTGCTGGACTGTCTTTGGTGAGCGACTCGTGCGCAGATTACGCGAGAGATATCTTCGCGCACTTCTACGACAGGAGCTGGCCTTTTTCGATCAATTGCCTGCTGGTGATGTGTCTTCGAGGCTATCTGTCGACCTTAATTCAATCCAAACTGGCACTTCTGAGAAGGTCGGGATTTGTATCGCCAGTGTGTCGTACTTTGTCGCGTCATACATTGTGGCCTTCTACAAGTATGCCGAGCTTGCTGGTATTCTGGTCTCTCTGGTACCAGCTTACTTTCTGATGGCCTTTGTTGGCTCATACTTCATCAAACGATACAGTAGCAGAGTGTCAGATCAGCTCGCTCTAGCGACATCCATCGCATCGGAAAGCTTGAATAAGCTGACTATCGTTCATGCTTTCGGAGCCAATGCTCGTTTGGAGTCCAAGTTCGCAGAGTATCTAGGCGAAGCTCGCAAGCAAGGTTTCAAGAAAGCTATTACTGCTGGAGTACAGCTCGGCTTGCTCTACTTCATTGCATACTCAACGAATGCTCTGGCGTATTGGCAGGGCAGCGAGGGCATAGCGCAGTCTGTCGAAAGCGGTGATGGCGGCTCACGAGTCGGTGCTGTCTACACTGTCATCTTCTTGCTCATCGATGGTATGTACCAAGGCTTTGTCATTCTCGAATCATGCTGACATGACCTCTAGCATCATTCATCATCAGTCAAGTCGCACCTTTCATGCAGATATTCGGTACTGCAGCTGGCGCTTCCGACAAGCTCAACGATGCTATTGATCGCAAGTCTGCAATCGACCCAACTGATGCAAGCGCAGGGCGACGCTTTGATCGCGCTGATGGCGCCATCGATTTCGATAGTGTCAAGTTCGCATACCCTAGTCGACCTGACGTCGAGGTCCTCAAGGACTTGAGCATCACGATTCCTGCTTACAAGCACACAGCCATAGTCGGCCAGTCTGGAAGTGGCAAGTCAACAGTTGCTGCGCTGCTTGCGAGACTGTATGATCCCCTGGATGGAGTGATTAGACTAGATGGGGCTGATCTCAAGGAACTGAACGTTGGTCAACTGCGTGGTCTCATCGGTACTGTGCAGCAGGATCCCGGACTACTCGATCGCTCAGTTCTGGAGAACATTGCTCATGGTCTCATCAATTCATCTGCTGGCTCCGAGGAGATCAAGGTTGTACTAGATGGTCACCTCGCTGCGTTTGCTGAGAAGGTCCGCCAAAGAGACAGCGGGAACTTCGATGCCGTCCTCACTCATGAGTCGGAAGCAGTACAGAGCGTCGTTTCCCGTGTTATCAAAGCTGCAACCATTGCTGATGCCAACGGCTTCATTGAGCGACTTGATGATGGCTTCGCTACTAGTGTCGGGTCTTCTGGGAACCAGTTCTCTGGAGGTCAGAAGCAGCGGATTGCACTATCCAGAGCGCTCGTACGCGACCCGAAGATCTTGCTCCTGGATGAGGCCACTTCAGCACTGGATTCTCGAAGTGAACGCTTGATCCAAGGTGCACTTCGCGAAGCAGCCAAAGGTCGCACAACGATTAACATCGCACATAGACTGTCAACTGTCAAGTATGCAGACAACATCATTGTCATGAGAAGTGGTAAAGTGGTCGAGCAAGGCACGCATGCTGAGCTCATCGCAAAGGACGATGTCTATGCTAGTATGGTTCGACTGCAGACTGTTAGCCAGAACCAGGAGCCGGCCGCCACTGAAGAGACTACCCAGGACGCTATTTCGTCCCGTGACTCGTCTAGCGACTTTGGTAATGAGAAAGAGGCCATCCGAGAGGCAGCTGCAACTCAGGCCCCTCTAAACGAAAGGGCTATCAAGAAGTCTGAGACCGAGGACAAGAAGAACGACCCGGAAAAAGGCAAGAAGATCAAAGACAAGAAGCGTGGTGTCTGGTCAACCATTAGCGGCATTGGCTCTCTCACCCGCTCACAAGCCTTGTACCTTCTGGTCGCTTTCACTGCTGCTGCAATCGTGGGAGGATCATATTCTGGAGAGGCTGTGATCTTTGGTCACACCATCAGCAGCTTTAGCGCGTGCAACGAAGCTTCTGCGATTCGATCTGCTGGCCATTTCTGGGGTCTGCTCTTCTTCATATTGGCCATCATTGAGTTCTTTGCCAACCTGACGATGGGCTCACTTTTCGGACTCGTCGGCGAGAACACTCTATACAAGATTCGGATCCTGTCGCTGCGAACACTGCTTGGGCAAGATGCTGACTGGCATCAGTCGGAAGGCAGAGATCCTGCAGGACTTCTGTCTTTCATCACCAGTGACGCCAACGCGTTGGCCGGCTTGACGGGCACTATCCTCGGCACGCTCTTCTCCATCTTGATCAACAGTGTTGCAGGCATCGCACTCTCTCTTGCAATTGCCTGGAGGATCGCTATCGTCCTGCTTGCCTGTGTTCCGATTCTTCTAGGTTCTGGTATCATGAGACTGCGGGTCTTTGCCAAGTTCCACGAGAAACATGGAGCTGCTTTTGCTAGTGCCACAGGATATGCAGTGGAAGCCGTCAACTCGATTCGTACCATTTCCATCTTCTCTTTGGAAGATGAGGCTGTGAACGTCTATCATCGCGCACTGAAGAAGCCATACGAAGAAACGCTGAAGTCAATACTCTACAGTAATGCTTGGCTTGCTACCGCATACAGTGTTGCCAACCTGGTGTATGCGCTTGCATACTACTGGGGCTCCCAGAATATCATTGACGGATATGCCAGTCAGAAGGAGTTCTTCATTGTCCTCCCAGCACTCCTTTTCAGTGCTCAGACATGTGGTCAGCTCTTCGCCCTGGCACCAGACTTCTCCAAGTCTCGTGTCTCTGCATCTCGCCTGCTGGACCTCATCGACATTGGCAAGCAAACAAACATTGTTTCCAAGCACGACATCCACGCCTCACCTAAGAACCTCTCCTCGCCATTCGATCATGAAACCAAGTTGACCTCCGACATCGAAGCTGGCATCGAGAAGCCCAACCTTCCACATACAGGTGGCGCAGCAGTCAAGTTCGAGAACGTCCATTTCTCCTACCCAGCAAGACCAGACGCCGAAGTCCTCAAAGGACTAGACCTGGACGTCAAACCGAATCAATTCGCTGCGCTCGTAGGTCCATCTGGCGCAGGCAAGAGCACAATCATCTCTTTAATTGAGCGATTCTATCGGCCTTCAGCTGGTCTCATCACGATCGATAATCGCAACGTCAGCGAGTTCATCGGTCCAGACTTCAGAAACGACATTGCGTTGGTGCCACAAGAAAGTGTCATGTTCGAAGGAACATTACGATTCAATCTCTCTTTAGGAGCACGCCCAGATGTCAAGCACGTTACTGACGAAGACATTATCGAGGCTTGTAAGCTCGCCAACATCCATGAGACGATCATGACCTTGCCTGAGGGATATGATACACGATGTGGACCTAATGGGAATCAGTTCTCCGGAGGACAACGACAACGACTTTCGATCGCTAGGGCTCTACTACGTAAGCCGCGGCTCCTGCTACTTGATGAGAGTATATCTGCACTCGATAGTGAGAGTGAGAAGATGGTACAAGATGCTTTCGAGAATGTCAGAAAGGGCGTGACAATTATTGCTATTGCGCATCGTATTCATAGTATTGAAAGGGCTGATAGGATCTTTGTGATCGAGGATGGAAGGTGTACCGCGAGAGGTACACATAGGGAATTGTTGAGGGATAGCGAGAGCTATCGGACCAATGCTCTACATCAAGTGCTAGGTGATTAGAAGGGAACGGTAGTGTACGTGGTGGGTACGCGATGAGAAATGGTAGCGAGACGCAATTGCACCAAACTCGCCGGCTGGATTCGATGTTCTATCCCACTCATCTCACACAGTCTTCTCCACATCTACCTCTCTGGAAGCTGCCCAGCTCGTTCGCACTCAAGGAAACTCAATCGATCTCATCGCACAGACAAGGCTTGTCACTATTTACACGAGCTCAACCCGCGTGTTCACATTCCACAGTCTCATTCATACCTGTACAAACAGACCTCGCCTCGCTGACAACGTCCGCAAGGGTCGAAACGGCATACTCTTCCGGCTCGTGATTCTGGCCGGGTCTCTCCTTGTGTAGTGTCTATCCTGGGAAGCCGATGCACACTGCCTCTGCCTCCATCTGCAATAGGCACCTGCGAATAAGTAATTCTCGGCATCGTGTTGGACACTGGAAGCTGGAGCGACTCATCTGATCTTGGTCCAGAGGTGGTGTCCTGCGAATGCGTAAGACTTTGTTGGTCCTGATTAGATGTCGAAGCGCTGTCTTGAGCAGCTGATAGTTTAGCATCAGTACTGCGCTTATGGTCTCGGTACCGTTTCCGTTGACGCGCAGTAAGTCGCTGTTGGGTTGGCAATGGACCGGATTCAAAATTGATCATGGCTGGTGTATGGGAAACGGGTGGCTGCTGTGATGTTGACGATTGTGGCACTGCCAGCGATGGCAGTGACTTGGGCGCTGTACTTGGATCTACTTCTGTTGTGCGATTGTGCAAGTCAGAGATCGGTTGGTCGGACTGATCGTTGACTACTTGTTGTTGTGACTCAATATCATGGGCATAGCGGCAGTGCTCTCCGTGCTTGCAGTAATTAACCGCGCAAGTGCTTGATACACCTCTTCCTTTCCGGTTGCATGGCTTGGGCGAGGAGAGGCCGAGCAGCGATATTTCAGACAAAGTGAGAAGTAGAGGACTTCCTACATGTTAGCTGAAGACCAAACAAATCAACACAAAGAGCTGCTAGATTCCCGCAGATCAAGTGGACAATTGATTGGTGAGATTCCGCAAACACTTCAATTCCAAAGACACTGGCGACCTCTAGGAGTCTCGATTGTGCCGGACTTTAGGCTGTGCTGTCGCTAGCTTTCACTGTGTTCATGGAGGCCACTCCACTTGCTGTCCGTGTCGCAGTAGCATGTATAAGTGGCCTGCTAATCGGCTGTGACCTCAACCGCTCGACAGCTCTGTCCGACTCCCAATGCACAGTCCCGAATCTATACATCTCTCCATAAGTGCCAGGTCTGTGATCGACATCACGGAAGCCATCTTTCTTGATCACATCACCCAGAGCTGGGACACCGCCAGCCGAGTTGTGATACACCTTGTACATATGACTGTTCTCCAGCATGTCGACAATGAAAGCTTCGGCAGCACTTCGCTTTTCAATATCAGGATCATCTAGCCTCGTCGCGAAGAACTCGGCTTGCTTGTAGCCATCCTGGTCAGTCCTTAATGCTCCAAGGATACCATTGTTGATTCCTTCAACCATGAAGCACTTCTTCTCAAAGTACTCGCGACCATTCCATCCAGTGTTGACGTCAACCAGATCCTTAGTCCGTTCAGCAACGAGCATATGTGCCACGTAATCGCTCATGGCGATAACCTGTTCAGGAGAGAACCAATTCGCCATGCCATCTGCAAGTCCGATCTCTTGCATCAAAGGCAGCTTGTGAAAGTCGTTGGTATTCGTTTTGCCCTTCCAGACTTCTTTCCAGCATAGATGCCAATTCTTGATGAACTCGGAGCCTTTCCTCGCTGCGACCATGTAGTTGCCGAAACTGCCCCATTCCTTTTTGATCTGACCTGATATGATCCATACGCCCATCTCGTAAGGTGTAGCTGGGTCTGAGAGGTGGTCCCAGAATAGTGTATCAAGATTCGTGTGCAACATGTTTCCGACGTCCATCCAGACGCCTCCGTACTTGTATAATAGAGGCAACCTAATAAGATCAGAAGCATGTTGAGCAGCGTGTTTGCCATCCATTGTCTTGTTGTTGAAGCAGTCTGGAAACCAGTCAGGCTCTACGAAGTTGTAGACGTTGTTTGGCGAGCCTTCGCACAGATCAACAATCCGAACAGTCCAAGAAGGATCCAATTTGCGCATCCAGTTCAACACTGTGCAGCGATAGCTTGGATACATCGTGTCGAAGCCCTTGTCCCAGAACGCCCAGACATTTTTCTCTGATGTGATGGGTTGGTACGAACGTAGCTTCTCTACTAGTGCGGCCTCGTCTTTCGACTGAGTTCTGGGAACAGCCCGCAGACGAGTAGAGCATCTGGGGATCTCGAAAGTGGCCATTGTTGTCGTTGTGTATATGAGGCGCGTATGAGAGCGCAGTTACAGCGTGCTTTGTAGAGAAGAACAGCAACTGCGTGCGGTGATTCAATTAGTGCGACATCGGCGATAGTGGCATAACGTTGTGCAACCAGCTGTAGACATTGGATGAGCCAGAATGAGCCATCGTGAACTACCGCGGTCAGCCGCACTCTCGTAGAGCCAATCATCATTTCGTCTTTGGTCTAGAAGTCCTATATGACTCGAGGTCTATTGTCACGACCAGAAGCTCTGCATCATCTCGCCGTTGTTGCTTTTGGCTCTGGTATATTGGCATTGGCGTCGCGCAAGGTCTTTTCGCTCCAGAGAGTTCTCTAGACATCTTACTTGGTGTGCTTCAGAGTCTCGCGATGTTCGTATATGCGGACGACCGATCGTATGCTTCCATACTGCCTGAACGACCAGCATGCTGGCCAGAATCTCACTTGTAATCCCGGCTTATAGCTCAGCGCTCCAAGCCAGCACAGCCGTACTCAGCACCACAAGACTGCTTCCCAAGTTCAGTGTGCTCCACTTCCTCAAGAACTGCACCGTATTACTCTTCTCAGCCTCTCGATCTATTGGCGCATCCTCATACGGCTCTACAGGCTCTGCGTCTCCTGCGACCCGCAACAACTTCAACGCCAGGGGAGCCATGAACCAAGCCTTCAAGATATCCACAGTCATCAATACAGCTCCAGCAGCTGCCCAGCTCTTGCCCAAAGCCGTCCCTCGAGCACGATAGGCCAACATTCCGAACGAGCCCACTGCGATCGTTTCGAGCGGTATGTTGTATACAGTGCTGAGTGAGTGAAGGCGCGCGAACTGTCGCGCAACAGCTTTGTAGGTCCCTGAGCTGCCTAGGTGCAGTCCAAAGTCGAAGGTTCTCTGCGAGTGTTGTGGGTTCGGAGTCAATCTGCCAGACTCTACTGGCGTTTGTGGTACGCTCAACGAAGTAGTACTCGTCTTTCTGCTCGATTGCTCCGTTGTAGTGATAGTTGAAGTGATTGGTCGTAAGAGAGCCGGGACGAAGAATACCGAAGTCGATAGTCCATTGAGGCCTAGTAGTATCGTCGAAGTGTACGCAAGAGGTCGTAAGTAGGCGCCCAGCCCTGGTTCGTAGGATGCCATGGTGTGTATATATCAGTAAGAGAGGTAAATTGTGGACAAATCGAAAAGAAAGTAGGAGAAGTGGATATATATTCCGGATGGTATAGAACGCGCGTTGCTGGAGTACAGGTGGTCGCGTCTGTGGGTCGCGAATTCGAGCGGCAGTGATGTCAGAGTTTGCCGGGCATCAACACCTTCATCTTCAGCGTTCTTGTATCGACCATTATAGTCATGTCTCGTTCAGTCTGGCAGAACGTCGAATCACGAAACGGCCTAGCACTTCTCGCCCATCGTCCGTGATGCCCTATTGGAAGCACCGTATCATCGCGCTCAGTTCACCAGCTCGAAATGAGTCCGACAAGCGCGATCCTTGCAGGTACGATGATCAATCGCGAACCAGTAGGCTTCACACTCAGCCAGTGAACAAGTCCCTGGTACAATCTGCCATCTGCGACTCGCTCGTCGATTCAGTTCGTAGGCAGTCTTCCTCAGGCGGCCAGTAGAGAAGTTCATGACATGGTGGGATAGCAGTCTGTTCGGACAATAATCAGAATGTGCCTTGAGAGGACATCAGGAAGAGCAGGTAGTCCACACTCACTGCGTCACCAGCAGTTGTCCGAGAAAGTCTAGTCCGAGGAATGCAATGACAAGTGCGCCGGCTGTCATGCGCATCGCTCAGGCTGTGCGAAAGTCAGCAATGTGATGAAGACTTTGATCGTGGCGTGGCATACTGAGTCGATGATTCAGGTGACTGAGCCGGCGTGCGTCTGGGTTCGCGCGTCGCTCAAACGCCTGGTTCCTGTCCTGCGGTGCATCTATGCATCTAAGAAGAAGTGATAGATGTGTGGGTGTTTGTGTGGATGTCGAGATGAAAGAAGTCGTAAAGTCAAGAAGGAAGGAGCTCTTCAGGCAGGAGCGAAAGATGGCGCCTTGGCACAACAAGATCATACAGTTCTGGCTCACAACACACTACCGCAAATTTCGCAATTCGATTCTCGCAGTACAGAAATGACGGCGAGTATGGCGTCTCGGTATTTGCTTATTTGTGTTCTTGGAGCAAGGCTCGGTGTGATTGAAGCATGCCGTGTTGGACTGTCTGCGCTCCCGATCTGATGGGATCGTGGACGAGACTACAGGAACAATGCAACTAAGCTGAGAGAAGTATGGAAGTAATGTGGGACAAAAGGAGTGTGATAGTCATTATGCTGGGATAGAGGGCAGATGTGTCCCACCAAGACTGTGATTACATTAATCCCAACTAACAACGATGTGCGAAAGGAAAGATACATCTCTTCTCTACCATCCCGACCCCCATACCAACCCCAAGTCCCAAGTGAATCCACACAACGTTGAGAGATAGAGATGGATGGATGAACAACCGTGCAACCGTATAACATATGCCTTGTCTTGTCTTGGGTCTTTGCAAGCCGCAACATCTATGTCGGCCACACAATTGACCATGAAATCTTGGGCTGACTTTCCATTTGATGTTCGTGAACCGATTGCCATTTGTAAGCTGTCGTCATCCTCTAAGCAGAGGAGGCGACATCACGCTTGAATGGCAGGCCGCCGAAGCCGCCTAGTCCACCTGCTGCTCCCGCAAGTGGAAGTGAACCTGCTGATGGGAGAGGGTCACCAAATGGGCTCGATCCTGGGACGAATGGGTTGAATGGCAAGCGACCGCCGCCAGTTCCTGGGAGAGCTGGGAACGGAGATGATGGGAGACCACCTGGGAAACCAAATGGACTTGGTAGGCCTTGAGGCGGGAAAGGAGGAAAACCTGGGAATCCGCTGCTTGCTCCGTAACCCGGTGCAGGAGGGTAGCCAGGGAAGCCGCTGCTTGGGGAATAACCTGGAGCAGCTAATGTCAAGTTAGTAATGCCTCAACGAAGCTGCCTTGCTGCTCTTCAAGTACATACCTGGATAGCTTGGTGGTGGGTTAGGAAGGCCGTTACCATAGCCGGGTGGTGGTGGGGGAGGAAGGCCGTTGACATAGCCGCCGCCTAATTCAATGTTAGCATTGGCTCACTGTGATACGCTACATGTCTCGAGATCTATTCGATTGCGGGTGCTCGAGATGTTCTTCGTGCAAAGTCCGCATCGTTCTCCGATCTCTGCATGTCTTTACTTCTTCTTATGACGACGACGAGCTGAGTGGCATAGTCGACACAGAAGTAATTGAAGCATGCACTCGAGCTAAAACCCCCATATGCAAAACCGCATAGATTGTGAAACGTGTGAGAGGGAAGGGACGATGACATACCCATACCTGGTGCGGTTGGAGGAGCATGTGGCAATTCCGCAGGAGGAAGAGCGCTTCCTTGGTAACCTGTTTGCAATGTCAGACTGAATTGAGAGCAGACAATCATGAAGTCTTGTCTTACCGCTGGTTGGTGGCAGTCCCGGACCTTGACCTGGCACAGTTTGTGGGGACAGGCCATTGATTGCGTTCTGCGAGGCTACTGCTGCTGGGTTAGAGCCTCCTGGGGAAGCAGTGAGACCGCCACCTGGATTGATTAGCAAATACATTGCGAGTCTGAAAAGTATTGAAACATACCGACGCCAGAGCTAGGAGGAACCTGTTGACCTGTGCCGCCTGTGAGGGGTGTCTTCATGGCATCTGCAGCAGACTGTGCAGCTGGGTTCGATGGAGTGCCTGACTTGGGTGGTGGGCTCGCAGGCATTCCACTAGCCGAATTCTTCATGGCATCTGCAGCAGACTGTGCAGCTGGGTTCGATGGAGTGCCTGACTTGGGTGGTGGGCTCGCAGGCATTCCACTAGCCGAATTCTTCATAGCATCGGCGCAGGACTGGCAAGCTGGGTTCGCCGGAGTGCCTGACATCCCTATCAAGTGTGAGACATAGATTCATACACAGGCATCAATTCTCCTTACCATTTCCTTGAGGCGTAGGAAGGTTGCTGCTACCATAGCCCTGAGGCTTGACTGGGGGCGGGGAAACAGGGTCCTTTGGCGTAGTTGGAGGCGGCAAGGCGCCGCTTCCATATCCTTGCGATGGAGGTGGCGAAGGTGGCTGCGCTACAGCATCTTTTGGCGTAGTTGGAGGCATGGCAGACTTTGGCGGAGGCAGAGCGGAAGATCCGTATCCCTGAGGAGCGTAGCCAGCAGGCGCAGCAGCGGGCATTCCAGCAGACGCTGTGATGGCACGTCAGAGGAGTTGATAGTGAAAGTATACTAAGCGAGACATACCTTGATCAGGCACAGTTTGTGGGGGCAGGCCATTGATTGCGTTCTGTGAGGCGACTGCTGCTGGGTTGGCATCCGTGCCAACTTGAGGCTGTCCCACTGCAGACACGAAAGGTCAGTATGAGCCGCGTTCAAGAAGGTGATCAAAGAACATACTGGGAGGTCCAGAAGCTTGCATCTGGGAAGCACCGAGAGCAGGTGCAGTAGGCATATCGCCATCAGCTGAGTTCTCATCGCGTTTGACAGGGCTGGGAAATATGTCAGTCCAAGCTTAGAACGCGGCGTTGCGAATCCTTTGAGCTTACATCAGGCCGCTGATTCCACCAGCACTACCGCCAGCACTCGACAGTGAGCTCAGAGGGCTGTTCATCTCTGCGCCAGGTGCAGAGTTGACTTGTGTACCTGGACCGTTGAACGGAGAGCCACCTCCAGGCAGAGAGTTGAGCATCTGGTTGTACATTGGTGCAGGGTATGAAGGAGCCTGTCCATAGCCACCGGCTTGAGGCGCATAGCTAGGAGGGGCCTGTCCGTAGCCGCCGGCTTGAGGATAGCTAGGAGGAGGAGGAGGCAGAGAGTTGCCATAACCTTGACCTTGAGGAGCGACAGGAGCGTGAACTGGTGGAGGCATCGCCTGCGTTCCATATCCTTGAGCCATAGGAGCTGCAGGAACTGCGAGAAATTAGCAACATTGTTATTGTAAGTTGAGAGCAAGAATCAAGTCTTGTTCCTCGAAATCTTCATGACTTACTTCCAGCGGCCTGGCCTGGTACAGTTTGTGGAGACACACCGTTGATTGCGTTCTGTGCTGCTTGTGCTGCTGGGTTTTGGTTCGTGCCAGGACCGCCACCGAGAGGTCCTGCTCCTAAAAACGAAGTCAGCATGAGTAGCACAGAACTGCTGTTCGAAAAGACGTACCTGGAACGGGAGCGCCTAGAGCAAGACCGGTACCGGACTGAGTAGTTGGCGGAGTCATGCCAGATGGTGGCATTCCTGAACCTGGAACGGGAGCAGGCATGGCACCAGAGCTGTATCCGCCTGCAGAAGGAGGTGGCGTCACTGGACTCTTTGGAGTCGTGGGAGGAGGCGATGGTGGAGCTGAAGGGTTGCCGTATGGAACTGGAGCAGGAGGAGTCTCACAGTTAGTGTCGTTCTTCGCCGGAGGCATCGTTGGCGGCATCTCTGGCTTCTTGGGCGTGTCAGTCGGAGGCTTTGTTGGTGGCATTGGTGGAGATGTCTCGTTCTTGGCCGGTGGTGCGCCGTACGATGGAGGCATCTCTGGATTCTTGGGATTCTCTGGCGACTTGGGTGTATCAGTCGGCGGCTTCGTTGATGGAGGCATCTCTGGCTTCTTTGGTGTATCAGTCGGAGGCATCTCTGGCTTCTTGGGTGTATCAGTCGGAGGCATCTCTGGCTTCTTTGGTGTATCAGTCGGAGGCTTCGTTGGTGGCATTGGTGGAGATGTCTCGTTCTTGGCCGGTGGTGCGCCGTACGATGGAGGCATCTCTGGATTCTTGGGATTCTCTGGCGACTTGGGTGTATCAGTCGGAGGCTTCGTTGATGGAGGCATCTCTGGCTTCTTTGGTGTATCAGTCGGAGGCTTCGTTGGTGGCATTGGTGGAGATGTCTCGTTCTTGGCCGGTGGTGCGCCGTACGATGGAGGCATCTCTGGCTGCTTGGGTGTATCAGTCGGCGGCTTCGTTGATGGAGGCATCTCTGGCTTCTTTGGTGTATCAGTCGTAGGCTTGGTAGGTGGCATTGGTGGAGAAGTCTCGTTCTTAGCTGGCGGCTTGTCATCGTAGGTCATCGGCGTGGGAGGAGGAGTGCCTCGCTTGTTGATGGTGTTGTACTGATCGGAACCGCTAGCGGCAGGCAGAGCAGCCATGGCATCTGCGATCGAAGATGGGTTACCACCCATGGCGAGGAGAGCTTGTTGAGCCATCTTCGCTGGAGCGTTGTCTGAAGGTGGAATTGGGCCAGAGCAGGTGAAGGTTGATCCAAGAGCCTCGCCGAAGAGCTCAGCATCATCAAAGTAATCGTCAGAGTAGTCAATGTCGACACACTTGCCACCACCAGTTGGACCGACGTGAGGGCAGTGGATGTCTGGACGCACAATGGTAAGGAGCGTGTGGATAGTGCGGCAAGCAATGTTGTTACCCCAAGCCTCGTTGAAGTCTCCAAATGGCTTAGCACCGAGCTGAGCGGCGCAGTCATCGACACTGCTGAATTGCTGGTTCGCGCCAGTGCACTGCTTTTGAATTTGTGGGCAAAGCTGTTGTGTCGCGGCCTGTTGCACTTGCATGTTTGTGTAGTCGATGCCACTCGAGATCTTGACCCACTTCTGGAGGTTTGGAATCCAGGCTTGGTACTTGTCGACTTCTCCAGCGTCGTTGAAGTGGAAGAAGGCTACCTGTGATAGCACAGTTTCATCATCAGAGTGGTGTTGACGACGTCGGAGTGTTCTGTGAGGATCGTTCACCTGGGAAAGCGTGGTCCTGGGACCATCTTCCTGAAGTTGACCAGCTTCGTCGAGCTTTCCAGTGCGGAAGTAGACCAGAGACGAGGCGACATTGGGGCAGCCAGAAACGAAGTCGACAACCTCAGCCTTGTAGAATGCGGTGCTTGCAGGACTGCCTTGTGGAGTGGGTGCGAGAGCAAAGAAATACTCGATGGAGTCTTCGAAACCAGTGAAGTTGCCGACTGGCAAGACGCGACCAGTCGCGTTAGGTGCGAAGAGTCCAGGAGGAACAGCCTTGCTGCCTTGAGCGATGATTGCGGTATTAGCTGGGTAGACGGTGTAGTCGTAGATGGTTTGGATCGTCTTCAAGTTTCTGTGGTACCATTCCGGCTGGTTGCTCTCGGAAACGGCACTGTCGCTTGCAGAGCTTGCTTGACGCGTCTTGGGGTTGTGTGGAAGTGCTGAAGCTACAGCTGTTAGACATAACAAAGAACGAGTGACAGTCTTGGCCAACATGATGGCGGCTCAAGACGAATGTAGAGCAAACTAAACGAGTGTAAGTGAATGTGTCCGCAGCAGCGGTTGTGCGTGAGGAGGGGATGAGGAATCAGGAGGATTCGCTATATATCGCAGATGGAAATTCTCACTGCTAGTGGTTCGCTTCAGCGTTACCTCATCATGCTTGAGGGTTTATGCAGAAATTAAGATTACTCTCCTGAAGTTCAAGGCGTGCCACGCGGTCTGCCGTATTGCAGAACCCGGAGAAGATGCTGGACTCCCAAGCAGACGGCAGACCCCGTACAGAGCAAAGGTAGATCATTATCGATACACGAGCAGTCCTTGTACATCTTGGTAGTTCTCCTTGGTCCCGAATGGTGTAATACAAGGATCTGAGGCGACGTAAGGCTTCGCTGCACAGCTGTTGGTTCTAGCGTTGTACTCGCGAGCTTCGGTCATACTGCACTCCAGCAGTGGAATGACGCAGTGATAATATCGTGGCCGCGAAATCGATGCCAGTTTGCGTCTCGCACGTCGAGTTCGCAGTCATGACGGCGAGATCAACAATGCCCCGATACAGCGACTGCACTTGAGCGCGAGGTGTGGAGTTCTGAAGTTCGTGTTTTCGAACAGTCCCGGTCTGTCAAATCTCAGACTAGCAGGAGTATCGATGACATCCAAGGTTTCTAGCTTTCGTGCAAACCAGGTTGCAGCTTCACGAAACACATCAGATTTGTAAAGAACATGTGCCAAAATTCTCCGCATAGGGAGCAGCATCTCTCCTGTTATCATTCTGACTGACCTGCGCAAGAAATTTGGCAGAATTGGGTCTCTCAGTTTGGTCGGTGGTGCATATACCAGCGCAAGAGGTGAGGTTGCGAGTAGCGGCGGGAAGAGGTTTAAGCTTCTCCAAAAGATCTACATCCTTGCTGGGGCTGCAACTCCGCTTCCTGTTCCTGATCTCCCTTGCAAGGGTATCCGGCATTTGAAAAAGCACGTGCGAACACTGTCGCCACGAATAGCTCGAATTGGTCGATCACATCATCCATGCTTTCGACCTCATCTTGGCTCAAGTCGTACTTGTTGGAACAAATCCCATCGCGTATTCAAGCAATCTCGTACGTCGCTCGCGCCAGGAACGAGTATCATTGGGCGCGAGAAACTCCGTCAATGCCAGAGGAGCGGTTACGAGTGCCTTGTTGGCAAATCTGCTGTATGCAGGTACATGAATCTTATCGTAAAACCCAGGACATAAACATACGGACTTTACGAGTTCAAGCCTTCGTACGAGAGTCGAGGCTCCAGAATTTCCATGAACGTGATGAACGGTTGCACAAACTTGTCGTGATATGATTGTAGACTTGCCAAAGGATGATCCAGAAAGCGATGCTCGGAGTATCTACCGATGCACATTCCTGATTCAGGTGAACAGGTCGTGTCGATCCCGAACAGCCTGAATCATGGACATTTCCCGAAGTTTCGTTACGGTCTGGGTACCAATTTCTGACACATCGTCGTACAGTATGGCGAATACAGGAATACTGCGACTTCGCATACGCAGAAGCTCGTCATCGACTCGTCGATGTGGACAATTTGCCAGCTGCCACTATTGGGGCTGAATTTCCCGAGGTCCAATTTGAGGCAAGCACGGTTGGAGGCATCATGTCTGTGCTCTCCGACACAATCGATGGCTGATGCCAGCGTCTTCGAAGTTGGCAGAGAAAGTACAAGTGATACAAGCCAGAGATCGCCATGCCAGTTGTGGCCGATATTTCGAATGGTTTCTTATAACAAGAAGTGCGGGTCCGAGAATCGAACGCTGTGCGACAGAGCGAAATCCAAAAGTTTGTATGAAGACTTCCGGGAAGGCAACCGCGTTCCAGGTCATTGCAGAGTGCGGACCCGCTCCGTGCGATGGGAGATTGTTGCTTGTCATACACTTCCTCGTCGATCTGGCTCGAACTTGCTAACAATGAATTGTAGATCGTTCTCATGGGGCACTCTGGCATACCACCACTTCTGTTTCTCCTTGGACCACCCGCGGTTCGGCACGTACGCTTCAAGGCTGTAGTACATGTCCCGATAGTAAGGTATGACTGTCGATGGAGGGCCACTACGCTCCAAGAAAGCATCAGAACCGGATGCGATGTCCTCTTCCGACATGTGGTACAGCACTTTCGGGTGCGCCGTCTTGACCTTCTTGTTGACGCGCACATTGATATAACGCCTTTTGAGAGTGGCGACAGTGGTGGCAAGGTGAATTTGAAGAATCAGAGCGTAGTAGAGAGGCTGATACATGGCTTTCTCCACTATTGCAGCATTTTCCTGTTGGCGATCGGTGTGCCACTTCGGATGTTCGCCACGCGGGATCATGGGTATCGGGACTCGTGAGTCGAGGTCCTTCTGGTAGAATGCAAGATCGAGGACAATGTTGAGATTGTTCCAGGCTAGCATGCATGTCGTGCAGGTGCACACCTTTCTTGGATCCAGTGGCTTCACAATCTGGAAGTACGAATTTCGATGCAGCTTCGACCTCTCCTGCCATTCCGCGCTGAGTAGAGAACACTGCGCGCGCGCGTCGAGCCTCTCGAAGGGAACCGGACAATGGAAAGCGCGGCCAAGGACGTGATATCGGCGGTCTATTATGCTGTGAGCGATGGATTTCTCATTGGTCTGGATGTATTGTCTGGTGGCTTTGGTCAGACGCTGCAGCCGAATGACATCGCTTGGAGCCAGGTAGCTGAGCACTTCGTCCAGGAGCTCTGTTGGCAATTCCAGGAAAGATTTCGTGTCAGACTTCACGGTGGTCCGCTTCAGCCGCTTCTCTTGCTTCTTCTTGGCTCGGTCGGTCTTCTTGGACTTGAGCTGCAGCTTCTCTGTCGTATCGATGAGCGGCTCGTCGTCGTCGCGCAATATCGTCTTCTTCGCGACTATCCTTGGCGGAATCACACTGAAGGTTTCCTCTTCGGCTTTTGGTGGCAAGGATCCAGATGACGTCGTCTTCATAGTCTGGACAGATGGCGACGTCGGCACGTTCATGCTTCAGTCGTGGGGTGCTAGGCGCACGAGGCCAATTTCCATGGAAATGCTCATGTTGTTTCGAGATTGGGGATGTGGTTGAAGATGTACTTCGAGATGGTGGCGTCGCGGAAGGAGCTGTGCGGCATTTTTGAAGCTCCACTTAAAATTCGCGATCTGGCTATCGTGCGAACTCTATCTGGACTCTATGCACGCCCTGGCGCAGTCATCGACATGTTCATCTACCAGTCTTCTTCACAATTCCATTCAAGATGCAGTTCTCTCCATCGACATCAGCATTATGGCTGAGTCAACGGTCGAGCTCATCAGCTTCCCCGGCGCCCGCAATGGCGATACCCATTTGAGCACTCTACAACCGCGAGCAGATCAAGGCCAAGAAGAATCCGCTGAGCACAATCCTCAATCACTTCCTCCAGTAGACGGAGGCTGGCAAGCATGGACGTTTCTCGCGGCATGCTTTGCCCTGGAGGCGATAGTATGGGGATTGTAAGAATTTCCTATATGCCATTCATCTCACACAGCTCTGGGCACCTTCCTGACATCTGCTAGACCATTCTCGTTCGGAATCTTCCAGAGTTACTATCAAGCAAGTCCTGAATTCGCATCCCAAACCTCAAGCATCGCTTCCATCGGAACAACCACAATCGGTGTCTCCTACTTCTCCTCTCCATTCCTTGGTATAGCCATGCAGCGCTTCCCTCTCACTCGCAGACCTTGCATGTATCTTGGACTAGCCATCTGTGCTCTCGGACTTGTCGGTGCTAGCTTCTGCAACACGATCACAGGTCTCATCGGAACGCAAGGCGTCATGTATGGCTTCGGCTCCATCCTGCTATACTTTCCGAGCAACCTCTTTGTGAACGAATGGTTTGTGCAAAGGAAGAGTACAGCTTATGGCATCATGTTCGCTGGGACAGGCTTCAGTGGTGTCGTTGTACCTTTCGTGCTGCAATGGTTGCTCAAGAGTTATGGATGGCAGACTACGCTGAGGATCTGGGCTATTGTGTTGGTGGTCATCACTATACCGGTGTTGCACTTCATTAGGCCAAGATTGCCGGTAACGGCTTCTTCAGCACTTCGACCACGAGATCTTGGATTCTTGAAGCGAAAGTCGTTCCTGCTCTTTCAATTCGGAAACATTCTGCAGTCACTTGAGATCTTCATCCCATCACTCTGGATGCCAACCTTTGCGCTATCTCTCGGTCTTCCATCATACGCTGGACCTCTGGGACTGGCTTTTTACAACGGCGCATCATCGGTGGGAGTCATCATCGGCGGACACATGGCTGATCGCTTCCACGTCTCTACAGTCATTCTTACATCTTCGATTGGCTGCATGGTCGCGAGCTTTGTCTTCTGGGGTCTCACCTCTGGTCAAGCTATGTTGTACATCTTTGCACTTCTATGGGGCATGTTTGGTGGCATGTACAACGCTACCTTCTCTGGGTGTGCCCAGACGATGAGTCGCCTTGAGCATAACAGCGCCATCGATACTGGCATTGTCATTGGCATCATGGCAGCTGGAAAAGGCATCGGAGGAGTCGTGTCTGGCCCTTTGAGCGAGAAGCTGCTCGACGTGGGATGGCAGACGACAGCGAATTTCGCGTACGGCACATCATATGGAGTGCTGGTTATCTTCTGTGGCATCACTGCTGCGCTTGGTGGCAGCGCCTGTGTGGGAAGACTGCTGAAAATGCTCTAGCTATATTCGGACTTTACATATAGCTGATAAGTCAATACAGCTCACGAACCCCGAGATAAGCACCAATTACTTCAATTGGTCTTCAATTCGATTTCCACTATGCTCCTGTTACTCCCCACCTACAGAACGATGACTACGCTTACAACCAACCAGACCGAGCAGCACCAGAAACATGACCAGATACGAAGAAGACTGAAGCATGCAATCATGACTTCCATACATGCAGATCGATACCTGCACCTACGAAGGTGATTTGGTCTAGGCGCCACTGAGAAGGTGGTCGACCCATGCTCAGGTCTGGCAATAGGTTTCACTACGTTCGCAATCTTTCACTCGATACCATTTCACCACCTTCCATGTCTCGACCTCGTCGATAGTCTGCCAATCCTCGTCAGCATATGCATCTGCGTAATTGGCTTCCCACTGGACTCGTAGCGCGGCGCGCAAGCAGTGATAGAGCTCTTCATCGTCCGACAAACAAGGTCCAAGTCCAGCGAACGTCTGTCCAAAAATGCTCAACAAGTCTCGATGATATCTCCTCACGATTCCAGCAAAGGGGTCCCCATTAGCTCTGATGCAGATTCGCTTGATAGTAAGTGCGTGCTCCCGTGGGAGACACATAACCCAAGTCCAGAATGAGACGTGTCTGCCGCCCGCGAGGCCCCACGTCTGCTCGGAAAATACGAAGGTAGTCTGCTCGTAGTAGAGCTTTGCGAACTTCTTGCGAGTAGACTGATCGATCCCCAGTTGTGCAGGTGGTCGGTATGCGCTGTTGATCCTCACGACTTCTGGCATGGTTTCCACAATGACATCTAAGATGTGATCTTGCAATTCTTGAGGCAAGTCCTGTACCATCTTATTGAGACTTCTGCGTCGTGGTTTACGCTTCTTGTTGAGCATTCTGCGTCGTGGTTTACGCTTAGCCATATTGTGCTGTCAGAATGCTTTTCACTTTTCCTAATGGAGGCTGTCGAAGGATCCGGTTGAGATACTCATATGATATCACTGTTAGAGATTTGTTTGTTGTGCGCTCGGAATCTGCGCGAGGCTCCAGGCACCGACTCAGGTGAACTTAGGCATCTGAGACGAGAAGTTAACGAGTAATTTCTTCAGCATGGACGTCTATCAGCCCAGGTTTATCTTCACCTTATCATGGCGGGCGTACCTTCCTCGTATTGGTAGTCATCTATTGCATGAGCACGCTTACAGCATAACATATAAGCGGTCCCAGTTGCTGTGGCTGTCGATGTTCTGGCGGCGGAGCTCTTAATGCGGAGTCAGCACAGAACACCTTGACACTACAGTCATGAGCACTCACAGCGTTGGCGTGCTCAAGCATTAAGTCCCAAGAAACCCAGCACAACCTTATCAGTCCCCTCCTCACCATTCATGTCACAAAGATGCACAATAGTGGAGAATCAAGCCTCATGCAGGAGTGGAGCCAAAACGAATTGCCAAACCTGCAGACGATAGACGGTAACAACCTGCATATGTATAGACTAACATTACTTGCTCACTACATTCAAAGACCATCCTATGCCATCCTGACTCCTATGTCTCATCACCCACAAGCCTCCCCACTCTCATGCTCATGATACCTAGCACACATGCCCCTCCCCATCCAGGGTTTACACCCACTACCATCATGTCCCAACCCAACACCACCCTCTCCGCACCTTCTCAAGCAATCGCCGCAGAAAGCTTTCTCGCACGCACAACACTTGTCAACTGACAAGCCCGGCTTGAGAACCTCTTTACATCCTTCGCAAGCTTTACTCGTACTCCAGCTCCTAGGTCTCCAAGCAACAAGACTATGTCTCCTCTCGATGGCCTCGGGTCCAGGACGTTTGAGTTTGACGACGAGTTCGCGTAAGAAACGTGGATGCCAATCATCTTTGTGAGTTTCGAGAAGTTTGTCAGTCTTCTTGTATGCGAAGAGATCCAAGACCAATGAGCGAAGTGGAGAGTTATCGCGAAGTTGGTCGTAGAGTATCCAGGTATCACTTGGAGTGGGCACGGAGTTTGTAGCTTCTGAGAGACGGGCTATGGTTGTCAAGATGTGGTTGCTTAGAGGTATGGTGAGAAGGCGATCACTGAGAGAGTAGAGGTCCAAGAGTAGGAAGTACTTGGGGCTTCCGGCATTATTGCGAAGGTCGCCGTCAAGGTGCACGTCGTAGAGGGCTGGGTGGTGCTGAAGAACGTTGCCATTCGCGAGGCGCGTAAGCTGCTGGTCGTTACCACGCACGTAGGCTGTTCCACGTGGCAAGGCGGCATCAGGTGCTGAAGTAGGTTGAGTGGTAAGGGTGCCAGTATAGAGCCATTGAAGGAACCACTCGAAGGACTCCGGCTTCTCTTCTGGTAAGCGAACAACTTGTTCCATGCCTTCTGCGAATGTGCTGTTCAGAGCTGCAGCAAAGAATGGACTCGCTGAAGTAAGCAGTTCTTTGTGAACAAGATACTGCGTTTGTGGTCGGCTCTTGTGTCCAGTCTCGCCCACGATGACTGTCGCCACGCCAGAGAAGTTTCGAAAGGCAGTCCTGAGTAAGGGTCGGACTGGCGAACGTCCAGCTCGCACTGTCCGGCGAGGCACTATCGATGTATCCTGCTCGCCTTGTCGAGTCGACTGAGAAGTGTCACTGGGCGCTGGAGATGGGATCTCCATGGGTGGCACACCAACATGGTGTATAGCTGTCGACATCGGAGGGCCAAAGTTGTTCGGAGGTGTAGTCGGTGCAGGTGGCAGGTGGCGAAACCACACCGGTGTTTCGATTGACTCCAGGATGATGGTAGGTTCGGTAATGTGTGGAAGTGGAGTACGACGTCTTCGCTTCGTTAACTTGTTCTCGTGATGAAGGTTCTTTGTTTCGCTATGTGTAGTCAATCTGGTGCGAGATGATAGCAGCGGTGCAGTCTCAAGCAGTATGTTAACGTGCAGAATGAACGACGATGCGACGAAAGGAAGAAGGAATCTCGAGAGTGTTAGTAGCTTTGCTGCGAGACAAACCTGCAAGCAGATATGCTCGTCGCACTAATGCAGACGCATCTCAGTGCTGCGCTGCAAGATTCTTCTTTGTCGCATACAGCGAACTCAGACAAAACGCATGCTTGTCGCAATCCAAATGCGGACCGCCGTTCGAACGTCGCAAAAGCCGAACAATAACGTGAGATGTGAGACACCAGAACCACTCATACATTTTCTCTCGTATGCAGGAACGTGAGAACGATGACGGGGGACAACTTACAATGCATGATAGAGTGTGTGGGCACACAACATCTGATTCGTGTCGATACCGAGATTGTGTAGTTTGCCTCCCCAGAAGGTGTTCGCAGCAAGCAGATGCGCCGAGCCTGTGGAATGTGTGAGCGGCACGTGGCAATCGAGAATCATTTTTGCATTCCATTAATCAAATTCCGCAGCTTTTGTACCATACCACTGGTAATGCTGCCGATCGTTCCCCAACGCCTTCTCTTGTGATTGGCGCCTGCTCTAAGTACAGCATAACAGAATGCGCAGCTTGTTCGCAACCAGAGATCCGAACAACTCGAGCTTATCTGAGTAAGAGGTAAGCAAGTGTCTACGAAAGTGCTGTCTTCGAGCCTGTCGCCCTGACAGGCTTCAGCTCGTGGAGACACTTTCTTACCTCGGCATTATTGAGTTCGAGTTCTTGCTTGACTCGCCCAAACGAGAGTACAACATATAGAGCGCCATCTGATTGCACTCCTGCGTACCAGTTATGGTGACGAGACGCTCATTGTTGTTGTCTTGTGGCTCGTTGATCTTGATGACGCTCCCCGACAACTGTCTGATCTCGTTGATCTTGGCGCCACCCTTGCCTATTATTGCACCGACCATGTCGTTAGGGATGAATATTTGCTGCGTGATTGGTTGACCAGGTACCATTCCTTGCATTGGCTGTTGTGGAGGACCTGCATGACCTGGACCCGGCTGTGGAGCAGCATGGCCATAAGGCTGAGGCTGATGAGGTCCTGCACCCGCGTATGGTGCACGTGGAGAACCAGCGCCGTAGTGTACTGGTGCGACTGGCTGTTGAGGATATGCAGGCTGACCGTGCATAGCTGGTGCTCCGTAAGGCACTGGTGGTCCACGTGGAGGCGGCCCGTTGTGTCTTCGGTTGTTGTCTGGCTGTCCGACTTGTCCACCTGCATGTTGTGGTACATACGGTACGACTTGCATGCCTCCTGGCACGACTCCCTGAGGTCCGCCGTGTCGTGCGGCGTAGTTCGAGGCTGCTGGCCCACCAAAGCGGTCTGTCAGTTGCTCAACCAATGTACTGCCCACGTAGTAGGTAGCGATATGTACCGCATCAGCCACACCAAGGACAACAAGCGAGCGTTCTGTAGAAAGTGGCAGACAAGACTCGGATGCATTGAGACGTGCTCCAGAAGCTTCCTGAATTTCACGAATGCGTACGCCCTGTTTTCCAATTATAGAGCCGATCAGGATGTGAGGGATGAGGAGGCGAAGAGGATAGGTCTTGGACTGTGGGGTGGAGGGCTCTTCGAGTGGTTCCTGGTTGAGTGTGCGGATGATGAGGCCAAATGCTTTGGCAACTGCATCGACGTGACCACTGACAGTGAGGACACGCTCGACAGCGCCGCGGGTGTATTCGCTTACAGTGCATTTTGCGCCGGCAAGCTTGCGAATTTGGCTCACGTTCTCGCCTCCTTTCCCAATGACGGTTGCGGCCTCCGCACTAGAGATAATAGCGCGAACGTGCAGCCATTGAGACTCGTCTTGCTGGTGATACAGCTGAAGAGCTTGTGGTGGCGCGCGGGTGTCGACTTGTCCGTTCTGAGCTGGCTCTGGGACTACTGCGACAGGCAGGGCAGATGAGCCATCGACAACTACACCATTGGTAGGCGCATCAGGCACGACAGTATCGCCCTGCTTGTCTGTGACTTCAACTTCCGGCTTGGCTTCTGCGGCTCCAGCTTCCGCACTCTTTGACTCTATCACTGCCTCGCTGACCTCTGCAGTGATTGGCTCTGCTGGCTTAGCATCTTCTGTGGTATTCGCTGGCTGTTCGACTGGCGCAATCTCTTCTTTGAGAATCTTGTCGAGAGCTGGACGCTTGGCTTCGGGCTGATCGGTAGGCGCTGATGGCGACGAAGGTTCCTCCAGCGGGCGCTTCTGGGTGGCGACAGGCGTTTCTTGTGGTATCTCGGCCATGACTGCTGTGGTGGTGGGAAGTTGTGGAGAAAGAACTTGTCTCGGCTATACTCTTGCGATTGATATAGTTGTCTGTCTGGCCTACGTACACTTGGGTGCAGGGATCCGCGCTGTGAAAGAAAGCGGGCGGGATGCAGTGTACTGGAAGCAATGGGTGTGGTGATGGTGTGTTGGGTGGTGACTGAAGCTGTCAAGAGTATCGTGCAGCGGAGGAGTGCCGGAGAAGTGTATTGCAGTGCTCGTGATCGCTGGAAAGGAGCGGTGCAGTGATCGGACGGAGATGATGGAGAAGTAAGAACAAGAGCTTGTACGAGCAGCGCCGGAGCGCTGGTGGTGTTGAATGGTACTCGATGCAAATGTGCTGTGAGGTGGTCGAAGAAAAGAGCTCGCTGTCGGGCGGAGAGCGGAGGATGTGGTGGTGTTGTGGTTATTGAGGAAGGTGTCGCTTCAAAGGGAAGGAAGAGTGGGAGTCAGTGCCCGGTGTTCCTTCTTTTTCTCCGTTACTTAGCCTTGATTTGATGAATGGATTGTGTCAGAGGTCGTTGATGAAGGAGAGAGCTTCGGAAAGGTAAATCTGAGGTGCCTTGGAGGAGCAGCAAGGTTCAGAAAATGGCTTTCCTTGGCACTTTTCGTGTCACGTTAACGACGCTCCTGAAACCGTTTCCTGTTTCATGTCCTGTGTTTGTGCCCGATAACTGCACTTCATGAAAAGGCGTTCATGCGGCCCGGGCATCGATATTGATGTCAATGAAAGCTTGCTTCTGATGAGCTTTCAGTCCTACAAGACGCGGATGTCGGAGAAATTGGTACGAGATCTTCTGCGAGATGTTCTGCAAGAAGAGTAAGAGCTATCACGAGGCCGGGGCAAAGCACGATAAGTAGAGCACTCGGAAAGCCCTTCTGACGCTCAAGGCTATGCCGCAAGACTGTGGGCTACTGTATGACCTTCGGGACAAGCATGATGGTCAGATCAAGACGCGATGAGGTTCAAAGTCCAAAGGCAGATGATGTTGATTCTTGCCGACTTCTCACAGCCATCGATGTTGATTACGAGAACAGAAATGGGCCTGCAGCAGTATCGTATCGCATGCCCAAGACAGATAGCATTCGTTCTCCTGTTCTAGAACAGCGAAATACCCTGTCTTCTGGCATACACCAAGAACTCAAGGTAGAGATAGCAGGCACTAAGCGCATTCTTACAGCAGCAGAGATCCTCAACTATGTCTCGCGATCACAATGCAAACGGCATGTTGACAAAACTGTTGTTCACGCTGATCCACAGCTCAACCTGGTATCACATCGAGCTGAACCGGAAGATGATCACCCATCTGTATAAGTCTGAGTTCATCATTCAGAACACGCCCAATTTCAAGAAAAGACATAATTCGACGAAAGCCATGTACAGCTCGCGATACATGCGCGTTCACGTTGTAAGTACTCAAACATATTCAAAGTGCCTTCAGGACGCACCATGATAAGACTCAATAGCTGATGGCCCAACCTGATGAGCATGTCGTCCTCCCATAGGTTTGCGATAACCCTAAGACGCAAGTGAATGAAGAATGGACGTCTATATACGTTTCGTTCTCACCATCACTCAACGGACACTAATAGTCTAGTGGGACAACCATAAGTCGCACCGACCATAGTGTGCTAATCAACAGTGAGTCAGTTGAGTGCTGCCAAGGCAAACACGCCTTTGCACGTACGGCTAGCCAGTACACATGAGTTCAAGTGGTGTTCCTTTTGTCTTTTGCCTTGCGAATCCTTTTGCTACCATTAGATGAGTGGCTAGTTGAGGTACATATACGCGTCGATATTGTCCTCACTCAACGAGCACCACTAGACTAGCGGTGTAGCCGTAAGTCGCACCGACCATAGTACGCCAGTTCAACAATTCGATCGCAAAGATTCAAGGCCAACGTGACCTAATTCGTTCCAGATGTGATAAAGAGCTCGGATTGAAGGTGTTTGTTTCAATCTTTTGCCTTTCGCATGCCGTTTCTCTAGGACGAATAGGATCTTCTTTTCTTTCGATCAGCATAGGCAGTAGTGAAGTATTATGTACATCCTATCTTGTCCTCACTTAACAAACATCATTGGTCTAGTGGTGTAGCTGTAAGTCGCACCGACTATAGTGTGCTGGTTGAATAGACAATAAGGTTAAATTCCAAGGCAGTTATGTCTGGAGGGCAGTCGTAGCCGACCTAGATCATGTAGATCGAGTGTGTTTGTTTTTGCCTTTTGCCTTATAAAGTGCCATTCTCCAAGGCATAAGCCTCCTTTTCTTCTACCTAGCAGAGACAGTATTGAACAATCATATACACGCCCAGATCACCCTTACTTATCGAACATCGATGGTCTAGTGGAATGCCTGTAAGTCGCACCGACCATAGTGTGCTAGTTAAGTGGATAGCTGTAAGACTTCTCTCAGGCAACATTGTCCTGATTTGGATATTGCCGGTTTCGCTGAACTGTGATCATCCGGTGTTCCTTTTGTCTTTTGCTTCATTAGTTGACACTTTGTGTGTTATGATAAGCATATCTTGTTGACATGACTGTTACTTTTGCCTTCTGCATACTCACCTCTTCAGTGCAAGAGATGTCTATTGTGGGAACCTTCTCCAAGACCTCAACTCTCTATTTCAGCGTTCTCAGTCGCTTCTCAGTGCCCTAGCTACCGCACGCCCTCAGAGAGGCTAGCGTACATCCTTAGCCATAGGTGGATGTCTCAATCTCCATACAGCGCCCTCAATGCCCCCTCCCTTGCCTTCTTCAACTCTCCTTACCCAAGGCCTTTCCTCGAATTCGTCTCCATTACCCGCGTGCACATCTTCCAAGTAAGCCCATTCAGGAGAATCGAACCCACCTCTGACAAGCACAACCTTCTTCTCCTCGACTAGCAGATTCGCGATCTCGCTTTCGTGAAGTGGTGTAACGAGCTGTATCGACTTCTCAGCGACATCGATACCACGGATCAATGCCAAGCCCAGGCAGTGACTGCGACGAGGATCCAGAGGTTTCGTATCTGCAGGCAGGTGAGGCAGGTCTTCTACCTCCGTACGTTGGATGGTCTCGGGATCAACTATCCCCGGGTCTTCGAGAACGACTATGGCAACGACTGAGCCATCGAGGACTTCGGCGAGGAAGTCCGGATGTGGAGCTTGACCGTAGTTCATGATGACGAGATCTGAGGCGCTAGCATAGGAGGCTATCCAAGGGCGGATCGCGCTGATAGGTTTTGAGGACTTCTGGTGGAAGTAGGACATTGTTTGCATAGCGCGGAGTTCTGCTGGTGCTCGAGAAGCTTGTTGACGTGGCCGGCGAGGGATGCGGATTGGTATGCTGTTTGTGATTTGGGCCATTTCGTGTGCGAGCTCGGGATCGACGGACTCGAGGAGGACCTGAAAGAGTGAGGTTAGCAAGTGTCTTCGACAATGGCTCTGCTCTCGGTTGTCGCTGTCTGCGAGCCCCTTGGCGTGGCTGGGCACTTCAGGCAGAGAAAAGCTCCTGGGAACGATGACTTGTACTTACAGCCTCTGTAATCCCCAATTTCGATGCCAGTGTCACGATTGTACTAGCACCAAGATTGCTGACCCACCCGCATGAGTTCACTACCACAGGGACCTCCTTCGGAGCACGGCTGATCAGATCCAATGCACATGCAACATAGTGCTCCGGATCGTCCTTGAAAGATGTCGCTGCTATCGTATGGGATCGTATTAAACGATAAGAAGTGCTTCGTGTTGACGCATGGTGTGTGAAAGCTGGTCCTAGTATAGGTGCAGTGACTTCCACGAGTGCAAGCTGACCAGGAGGGCCAAACTCAGGCTGTCCTGGGTCGAGATCGAGGTATAGACATCGGGCTTTCTTGCCAGGTCTGCTCGTAATCATGTTGCAGAGGATTCGATTGAAGGTTGATTTGCCAGCTGATTTCGGTCCAACTGCCATGATTCTTGGAGAGGCTCCTTCCGTTTCGATGCGGATCTTCTTAAGACTTTCGTCGATTTCAAGAGGTACTAGACTCCTGGCTAGGGGATCGTCTGATGTTGTACGTAGTAGGCTGAAAGAGCGTTCTGAGCCCTTAGCGCCAATATTGCGAAAGAGTGGCGAGAGACCTTCGATGCCTTGCAGTCCAGAGTTGACGGAAGTGACTCGGATCGTGGCATCTTGCTTCCAGGGCTGTATCACTGGCAGCGGGGACACAGATGGAGCGTAGACACGTTTCACGCCTCGACCTGGGTGTAGAACGGCTCCGTATATCGTGACAACGCCGCTCAGCACTTCCAGATCGTATTCGCCTAGGAAAGTGACGCCGTCCTGCGGATCATTAGTATCTCTGAATTGGCTACTCATGTTTGAAAACCCTCCCTCCGACTTTACGAGAGCCTGGTCGGCACAAAAAGCAGAGATACAACAGAAGTGCTGTGCTTACGTTTGCTCGCAGTACGAACTCCAGGCTTCCAGAATTGTCTCGGATTTGAGATGTCACTTTAGACAGACGAACTTCTGGCTTCGCTACTGTCACAATGTGATCTTGATCATCTCCAGATATCGCATCCGGACTCGCTCTACTGCTGTGATGACCATCATAAGGAGCTTCTGCAATTGATGATGCCAGCGTTTGTTCACGATCCAAGTCGAGTCCTGTTGAGGCACCTATCAGTTTTCTCTGCCTGTCTATAGGAACTACGCCGCCTCCTTGAAATCGTGACGCCCGCAAAGGATCTGAGATAGATCAGAGACATAGGCCTTACCTTCTTCTACTGGATTTGTCGCCGCTCGCGCTGCAGCAAAGGCGCTGAGCTGTGGCTTGCTGACTCCATTACTGCTGAACAGATTCTTATCTCCGTTCTTGTTCTTGTTCTTGCCAAAGGCATCTTGTGCTTTTCGTTTCGTAGTCATATTGTCGATGCGTTGTCGGAGAAGAAGAGATGCATTCCCGGAGCTTTTCGGTGGCTTGTGCACCTTCAAACCTTATTTTCAAATATTTCTGTCCATCTTCTTCGATTCTTCACAACTCGCACCAAACACTTTGCGATTCGAGCTATACAGAAGAGGAGAAACTCAGGCAACAATGGCCAAGACAGATAAAGTGAAGAGCGCGCCGAAGAAGGCGAAGACGGAGGAGAAGTCGGCGAAGAAGAGCACAAAACCTTCATCCTCGAAAGCGAAAGTGTCTGGCCTGAGCGAAGAACGCGTTGTGGACTCGGAGTCGGAAGGAGAAGCGCCAGCAGCGAAGGCAGTGGCGAAGACTCCCAAGCCAGTTAAGGAGAAGAAGGAGAAGACGCCGAAGACGAAAGCAGCTCCTCCACCTCCACCACCGAAAGAGCCCACACTGAGCAGCGACGATGATGATTCCGAGGAGTCAGATGAGAGCGACGACGACGAGGAGATGGCAGATGCGCCAGCACTGAAGAAGCCAGACACAATCCCTGCAAAGGTCAATGGCGTGAAACGGAAAGCAGAGAGCGTGAGCTCGCTGGACGATGGAGAGTCGAAGGATGATAGCTCGAGCGACGAGGATGCGAAACCTGATGCGAAGCGCGTGAAGACGGCGCTTAAAGATGCGGGAGAAGTAGAACAGGTTGGAGAGGTGGCTTCGGACAGCGACAGTGAAGAGAAGGAGGACGAAGACGAGCCTTCTGCGGACACAGCACCTGCGCCGAGACCTGCACAGAACGTGAATATGGAGAGCATACCTGCACAACCCTACAAGCCACCCAATGGCTACTCTGGACTAGGAGATGTCTCGGATTTCACATTCTCCGCGAACAGCTTCAATGGCCAGCAGATATGGCATATTGTAGCTCCAAGCAACGTCTCACTCAAATCACTCGGCGAGATAGCTTCGAACGCTATAGACTCTGGAGCGACGGTCCTCACGCATAAACAAAGCGAGTACTGCTTGAGCGAAGACACGAGTACGGACAACCAATTCTTCGGCGTAGCTGTACCAAGCACGACAGGCTACAACGCGATACCACAATCGATCTCTCGAACGTTATACGTAAAGCAAAAGGTCACTCTACCACACCTCAGCAAGAAGCAAGCAGATCTCAACACTGGCAGTGCAGCAGCAGCAGATCTGGCCCAGCCCTCAGTAAGCGATATCCGACCACAGCCAAAGGGTATGAGGATGAGGTATAAACCTGCTGGATTCGGGAATGGAGATCCTGGTCTTGGCTCGGACAGTGAAGAGGATGGAGCGCAGGCCAAGACGAATGGCAGCAGCAAGTTCCAATTTCCAAAGGCGATTGGCGGGCACGGCGCGGAAGTGCAAGCAGAGAATGCATCGGAAACACCTAAAGCCAAGAAGTCGAAGAAGAAGCGGAAAGATGAGGACGTTGAGATGGTCGAAGCTGTTCCAGACGCGAGTATCCCTGATGCAAAAGGAGAGATCAGTAAGGAGCAAAAGAAAAGGCTGAAAGCCGAGAAGAAGGCAAGGAAAGAAGCCAAGGCTGCTAAGGTTGCAGTGGCAGCATAGTATGCTTCTCGATATATGGCAGAACCACCTTTGACCTCATCAGGAGCTATTGCTTGCCCCAGTGTATATTGATCGTCAGAAACGCATTGCTAACATCGATCCAGTCAGAACAGCGTTGATGGCATAACGCAAAATATGGTCGAGCAAAAGGGTAAAAAACAATCGCCAACTGCTTGCGATACAAGCGTTCGGTATCACGTTCAATATGTGCCAGAGACACATTGAGAAGACCGACTGAGCGCTTGTTAGTACTACAGCATCAGCTATGCCGACGACTTACGACTGTACCGCTACTCTACGGACGACTGTTGAAGAAGGCACAGAGAAGCATATGATACCTCAATTGCCGTGATAGAAGATATCAAAAGGGCAAAGTCAAAGCAAAAAGACGAAATTGAGAGACAAAACAATCGCCCTGGACCACAGCGAGTGAACCGAACAGCGCGAGTACATAGGTCTCTTAGGCCTAATTGGCTGCATGCAAGAGGACGAAACTTAGCACCCCAATTGGAGCGACTTAGGAGTATGCCGCTACACCACGGACGACTGTTGAAAGAAGAGAAAGTGGGAGCGTATATGATACATCATTCGGCATGCGCGAAGACGGCAAAAGTATGAAGCTGAAGCAAAAGAGATCAAGAGAGGCAAAACATTCGCCCTTAGGCTACGTTCTCTACCGAGCACTCTCAGCTCACGACGATAGTAGTCGTGATGTTGAAACTCCGCAAGCCTGGTTTTCAAGCATCGACTATGCCGGCGACTGACTGTGGTACCGCTAGACCAATGACGACTGTTGAGAGATGAGAGAACGAGAAGATATATGATACTTCAAGTGGCATGCTTGGAGTAGGCAAAAGTACGAAGCTGAAGCAAAAGAGAGTCTGGAGAGGCAAAACAATCGCCCTTAGGCTACGTTTCTGGATGCAGGGATACCAAGTACGACGATAGTGGTCGTGATGCTGAAACTCCGCAAGCCTGGTTTCAAGCATCAGCTATGCTGACGACTTACTGTGGTTCCGCTAGACCATTGACGACTGTTGCAGAGTGAGGACCTTTAGGAATATATGACTGCTCACGAGTCAAGGAGAGGAAAAGCGAAAAGATCTAAAAGATCTACTTCACCAGCTGACATATGTTGAAGGTTAATCCAAACGCAAAACAAAGTGTTGAAGCAATATGCAAAAACAAGTCTTTCCATTACTAGGAATTGCAGTGAACCCAGCTTGGCTAAGAACATATTGTTCTGGGCCGTGGACATATCATCTTCTTGGCCAGCACACCATGGACGTGCGACTTACGGCGATACCACTAGACCAATGGTGACTCATTGAGGATTGTAATTCTCTGGTCATGTATGGATGTCCATAAACCGTGGACGAGCTTGCCTGGGGACTCTTGATGCCTGATTTGTCAGGCATGGTTTGAAATCAGCTACCGGCATTACGACATAGCTCCACTTTCCCAATGGCTAAGAGCTTCAACTTCTAGACCTCTCTTCTCGAACATAAGTAACGACATCTGCATGTTCTCGTTGCGAAGTCTCACCAGGCCACTCACTACGCTCAGAGCTATCAGCATCAACTCGATTCGAAACACAAGCACAGCAGCCATGGCTCCTCCTTCCACAATCAAGGCTATCACGATCAATGGCAACAAAGCCAAGGTCTCTGAGATCAAGCTCCAGAAAGTGAGACCAACATATCTGCTTGCTAAGGTTGAGGCTATTGCTTTGAACCCAACAGATTGGAAGCACATCAATGGCAAGCGAGCAGCAGAGGGCGGTCTCGCGGGATGTGACTTTTCCGGAACTGTTGTTGAGGTAGGGAGTGGTATGTATCACGTTCATAGCTGTGGGCAAACACACAGGCTAACGACGCGTCAGACGTCACGAAGCAATTCCAAGTCGGCGATCGCATAGCTGGTACCACACACGGAGCAAACGCCAGCCAAGTCGAAGATGGCTGCTTTGCAGAGTACGCCATAGCAAAAGCCGATCTCCTCGTCAAGATCCCGTCCAACCTCTCCTTCGAGCAAGCAGCAACCTTCCCTCTCGGAGTCAGCACAGTCGGCCAAGGTCTCTTCCAGAAAGCCCTGAAGCTCAATCTTCCTTCCGAACCCATCAAGAAGGACTCGCAGACAGTCCTCATCTACGGCGGGTCTACAGCGACAGGATCTCTCGCAATCCAGTATGCCAAGCTTGCCGGCTACAAAGTCCTCACAACCTGTTCACCCCACAACAACGACTTCGTCAGGTCCTTGGGAGCAGATGCCATCTACAACTACCGCGATGCAGACTGTGGCAAGCAGATCAACAACGATACCAACGACTCTCTCAAGCTAGTCTGGGACACCATCTCTACCCCAGCTTCTGCCGAGATCTGCGCTGCTGCTCTCTCGTCCGACTCCACAGGAGCCAAATACGGCACAATTCTTCCAGTGAAGCTTCCAGAACGAACAGATGTCGAAACTACTATGACGTTCATGTACACTATCTTCAATGATCCTTTTACTAAGGCTGGACGAGACACACCGGCTATTCAAGAGGATTTTGACTTTGCGAAGAAGTTCTTCCAGCTTACGGAGGATCTTCTGGCTGCTGGAAAGCTCAACACGCATCCTGAGCAGGTTGGAAAGGAAGGCTTGAAGGGTGCGTTGCAGGGCATGCTGGACATGAAGAATGGGAAGGTTAGTGGTAAGAAGTTGGTCTATAAGGTGGCAGAGACGCCAGCAGAAGCGATTGGGAGTGCAGAGGTTGAGTTGTAGACTGGAGCACGATGAGTAGTGGCCGCCATAGATGGTAGAGAACAACAACATGCATTACGCTTTGTATAGATCAGTTCTGAACCGTCCTGATATACACCATGTTCTGCATACAACTGAAATTACAAAAAGCAAAACAAACACCAGTCGATCACGATGTTTGGAGAACGCGAATGGGCCAAGGCACAGCCTTTGGGCGTCCTCGAATGATCCCGACTCATTAGCACACCGCGGTCGATGCGACTTACGATGATACCACCAGACCAATGGCGTTCGTTGAGAAATGGCAGGAATAGAACGTGTATATACCTCATGCTGTGAGCTGTCACCACAATGGTACTCGGTCCTTTGAGAGCCCTAAGTAGCACCTGTGATTTCTGACTTCTATAGTCTTCTTGGCATACCGACCCGAAGAGCTGCCTCACGATATGACCACTTTGTCTCAGCCAAGACATCTACAGCAATGCCTAAAAAGTACCCATTGTGACTATGTGCCGTAGTCGTAGTGATTTTTCTAAAGCTGAGCCACGAGCCAAGTCGCCGATCGAGGGAACGCGATGTTGACCTGCATTCAAAACCGCAGACCTGTACAGAGGTGAGTTTCCAGGTGGGGCTGAGGGAGGTAATGTTGTGGCGACTGATGATATTGTTCGTAGTCAAATCCTTGCCGTACTAGTGGCAACGGATGTATCTTCGACGTACAGTGGTATGGGGGCGATTTTCCTCCGGGATGGAGAGCGAATTGTAGTTAGATGAGCTGGGAGAGAAGGTGGGTAGCTGGAGCTGCATTGCAGAGCTCGTGGTCTTTTCTCTCTGCGTTCACAGCTAGGTCTGCTCAATTACTGCCTCTAATATGGACAGTATACTTCATATGCCAAGTTCCTCATGCTGCATACGTACCAGCGTCCATGCTTGCGCCTGCCGGGTCCATGGCTGTGGTAGTACTGAGCGCATCAAACTACAAACCTCGCGGCATATTTGCACGCGTCGATCATACCTCCAGAAGGCAAGCGGCGCAGTCTCCTCTTCTTCTCCAGCTTACTCGGACATGGAGTAATGGTGGGCTTGACATCTTTAGAGACGTCCTTCGTGAAGGATCCCGATCATTGGGCAGACTTTGCTTCTCTCGGCATGTCATTCTGGTTGAGGCCTCCAGCCCCACATCGTGGTCTGCGAGTAGTACTGAGGTTTGATTTGACATCTCAAGCAGAGGCAGGAGCTTGCTGCATTTGGGACTGGATCTGCATGATCTAACATTGTTAGCACACGCATGTACATGTACCTTGGATCAAATTTGGAACTCACCTCGACCTTCTTGCTCTCCTGCTTCTCCTGCATAGCCTTGATACTGTCCTCAAATCGTTTTCTGTGCCAAAAAGTCAGCACTCTCCTGGTCGATGGTGCACGAAACAGCTTACATCTCCTTCTCGATGAACTCCAATCGCCCATCAACGGTGCTTTTCGCCTCAGACGTATCTTGCTTTAGCAATACAGGACCGACAAGCTTATAGATCGTGGCATCGTCCTTCAAGCCTTTGAATTCTGATTGGACACCTTTGTTTTCTTGCTGCTGCGATTCCAACTTTTGCCTTGCTGAGATGAGTTCGCTGAGTTGTGTTTGCAGACTTTGGTACTCGTCGGAGAGCGCTTGGATCTTTGCCCTTTCTGCCATAGTTACTGATTGTTGTAAGAGTGATGGAGGAGACGAAGAGTGATGCCAAGGTGAAGTGAAGTGCACTAGGTAGCGCCAATAGCGGATCTGCCCGAAACTGTCTGTGCAGTGACGCTCGGCTCTAGCCAAACACCACAGCAACAGCATCAACATCAACGAAACAGATAGTTCTTCTGCATTCACGAGCCGAAGAACACCTCCAGTGCAGTCCGGTATAGCCCCACTCTTCAGGATCCCGCTGCCTCGCGCAGCACCCTCATATCAACATGTCAAACACCGACTTCCTCGGGCGTGCAATCGAGCAAGTCAAGAAGGCTATCGAGCTCGACACATCAGGCGACTATGAAAAGGCCTACCAACAATACTACCAATCTCTCGAACTGTTCATGCTAGCACTAAAGTGGGAAAAGAATCAGAAGTCAAAGGAGATGATCCGCCAAAAAGCAGCAGAATACATGGAACGCGCCGAGAAGCTCAAGAACCACTTAGCTGAACAAGACGGGAAGAGGAAACCGGCCGCGATGGGAGCTAATGGCACTGCATCGAATGGAGCGGGGAAAGGCAAGGGGGAGGAGGAGGAGCAAGATGCAGACTCCAAGAAGCTGAGGGGAGCATTGGCAGGCGCTATTCTGACTGATAAGCCGAACATTAAATGGGAAGATGTTGCTGGGCTGGAAGCTGCGAAGGAGGCGTTGAAGGAGGCCGTGATATTGCCTATAAAGTTTCCACATCTGTTTACAGGGAAGAGACAGCCCTGGAAGGGAATCCTTCTCTATGGACCACCTGGAACGGGAAAGTCGTATCTCGCTAAGGCCGTGGCGACGGAGGCCAATAGCACGTTCTTCAGTGTGTCTTCTTCGGATCTGGTATCGAAGTGGATGGGAGAATCGGAGAGGTGAGCTATCCCAATCAGACTTACAGCAGAGGAACCAAGCACTAACATGTGATGCGAACAGATTAGTGAAGCAACTCTTCAACCTCGCCCGCGAGAACCGTCCCTCAATCATCTTCATCGACGAAATCGACGCTCTTTGCGGACCTCGTGGCGAAGGCGAATCCGAAGCCTCGCGACGTATCAAAACAGAACTTCTCGTACAAATGGATGGCGTCGGACGCGATTCAAAAGGTGTGCTGATCCTTGGAGCGACGAACATTCCCTGGCAACTCGACGCAGCCATTCGAAGACGTTTCCAACGCAGAGTACACATCTCTCTACCCGACTTCCCAGCACGATGCAAAATGTTCGAATTGGCAGTCGGCGGCACACCTTGCGAACTTGGACCAGAAGATTATAAGTCACTGGCGAAGTACTCGGAAGGATACTCTGGATCTGATATCTCGATTGCTGTTCAAGATGCACTGATGCAGCCTGTGCGGAAGATTCAAACTGCGACGCATTACAAGGAAGTCGAAGTGGAGGTTGAAGGTGAGAAGGTCAAGAAACTGACGCCCTGTAGTCCTGGAGATGCTGGAGCTATGGAAATGAATTGGACGCAGGTCGAGACAGAACAGCTGTTGGAACCGCCGTTGCAGGTAAAGGACTTCATCAAGGCGATCAAGGGGAGTCGGCCGACTGTTAGCAAAGAGGATTTGGATCACAATTCCGAATGGACGAAGGAATTTGGCAGTGAGGGTGCGTAGAGAGGTGATGAAGCATGAGTATCTTGTGCATGATGAAATGAGACGTAGTGTCTCTGACCGGAACTGGAGCTAGGCGTTTGAGACGCACGTTATGACATGAGCGTTATGAGGACCGAGCCGGAGATGCATACGATAGCCATTGCAAGATACAAAGCACCAAGACGAACGACATATTCCACTGCAAAATGCCCCGTCTCATGAGCTCTACAGCTTTATTCGCCACTCCGCCGTGCAGCACTTTTCAACGACTATATACGATTCGATACTACCCTACCACAACGAGCACCATTGGTTTAGTGGAACAGCCGTAAGTCGCACTCACTGTAGTGTGCTAGTCTAACAGGCATTGAAGGTGATACACCAGACAAAAGTGTCCTGGATGTCTTCTTCTCCTGCGAGTCACGATCACGATCAAACGGTGTTTGTTTTTTTGACTTCCGTATAAGCCTCTCGATAATGTCGCTGGGCATTCGGCTTTTGCTGTCATACAAGACTGCTAAGATGAGGTCCATATACATCCTAGTCCTGCCATTTCACAACGAACATCATTGGTCTAGTGGACTAGCTGTAAGTCGCACCGATTATAGTGTGTCAGCTGAATAGTGGCCGTAACAAGTCGAAGAGATAGACTCTTCTGAGTTTTCGCCACGGGTTCCCACAGTCATGTGGTGGTTCTGTTCTTTTGCTTCGAGATATGCCTTCCCTTAAACCAGAGCTATCATCCCTGTTGTTGCTGCTATACCATACTATTAAGCAGGGTGTATATACGAACTTGAACCATGCCTTCTCAACGAGCATCGTTGATCTAGTGGAATAGCTGCAAGTCGCACTGATCATAGTGTGCTGGTTCTGATAACAGTGGCCATCTCTTCCTGAGGTAAAGGTGCCTTGAAGAACTCTGTTGACATGTTGACACTGTGATGGGGTGGTGTTTGTTTTGCTTTTACTTCCTGACTTTCCGAAATCTCGTTGAGGATGATGGTCTCTGCCGTTTCATCTTTTGATGCTATCGGTTTTGAGTTGAAGGTCCATATATCTGTTCATATTGCCTCTTCTCAACGAACACCACGGTCTAGTGAAATGACCGTAAGTCGCACCGAGCGTAGTGTGCTAGGAATCAGATACCATAGCTTTGTACCTCTAAGGTAAAATTTGCCTTGGGTAGGAAGACATCGATCGAACACAGTGATGAGCTGGTGTTTGTTTTTGCCTTCCGAAATGCTACTTTTTGGAAGCATTGGTGGGATTCATTTTCAGCATCAGAGCGTAATCAAGGAAACTTGTCCAAAGAACAGTGTTGTGTATTGGATCCAACTCTAATCAAGGTCCATTCACTCGTTGCGGCGCTCTTTCCATTGCCCATTGCGGCATCACTCGCTTATGGCAGGGCGAATGGATCGAGCAGCCAATAAGCTCGTCAACGAATCCAACGCCATTCAAACAAAGGCATCATGCCATCCCAGGTATCCCTTGCAACCCTCAAACGCCAGATGATCACATTATACAGTCAGCCAAACCACTAATCATCACTCTCGGCAGCCTTCTCCTGTGCTGCCATCTGCACTTCATTCTTAGCAATCTTACTCGTTGCCACGACTCTGGCTGCAAGCCTTCGCAGTGGCATCGTGCTGAGAAGATCGAAGACGCTGACGTCGGCCTTGAATCTGCGGAAGATCATGTTTCGTACTTCAACAGCTGCAAGCGAGTCCACTAGAAGCAGTTCGTCAGTACAGGTTGTCATGTTAGAGTGTAATCGAAGGAACTCACCTCCATAAGCATGCATCGGCTTCTCAAGATCCACATCTTCTGGCTCCATACCAGTAGCCCTAGCAATGTTCTGAGCAAACACAGCTTCCACAATATCCGTACCAGCAGACAAACTCGTAGCAGCCTTGAGAGCCTCTTGAGACTGTTCGTCTTCACCAGCATCGGCATTATCGCTGTCACTCGCACCATGAAGGTTTGTGTACTTCAGATCAGCAGCCATGGCACTGCCGATACTGCCATCTTGCATCAGCTCAGCGCCGACTCCGGTAACGACTTGTGGTGGGACTGTGAGGCCATCTCTGGTCGTGCCAAGCATGGCAGCGGAGAGCAGAAGTCGGAGATCGCGGTCAGAGATGAAGAGTGGCTTGAGGTAGCGGAGACGTTCGAATTGTTCTGGGTTCTCGGCGATGTAGCCTACGTCTGATACGATGCCGAGATCAATCGTGGTGGAGTTCAGGCCATTCTTGCGACGGTGGACGGAGAGAGCGTCTTGGTAGGTACCGGCTGCGGAGTAGTTGGCCTGTAGTTTTGCGGTTAGCGTTGTTCTGTGATAAAAGTATGAATTGGGTACTTACCTGTCCTGGGATGCCAATGATACCAGCCATGGAACTGAGCATGATGAAGAAGTCCATGTCCTGTGGGAGGAACTGGTGCAAGTTCCAACTGCCCTTGATCTTTGGCTGTGTTGATCGTGTCCATTGCTCAAAGGTCATGTTGTCGAAAACCGAATCTTCGAGCACCATGGCTGCTTGCACAACACCCTTGATCACCTCGCCACGATCCAAGCAGGCTTGCACGAAGCCAGCTACAGCATCTTCTGAGACATCGCAAGAATATGCTTTGGCGTTGCAGCCTCGTCGCTGAAGAGATGCCAGCAGAGCCTTGGCTTCGTCTGACTTGGCACCAGAACGAGAGATGAAGCTGATGTTGCGAGCACCTGCAGCGAATATTGTCTCTGCGATCGATCTGCCGATACCGCCGAGTCCACCAGCAAGAACGTAAGTAGCTTCGCAGTCCAAGCTCAAGACTGGAGGTGGTGGTGGAACAGCCAGGATTGTGCTGCTGGGCTCGATGCTGACAGCCACTCCACCAGGTACCTTGAAGGCCTCTGGTAGAGGTGCTTGTCCATTGAAAGCCGAGAGCTCGAGCTTGCGCTTTGGTGGCAGAGTGTGGAAGACACCCTCTTGAGCCAGTGCCCAGGCTTGCTGGTAAGCAGCAGCGACCTCTGCAGGAGCTTCCACGCGGAGGTAGTCAAAGTCCAGGTTAGTAACAGACACTCCACGTGCCAACGGAGAACTGGTCGACAATAGCTGGCCAGAACCGAGACTGACGCAACGTCCGAACGCCGCGAGACAGTTCAGTGACTGGTGAGCGATGTCTCCAATGACCGATGTGATCAGGACATCGACGCCACGACCACCGTTGCGGCGGAGAAGAGCGTGCTTGAACTTATCGCCACGATCAGCTCGAATGACATTGTCCTCTTCCAGGCCGATCGTCTCTACCAGCCAGCGACGTTGGTAGGCGGTAGTGAACGAGGCGTATACAGTGGCGCCGAGATGCTGTGCGAGATAGATCATGGCTCCAGTGGCCGCACCTGGATCAGTGGCCAGGAGGATAGACTCGCCTGCCTTGAGTCTGCCAAGCTCTGCGACAGACATGTATGCCGTGGTGAGAGCTGTAGGAAGTGTGACAGCGACAGCATCGCCAATGAAAGCTGGTTGCTTTCGCACAAAGCCTGCTGGGATACGCAGACGTGTGCGGAGGGAGGATTGAGCACAGACGATCACCTTATCGCCGATGCTGTGGTCCTGAACATTGCTGCCAATGGCTGTGACAGTACCGACAGCGTCTCGTCCGACTGCAGTACCAGGTGTGAACTCGGCAGCGTCCAGTGTGACGACGATGGGTGCAATTTCGACCTCGTCTGCGCCTAGTGGAGCATCGTCGTTGCTGTCCTTGACGAAGTGGAGGGCCTGAGAATTTGGCGCTACGACACCATGGACTGGGTACTCCAGGCCTTCAAGAGTCTGCTCGACCGGCAGGCTCGCTGCTCCGACCTGCAACTCGGCGTGGAAGCTCTCATCGGTGGCCAGACGAGGTACGTGCAACTTGTCGCCAATCTGCACCATCTCTTGCTCAACAGCCTTTGCTGTGGACATGACTGAGTGCTCGAAGGCCTGAACGATCATGTCGATGCTGGCGTCCTCGTACACCTCTGTCTTGCGGTCGAGATCAAGCTGGAAGAGGCGCAGCTGCGGCTTCTCTACGCGGATTGTGCGAAGAAGACCAGTCGTGCTGCTGAAACGTAGGCCTTCTGCGGTCGAGACGTCTGCGCCACGAGTGACCCACATAACACACTCTGCTGTTGAGACAAGGTTACGAAGCCAGGAGAACTGCTTCTCGGTCCAGCCATCGACGTAGCACTCTTCGAGCTCGAGAAGAGCAAGGACAACCTTGTCCTTAATGTTGGACTGGGCACCGAAGGTTACCTGCTCGGGATGCATGGCTGTGATATGGTCGCACGACTCAGCCAATCTCACGCTGAGCTCTGCAACCACAAGCGGGACGTCGAGAGTCTCATGTGCGGCATGCAAGATGACCAGCTGGTCCAGGCTCTGTGCCGGAGATGTGTTGACCAGAACAAGCTGCTCGCCATCATCGCTCTCGACAGATGGTGAGACAGATCCGTCCTGATAAAGAGGCACGTACTCCACACGTGTGCATTTGCGGGCTCCATCGTCGACTCTGGTGGCAGTAGTCGAGGCAGCGGCGGCAGCAGAGATATCTCGGGACAAGAAGCCACGAACGATGACCTTTGGTGCCTCCCATGCGTCGTCAGACAAGACGATATCGCCAACAGTGTCACCAGAGCTGCTTTGTGTGCCCTTGCTGTAGCCACTAAGCTCAGTTCCTGCCGCAACAGGAACATCAGCAACGACATAAATGCTAGTGATACCAATAGGGACCAGAGACTCGTTCCCTGACAAGCTATGCAGATAGCCAAGAGCTTGCATGTGGAAGATCGAGTCGAGGGTGACTGGGTGGATGAGATGAGGGTATTCGAACTCCGAAGGCATGGACATCTTGGTGTCAGGAAGCGTGACTGTACCGTAGCCCTCGCCGAAGCCAGCGACTGCAGCTGTAACGTTTCGGTGGAGTGGGCCATACTGCAAGTTCATCTTGTCATCGAAGAGCTTGTAGAACGTCTTTGGCTTGATGACGCGGCAGGCACGTTCCTTGATCTCTCCATAGAGCGTCTTCTCTGATGCCCACTGCTGGACACTCTCGCCATAGTCTTCGCCGTGGTAGAGAAGTGAAACGGATCCAGTACACATCTCGCTCCATGGGTCATCACCAGTGCGAGAGAAGACAGCGAAGGTCCAGGCCGTCTCATCCTCGGTAGGTGACGTCGCAGGCTTCAGCTGAATCTCAGTCTCTGCGAAGCTATCTCCTGCAGGAACAACAAGACCCTTCTTGAACAGAATGTCCCGAACCTCCACAGCCTTCAGAGCTCTACCCTCATCGGCCAGTGTCCTGGCGCCTTCGATTGCTTGCACAACCATAGCGGCACCTGGATAGAGCACCATGTTCTGGACACGATAATCGCCGAGCCAAGGCTGTTCCGACAGGCGGATGTAGTTGTGCCATCGAGGTTCAGAAGCCACAGCAGATTCGGCAACGAACCCGAGCAAGTCTGTACGTGGCTTCGAGCGACGGAGGATGTTCTTGCCGTATGTGCTATGGTGCTCGTAGTGCTTGTGGTTCCACCTGTATGGAGGCAAGCAGGCCAGCGACTTGAGATCTTGCTCTGGCTTGGTCTGGAAATTGATGCGGTTGACGTCGACCGGAAGTCCGTGAGCCCAGAGCTTACCAGCAGCGACGAGTGCAGATTGTGCAGCATCGAAATTGCGAGACAGCAGAGCAGTGTAGGGAACAGAGGCAGCAAGCTTGCCATCGACAGCATTTAGGATCTGCAGGAGCGGGCCCTTGAGCACTTCTGCTGGACCGATCTCAAGGACGGCAGAGTAGACGACTGGGAGCTTTCTGCGGCTCTTGGCCTTTCCAGCATTTGCAGGTTGCGTGACCAGCGCTTGAACGGCGTCGGAGAAGCTCACACAGCCAAGCATGTTCTTGACCCAGTAGGATGCATCAACATCGGCGGCAGTAAGGATAGTACCTCCAGTGACCGAAGAGAACATCGTGGCCTTTGGTGTAGTTGTAGACACCTCAATGTCGTCCATGGCGGCCAGGTAGTCCTCGGCAATGCAGCGCATGTGTGGGGAGTGATATGCTGTCTTGACGCGAAGCTTTCTTGCGAAGATGGACACATCCTGCAGCTTCTTCTCGAGGATATCAATGCTGGTCTCGTCTCCAGAGAGCGTAACGTTGCTAGGAGAGTTGACACAAGCGTGTGAGTTAGCGCCTCCATATCCGAAACAGTTGATCGACACGGGGCGCACTCCAGGTACTGGCCATGGTGTGAGCGAGGTCGGAAGTGCAACCTTCCACTCGTCCAGCTTCAATCTCGGATTGGCCTTTTCGAAGTCAGCGATGGGTGGGATTTCGCCTCGCTCCACAACCAGGACTGCCTTGATAAGACCTGCAAGACCAGCGCAACCTTCCAAGTGACCAATGTTTGCCTTCACACTGCCAACATAGAGCGGGTTCCCCATAGTGCGAGTTTGGCCAAAGGTAGCGCCTAGAGCAGAGAGCTCGTATGGGTCACCAATGGGTGTGCCTGTTGTAGTTGTCAGTAGAGTAGATTCGTGGGAGAGTGATACAACTGACCAGTTCCGTGGGCCTCAAAGTATGCGGTCTGGTCGAGATCGAGACCAGCGTTCTGGTAGACCAGCTTGATCAAGTCTGCCTGAGCTTCAGGAGATGGCATAGTGATGCCGGGAGTACGGCCGTCCTGGCCAAGGCCCGAGTTTCGGATGATACCACGAATGGTGTCGCCATCTGCCAAAGCCTTGCTCAAAGTCTTGAGCACGACAGCACTGTGTACAAGTCATGTCAGTCACTGCAAGATGGTCGGAAGTGGCAGACTTACCCGATACCATCACCACGTCCATAGCCATTGGCGCGGTGATCAAACGAGTGGCATCGTCCATCCGGACTCAAGAAGCCCATGCCGGTCAAGTCGCGCATGTAGCACGGGTCGCAGATCATGTTGGTACCACCTGCGATCGCCATCTTGGACTCTCCTGTGCGCAGGGATTGGCACGCAAGGTGGACTGCGTACAGTGAGGATGAGCAGGCGGTGTCGACTGTCATGCTTGGGCCTCTGGCGTCGTAGAACCAGGCCAGACGGTTGGACAGCATACTCATACCGTTACCGGTGGCGGCATAGAAAGCTCCAGTGTATGGATCTCGGCCACCCTTTGCTTCCCAATCACGGGTAAAGCAGCCGACGTATACGCTGGTGTCTGAGCCAGCGACGGATGCCGCAGTGATACCGGCATTCTCGAGTGCTTCATAAGACACTTCCAGCATGTGCAGCTGCTGTGGATCGCTGCCTTCGACCTCGGAAGAGGTCATGTTGAAGAATGGAGCGTCGAACTGCTTAGCTCCCTTCTCGAACTCGCCAGAAAGGAAGTGCGAACCCTTGATGAAGATCTTGATGATCGTTAGCACATCGTCACGAGCTGCTCTATGTTGTGTACGTACCGAGCCTGCGCGTGCCGGATCGGGATGATAGTAGCCATCCAAGTCGACTAGAACAGGAATCGTTAGTGGTCTGACCTTCGAGGCTTTCGAAGTCCGGGCAACTCACATCTGTTCTTCGGCATAGTTCTCCAGCCATCGCGACCTGACTGGAGCAGGTCCAGAACTGTTCGCCAGAGTGTGACTCTCCAGGAAAGCGCATGCCCATACCAACAATGGCAATGGGCTCCATGTGGCCGCCCTCGCCCTCAACCTTTTGTGCGGAAGCCATTGCTGATGTATAGAGGTGGAATTTCGATGTTTGTTGAGTAGGTTGGTCTCGTAGGCCAGAGTGATGCGAGTGATGCGAGTGATTAAAGGAAGATGATTCGAGTAATCAGACGAGGATGATTCGAGTAGTTATACGAGGGTGATGCGAGTGGTTAGATGAGGATGATGCGAGTGGTTAGATGAGAAAGATGTTTGATAGAAGAAGATGTGTGATGCGTGATGTGAGATGCCTCATTGTCACAGTGCAGGACTCTGGCTATTATGTTCGCCATACTCACTGCCAAAGGGGTAAAGCATCAGCCACGCATGAGTTTCTTGCTTCGCTTGGAGGAGATCACAGCGAGGAGCATTGTCCCCTTGAGCTTGGCGTATTGGCGTATCTGGTAGTACGGGCCATAGGATCCTCAATATCGGTAGGCCTACCATGTTGAACGGGCTATAGGGTGCTCTCTGTCGGTTGACTCCGTTCTTAGTGAGTTGCTTCCACGTGGAGCCGGCGTGGCAGTAAGAACGTGGAATAAGAGCTCCCGGCTGTTTAGTCAATATGCTCCGAGGAGGTTTGGTGGCACTACAACGTGAGATAAGCAGATAGTAGGACTCAACGAAAGCACAATTCTGCAATCTCAACCTCGTATCACGTATAGCACTGAAGCTATGTTTGTGATAATGCAATGCACAAGGCGTACGTGTAGTATCAATCTGGAGGCGACTGCTGCGGCAAGATTTGCCCGCATTTGTCCCGTTACCAAGTACATCGACAGAATCGCCGCGACATGCGACGTGATATGACAGCCATAAGCAATGGCGCCAGCGGCCGCTGTAGTTGTGATTGCGGTGCACCACCTTGGCGCGCTTCTTCTCTTTCTCCCGGGCAATAATCATCTACGCGTCGTGTTTGGTTTATGAGAGTCTCTTGAGGGATCGTTAATGGGTCGTGCGTGCAGTATCGTGCCTATCGAGCAGGTTGTAGTTGAGGCGGAGCAAGGCTATGATGTGTACGATGCAGAATATATCAATGACATGCTGTGTACGTAGAGAATACTATCTGACTGTTGCTATGAAGTGGATCTATACCGCGGGAATTGCCGCTGAAAATGCAAAGCCCGTTATTTGCCGCACACCTCACTATTCCCTTCACTTCTTCCGTGATGACTTTGTTCTCATCAACCACCATGACCTGAATACTACCTGTTCAAGCAGCTGCAACTGCGGACTTAGCGACCGGCATTGTCTGCATATCTGGAACTGCAAAGCTCTGCATCTGGCCCGCGATATACGCCTTCTCAATGGCCTGTCGAATGCGTGTCGTGTCCTCCTTCTGGTAAGGCACCTCGTGGACGCCATTGTACTTGATGAGTTGCACCTGAGCAGGATCGCACATCTCCTGAGCAATCTCGGCAAGTTTCGTTGGTGCTGGATCATCAAAGTGTCCTCTAATGTGGACCGTTGGAATGTTGATGCGCTGCGTGGTGTAGACGGCATTGAAGAAGCGAGGGAAGTTCTCGAGTGAGTAAGAGTCCTCGTCAATGGCCATGGTCTTGTCAGACTCCTCGATACCGAAGAAATTTCGGGCCCCCAGAGATGCTTGCACCATATCAAGCAGGGCAATGAAGATCTCCTTGTCTCTGCCCGTAACGCGGCCTTCCTTCACCACATCGAACTCGCGAGGATCCTTGTGGCCCTGGCGAGAGATGAATCCTTCGTGGAGCTCTTGGGCTTCTTTCTCGCTGACTTTACTGAGAGCACTCATGATCTCGTCCGTGTTGTACTCGGCATCGGAGGAGAGCGCTGCGGCAGTGCCAAAGAAGACAGAAAATTTGAATGGCAGAGGCTTGCCCGGGTGGTCCATCAAATGCTGGAGAAGGTAACCAAGCACAAAGGCTCCACCCTGGCTGTACGCAAGAGCTCCATCGAAAGGACCTTGAGTCGCAAGACACTCGTCCATCAACTCATAAGCAGCCTTCAAACCCTCCGGACCCCAAGCATCCCAGTACGCAAGATGGCGGCCAGGAATAAAGTCGGCCATTGCTGTTACTGGTCAGTCTTGAATCTGCTTACACTTGAGGAAGATAACTCACCAGAACGGTTGACAGTGACTTCTCCATCGAGGAAGACATATTCGTGGTGATGGCCAACCTCGCTCATGATGCTTTGCATCATCTGCTCGAAGATCTCGGAGCTCATGCCATAACCGTGGCAGCAAAGAAGACGCATCTTGATGGTATTGGCAAAGAGTCGGATGTAGTAGAGTGATTGGCTTGTTGTGTGAATGTGAGACTGTTGGTGCTGATACCTCTAGACAGTGGCGGACAATAGCAGTTTTGAACAACGACCTCTTCGCCGCTTGGCTATGCGGCCCGCAAGGCTTGACAGTGCTTGGTCGTTCAACACGCGTGAGATATGGCTCGACTTGCTGTCGCAATCCTACCGCGGCGCATTGGGCGGAGGGTAAGTCCGCGCGTCTGGCCGCACATACACAACATGATCATTGAAGTGGCAACTATCGGCGAATATGATTAACCGAATACATTGTTCGCATAGTCAATGGATGTGTTCTATGGTCGAGTGTCCACCTGTCGTACGACCACCGGCTCACGATTTCACGAATACGATCATAGTCACTACGACTCTTCACCTTACAGCAACCTCAAGCACAACATCGAAACCATGCGTGTCCTTTGCCTTCACGGACAGGGCGCAAGCCCAGCAATCATGGAGAGCCAGACAAGTAAATCATCATCTTGTGCAGCGCATGGGGATGCCGTCTGACACTTCTAGGTTCTTTTCGTGCATTCTTGCCACCGACATGGACATATGACTACCTAGATGCAGCCAATGACAGTCCGCCCGGGCCTGGCATAGAGGGCGTATATCCTCCGCCGCACTATTGCTTCTTCAACTGGTACAGATTGCCTCATACACGTGCTCCCACGCATGACGCTGATTGCTTCAGGTACACTTCAGAAGGGATGGAAGAAGCCATTGAGTACGTTCGCGAAGTCGTCGAAGATGAAGGTCTTTTCGATGCTATCATCGGTTTCAGTCAGGTGCGTTTCATGCTCCCACTCAAGCTACGTTACCAAATGATCTCGGAATACTGAGAATACCAGGGAGCATCCGTCGCCGCAGCATTAATCGTGCAAATGCCAGTAGCTTTTCAGTTTGCTGTATTCCTATGCTCTGCACTGATACCACCGAGTGCTGCCACGACTGATGAGCTGGTGAAGACTATCGGTTCCTTCGGGCATATCGATATTCCCACACTTCATTGCGTAGGTAAGGACGATCTGTGCTACAGCCAAAGCGTGCAATTGAGCAAGTCTTGCGAGAGCTCATTAAGCCAAGTCTTGATCATGCCGGGAGGACACGATGTTCCTCGTGATACTACGACGTCGAAGAGCATCGCTGATGCCATCGAGAAGTGTGCGAGAAAGGCACGGTCACGAGTTTGAGCTTTGTGAAATTGAGGGAGTCTGGGAACGCTTTTATGAAATCATCAAACACATTCTATTCTCTACCCTGATCACCACGTCGTCTTGACCCCATGATTGTGCTATCGTCGTGGTCCTTCTGAGTTGCTGCTCGTGCTGAGGATGGTGGTGGTGCATCCGCACAGGATGCTTCATTCGACGCAGACCTGCACGAGGAAAGTCAACCTGCAGCGCCATCTCTGCTGCCTACCGGGACGATTGCTATCTCCTTGATTCGTCTGGCGGGAGAACTTTGGGCGACAACAGCGTGGACTGTCGACTGGCGGTGGAGGTGGAGGTGTGGATCCTCCTCAAAAACCCGCCGAGACATGCCGCGCGCCCGGCGCGAGGTTAGGATGCGCTACCAGGATACCCCATGCCAACTGGCACAGACCGAAGGCTTGCTCATGATGTATCATGTCAACAGAAGAACGCACCGATATCACACGCCGCAATGCTGCGACGAGCCTATGAAGTACGTGTCGCTGGACATATTGGCATATGCTTGATACTTTAGCACATCGCAAAGATGAAGGATCCCAGTAGATACACTACAGACTCTTCTTGGAGCATCTCTACAGCGGACTCCGTTTGCAGCAGATCTTCTCACAGCAGGTTTCTCGAGCAACTCATACAGCTATGCAGGCGACTACTCATGTTGGTGATTGGCCAAATGCAGCGGGAGTAAGTTCTTCAAACAGTTCATGGTCTGCTATCAGCTAAGTCGTCTTACGCAGTTCCAAGTCGATGCAGAACAGCTTCGACCAGTCGAGCTTCCGATTCGAGGCTACTTTCCAGCAGCGGTAGCTGGAACTCTGCTTCGCACAGGACCATCTCAACACACAGCGGGAGATTTCAAATTGACCCACTGGTTCGATGGCTTCACACAAATCTACCGCTTCCAGATTCTGCCTCAAGCGGACGGCCGCTGCAGAGTCATGTATAACTCTCGTCGCCAAACAGATGGCTTAATGGAGAGGGCTCGTAAGACAAAGCGGCTCGACAATATCACATTTGGCCAGAAGCGTGATCCTTGCGAGGGCTTCTTTGGCAAACTCATGACTGTGTTGCTCACTGGTCGTGGGGCCGTCGATACACCTTCGCAGACGAACTCTGGAGTTACAGTGCATGCTCCTACACACGGCAAAGCTGGGCTTCTGGAGACCAGGACAGATCAAGGGATCCTCAAGACTGTTGACTCAGAAACACTTGAGCCGATCGGAGTCGTGAACCAGAGTGTTTTGCATCCGGAGCTCACAGGACCGATCTCTTGTGCACATGCCCAGTTCGACCCAGTCACGGGTGACGCTTTCAACTTCAATCTTGCTTTCGGTCGGTTCGCCACATATAAGGTCTTTCGAAACAGTGCATCGACAGGCGAGACCGATATCCTAGCCACCATTACAGGTCCAGATGTGCCGGCTGCATATCTTCATGCTTTCTTCCTGACAGAGAATTTCGTTGTTATCTGCGTCTGGAATGCGCATTATGCCGGCAGCGGACTCAAAGTTCTCTGGGAGAGAAACATCCTTGACGCCATCAACACATTCGACGAGAAATTACCTGCTCACTGGTTCGTGATCGATCGGAAACATGGCAAAGGGTTAGTGAAGAGGTTCACGAGCCACGCCATGTTCGCGTTTCACACCGCAAACGCCTTCGAAGTCTCGAACCAGGATGGCACTACCGACATCTTCTGCGATGTGGTCGAGTACCCGAACCTAGATGTTCTCCACAGGACATACTACGAGAACTTGGTCTCCAATGGTCTCACAGCCGCAGGACTACCATTGAAAGAGTCCAAGCTCGTGCGCTATAAGCTCTCCGACATCACTACAGCGCAATCATGGAACCCAGCAACCGACAAAGCCACGACGGCTGAAATCGCCTCTCAGATCCAGTTCAACGGCGATCTACCAACATACAACCCAAATTACAAGACGAAGTCGTACAAATACGTCTATGGCATTCATGACCAAGGTAAGTCGAGCTTCTACGACAGTCTCATCAAGATGAATCTGCAAACCCAAGAAGCTCTTCGTTGGGGCGAGGAGAAGCAGACCCCTGGTGAGCCTATCTTCGTTGTTGATGAGGTGAGAAGTGATAGAGAAGACGGAGGTTGGTTGCTGAGTTGTGTACTTGATGGAAGCAAGGGAACTAGTTATTTATTGTGCTTGGATGCTGAGACTATGGAGGAAGTTGGAAGGGCTGTGAGTGATGTTCCATGGAGCATTGGGTTTCATGGGACCATGATTAAGTGACTTTGGCAATAGCAGAATCTTATAAAGACATTGTAGACATAGATGGGGTAGGCGTTGTTTGAGATGAATGACTTTTGGCCTATCTTGATCCGCCATCATATCAGAAGTAGGCGAATCTGTCTAGGGAAGTCTGCAGCGACCATATCGATTCCTGTCGACTCGGTCCGCGCACAACCTCGACCTGCCATGATTCTGTGCTATCATTCCAGCAGACTTGACGCATTGCGTTGCGTGTGGTGTTCACATTACGATCGTGTTGGGCATACTACGGTCCGCGGTGAGTTTAGGCGGTCTATATATACTTATCCACCATTTCCTCCGCATCGCTGACACTCGATCGCCACTTTCATTCTCTTTAATGTGAGAGGATCAAACCACATAACAGCAATTCTGTCAGTAGCCGCTTCTACACGCCACCTAGCACAAATGACTGATTCATTCGTAGCAGCTCTTCTTCCTCAATTCGCCATGGGCTCCATCGACCAGCCGACAGAATTCGCGCCCGAAATCGAGATCCTCGAACAACCGGCTTTCACACGCCGAAAACTGCGAGTAATCGCCATTGGAGCTGGATTCTCCAACCTCACCCTTGCGTAGAAGCACAAGCATAAGGGTGATAAGTCATATATAGATTTGAAGATCTATGAGAAGAATCCTGATATTGGCGGGACTTGGGTAAGATCAAGTAGTTAAGCAACGGGGTATTGATCTTGCTGACTTCTGCACAACAGTACGAAAACCGCTATCCCGGCGCAGCATGCGATGTACCAGCCCACATTTACTGTTTCCCATTCGCTCCTAATCCAGACTGGTCATCCTTCTATGTTTCCGGAGGCGAGATTCTGAAGTACATACATAAGACTGCAGATGATTTCGGTTTGAGAGAGTATATTGAATGTGAATCGAAAGTGACAGCTGCGGAATGGGATGATATAAGAGGGAAGTGGAGAATTACGGTGCAGAAAGCTGATGGAACCACAACTGAGGATGAGGCCGATATCCTTGTCAATGGGAGTGGGTCTCTAAACAAGTGGAAATGGCCAGATATCGAAGGACTCCAGGACTTCAAAGGAGAGTTGGTGCATAGTGCCAATTGGAAAGAAGTCGATTGGGCTGGGAAAAGAGTCGGATTGATCGGAAATGGGTCGACTGGTATTCAGATCCTACCACGACTGCAGCCAAAAGCTGGGAGTGTGCATACGTTCATCAGATCCCCGACATGGATCATTCCGAACTTCTTGGGAGATCATACTCCCACTGGAGAGAACTTCCGGTATACGGAAGAGCAGAAGCAGCGATGGAGAGAGAATCCCGAGGAGTTGTTGGAACTAAGGAGGACGCTGGAACATGCTTTCAATCAGTCACATCCGTTGTTCTTGAAAGATTCTCCGGTTCAGCATGGGGCGAGGGAGGGTTTCAAGGCGATGATGACCGAGAGGCTTGGAGGTGATGAGGACTTGGTGAAGAGATTGATACCAGACTTCGAGGTGGGGTGTCGGCGGATTACGCCTGGGACTGGTGAGTTGCTGGATGCGCTGGCTTCGAATTGCTCATGCCGATACTGATCTCGAACAGGGTATCTGGAAGCTCTGCAAGCAGAACATGTCAACATACACTTCGAGCCCATCGTAAAGTTTGACGAGCGAGGCATAGTTTCGCAGAAATCGCCAGACGCTGAGCCTGAGACAACAGAACTCGATATCGTGGTCTGCGCCACTGGCTTTGATGTTAGCTTCAAGCCTGCCTGGAAGATGAAGGGTACTCAAGGTCTTGACCTCCATGAGATCTGGAAAGATGACTCCGAGGCGTTCTTAGGTATCTTCGCGCCAGAGATGTCGAACTACTTCACAGCAACAGGACCCAACACGCCACTCGGATCGGGAAGTATCTTTGGCATGATTGATGCCACATCTGATTATATCCTGAAGTGGTGTTCGAAGATTGCCAGCGAGGGCATCAAGTGAGTGGTCCTGCCGGCATACCTTCTTATCGGCTCCTGCTAACATCATGAACAGGAGCATCACAGTCAAGCCTGATGCACTCCGTGAGTACAATGACTATTCGCAAGTCCTGCTCCAGAGAACAGTATGGTCAGGCGGCTGTAAGTCGTGGTATAAGAGCCAGGGAGGTCATGGCAAAGTGCGTGCCATGTATCCAGGAAGTCTGATCCATTTCCGGCAAATGCTTGATGCGTTTCGGAGTGAAGACTTTGATATCGTGCCCTTGCAGAAGAGGAATCGGTTCTTGTTCATGGGCAATGGTATCACCGAGCTTGAGGCAACGGGAGGCCAGCTCGCGTATTATCTTGAGAAGTAGGCGTGGTTGCGAAGGAGGAGTTGGCAAAGGGGATGTTGCGGAGGTTGTTGGTGGCGATTGATGGAGCAGTCCCGGAATGGAAGATCGAGTCTGGCTTCCACAGGCGGTTACATGCTGAAAAGGCAAAGCTCGGACAGCAATTGTACCGTCTTATGCGCGTCCGCACAGGTGTCTCGCCTTGATACCACTGCTGTGACCAAGGCCAGAGAGAGTTTGAAATCTCGCTATTTAGCTTGGCATGTACAAAGTACTTCCAATCACGGTTCAAACTGAACATATCGAGGTCTCAGCTTCGTTGGACTGACTCTTGATATGCAGCATGCTTCCCAGAAGGGCCACAGTGTTCGATGCGATAAACATTGACTTAGCCTGGTTAGATATGAGAAGCGAGGGCTGAGATGCTTCCATCGCACTCGCAGCTGAAGCGCGGTAGAAGATCGCTAGAGATCAATGCCTGCTTCGGTGTCAACGAACAATATAAATGTGCATGACTGCCACACTCGATTCCTCTCATACAACAATTACCAGAACCATAATCGTAGCAACTTTATTTCGAAACTCACCAAGATGCCGTCCGCCATTCTGTCGATTTCTCTCTTCTACATCATAATCACCACGGCGTTTGCCCAAGAGACGGGTCCGACTGTGGTCACAGACTGCAGGTCCGTAGACGGCGGCATTGTCTGTTCGGGAAACGATCAGGTCTGGGCCGTTGAGCAGGACTTCCTGCAGCTTCTCGATACCAGCGACCCTCCAGACTCATTCACGCAATGTGTGGGTGATGATAGCGTCATGTATGATTACCGAGAGATCATAATTCTGCCTGCCAGCGCTGATCGAAGAGTCCTAGCCTCTGCACCGCCCCAGATGGGAACAACGTCGCGCTGGACCCGTCCGTTGGCGTAGGCGACGGTGATGACTCTTCCGCTGTGAGCACGGCTTCTTCGACAAGCGCTCCAGCGACATCCTCTGAGACCACAGCTCCTGCCACGACAGCTGCATCTACCACTTCTACCATGAATGATGATATGGCTTTCGAGAGCACTCCTGGGCCGACTATTACAGATAGTTCTGCTTCTCCTTCTGCGGGGACTGCTGTGCCGACAACAACGGGCGACGGCGCTGCTGGGACTGTCATGGCTTCGTGGTCGGTTTCGGGACTTGGTCTCGTGTATGCTCTGTTCGCGCTCTGATGATTCTATGAGGCATGTTTATCATGTCTGCAAATAGCCCAGTCTAGCGTGGCTCTTAAGCGAGCCAATGAAGTTGAGGAGAATCCCCACGCGAAGTGTCTTTGCCTCTCCGTCCTCTACTCCTCACCACATCATCTTCAGAGTTCATCTCATCGCATTCTGGGCGTGTCGCTGAGGCTGCTTCTCAGTCCTCAGTTTGTGCAGCGTACACCGCGTCCTGTCGGCAGCCGTTTGCGGCACAAACCAGACGTTCAAACACGAGATCGAGCTCGTATCGTCCTCCATCGGCGTTGTCAGGACCCAAATAACATGTGTTCTCTGCAATGCGCGCGTTGCGCGGGCATGAAAAGACACAGTCAATCAAAATGAGGACTCAGTGCGATGGCAATATGCCGGAAGACTAGCGCTGACATCTAAGCCTCGAAGGAAGCTCAGCTTCATGCACTCGTAAGGTCAAGCGGAATAGAACAAGGCAACAGCTACTGCAAACAGACTTCCTTAGACTAGGACCGGCACCAGTATATCGACTCATAATACGATAGATGCTGCCTCCAGACGCCGATATAAGCTATTGTATATCTCTTCAAGGACTTGTCTTACACTACACTTCTTACCAGACCATACTCACATACAGCTACAATACTATGGACGAAGACGGCAAATACATTCTGGTCTTCGGCCTAGCTCTACTCTGCGTCCAAGTTGTTCGCAGTCTAGACAATCACGAAACCAGAACAGCTTGGACTTCGCTCAGGAACTTGGGGCCAGCATCCAATGGGTCATCAGGAGTGGCAGCGAGAAGTCCATGAGATGGGCACGATCTCAGCGTGCGAGAGGTTAGTCTGGATCACATCTGTCCACTCTCGTGACAAGAAACCCGACGCCGGATCCTCTCTGACATTCAATCCGCACTCTCTATGGGATCTGGCTGGATATGCAATGACTTAGTTGCTACGCTTGCACAGAGATGCGTTTGTGAGCCCACAGAGCACGACTTCACAACGAGCCACTCTCGCGAGAAGCAGTCCCACACTGTACATCCGTGCTGGATGACCAGCTCCGCCCATGAACTAGCTACCACGCCACTCTGTCTCCAGAGGTACCAGGACGGCGTTCAGGACTGCTATCAGAGAAGAGTGAAGTTCTAGAGCTCTGAATGCAGGCCGTAAGCCACTGTCACAAGCCTTCGACAGGAAAGCTTGACTCGCATGACGTAGCTTGGCGGGAACGATCAACACGATCAACTTGGAAGCACGCAAGCACAATGATCCACTCAGATCACAACTTCACTTCGAAGGAACGAGCTGCATACGTCACAGCTCTGGTTCGCAGCATACAAGAATAATCCAGCTCCAACTTCGACAACTTAACAACATACACCAACCTGTTCCATTCAGCCTCGATCAACCAACAACCACCACTTTCCAACCACTAGCAACCAATCCAAGAACAATGTCCGCTCCAGCAGGCGACCCAGCAGCTCCAAAGGAGGATTACGCCGATAAGGGTGAGTTCCATCTTGCCTCATTTTTCACATCCTCACAATACTGACCACAAGTGCCACCAGGTCTCGACGCCATCGAGAAGAAGCTCGGAGCCTCGACTGGTCACAACATCGACCCAGCCAAGCAGCGATCAACCAACGAGAAGATCGTAAGTGAATACTTCATGTCATTCGATGAGTGGTTGAAGGAGATTGCGGGGGGCTGACGTGCTTCGCTCATACAGACGGACAAGGCTCGCGGCATGTTCGAGAAGGCGACCGGCAAGCATGTTCCTGACAAGGTGTCGAACTGAGGCGATGACTTGACTTGGAGTGGGCGATGGATATGGGTCCTGCCCTCGAGCCATGAGACGTCACGAATCAGACCCGAGATACGACACGACATGATGTGGTCTAGCTGATCCCTACGACTATGAATGAATTAATGACTTTTCCACCTGATACAAACTCCTTCATTCATGACATCTTGACCTCTCCTTGACCCATCAGCACTACCGCGTGAATCATGGGTGAGTCGTTTTGAGTGGTCATGAAGAACATCATGTCAAAATATCATGATTTTCGAGAATTCGTTAATTCAGCTTTTCGTGAACTGTGTCTAACAGAAGTACTGGATCAGCGTCAAAGGTCTCGAACAATCTTGGACCATAATTTAGAACGGTGGACTGTTTTTGTTGTGCTCTGATACCGTCTGTCTACATTGTTCACGCAACCCTAGCGCAATCCTCATGAAGCTGCAAAGTCACGATATGAGCTCGGAGGAAACAGCTCCGACGATCTGCATGGCACTAGGAGGTATGACGCTTACGATTCTGTTCGAGACCATTTGGCTCTTCTTTCTCTCGCATCACAGAACATCATAAACATCCCAAACAGCGACTTCTTCATTGAATCGTCGCTTCTCAACTCAACAGAAGAGACAAGATGGCATCACGACAAAGCGTAGCCCGAACGGCCAGCAAAGCCGCGACCAACCCATCGACGACAACCACTACAACACGAAACATCTTCACGCAACGATCCTCACGAGCAACCACAATCTCCTACGGCCCTCGAGCAGCCCGCAAACAATCACACCTTAAACGTTCTCTCTTCACAATCGTAGCAGCGGGAGGTCTCGCCACAGCCTCACAATACTATGTCAACAATGGCCAATTCATCCGACAAGCACACGCTGAATCGCCACAAGAAGAAGAGATCCCTCTCATCTTCGAAAAGAGTCGAAAGAAGAAGAATGCCAGTATCGAAGAGAATCGTGATATGATTAGTAGTCAGCATCATCAGGTGAAGCAAAGCTGGGAGAACCCGGGAGTCTACGCTTGGGGTTCGAATTCTGGAGGCGTGGTTGCGCCTGATTTGCCTGACACGCAGTATGTGAAGACACCGAGGAGGTTGAAATGGTTTGATGGGATGTTGTTGAGGGATTTGAAGATGGATAGGACGTTTGGGTGTGCGATTGATGAGAGAGGAGATCTTGTGCAGTGGGGAAATGGGTTCTTGAGTGGATTGATAGAGCCGAAGAGGACGTTGACGGGGAAGGATTTGGTCAGTTTGAGCATTACGAAGGACAGAATACTTGCGCTAGGGAAGAGTGGGCAAGTCTACTCCATTCCGGCAAGTGCAGAGGAGCAAGAGACTGGGAGTAAACCTGCGGAAGCTGGATGGATACCATTCTGGAGTGGGAAGAGCAATATCTCCTACCGAGACTTGACGCCGAAGAACCTGGCACGAGGAGAGAAAGTCAGCTCTGTTTCTGCCGGATTGGAACATGCCATCTTCTTGACTTCGAAAGGACGCGTCTTCTCCGCAGCCGCAGCATCAGACTCCTTTCCATCAAGAGGACAACTCGGAATCCCAGGCCTCACATGGTCCTCTCGACCCGAAGGCGCCTTCGATCAACCTCACGAAATCACCACACTCCGAGGCTTCGACATCACGGAAGTTGCGTCTGGAGACCACCACTCTCTAGCTCTCGACAAAGACGGCAGAGTCTTCGCCTGGGGCGATAATATGTCCGGCCAACTAGGCTTCGAAGCCAATGCCGAAAGCTCAGTCGTGGATGCTCCATCTCTCTTGCCCACCCAGAAGTTATACGCTGGCACATCGCAACAACCGAAGATCACAGCCATCGCAGCAGGAGGCGAGAACAGCTACATGACAATTGAAGCCACACGCGTAGCATCGCGAAAAGACGACCCAGATGATCCTCGCACAAAACTGCAGGTGGGACGTGTAACAGCAGATACGTTTGCCTTCGGCTCTGGGATTCGCGGTAACCTCGCAAACAACCGCTGGACACACGTTCAAAGCACACCTTCCAAGATCCCTTCTCTATCAGGCCTCTTCGAATACGACGAAACCACAAACTCCACTGTTCCAATCAGGCTACAGTCGATGAGCATTGGCTCGACACACGCAGCGGCTGTGATGAAGAACATCACATACACCGAAGCTGGAACGAAGAAGGACACAGATGATAGTACAAACTGGGGCGCTGATATCGTCTTCTGGGGAGGCAATGAGCACTACCAACTTGGGACTGGAAGGAGGAACAATATGTCTGCTCCCACGTATTTGCAGCCCTTGGATGCGGAAGCTGAGCTGAAAAGAGCGAAGAAGAGTTCAGGTGGCAAGGAAGAGCACAGGTTCCATATCACACCGAGAGCATATGTCAAGCTCGGTGATGGGAGATGGAGAAGTGTAGAACAGAGGGTGGAGTGCGGGAGAGGTTGCACAGCTGTGTACAGTGGAACATAGTCATGCACCTTGCAGGCTGGGCCAGGCTGTGGTTAGCAAGAACTGTACATATATCTGTTATGATAGCGTTGAAAGAACCAAGATTTCTACTCTCTATTCGACTTCTTCGGAAGTCATTCTTTCTACTATATGTTACTATTACTCTTCTATTCTGCTTATACAAGATCTACTCTACCAAGCCGCGACCAAGACCTGGCGACAATCGAATACATCTGACGATCTGTGCTCAGCCAACATCTACAGAATGCCAACAACAAATCAGGCTCGAGCTGAGACGTCATATGTACAACGTCGTCTTCGGACCAGAACGGCAATCTTCATCATAGCTCGGTCAAGCGAGGATGGTAGCAATCTCGTTCGCGCGAGTACTCTGCTACTTCCGGTTATTGGGTAGCACAACAAGACATATCCAAACGGCATTGAATTCCTCATCGGCTGCACACGGAGATCGAGACTGAGATCGTCTATAATTCTGCGTTGCTTCGAGCTCGGGACTTTCGATGCATGTACGGGGGTTTATGCATTGATACCAGCTGTCCGGGAAAGATCCTCACAACTTTTGTGCCACTGTCGCCTTCTGGAGAGCGTGATCGAGAGCTCCAAAGCACGCAGCTATCCTCGCTAGGGCCCAGCGACTGCTCATATGTAGTGTGGTCCTATGCCTTCATGCTGGTATGCGCAATCCTGTATGGCTTCAGACTTCTCTTCCGCGCTGAGTGGCACGCGCATGTCGCGCATCGATTCTCCGTCCGGCTGCTATAATACTCTTCAAGAGCTCCTCTTCGGTAGGATCCTCTTCGGCCATATCCTGAGCACCACCCTCATGCTCTGCGCAGTACTTCTGGTGTGCTTTCACCGCTAGCCATCTCTTCAACTCTGGGTGCAGCTTCGCTAATTCCTGGAACTCTTGCGTATATTCTATGACGTCGCCGTGGTCACTATAGTGGAAGAGGCGGCCATTTCGCCAGCCGTCTTTCCACTTTGGCGGATCATTTCTGGAAGGCCCATGTCGTCGCCCCCATGGCGAATACATCAGTCCCATCTCAGATACCCACATTCTCAACTGGAACTCTTCAGTCATAACTCTGACCTGAGGCGCGATCCATCGGCCAAGCCGCGCTTTCAACTGGTTTGCAGCTTCAAAACTGCGCTTTTCGCTGGTCTGCCATGCCCATTTAGGATAATCATGCTGGATGACTACAAGATGTGGTCGACGAACACTGAGTTGTTCGACATGAGCCTGGGACCCAGCGTCTGTTTCTGAGTTGATCCATGCGAATATATTCTTTATACGCCGCCTTTCAGAGTGTGGGATGACGCTGAGAAAACGATCGATGTCAGCGTATTGCCCGAGGAAGGTCGCACCGGAGTAGTATTGCTCGGCGAACTGAGCTCTTATTATGCGGCAGATGCGGAGCTGAACAGGCAATCTTGTCGTGGACTTGATTACGCGCAGCGTCGGGCCGAGTGCGCGAATTGCATCGTCTAGTGTGCAGAAGAAGGACATGATTCTGGACCAAACGATGGGCCTGTCGTTCCAGACGTAATCAATGAAGCCAGTTAGGTCAGCGCTTCTTTGGGCAGCCAAGCCACCTGTCACACTGTCCAGAGGCGTAGCAGATGCGCTCTGGTCTGCTTTGGCAGCCGCTGTGGGACTGGCAGAGTCATGCCTCGTTCTGCGATCTCTTTCTATCCGCCTCAAGGCAGCGGCATCCATCCTTAGGCATGGAGCTGACGTATAGCGACGAGGTGCAAGTCTAAGGTCGCGTTTGGTCTCGTTAGTCGTCGCGATACCTACATTCCCGGAGGCACTGCTCTCGGTACCACCAGTCTGTGCTGCCTGTGGACATGATTCAGTCTGTACGACTATTACCGACCCGATGTGGTCGGCGCGAATGGACTCAGCGATGGTTGGTTTATCGTCGGCGCCACACTGTACTTGATTATCAAGGACGCGGTGTCTGCCAGACCTACTGCCGATGATCAAAATGCGACCTGAGTTTGCGGCTCGCCTAGTCTCCAAGCGAGCCTCCTCGATCTCCTTCTTGTAGGCTGCCACCTCGCCTACCAACGCCTTTATGCCAGCGGGTGCTCTTTTGGCTACCTTCGCCGTTGGAATGATGCTCCTTTCTGGTGTTACAATCCCATCACAGATAGCAATAGCTCGCGCTGGCTTCGTGGTCTTTGCAGGATCATCGCCTTTACTATGTGGTCTCGTCGCGCTCGGCATGAAGAGCACTACAGGAGCCGCATCTCTTGGTTGTGTCAATCGACAGGCTGCAGCCGTCATGTTGGAACGTGCCTCAGCTCGCGATGCCGTCGTCTTCGTGCCTGAAGTCGATGCTGTATGGGCCACGACTCCCGAATTTGTCAATGGATGAATTGTAGCTGCCTTAGCAGTGGTCTGTTCAGCTCGCGTCCCACATCTCTTGCAACGCCGACCGCCGCACAAACGAGTCAACCAATCCCAAAAGGAATCCCGACACTGAGGCCGACGAGGTTGCGACCCGGTAGTAGCTGGTGTGGAAACCTCATGCGACGTATCGCTGTCTGGTTGCGAAAGAGCGGCGGCTGTGCTCACTGGGGTCGCTACAGTATTTGTCGTTGAAGTGTCCTGTCTCGCTATCGTCCTGATGCGTGGCACATCTGCCTGTGTTGTTGTCTTCGTGCCCGCAGTCGACGCAGGACCTTTGCCCTTACTCTGCAGTCTCGCGACCGTGCTGGGTACAAACACTACTACAGGAGCCTCGACTCTGGGTTGTGTCAAAGGGGTGGCCGTGGCCGTGCCCTGCTTGCCGGCAGATCGCGTAGTACTCGACGTTTCGCTACGAGACACATCGCTATCTGGATTGGGAGAGGCGCTGGGCTTGGTTGCTGTGTTCGTGGTAGCATGTGTCCTCGAAGTATCCCGCCTCGCTATGATCATGCCTCGTGGCACGCCTACCCAAGCTGGCCCAGATGGATGCGATGGAGGTGACAATGCTCTCCGTATAGGGTCAGTCCATTCATACTCGAATCGAGTGCAGCAGTGGCCAAATCTGTGCTGTGTTCTCGTTGCCATCATGCGCAGTATCAAGGTGTCGGCGGAGGGTAGTGCTTCGAGCGATCAAAGATCAAAGAAGGGCAAGAAAAAGAACGATATGTATCAGTTGGCGATTTGTGTACGGTGCGCTGTTTCTGTATACTCGCGCGGACGTCAACAAGAAAGACCATGTAGAGGTCGTGCATGCGTGAAGCAACAGACGTAACGCTACAGAGGTGGTCAGCAAGAGGAGGGTTAGTGGTAAAGATCGTGTCATCAGCGATCTGTACCACAAGATGAAAGCAGACACGTATGAGCAGCGGTGGTGGGGCCATACCGATCAGAAAATCATCCACGCACCGACCTAGTAGGAAGTTAAGGTCAGTAATCACACAAGGGATGTGGCTCGCGAGAACATGCGAGATTGAACATCAAGAACAACCTCACTTGAGAAGTGGCCACTTTCGAGCACAGTAAGATTGTGACAGCAAGACAGCGAGACAGCAAGACAGCAAGACAGCGACAGTGAAACGGCAAGACTGCGACAGCAAGAGCACGACACGACACGCAGAGCACAAGAACAACGACTTCGACGACGACGAGCTTCTTCTCCAAGCCACTGCCAAAAGGCAATGAACATGATGAAAAAATAATAGATCTTGCATTTTGAAGATGTCCTTGTGTTCTCTCCCTTGTGCAGGAGTGTCCTGTAATGGATGCGCCCAAGCCGCTACATCACTGTCCAGTCCAGTCTCCAGGATCGTGTCGGAGTCGCTTGTCGAAACCGAGTGTCGCAGTCGGTAATCGAGATCGGATATCGCAGTCGGTTTTCGAGGTCGTTGTCGATGTCGATCCAGTGTCCAGGCCCACCTCGAGTGCCGAATCGCGGCCCATAGCACTGCCAATGTGCACTGCTGGCACTCTCTCCTGTGTCCCTCCAACCCTGTGATGCCAATCGGCCCTGGATCGTGCTCGTATGTGCTCGTGTATTCGAATCGGGTCGATGTTGTTGTAGGGTCGGATAAGAAGACAGAAAAGAGTGATGAGAGAAGTGAAAAGTGTGATGGAATAAAAGTGTGTTGATGGAAAAGGAAAGAGGAATCTGTTGATGGCACACGCGGAGTTTTATGTTCATTCTCTTAGCGCGCTTCTACTGCTCGTCAAAAGTGTTGGTTGCTGATTCGTAAGCTCTGTGTTTCAAAACTCTGAAAAGCCCCCACCGAGGACAGAGCTAAACCACATTCGGACAATCGGCTTCATCATCAGGTGGACGACAACATTATTGATCTTGGCCAAACTCGTCGAGACTTGGATGGGAACGTAAAGGCGATCTTGCTGATTTGAACGGTGGTAGTCTTGAGTACAAGCGCATCGTGTGTCGTCTTTCGTGGGCTGGTAGAGGAAGTGAAGCCGGAAGTGAAGTGAAGTGAAATTGCTGGAGGCTGGCATCAACCATATATGAGCTCGATCTTGCAGCACGTGCGCGCTGCTGCCTACTCAAAGGCTCGATCTACTTGGAATCACCGATCTTCGAGGCTCCGGTATCGCATTATTATGACTGACCGGTGTGCACGGAGCAAGCAAACAACAGAATAGCTGATCAAAAGTACTGGCAGAAGGAGGGGCAGTAAAGAGTGCTTACTCAATCGAACAGACTCGCTGGAAACACTTGACTCGCGCGGTCACGGTGAGGTTGAAGCTGTTGAAAGAGTGACATGCAAGTCGCTCAATTGGAGTCTCCCGAAAAGACTCGATTGCGCGAACACACCTTTCACCGTGCCACGAGAACATCAACAACCCGACAGATAGAGCTCGAAGCACCAGATTCCTACCACCAAGCACGGAAAATGTCGAAAGAAGCAGACATAGCTCGAAGCGCCGACACATCACCACCAGCAGAACCAGGACTCGAGTCGGAGCTTGACGCAATGGTAAGTCAACCGGCCATGAATTGACATCTCTTGTCCTCAACCACATGCTCGCGCTTGTTCGGGCTTGATCAAGGAAGTCATGATCCGACCACTCTCGGTCGCGTTGTTGAGACACTCACTGATTCAATCTGTCGCTTCCAGACACCACAGAACTCGTTCCTGGGCCTACCAGCAGAGCTGAGGCTCGAGATCTATGGCTATCTCTTCGATACGAAGAATTTAGCTTGTCGAATTTGCAAGATCTGGCCCATCAGGAAATGCCCCTGCAAGGCCATGCACCCTAAAGTCCTGCAAGTCTGCCGCAAAATTTTCCAGGAGACCGTTCCAGTTCTCTACGAGCAATTCGAGCTTCGCGCGATCCTTCCAATGGTCAGACCCACATCGCAGGTCGAGTTCTTTCAAGACAATGTCTTTGTTGCTTTACGTTCACTACCAAAGTACGCCTTACCACATATCCGATGCATTGTTCTCCGCACGACTGAGAATAATGGTGAACTATCTGCGATCTTCGATCACCACGGCTACGCGGCTGGAAACTACAGACATCCATACGTCGGCGTACGTCGAAGAATGGATGCAGTATGGCAACGTATGCACAACGAGCTCCCGAACCTCAGCGTGGTCGTCCTCAATGTCGGCCCCCCAGACTGGATCTCAGACAGCACAAAGGTCGACGGAATTGCCGGGCTGGCACGAGGGCTGAAGCTGGGCATGATCAAGGTTAATATAGTGGCTCTAATGTCTTGGAACGTCGCCAATGCCATAAGACTCAGCGGAGATATGAAGACACAGCTTGAGGCACAGGCGATTCTGAGTGGACGCTCGATCCAAGTGTCTACGAGTTACACAGATGTTCAGACAGAAATCTCGCAGTTGCGGGTGAGTACAGTGTTGAGGACAACTTCGGGAACTAGCTGACGTCGTAATGCTCCAGGCACAGCTACTACCACTCCTTCGGCCACCACCACCGCGCTTAAGGATTCCGCCGGCTCTTCGTAGAAGCACCAGACGAGACGCAGCCCCGCGGCGGATTGCTCCACCGCCTCGTTTGCAGCCAGGACTAATACGTGTGTCAATTGGCTTTGGGGGCCGAGTCTCGAGTGAAGCATCGAAGTGTTTGACAGAAATGAAACAGCGCCAACAGAGAGGAAAAGGGATGAGAGACAGCCTCATCAATCAGTAGTATTGCGACAAGGAGGGCGACCATGTTGTGTTGAAGACGATTGAAGGATGGCAGTCCTGTGCTCGAATGTTCGACATTGCAGTGCTTGAAGGCTGGCACTGCTTCTCAAGAATTGTTGCTCTTGGCTTTCACTAGCTGTCCCGACCAGGCGGCTTGTAATGTAGCACAATAGACGGTAGCACAGGAGACAAGCTTAGAGACAAGCACTCAAACCTCCGATTGCTCATATCACATCTTGCATTTCTCGACACTCTTGTAGCCACTGTAAAGCACCTGGCGACTCTACCCAAGCGTCGTATGTGTACTGTAAGACGAGCTGCATCGCTTCGCCAGACGGGCCGTTCGACCATGCGTCTAGTATGCTTGCCCTCATATCCCATTGCAATCTGGAGTTCATGACCCACACTGGAGGTGCTCGCTCAGCTGCGAGAAGTGGCAGTAGATGGCTGTTGCGATGGTGCACAGCCCTTATCAATGCGGTGGCCTGACTCTGCAGTATCGCACCCTCATTCGTCAGACGATCGATTGTACGCTTGCTCCGAGGCAACACAACTTCTTGCATATCGTTGCCAGAAGCCTCCCTCGCTTGCCATGGACAATCGCGTATATATCTCTCGCCAGGACACCTCTCTGAGCTTCCGTCGATGCTGTTGGCAGAGTCTTTTCGCTTGCGTGCTGCCTCGATAGGCTCTTGATCTATGCGCCTTGCCAAAGTTTCGCGTATTCGTCTCTGCCGGTTCAGTAGTAATCTCAGCTTGATGAGCAGCAAGACAACCTGGTCTGCAAGTTCCGCAGTCTCGTCCTGCCATAACGAAACATCGTCCATCATGTTCTCTCCATGAAGATGCAGATACGGTGCATCGGGATCGCCCCAATCATACTTACTGTCCCGTCCTCCATAGACCGCCCACCATTTCACAAAGTCATAAGCCTCTTGATCATTGCCCAAACGTATCATCATAGCCGGAATCATGAACCTCACACCTAACGCGTCACTACGGTTGAGCTGCAGAACTCCCATCGCATGACCTAGCGCCCACTCTAGAGCTTCTGTTGTGTTGATCTACTGTGGTCAATAAACATTGTCAGAACTTCGTCGAAGAGCGACAGAAGCCGATGCACTTGCAACTTACCCTCCTCAACCCATCCACCAAACCCCACCTAGCCTGCATGTAAGTCCTTGTAGCCTCCCATTCCCAGAAGTCTATCGCGTGTTCGAAAGGGTTGCCAGGCATATAGAAAGCCTCCCAGCCTTCTTGTGCACCGTTCCGACCTTTGAACGAACCAGGATTCATCAATATCTTTCCTTCCTCGCTCTCCGCGATCGCTTTGACACGTTTGATGGGCAGACACAGTGGTTTGTGAGTACTCCAGTGAGCGAGCTGGTGGTCGCGGGAACAGTAGCGGACCACGCGACAGCCAGAGCAGATGTACAAGTTCTTGAGAGCTGAATTGCGTTCGGCAAAGCACTGTGAGCATTGGTGGTCGAGGAGTGGGAGGCGACTCGGTAGTTGTGGTTGTGGTTGTTGTTCTTGACATGCAGTAGTAGTGAGGTCCATAGCCGCATCGTCAATGGTAGACATGACATGATGCAGGTAGTAGGCATGCGTAAAGTAGCAAGATCTCATCGAAATTGATAACCATGTTGGACAGGTAAGGCCGATGCATACTCGCACCGGAGTCGATACTCGCGGAGTAAAGTCCTTCACGACTGTACACTTAATGCTCTCGCGCTTCTCGTCTGCAGATGGAAGGTCATACCGTGATACAACTGCTACAAACAGTCATCGCGTCCTCGTATAGCAGACTTGGTTCATCGTCGGGATCTGCTAGTGCAAGATTGACGCGACATCTGGAGGTCCTTTGAAGGCGATAGTGGCCTTCCTTGCACAATCCTGCTGGGGTGCGTGCATCTGTGCCAGTGTCACATGCGAACTGTTGTGTCGACGTGCATAACATGTAACTTGTAACTGGGATTTGCGGTTCTCTTGTCGGATCTGGACATCATCGTGTCCTTCACTCCAACACATTTCCTGTGTGAAATGTTACTGCGTTTCTTTACAAACGCCTGATGTTGGATGATGTCTTGCATAACTTATGACACCTCGGTAGTATAGTTCGACACCGATCTCGATGCTACCATTGACAGTCGTTCGCTAACTAGCGTATGACGACATCCTTGTCTATGGAGCGGCTGTTAGTGGTTAGGGATAGATACCCATGAATAATCCGCGTAGTGCTTGGAGAGTCGTCGGCAGTTCTAAGCATACAAAGTAGAATGCCCTAAGTGCCACATGAGCTTTATTGTAGGAGATCGCCGCAATCTATTTAGTTCTCGAAACAGCTGCCAACATCGACTATCCGCGAGACGAGTACCTCGTGCGAGACAAATCCGGTCACTTATGAATGCCGCAGTGTGTGCGTTCCAGATCCGGCTCCGAGAAGCAATGATGCATAAGTTATGCAGCTGTGTGTATGGCCTTGTCCCTAGAGGCTTCCCAAGACCGATCTAATCTCTACAAAAAGCCGTGGTTGGAGAAGTCAAGAGTAGACGCTGCTCAACGAATGGCAAGCCTAGCCCATATACTCGGTGAGTAGTCGCTTGGCCTCACTCATGTATTCAGTCCGTCGAGTGGCAAGAGCTCGAAACTCCAACACATCGAGAGCCTGCTTGCGACCGCTACCTTTTCTGTCCTTGTTCATAGCCTTCACCATCGACTTGAGTTCGTTGGCCATGGTCCGTGGTATCTTAAAATTCCGAATGCAGTCAGACGTGATGATAAGCTTGTCCAGCTCAGGAAGGGCCGGGACAGAGTTGGTGAACGTTTCCATGGCTCTTTTGTTGGGCAAGTCGTGTAGCTCAATGGTGCGGATTTGCTGAGCTCTTGGTGTTCTGAAGAAAGAAAGGCTTAGATTGACATGGCGACCATAGTCTCCATACATCGCATATCCGACGCTGAAAGTGTTGGTCCCGTACAGCACTGCGGTGGCTTCGCGATACACTTGCATGCATGAGACAAGCAGGAGAGGGGAGAGGCCCAGTGTCGATGGAGTATGGGTGTATTGGACGTAGGCACCGAGATGAGTTGCGAGCGATGGGCGGATCACTATTCGAATTGGTTGTTTCGCAGTGAGAGAGTACCCATAAATTGTGTTGCGAAGTTCTGGTGGTAGGTCGAGAAAGTTAGTGGTCGAGGATTCGCCAAGTGCTTTGGAGGTGGCAGAAGCCATGATGTCGAACGTGGGGAGCGGTGTGTCTTTCTTATATGTCAGTGTGTGAAGGTGTCAAAGTTGTTGTTGCATGTACATACGCTCTTCGTGTATACCAGAAAGTGTTATTTATTGGTCGTTCAGTGCTCGATGATGGAAGGTAAAGTTCAAGAGAGAAGAACCGAGGTATGTATATGTGCGACATTGGTAAATGATATATGCTCAGCTGACGTGCTTGTGAGAGTGTGAAGTGAGGTGAGATCTTGATCATGTGCTTTCCAGACCACGAGGTGAGGGTTGACTCAGACAAGTCTGTCTAACGAGGTGAAGAGGAAGCGTCTGACCAGCAGTGACCTGCAACACCCTTGCTCGTTGACATCGTGGAGACCTCTCAGCCTTATCGAAAAGACGTAATCGTTGCCGCACTAGATGGTTTGTGCCTTATTTCGCACAGCTTAAAACGTGCCCACGGGATAAGATATAGTGTTTGCTAGCTCTCTGTTTGCGAGTTCAGACGGGTGAACATACCGAGCCACGCATCGTGGCGCAGAAATTTCAGAGAGATCGGGCTCATTCTGCAACTTTGGTCAACACAGCAAAGAAGAGAGGTCCCCATTTGCCGCCACTAGGATGATCAGGCAGCACGATCCATCCATGCTTCGTCCTCTCAGCCCAATTCTTCTCGAGCTCAGCTTCGAGTGTGGCATCTCCTTCACCAGCACTAAAGCCGACCTTGACACTCCACTTGATGCCTTTCTTCCGCTCCTTCTCGACCTGCGATAGCACCTTCTCAATGACACCATCGTTCTCGGTTGGCTCAATCGAACATGTTGCGTACAGTATTGTACCACCGACTTTCGCCACACGTAGGCCAGTCATCAGCAGCTTCAGCTGTGTCTCGGCCAGCCGCTTGGAAGATCCAGGCCGCCAATTTGCCATCTCTGGAGCCTCGCGGCCACCAAGCTTGGCATTGGCATGTGCGTGAATGATGTGTCGTTCGGAAGAGCAAGGGGCATCAACCAAGACCTTGTCGTAGTTCACAGTGCCGTCGGGCGTCTTCACAACCAATTCGTAGTGCGCTTTTGGGCTGGTGCCATCTACACGTAACGTGGATACTCTTTGGGTGTCGAATAGTGTCTTCGGCAGGTACGCGCGCAGATTATCTGCTAGACGACGTTGTCGAGGAGCGTCAGCTTCATTCGAGTGGAGAGTACCTGATTGTAGGCTCTTCTGCTGCAGAGCCTTGGGTCTCGCTTCTAACCCATCTGCATGATGATGATTCCAGATGTTCTGCGCCAAGCTAATGGATTTGCCTCCAGGCGCGGCACACAGATCCAACACATTGTCGCCTTGCTGAACGTTGAGCATGTGGGCTGCCAATACAGAGGCAGCATCGAGGTTCCAGTGCGAATGCAGCTGTCCTGCTACTGGCACTGGTGCTGGGAATGGCTCGCTTGATGGCGATGTTGGTGCATCCTCTGTAGGTTTGGTGTATCGCAATACCACATTCGACGACATCGCGGCTCCTCCGTCTGCGCTAAGTCGGGGAAGCTCAATGGGTACCTCCTCGGTGCTAGGATGGCTGATCCGCTGTTTAGAAGATTCCAGTGGCACATATCGGTTGAGCAGGCAAGCGTAGCGCGTAGGCTGCTCAAGGGCTGGTCGTAGTGAGTTCTGCCATCTTTCTTCTTCCCATATAGCAGCGTAGTGTCTATCAAATGCGTCTGCAGAGCTTGTAGCTGCCTTCCGATGTGTTTTGGTCATGCTTAAGGCGCGTTGAAGCAGAACTTAATGAGATGAGATACTTCACCTGGAATTGTTGTTCACCGTGGTATGCTCTCGCTTCAGCAGTCTCCTGCTTGTAGCTTGATCAACTTGCTTGTACTCTGTTATTGTAGTCACCCATTTGTTCAAGGTACACAAGAGGAGGACAGGAGAGGTGAAAAAGTGGGCAGGAGCGATGCCAAGACAGATCGGCGGGAAAGAGCTCAGACCTCCGACTTCGAAAAAATCCCAAGCTTCACGATCCATGGCCAAAGTGCAAAGTGCTCTGCAACGACAACAGCCACTGACCGACCACACACCAGCCGCTAGTCTTTTTGACTCAAGCTGACAACCATATCAGTATCTTTGCGCACGAATAGCGCGTGCCGAGGACGACTCTGGACATCTAGCAGGAACTCCGCGAAAAGAGCAGCAAAATGTCGTTCCGCGGTGGAGGACGAGGTGGTTTCGGTGATCGCGGTGGTCGCGGTGGCTTCAGAGGCGGAGCGCGAGGTGGACGAGGTGGTTTCCAGCAATCATATGGACCTCCAGATACTGTTTTCGGTATGCGACAGCCAGAGCTTCTTTAGAGACCTTCTCACTAACAGACAATGTTCAGAAATGGGCTCCTTCCTTCACGCGACCGAAGGCGAGATGGTGTGCGAATCGATCAACGTCAAAATCCCATACTTCAACGCGCCGATCTACCTCGAGAACAAGACGCCTGTAGGAAAAGTTGACGAGATCCTGGGACCACTGAACCAGGTCTTTTTCACGATCAAGCCACAAGAAGGAATTCAAGCGACGAGCTTCAAGAGCGGAGACAAATTCTACATTGGAGGTGACAAGCTATTGCCGCTGGAGAAGTTCTTGCCTAAGCCTAAGCCACCGCCAGGAGCACCAAAGGTCAAGAAGCCGAGAGGTGCTGGTGGCGCAGGACGTGGTGGACGCGGAGCACCAAGAGGCAGAGGTGGATTCGGTGCGCCCAGAGGCCGAGGTGGCTTCGGCGATCGTGGCGGAAGAGGTGGTGCACGAGGTGGTTCGCGCGGCTTCTCTGGGTCTGGTGGCTTCAGCAGAGGTGGTGGCCGTGGTGCACCACGTGGAAGAGGGCGAGGCTACTAGATGGAACGGAGCGATTCATGAGAGGCGTTTGGGCATGGAACTGGATGGAGTTATGGCGCAATCACAATCCGACGCTGGAAATTCTGCAACAGTGGCTGGAAACGCTACTGAATGATGTGCGACTAGAAAAGCTGATGAGAGCCTGAAGGAGGCTTGATTACAGCATGTCACTACCTAAGTATAAGTCTTGTACAATTCTGAAACTCCAGCACCTGCCTCGAGATGACCCTATGACCGCTGACCTAACTTCAGTCCACCCTCAAGTGAGGAAGGCGTGGACCGGCGAGGTTCTCACTTCCTCAATTCACTGGAGATGCGCTACACACAGCTCATCAACATCTTTAAGCTTTCGGATAGTTCTTCGACTGGAGTCATTACCACTACTCTTCGCGACATTCCCATACAGCACCCAGGGCGCGTGCAGCGCAGCCTCTTCACCACTCAGCATCAGCCGAAACACCAGCACTACGAATTGGCGCATTCGAAGTATGTTCCAGAGATTGGACCACGGCGAGTACCGCTAACTCGCACAGATGGCGCCACCAAAAGTACAGACCATTGGCTTCTTCGACCTCGCTGCCGAGATGAGGAACGACATATACCAACTGTGCCTTCACCACCCTGGCACCATTCGCATCAAGTGTAAAGGCAGCATATACGATGGAACCCACCACAAGACATTCAGCTCGGAAGTCCAACTCGAGCTGCGAGGGCAACTACTTCGAACGTGCCGCCAAGTGCACGCAGAAGCATCCCCCATCCTGTACGGCAGCAACAGCTTCGAGCTAGTGTCTTCGACTGACAGCGGTCTCGCTTTCATGCGATATCGGGAAGAACCTCCGTCACTTGCGCCTCGTTCGACTTGACACCAGGTTGCTGCATCAGACCAGCTCCTGTCTTTGGATGTTGAGGGATGCGATCTCGTTGCAATCGCTCAGACTCGCAATTGAACACTTTCCAGAGCATGGATCAAGCAGGATCATTGTTCTTCGCAACTTGAAGCACCTGCTCACAAGTCTCTGCGAACAGGGTAGAAGCAAGGGTGATGTGGTTGACATGCTGAGGTTCAAACAAGAGGCAGATGCTCTGGAAAGATCGAGAAGCACTCTTCTTGCCCTGCCACCATGTGCGACGCCGAGATATGATGGAGCCAACGAGAAACACAGAAAGCTTGGGAATAGCATCAGGAGCGCGTTAAACGATATGCTGTCGGAAGTCGAAACAAGGCTGATTGTCAGGCTCAAGATCAAGGATCGAATCGAAAGGGAGTGCGACTTGGAAGTGACCGCACCAGGGAGGAAGAGGGCTATTCGACGCTATTTGGCATGAGCTGCGTGAGAAGAGTCTATTATGGATAGCTCTCGTGAAGCTATTCAGGATTTCTTTGGCCCAGTGCTCGACAGGCTGAGTAAGATAACTTTGATCTGAAGTGCTTTTCGATACATCCTCAGTGTGTAGATCTAGAAATGATCATGCAGCTGACTATGATCACCAATTCCCTTCATACCATGATGAACGAAGCATCTCCAACCTCCATCAATCTTCTTGAACTTGAACTCATTGATCAAGAACGTTTTCACTCCTTGAGGCGCACCTGTGACTTCCGTCTCCATATACACAGTCGCTTCACCCTTCTCCTCCTTCACATCAGAACTGACACTCTGCACCTCAACATGATATTCCGGAAATGCTTCTATCGTTTGTCTCAGGATGTTGCTGTGCTCTAGTAGAGTCAACGGATGTGGGAAGTTCTCGAAATGAGCTCGGAAGTTGGGCGAGACACATTTGTACAAATCGTTGTTCTCATAATCGAAATCGCGATCGTTGATAGCTAGTGCTCCATTCACACATATCGATTCCAGATACTGTGGTACACTCTGTCCTGGAGCTGGTGTTCCTTCTGTATGTGCTGTAGTTGCAGGCGTCCTTGTTCCAGAAGTCCCAGTCTGATCAGACGCGGGCGTAGGCACTGATGAAGACGGTGCGGACTGCTGAGACATCTTGTCCTTCTGGTGCCTACTGAAGGCCGGTCCTGCTGTACTGCTAGGTGTCGAAGCGCCTTCCTGACTCGATTGTGCTTGGCTTAATATTTGACCTGTGCTTCGACAGAATCCTTGAATGCGAAATCCGATATTTCAGCACTGTCAGCTACCTTCGCGCCTGCTCTCGTTCCACAGCCAGACGCACGGTAGGTATCAAATCCAGCTCACCCTCCTGAGATTGCTTTCAAGTTTCGAAGTCGTCTTGCTGACGCAGGTGGCAATACGAGCTTTGCGAGCTTTGTACTTCGACAAAAGTTAGGCTGTCCAGAGTGATTGTAGATACGTTATGCGGCCTCTCCCAATGCGTCTGGATATCACATGTTACTTGAATATTTCTTGATGCTGCATCTTGTAGTCTTGCCATAAAACAGTGGCCAAGACGTCGCATAGGTGGTATCCGGCCGGCTTGCCGAATAGAGTTCCATCTCCAGGGCTCATTCAGGTTGCGACCTACGAGAGGTGTCCACTTCGAGAAGCGACTTGCCCAACCATGATAGATTGAGCTTCGTAAGTGCCTCGGACATGTTCAGAATGCCAGTCGGTTAGGTATTCAGCGTACAGAAGAAAAGAAGGAAAGTGTGCAAAAGATGTGGCTCTTATACTTGGTCGGGCGGCGTCTAGCACTGACGTGAGGTAGGTCAGCTATGCTCTGCCCTGGTTCTTTCGGGCAAGACAGAACATGCTCAGATGGCTTTATTTCGACTTCACTTCTGATGATATTGGGGTCAAGATATGAGTTTGTGTAATGGCGAGAAGTCAAGAGAATGTCGTTCGATCGTGCCTGAGGCGTCAAGAGTCGGTCTCGGATTGCATGGATATGTTCTCCCTTCCCCCTCAAGACTCCTGTCCTTCACAATCATTACACCAGCTTCAGCATCATCAGAAGTATCTACCGGCACAGCAGAGAACGTGCCGTGAAGCATGTTGGATTCTTAATTGCTCTCCAGACAATGGCTTGAAGTCACAGCTCTCCGATACAAAAGTCTAGTATCTCACGTCCTACCTTCAAGGCTCACAGCGTAGCCAGCTTTACAAATTCCCTTGCAAAGCCCAGAACTGACAAGTGTGTACTAATATACATATCAAAATTGGTATAGAGCCGGAACCTACCCAACACGAACTCTCCACTCGACCAGAATATCGGAGAATCTCAGATCACAAATGGTTAGCACACCTTTGTAGCATATGAAGCTCTTCTGATGGATGCTACTCGTTGTCGCATAAGATCTTCGAACGACAGCACATGAAAGCACTCGCCGAGTACGATCCACTACGTGTGCTCACAACAAAGACATGGTAACATGGGCAAGTCGGTGGTTGGAACTGCAAAACTGGTTCAGCAATAGCATTTGTCCTCACTTTCTACTATGACTCTGCAATTGAGATCTTACAGCAGTATATATTTCTTTCTTCGCCCGGAGGTGCAACCACTTCTGATACCCTGTACATCAGAGTATTAGCATCACACAATACCAGCTTCGTACGAACCACAACAACATACCAACACTACAAGCCAATACCAAACCACAAGCCAGTACCATACTACAGGCTGACATCACCACCACCAAGATGTCGTCCACATACGAACTCTCTTCTCTTACTCCGAGAACCGACCCTGCATCTCAAGCTCCGCAGCAGGCTCAAATCTTCAGACCTAGCAAGTTCAGAGAAGACTTCAGCAGTAATAAGAGTCTTCCACTTCCTGACTGGCCCGTCTCTACGTCTTCGCGACAGCCAAGCCAAGACAGCTCGGTCCAGACCAGCGAGCAATTCGATTCAGAGAGTGGAGAGGTGGGAAAGGCTTGCGACTCGCAAGCCAGCCTCATAAGTAAATTTCACAAGCTGATCAAGCGTCTCCACCCAACATCTATGAGGACGACACGATAGCCAAGCACAGCGGGTTCAGGCCAGGCCATTGAGGAAATCGAGCTACCAACTTGGAGACACGCCGATGATGCTGTAGGGAGATGAACATGGTGGGAGTGTCACTGGAGACAGCCGTACGCTATACCGAGCGTCTTCGGAGGAAGGGAGAGGCTATGTCTCTCATGCTGGTCTTGAAGAAGAAGAAACGGAATGCTACTGTAGCGGTTCAAATATCGCGACAGGCAAGATTGATAATCGAGGCTGAACGCGCAGGGCGTCGGCACATATCGATCGGGTACTGCATCCAGTCGCGCTTGGGAGGAACTCTGGCATGACGTTTCTGCAAAGCCTTAAGCTCTACACGCGAGAGCATACTGCTGATGGAGGGATGTAGAAGAGATTTATGTATTGAGAGACTTCAGTCCTTAGCGGTAATCCCAGGCTGTTTATGAATTGCAAGCTGTCGACAAGGAGATTAGTGCCGTTTACGAGATTCGTGACGAGTCGCGTAGTGATCCAGCAGCCGCTGTGCTTGAAGCTGCGACGACGTAAGAAGTCTGCGCACAGCTGAAGTACCGGTCTACCGCATGTCTACTGCAACCACACTGAGTCATTGCTTCCGGTTTTGGTGATTGTGTATGTGCGCTACACTCGTGCTTATCGAGTTACGAGTAGCTCTTCTCTTGTCTTACATCCGTGGCTGATTAAAGTCACCACGATACCAACGCGACCTGGCGAGCTGGGATAGCTCAAAGCAAGATCAAGTGCGGTGTGGTCTGCAGGGCGCTCTGGAGTCGAGATCAGTTCGTTGCGATCTGGGTTCGTTCTTCGCAGTACGTCCTAGATCATATAACGGCTATGGCAGCCGTGGCCGCATCGTAGCGCTCAAATCCAACATACTTGAGATCGTGAGGCTTAATACATGAATGCATGGCGATGGCAACTGCGAAGTATAACGTTGGCCATACTGCAGCTACTTTCCATCGAGTAATGTTGTGCCTGATACCACGTTCCAGGTGTGTCGAAAGCAGTCGAAGCAGCTGTTGGTGTTCGGTGCCGTGATGTGTTGGAAGGTAGCAATCCTCTCGTGCCAGAAAGTCATTCACAAAGCCAACTATGTCTGTACCCCAATTGTCGTTTCTTGCCATAACGAGATAGTCAAACAGCCGCAGACCACTTCCAGACGTATCTACGTTGACTTCAGGCCGATTGATGAAGAACTTAACAGTAATGCATTTCCTTGCTTTGAAGGCAAGAAGCAAAGCTATTTCTGTCGCTTTGTCGAGTTTCGCAAGGTTGGTGGACTCGTCTCGATAGTACCTCTCAACATACAATGCATTCGGGTCAATGAGGTTCGTGTCCAGGACGTGTTTCATAGCACCGACATCTTGACCACGCATGAGAACCGCAAAGATGGCTTGGATACGCTCCCGACCAAAGGCTTGAATCCACAGGGCCCTAAGCTGTTCGCAATGGCCATAGTGGAATATCCACCAGAACGGAATGCCACTTTGGTCATCTATGAGCGCAAGCTGATTCTCGACTCTCTGCACCTCGAATGTCCGATGAGGTGACCTGAATATGTCCAGGCCGAATATAGCACTCAGATGCTTGCACTGCATCGATACTGCAGCTAGTGAACTTGGTGCATGAGCTGCGTGCTCTTTACGTAGCACCATATTTGCCAGAGCAAGAAGATCGAGGCTATAGTCTGCCCGCAAAGACTCGTTTCCACTGCCTGCAATGCCAAGGAGTGCGTATGCTCGATCATGAGGATCGGCGCAAGCAAGTTCACTTGATGCCAGTATCTGCGAATACAGGCTCGGTCTACTAGTAGTCTCTAGTCGTGCTTGCTGCACTTGACCGACGAGCATATATGCTGGACTGTCTGGCAAAGCATCTTGCCAGAGATACTTGACTAAGCCAGTATGGAACAGGTTGCCAAAGAACGCTGCGAAGGCTTCGTATGGGAGAGATAAGTGTCCGCATCTCGTGGTTACCGCTTTGCCGAAAACTATCTCTTGCAAGATCCATAAGCGAGTCCAGTATGCCCGATGACACAAGTGCCAGATAGCTTCACCCGCATTGCCCTTCCAAGCCTTCTTATTGCTATTGGCACTCCTGATACTGCGTACTGCCAGGTCACTGCTGGCATAAGTTGGTCCGAGCCATGACATGACCTCTTGTGCACCTTGATAGATCCTAGCCATCAGCTCAACTTGATGCGTCCTCTCACGTTGATCGTCCTGGTTGATGCATAGCGCATCGATCCAGATAGGTCTTCCGTGAAGGATATCCGACCTCGCAGCTTCTTTGAGAATTCGAAACAGGTTCTTGCGCACCGGCATTAAGACTTCATTCAGGCGCACCGTGTGATTGGCGCAGGGCCGTCCCCAAGTATACGAAGGGCGACATACTTTGGCGTCGAAGTCAGAGGGACCTGGTATAGTCGACATGAGATCACTCCAGAAACATTGATTTTGATGTCGTCGATCAAGCGAATCTCATCGCTCTCAGGATCGAGGCGAGCATACACCTCTTGAACGCTGCTGATCGTTGACGAACTTGCGTCGTCGCTGCCAGTAGCACTTGCGAATGGGGCTTCGGTCCATTCGCTCCAGGACCAGAGGGCTCCTAACTCCTGCGAAACAGTGGTGATCGCAATATCATCGGATTGCATCAGGTTGCATCAGACTGCATCAGGTCACATCAGGTCATGCCTGATCATTTTGGAGCAGAAGATGAATATAAGCGGGCGTAGAGAGTAGTAAAGAGAGGTTCAGCAGCTTAGGTTCAGCTGAAGCGGAGCTGAAGCGGCGAACTTACCATGGGGCAAAGGTCCTACCGCGCAAGCCTTGGCACCACTCGCTTGCCTGCTGCAATCCTTGCAATCACACAGATGTATCTGCGCGCCTCATTGGGCCCACTCGGAGAGCGCACAGGCTCGGAAAGGCTCTTGAAGGTGGGAATTCAGACTCGTGCCTTATTTTCGAGGCTTATTCCAGCTGGAACGTTCACATAGGTCGCATACAGGTTACTCCGCACTTATGTGTTTGCTCTCAATTCTGCCGTGAACTTCGCCCTCAAGTCCGCTAGGAACTCCCGATACTGCGCGGAGGAGCATATCCTAAAGTAATTCCCTGAAGTGGTGTGAGAAGTTTTCATCTCAAGCCGGGTATTGATGAGTTCGTCCAGTCGGCTCGGGAGTATATCCTTTCTCTCCTCGTAGTACTTGAACACTGTGGCGTGCGCAATGTCGACTGCCCTGATCCAAGGCGACTGGAAGTCAAAGTCACGCTCACTTCTCCTGGTTACGCCCAACCATGCCGGATCGCAGTAAGGCGCTCGCAAACCATCCTCTGCTTTGAAAATAACTCTTGGAAATACCACGCTCATACCCAACCATGGCTTGCACAGCATTTGGACATGCTCTTTCGGTAAAGAGAGGAGCCAGCGGTTGACGTTCCGCGGGCCGCACTTGAACCGCATGGTGACTTGTCCATAGTGTAGTGGAGCATATCGTTCGCGACACGCTCGATTGACATGGAGCAGAGACGGAGCACGTCTGGCTCGTATGTGTGCCTTGATCGTGTGGCGTCGTGGTCTGGAGTGGCACGTCCGCTCGCTTGTAACTTTTGTATAATGATATTCTTCGTTCGGCGCGATGAAGAACATTGCTTCGTAGATCATGTCGACCAGTTCCTGAGGCAGGTCTTGAACGCAATGATTGACATAGGCTGCGATTATTGGGTCAGATTGATTGATCGCACGCGCAATTACGATGCGATTAAAGGCTCTAATTGATCGCAACCAGAATCGTAAGGCGAATTTGGTTGCAACCGCACGCTCTGGAGTCTGTGCGTACGCGTTATTTGCCAAGATTACGCGTTGCACGCGTTTAGGGCTGATCCGCCGCGGAGATGATGCTGCTGGATTACCCGATTAGGCATTCCCGCTGCCGTAAGAAGTGGTTGCAATTAACCAGGCTAATTGCAACTCTGCGCCTGCGGTTGCAACAAGTGGTCTTGGCAATGCGATCCGAGGTCAAGATTGGTTGCGATCAGCCTATGTCAATCATTGCTTGAACGCACTGTTCTAAGGTCTTGTTGGCGGCCATGACGACGAGGCGGAGGAGGAGATCGATGATGTATGAGCAGTTGCTGTTGAAAATCTTTGCCCAGAGCTTTGCGCAAGGTGTCGTCGCAATTCGGTATCCTTGGTTCTTTACGTGGTAGACTTAGGGGATGACTCCACACGTCCCAGATTCTCGCGGCATCACCAGACCTGAATCAGTCTTCTTCACCTCTCTTTGCTAAGCTCCTCACAGCGAAGATCAAAGTCCTGCGATCTGTATCCATGACTGTAGTCCTGTTAATAACGATCCCCAGTTTCTCCAGTCCGCGCTGGAAGAGCTTCGTGATCTCCATCGTAGACTGATCATCGAAATTATCTAAATCACGCAGAAGAACAGAGATTTGTTCCAGCCCAGTCAGTGTAGCAAGAGCTTCTGGTAGAACAGGAGGGTATTGCTCCGAGACCCCTTGTATGCGCTGTTCGTCGGTCCAGGACTTGAGGTGAACCATAGTGATAGCCGCACTTTGCTCAGGGTCGAGGGTATAAGAAACGAAGTCGTATATTGCCCGTTGAGACGAGAACGCGAACATGTTGTGGGAGTAGGGAATCAGTCGAGTCTCTGCGTGGATGTCCCTGCAGGTGCGGAGCAGAGACATGCGGTAAGGTTGAGAGGTGTTGAACAGGTGAAACCAGTCGAAAGTCTGAGACGGTCCGATGAGTGGTGTGCTGAGAACGTAGAACTCTCTGACGCTGGACGCTGTACATTTGCGCTTCGCTTTCATGTGGAAGGCACGTCCGCCGAGAGCGTATTGCCAGATTGTATCACGTAGCTCTCGTGGTAAGCGCCAGAGATGGCATATGTCCCTCCGTTACTTGGTCAGTATGAACATAGAACACGACGTGTCGCACCTTACTCTGCGCCAGGCTCATTGCTGCTGATATCCAGCACGGATCGCGTCATTTGAGATATACGTTGAGCTTGTGGAAGATGGAGAAAGACGAAGACGAAGAGTGAACGTAGATGGTATGAAGGGATTGATCTTTTCACAGCGCGGGGCTGTCTGGGCAATGTCCGGGTAGTCCTTGTGCTTTCCAGGATGGTTGAGCCTGTGCTGGCCGGGGTCGACAATTTCATGTCGAAAGCGTCGCATCCTTCTCGCAGCCTCATTGCCTCTTCTCCGAAACAATGACCGTGCCGTTGCGGAGTAGGACGCCGAGGTATACGGTGAGAGCTGCATGTGTTTCCCGAAAGACCTTTCGGACATCGCGCTGCGTTCAGGTTGATGCTATAGCAGTCCTGCTATCAGAGTGCGCCGCGTGTATTCGCGCACCGGGAGACCTAATCTTTCGATGTCCTGGAGACATGGGAGTAGCTTGACATCGTTGCTTTGTACATGTCCCTTCTTAGTAGCCAGGAAAGCTCGTCGTGCAGCAATTTCTCAGGATGTCGCATGAAGCACGATCTTTACTTGCTATAGTAGCAGTTCCGTAGCAGTTCCGTAGAGAGTATCCCTCTGAGCTGAAGTTATCGTGGACGTTGCAGGCGTTGCTCCACGTTGCCAGACACTGACTCGTGTCGCGTAGGAGACCACCCAAAGCACCTCCTCTCGTCCAAGTTGCACCCTACGACGCTCCCCTTGGCGGAAACGAGCTCTCCTTCATGACTCCCTCCTTGTCCACTCTGACAAACCGCATCACGCCCAACTCCAACCACTTCCCCTTCCACCCATCCAGCTTCATCAGCGTCGCCTCGTCCTGACAATCCGGAACCCAGAATCCGCTCTCGTACTCCTGCTGCTCAGCCTTGATCGCTTGCTCGAGCAGACTCTGGCGATTGCTCGGTGGTCTACCAGACCTTCTCTCCTTTCTCAAAGTTGCCAATTCCTCGTCGTGCCGGCTGAGATACTCCTCGATGTGAGATTTGATGGTGTCCAGATCCAGAGGATGTAACGTCTCCGGGAGTTTATCTTGGAAGAATGCTATCCTGTCTAGGAAAGTTCGGTTCTGCTTCTGCCGTGTGGAATGCATATTCGCGACCCGCTCATCTCGCGCTCCAGCATTGCGAATTCTTTTGGCATCTCGACTGTTTTCGTGGAGAGAGTTGATCTTAGCGCCCTTCTTCTTGTGGACATGCTTGACGACCTTGCTGTGCTGAGAAGGCATGGTCGCGGTACTGTTTTGTTTGTGATGTTGTGGTTGTTGATGCGGTGATGGTTTGCCACTAGAAATTTCCCAGGATGATGCCAATAGAGTTTCGGTTTCGCTAGAATGCTTGGTATGCATCGACGCGCTTGCTGCTGCGTTCTGACGCGACTTGGAGATCCACTCCACTCCAATTGAAGATCGAACCTCACATTTGGCAAGAAGTGCAGCCTTCCGACAACTTCTCCTCCACCACCACCGGCAGACGACATATCGACTGACCGCCAGACATGAGCGCGATAACAGACTAATCAGATACTATCACCAGCAACAGCACCAGCCGGCAGCATGGGTATTCAAGGTACAATTCACCCTTCTCGCAGTCACTAACCTACCTCACCGGCACCACTTCAGCAGACAGCACCAGCTAATGCCAGTGTGTTATGCTCCAGGCCTGCTCCCTCTGCTAAAGAGCATCCACAAACCAACTCACCTCCGCAACTTCGCCGGACAGACGCTCGGAGTCGACGCCTATGGCTGGATGCACCGCGGCACTGTGGCGTGTGCCATTGAGCTCGCCGAGGGCAAGCCCACCCGGAAACACATTGACTTTGTCATGCACCGCGTACGTATGCTCATACACTTCGGCGTGAAGCCCTATCTCGTGTTCGACGGCGATTATCTACCAAGTAAAGCACATACTGAGAAGGATCGGGCTGCGCGACGGAAAGAGAGCAAGCGCATTGGGTTGGAGATGTTGAGGATGGGAAGACCTTCACAGGCGCAGTTGGAGTTGCAGAAGGCAGTGGACGTCACGCCGGTCATGGCCAGGGAGATTATTGAGGAGTTGAAAAAGTTGGAGGTGGAATATGTGGTGGCGCCGTACGAAGCGGACAGTCAATTGGCATACCTTGAGAAACAGGGCTTGATCGATGGTGTCTTGAGCGAAGACTCGGATCTCTTGGTCTTTGGTGTCAATTGCCTCCTCACCAAACTTGATCAGTACGGAGAGTGTGTCATGGTAAGGACTCGCCCTTGTTCCCCTCACATGCTCTGCATATTCGCTAATATGACTAGGTCAACCGCGAGGACTTCACCTCCGTCCGCGACATCAGTCTCGTAGGCTGGTCTGACAAGGAGTTCCGCATGATGGCTATGCTGAGTGGCTGCGACTACTTACCTGGCATCGACAAGATGGGTCTCAAGACCGCTTATCGTCTGGTTCGCAAGCACAAGACTGTCGAGAAGGTCGTGCGGACTGTACAGTTCGATGGCAAGATGAAAGTGCCCAAGGATTATCTCGAGTCTTTCCACCGAGCAGAGCGAACCTTCATGCACCCATGGGTCTTCGATCCTGTGAGTATTCCCAAAGGAAAGGACGCTATCGTGATCGAGACATCTGCTAAGTTTCTGTCCAGGTTGCGCAACGTCTTGTTCATCTCAATCCACTACCTGTTGGCCTGACAGTCGAAACGATGCCATACATCGGAAAGTACGTTGAGCCCAATCTGGCTTATGGCGTCGCCAATGGCGAGCTCGACCCAAACACCAAGAAGGTCATCGTCTTGCCAACCAGACTTTACCACCCGGGACACCCCAGACGATCCATTTCTACTCCAATCGAGAAGCACATCGGCAGGCCAATCGACGAGTACTTCAAGACAGGCCGAACACCACTCGCTGAGCTGGACCCGAACTCCTTCTCACACTCGCAGAGCCAACAGGAACTGCTCGAGCGGCAAGGAACGGCACCATGGACTGCAAACCCGGTTCCCATCCCTCAGCGCGAGTCCTCGATGTCAGCACCTCGCCCGACACAGATACCTGCCCCTCGCGTCTTCGGCGGCTTGCGCACAAGCAGCTTGCAGCCACCCTCTTCAGCACCCCAAGCTTCACGCCGGACAGTGACCGATCCATCGCCAGCCCACCGAGCTTCACCTAAGAGGCAACGTCTGTGTTCGGACGCTGCTATCTCGGCTGCCATGAAGGGAGGAACAGTGGAGACAGCCACCAGTCGCTTCTTTGCAAAAGCTGCCACACATCCAAGCCCTTCCATTCGCAAGTCCAGTCGACGCAAGACTGAAGAGTTCGATTTGTGGTCTGATGACTCTGTGGCAGAGGCTCTTGCGGTGGCCCAAGAAGGACCTGGACCCGCTGAAGCTACGAAAGCTGCTACACCGTCTTCTCCTCGCAAGAGAAAGAAGCTGCAGGTCTTCACCGATTCTGCTGACCAGTCAACAGTCAGCACACCATCTCAGTCCACCGTCACCTCGACTGCCATGACTGCGCAATCACAGGCTTCCTTCAGCACGACTGCTACGTCTTTCAGTAGCACTCCTTCACAGCAGCCCAGCGTCTTCAGCAAAGCTATACGGCTCGACTTCGAGGCTCTGCGCTACCAGAGCGGGTCCAAACTGACAGCACGAACTCCGCCATCACGCACCGTGTCCGCACCCCTCCTGTCCCGTACACCTATGCGACTGCCTTCAGCACTGGATATGGGTGTTAAGGAACAAAGCCCTGCAGACATAGACGATAGTGGTATCGTCCTCGAGTCCCCTCCTGGTCTTCCCGCTACAGACTTGCGCTCCGACGCTGTCGAGACTGGTGACGATATCCTGGACGAGGCAGAGTGGCTCGCAATGGAGAAGGAGCCAGCCCAGTTCGCTCAAGCCCTGTCTGACTTGCCTGTGAAAGGCAGCGAAGACATGCTTGTGCCGGAGAGTCCTGAAGAGAAGGTACTCAACCTGGGCCGTTTCGCCTTCGGTGCCTAGGCACCATGCCAACAATGTTCAGCACGATGCAGTATGAAAATGAAGAGCAGGAAACAGAGACAGTACATAAGCATGATACCCGGTCTGGCGAACAGACCATGCCATTGTATGGAGCGTTAAGCGAGTAGCGAAAAGAATTTCTTGTTTCGGAGATACTCCCGGGCCAGAATGGCTCACTTCCCCAGGATTCGCGATCGACTGTGCCACTGAGTTTACAGAGAAGGCGAAGAACTAATTCATTAGGACGAAGCAGAGATACTTGCCGACATGGCGTCTCTGAAATATCTGGTGGCGAGCCAGTCGAGGTATGTCTGTGACTACATTAGCTCAGACATTGCTAACTGCTTGAGATAGGCTTGCGACGCATATCTCCATGCACCAAGCGACCGACTATGCCATTGGAATTGCAGACAAGGCGAAGAACGGATCAATAGCATGAAGCAGAGATACTTGCTGACATGGCATCTCTGAAATGCCCGGTAGCAGACCAGCTGAGGTATGTCTGTGGGTATATTAGCTCAGACATCGCTAATTGCTCGAGATAGGCTTAAGATCCATATATCCGTACTCCGAGTAGCGACTGCGCTGACGAGTTCGCAGTCATGACAGGATGACCAGAGTGCCTCATACCAGAGAACTTATGCGTGTGACAGCGAGGCTCTCAGCGATCTCGAACGCACCAAGCATCTCCAGTCAGCGACAAGGCTAGGACGATAAGAACGTCATGCAACACAGAGAGGCTCTGCTATCACACCCTTCCAGCGTCTACTGGTCATCGAGATCTATGTCTAGGATGTAGTGCGGCTGATTGAGATGAAGTCAAAGTATGGATGTTCATATACAAGCACGGTTCATGGTTTGCAACGATCGTCCGTGGTCCAGTGGCACAGTCAGTAAGTCTTCAGCTATGTCTGACGCTCGAGTTGTCTCCAATTCTGACTGAAGCATTCCAGATCCTCTGGCGGTCTTCCTTATATGGATACGCCGCAGAGACTGGCACGATTGTTTTGCTTCCCACATTGCTTCTTTTGTCTGGATCTCTCTTCTGTTGCTGATGAGTGTGCAGACAACCTACATATACCATCTCATGTTTCCAGTTCACAACGATCGTCCGTGGCCTAGTGGAATGATCAGTAAGTCGTCGGCTTCGATCGATGCTTGAACACTGCATTCGCAACTTTAGGCGAGAAATCTGGTCTGGATGTTGTATTCGCACCACCCAGGGAACTTGTCACGATTCTTTTGCTCGTTGATATCTTCTTTTACTTTCACCGATGAGACGGCAGACAACCTACATATCACATCCCAAGTATCGACTCTACAACGATCGTCCGTGGTCTAGTGGAATGATCAGTAAGTCGTCGGCTTTGATCGATGCTTGACTTCAGGAGAACGTGGAAGCTGAGTCCAGGTCTATGATTGACCTGCTCGCATCCAGATACCAGAACCCATGGCCTGTTGGGCGATTCTTTTGCTTTATGCCGGCACTTTGATAACCATGATCTTTTGCTTCCAACACCACGACCAATATCAATTACAAGTATGGATTCAAAGATGTGCTCTGCAACGGTCGTCAATGGTACAGTGGCAGTAGCAATAAGTCGTCAGATTTCTGATGCTTGTATATAAGACAAGGCACTAACGACCGCTGAGGCTACGATAGCCTCCTTCCCTTTCTCTTGTTCTTTGGAAGTCGAGTGCATACAGGCAATTTTTTTTGCCTTTTTGCCAACTCTCTCTTGTGCAATGTATCGTGTTGACGATACTTTTGCAGACATCTCAGCCTCGAAAACAAGGTCTACATACGATCGAGACTGTCACCTCCCAACGATCGTCCATGGTCTAGTGGGCAACGCAATAAGTCGTCAGAGTTCTGATGCTTGTGAACAAGGACAGACAATAACAGGCGCTGAGGCCAATACAGTCTCAAGCTGTTGTTTCTCCAACTCCAAATCGACTGGATACAGGCGATTGTTTCATCTTTTTGCATTTCCTCTTCTGCTGTTTGTTAGAAGAAACGCTGATTCTGTTGCGGCATAAGTTAGTCCGACAGCAAGGTCTATATATGATGTGAGACTGTTATCTTGCAACGATCGTCCGTGGTCTAGTGGTATACATGTAATCCGCTAGCTTATGCTGCTGTTTGAGTTGAGTGGAGCGAGTGATGGCTCGACGTTGCTTTCCGTGTCATATCATCGTCACTCCTAATCTCGGCGGTTGTTCTGCAATCTTTTGCCCCCTTGGTATCCTTTTGACATTGAATTGCCTGAGATGGAGGTCTGTATACGATCAGAAATGATCGATTCTCAACAGTCATCCGTGGTGTAGCGGTAAAACTGTAGTCATGCTCAACATAAGTCGCACCGACTATAGTGTGCTAGTGAAACAGATAGTCAGTGGATGAAGCCAGGCAACAATGCCTTGATAACATCGTCGAAGACCGTATACTACGACGCAGTAGTGCTTGTCTTTTTTTGCTTCTGCATAGGAACTTGAATATGTTGTTTTGCTGCAACTTCGTCTTCTGTTACTTTTGCCGTTCAAGATGGTAGCAAGTTGAGGTATACATACCTCCTCAAATCCTCCATCCTCAACGAACACCACTAGTCTAGTGGTGAACCATAAGTCGCACCGACCATAGTGTGCTGGTCTAACAGACAGCTAGAGTACCACTTCTCAGGCAACAATTGTCCTGTGGGGGGCTGCAGTTACGAGTCACTTGACTGTGATTAGGTGGTGTTTGTTTTGGGCTTTTGCCTCTTACCTTGCTATTTTGCCGCAAGTATGACACTTCTGATCTAGTTTTCGTTCTTTTGCTACCTCTGGATCGGTAGAAGATGATGTACATATACGTACCTACTTTGTTCCTTCTCAATGAACATCCATAGTCTAGTGGAGTAGCCATAAGTCGCACCGACCATAGTGTGCTGGATCGAGATATGTCGTACTTACAGACGTAAAGGCCTTTGTGACCTATCTGTCGAGCACTATGACACGACCATTGGGCAAGGGTGTTTGTTTCATTCTTTTGCCTCGTTAGTGAAACTTGATCTAAATGCGAGTTTCAACACCTTGCGTTTTGCTGGTCGATATGGATACTTCTCTTGTTATTGAGCGCGCTCTGTGGCGCTATGTACATGCTCGGCGTCATAAAAACTCGCCGTCATACTGTAGTGAGCTCCTCAATGTTTATGCTCCTTCCGTGCTATGTTTCAGTCAATATATACCCTCCATCCATACGCTCTCCCAAACCACTTCCTTGCCAACTTCGCTCCAGCTTCCGTAGGCTGAGAGAATGCCACGTCCTGCTTCCGCTCGATCTTCCTCTTTGCCCACGGTTCAGGTGTCAAGTAGCCCGGTAATGATCCCTTCTCGGCGATGTACTCCTCCTCCTGCTGTGTATTGAGCTTCAATAACGAGTTGTGTCTGTTGATCGCTGTGTTGAGCAGGCATTGAGCAATACCGAGGCCACGATGAGATGAGGAAGTCCAGATACGCGATATGCCTAAGACGGCGGAATGCTTCGTTTCGGAGAGCTGGAGAGGATGTTGGCCAGCTTCTACGATCTCGTCCTCGACGGCTTTGGTGGCGTCGACTTCTTGCTGTTTCCGTGCCTTCAATCTCTCCATCGCCGTCATCTTCTTCGTCTCCTTCTCTGATGTCCCAGGTCTACTCCTCTCCCCCATCTCCTTCGACCTCACAACCTCCCTCGCCTCCCCAATCCTCTTCGTCAACAAAAATCCCACACACTTACTCCCCCTCACATACAAATAACTCTTATACCTACTCTCGCCCGCAATGGTGTGATTCCCCTCACTCTTCAAATCCCAAATCTCCCTCTCATCAATCTCCACAGCTCCCAACTCCCTCTGCACAATCTCCAGCACTTGCTGCCCTTTCTTCCTCCGATGATGATTATCATAACAGTCCAGATAAACGATCGCATCACCCTCCTTCACACCTTTGAATACTTGCAACCTCCTTCCATCTTTCCGTACTTTTGCCACGAAGTCTTTTCCCAACTCATAGCCGTCGACGTTCTGTTTGTGGTATTTGTCGTGGAGTTTGCGGTCTTCGGCTGAGGAAGCGACGTATTCCATTCCGCAGGTATCGCAGCGTTTATTGACCTTTTGGCCGAGGGACATTTGCATCTGTTGGAGGCCATCGCTCGTAGACTTGGAGGCTTTGGCAGGTCGTGCATTGTCTGAGGCATTGGTCAAGGGTTTGCGTTTCCCGAGGATGGAGAAGACGTTCTTGAATGGTCCTTTGATTGTAGCAGGGGGAGGAGGACTGCTAGGCGGACTGCTCGCTTCTATCGCCTGCGAAGAGGAGCGCAAAGGAGGTGTTGAACTCATGTTTGCATGTTGCATCTGCACAAACGAAGACGCGTCGACTTCTTTCCTTCTAAGTTGACGCGTCTCGCTTAATGATGACGCTACTGTAAGATAAGCTTCAAACAGCTATCCTTGTCCTATAGCCCCACCTCACGCTTCACTTCACCTCCACCTCACAATGCCTTCCCAATCAGCAACGTCTCCACCGAAACCACCCTCAAAACTCATCTCCTGGCTCAAGAAAACGTTCATCCGCCAACCCAGTCCCGACGCCTATCACAACAACCGTGCCTCCTCAAGTCTCGAACCCCATCATCCACGCTACAAGTCCTAGTCTCACGCTTCTCACCCTCCTACGCACGACCATTGAACATGCGCTCCCAACCCTCCAACCTAACCCTGACCCCCACACCCCTTTCTCCCTCCTCTTTCGCACCCTTCGGCGAAGTAATCCAAGACCCCTCCACCCACTCCGACGACGAACTAGACGGAAACGGCCAATGGCGTCTAGCACATACAATCGCAAACCAAGGAACTGCGACGAAATGGTTAGACCCAACACATTTGAATAATTGGTACGATCGGGCTTTGAGTAGGAAAGCTGCGAAGGTGGTGGTTAACATGTTTGTATGTAAGCCACGCAGCCTCAATGTTGTATGGGGCAAGGATGGGAAGAAGGAGTTGTTCAAGGTGGGAATAATGGAAAGACATCCATTTACGGGACAGATGTTTGTTCCTTTAGGTGTGGATAAAGAGGATGCTAGTGGAAGGAGGTATTTGGTTATTGTGGCGCCTACACTGCCTGCCGCACCAAGGGGGGAGAAGGGTGATGGGAAGAAGGTATATGATTTGGATAATGCACCTAGGACGAAGAAGAGGAGTTTGAAAGAGAGGTTGTTGGGTGCGAGACCGAATCCTTTTACGAATGATTATGTTCCTTCTACGAAGCCTGTTTCTACCTCGCTGCCGATTAGCCAACGGCCGAAGGGTTCTGGATTGCCGGATCTGAAGAACATAAGAGCTTTCATTGCGAGGGGTGATCAAGCTGTGACTTATGGCCCTGGGACATGGCATGCTCCGATGGTCGTGTTGGGCGAGAAGGAGATTGAGTTTGTTGTGGTGCAGTATGCGAATGGTGTTGGTGATGAGGATTGTCAGGAGTGTGATATTGATGCTGTCGGTGGGGAGGGGATCGTGGTGGATGTTGGTGGAGGTGTTGAAAGTGTTGATGAAGCGGATGCGAGTAAGCCTGGGTACATGAGGGCCAAGCTGTGATGTTCTCCATGCAGCGATGTCGAAAGTCATGCTCGGGCCTCTCTGCTTCCATTGGCTTGGTGCTTCGAAAATGGGAGAGATTGTTGTCACGCTTCGCCGGTAATCTCGCTCAGCCATATCGAGACTGACTCCTGCTCGCATCTACTTCCGATGGCTTGCTCACTCCACTTCGATTGGAATGAATGTCTGGAGCCGGCCGTTGAGAATTCCGACTTCTGCTCAGGAATCTCCACCACTCTCAGCGCTTACAGTGCCCGTCGCCTCCCCGTCGCGAGTCAATGAACCAGCTCTTCTGAGGTAGATCTGGTCGCGCCCCGCAGCTGCTCCGAATCGTAGTCTCGGCACATCGTGGTTGTAGACGTCGCCTTGAGCGTTCCGAGTGCATGGCACAGGTAGAAGTTGTAAGGAGGTGACAAACTCCTCTCGCTGCCGGCTTTCGCCGCTCTCTTGGTCGTGGAAGAGTGCGTGCTCCGGTAGACACAGGTCTAAGATACGAATCTTAGACGCCTTCGCGAGCTTAGCGATGCCTGATAAGAAGAACTCCCTGGTGTCTTTATCGTGAAGATCCCACCAGTACTGGTCCCACGTCACAAAGTGCAGAAGATCAATGTTCCTGCCAATGGCATTGGTCCAGTTGACCGCCGTTCTGTATGTCGCCCCCTTCGCGTTTGCGCTGGATAGAATGAATCTATTATCCCCATACAGGATCGACGCAGCTTCGAGGTGAATCTGGCGCGAGACCACGAGAAGACCAGGAGTGTCGATCATCCCACGGGTCCGATGACCACGACCGGTGCACGCAACGACTATTGTCCTCCTGTTGACGAGTGCCATCTCGTACACTACATTGCGGAGCTCGGGCGGTAGATCGAGAAAGTTTGTCGGCGCCTCGTTTCTTTGCACGTTCTCGTGGTCTTGCTTGCACTGCTCCATACCTGTGTTGCTGATGCTCATGGCGGGCTTGCTTGGTGATGATTGAAGAGTGAAGTTGAGTTTGTTGAATTGATCCGACGAAAAGAAAGTGGTGGCAGAAGAAGTCGACAAGCTAAGTGAGGTTGCGATGTTCAGATTGCGTCATGGCAAGAAGTGAACGAGTTGTTTCACTGGAGAGGAAAAAGGTGCTTACGATGAAGTGAGAATTGGCACTGCTGCTACAGGATCATGATGCAGCCCTGGAATGAACCGGAACAACCAAATTGCGATGAATACACATCCGTCCTCGTGTCAATCTGTCGCCCAAGCTGTCTTCGATCTACTTTTGCAGCGACTACCGTCTACCACTTGCCTAAGTCCTCCGAGCCCACCTCGACTGTACTTTACTCTGTACTCAAGATGCGTCGCGAATGTTCTCCAAGCATGATGTCGAATTTGAATCTTGTACCGGTGTGCTTCTGTCGGCCTGGTCCTTCGAGAGCCACGGAGACAAATGGTCACTTTCCTTCTTGGGATCGCTCAAGCCTCGCCACCAGATCCCCGAGTGCTGTGTACTCACATGCGGCGCCAGCACCCGTGATGGTGACCGCCAGTAACGTAACATACCCCTCCACCCGCCGAAATATGCCAGAAGCAAGACACAAAAGCACGAGCCAATGAGGAAGTCGGCCATCAGGATCTTGCCATCATCTGACAAGACTATCCTAACGTAGGCCCGGTCTGGTCCTGTGTTTGTGACCAACCCCACGACTGGCACTTTATGATTGTAGACGTCACCAGTAGTGTCCTCGATGCATGGCAAAGGCCGCAAATGCAAAATCCTGACCACTCCGTCTCGACGTTGCCGGTTGCTCCGAAAAGCATACGATGGAAGCCATACAGTCAGAATACGCAGGCTCGAAACTACCATGAGCATAGCAGCGCATGTATTGGAGTCGCGCGAGTCTCCCTCAGAAATGAAAACGGTTTCGGGTGGCGTGCCCTATCCGCACAGCTCTCAAATGATAGATGTTACTGCCGATGCGCTGCAGCCAGGAACTAGCCACTCGTGCATTCTTGAACCGGAACTCCACGCCACCGTATAGCATTGGTGCGATGTCGTTGTGTACCTGGCGACTCACTTTGAGGAGCCCAGGAGTGCAGACACCGTCGACGGCAGGCCGTGGAGATCTGAGTGGAGTAGGAGTGCAGGACCTGACGACATTTTGCCACAAGCTATCTGCCTGCGACCACCCTTCTTGACCGATTTCCATGGCTTCGGATCTGCGCTGGTAGAGAGAAAGATCATAGATTTGGTTTCGGAGCTCGGACGGCAGGTCGTGGAAGGATGTCGGTGCCATTTCTGGCGACGGCAGCAAACTCGAGTTGCTCGGTGCATTGCAAGTCGATCGAAGAAGAGAAGGTGGTGGTAGGTGCCGTGGAAGGTAGCGAGGACCGACTTACACCTGAGGCTGCGTCATCGCAACAACGCAACAACGCAACAAGTGAATGCGTTCCAAGCTTGGACCGGTATCAAAGCGACCTGAGAGTGCGAACTCGAAGTTGCCCTCCGTCTCTGGCAGCGAAGGCATATACGCCGCAAAAGCACCTCTCAGCTGTGAAATGGAGATTGACTACATCCATCTCTCCCTTTGAAGGACCGAAGTTATCTGGCTCCATACCGCTACTCGAGGCAGCATGGCATGGAAGCATCTGGCCAACGAGACAAATATCACTATAGTGACGCGTCAACGTTACTGCGAAATCGCCTATCTTGCTAGGCCGAAGCGCCACTTCTCATAAGCTGAGCTTTGATACCATATACGCCCAGAGCAATCCCTCGATGTCCCGGAGCGAAGTCCAGACGCACGATCCCGATATCATGATGGTATGTCGCGATCTCGCGTTCGAAGCGAAAGCCTGATCGACATGGCAACGGGAGCAGGTACTCTTTCACTCGGTCCCACACGAGCTCCTGCTCCTGCAAAATCCAGTTCGGCTGATATCGATCAAGAATCTGGCGCACGCTCAACTCTAGCATCGCTACCTCGAATGTCTTACCAGAGCAGGGCAGATTTACCACAAGCTCCCGCAAATTCGGACCAGTTTCCTCCAACACGAAGACAAGTACCTCGAGGTCCTGCTGCAAGTCATCTAGAGTTCTTGGCCTGCCGAACCACAAATCCAGCCTCTTCAAGTGCTTGATATTCCGGCCTATTCGTTCCATCCACGCCTTGCTAAGGCAAATATCATGATGAGGTCTCGAAATTGTGAACTTATTGCCTCCATAAAAGATCGGTGCTGCTTCTAAGTGGGCTTGGCGCGATACAGCCAGGAGAGCAGTATGGATCTTTCTCTTGCGCTCGTTCGCTGGAGCCCATGGTGTCCATTTCGTTGCGACGGGCCAAGGATAGAAGAGTACGAGATCGTAGATCTTATTTCGCACCTCGGCGGGCAGGTCGAGGAATGTCGTCATGGTGCTGTTCTTTGCTTACGATGTCGGATGTAGAATGTATGCTTTGTGCTGTGCTATCACAAGAGTTGTTGTCTGGAGAAAAGGGGAGGAGAATTTATTGCGTCTCAAATTGGGACGTGGGACCACGAAACTTGAGGTGAAAGCTACCATGGTTTGTGCAGAACTCTCTGGTCGACTAAGCAGTGCATGAAGAAGCTTGATGGACGAGTCTCAAATCTGTTGGCGAACATCATCTGGAGACTAGTCGAGTATGAAGTGGCAAAGACCACCGCGACTTACAGAGAGAGAGAGACACGTGAGAAATAGTGTGTTTTGCTATTACTCCAACTGGTCTCGCAGACTCCCTGCCTTGTGAGAGGCACTCTAACTCCGGCTCCGCTCAAGCGTCCCTGATTGATGCTTCATGCTGCGACGCTGCCCTGTCTGCAACCTCGTTGCCTTGGGATCTACTGATCGCGCACGGGATCATAAGCGTTACCTGCCTGCCACTTTCGCTTTCTCCATCGTGTTGCTTCGTTTCCTGCAGCACTCTATCCCTGATCTCGAAGTCGTGGTGTCTACTGCCTGCGCGGAAGCATTGTCTTGATCGTCATAAGCACATTCGTTGGCAACCTGCCAATACCCCGTTGATAGTATCAAGTCCTTGTGAGCTTCACTCCCTCTGCCATCGTCGTAAAGTCCGCGATCTTGCCCGAGATCGTCTCCATCGCATATTCTCTCGATGAAGAACGGTCGTCTACTGCTTCTCCTAGTACGATTCTGCCGGCGGTGCGACGGAGAAGATAGTTTCTGCGCGGTGTGGCGGATGAGAGCCATGTATATATCGAAGCTGTGCACAATTAGAGATCTCATCGAGGATGCACTTTGCCATGCTTTTCAGGTAAGTGTAGGTTACGTGATGTACTTGAACATTGACAGCAGCTGCAAGTGTCTAGTATACATAACGAAGCTCATGCATATCGTGATGTCCAGATGGAGCTCCTGATTGCTGTCTTCCGGACGTGTGCGAGATCCCAAGGATACGAGTCAAGAGACACGCATCTATTGATGACGGCAAGCAACTGACAGCTGCTCTCCGGTGCATCCTCCAAGCCAAAGCCTAGATGCTTTTCAGTCTGCATGACCAGCCCATACGAATTCTCGCCATGTTGACTGCGTGACTCTCCGTGGAAGACAAGTTGTCGCGATAGTCGTGCAATCGCAGGACATCCAAGCTTTTGCCCGATCTCTTGACTCGATCATAACACCACTCAATTAGTGAGTCTACTGTTCTCGTTACACGTGCCACAACTTCTTGTGTCATCACGTCCATCACAGGGTTAACGTTCGCCTGTGCACGCGTACGTCTGGTAGTCGCAATCCGATGTTCTTAGACGTGTCCACCAGTCCACCAGCGAAAGCAGTCTGGTCCAATCACGAGTCTGTAGGGTTCTCGTTGTCAGCCAAGGCGAACATACCCTGCATGCCTTGCAGCGCATCCGCTTCGTCCTCCATCAATTCTTGCGGGCTGCGAATCAAGTCTCTTATCCGCTGTCTGATGTCCGAGGTCTGTTGATGGTCTACCACTTGCGGTCTCAACAATGGACCTCGCAAAATTCGTAACACTTCGGCGACATCGTGCTCACTTCCGCCGTGGCTGCCCTGCGCAAGGCCTCGCATCAATGGCACGAGAAGTCTTGCTAGAGAAGCGCCAGGATAGCAATGTCGAATGTCGATCGAGACCAGCTTGCTGGCCTGTGCCAAGTTGCACAATCCTGACTGCTGTAGCACAAAATTCCTCCGTTGTAGCTCGCTCTGTCGTGCCGTAGAAGGTCTTCGCGACTTCGTGATATCCAGATAGATTTTCCGGAGATGATCAATGGATTCGCCGATCTGGGTAGTCCACCCTTCGAGATACGGGGTAACAAAGAATTGGAACTCGTTGCGGCCGTACAAGACTGCTGCCGTCTCGCTGTGAATCCTGCGACTGACTAGAAGGAGATGCACTGCGCCAATCGGGTTGCATGGTGCATCGCGAAGCTTTCGCGAGCGGTAACCTCTATCGCTTTGGAAGTATTTGATGAGCGCGATGGGGCGAGGAGAGATTAGTGCAAGCTCGTAGATCTGATTGCGAACTTCAGGCGGTAGATCGAGAAACGTTGTGCGTGGTTGAGAAGGAGCCGACATTTCGCCCAGACAGGATAGACGTATTGGTTGTGTATGTAGTCCCAGTCAAGTGAGCTCCAAACGGCAACAAGGACTTTATACTCAAGTGAAGGCGAGGAGGACCTGCCTGTATTGGGATCTTACCTGTAGCACGCGAATAACATGGAGCTGTTGTGCTGGAGCGGAAGTTGAGTGATCGCAGTCGTGATCGTCATGCGATCAGGAGTTAAGAGGTATTTCGGAGCTCATGCAACCGATATGTTGTCGATGATGTTGGTGATGAACGAACTCAAGAGGAAGGCGGAAAGAGAAAACATATGAATGGCCAAAATTTAGCGTGCGGACGTAGCCGTAGCATTGCCAAGACTGTCAGTGCTCGAGTGCTTATCTTGCGTGTCTTCCTTGTCCTGCTTATCCCAACTTCGTCTTCACAAACGCCAACGCATTTTGACCGTACTCCTTTCCATACCCTTGATGCGTGGCCGCACTGTTACCATTGCAGCAATAAGGATCTGGAGCGTCACAGTATGATCTAATCTTGGCCTGGTGTGCAGGGCACGAGAAGCCTGCTGGCCGAGCAGCGAACTGTACAATTTCATCAGCAATATGGACTTCAAGAATGCAACGCGGTTGTTTCACGCGCCCCAAAGATGTGGATTTGAGGGCATGACTGTCTCTTTCCAATTGGAGATGAGCTTCCGACTCCTAGCTGAGCAGCTGTAATGAGTGCTGAGTTGAGATGCATGATGATTGAAAAAGACTTGTGCGCACGAAGGCAGGATTCGTTGTCTGTGGATCTCCAGCTACATTGCTGTGCTCGGTTGGCCAACTCATATATGCTGCGACACTTGGTGGCGCGAGTCCAATCTACTCACCTCGTGGCAATTTGCCTGAAACTGATTTGACGGTCAAATCTCTGGTCAGCGCTATTCGCAGCGTACGAACGGCTTGTTGTAAGCCAAACACCACTTCATTGATTAAAGACATCTCCCATGGTGATCGTCATCGAAAAATGGTGCTGTCTTCACTACCTAGGACACTTACAAGCATTCAGCCTAAGTGACAGCTCTGGCGCTAAGATGGATGATCGACATCACGTTCGCGAAGCACCCCATACGGATCCACAGGAACTCGAAGCAGTGGTTGCTGTCTATACTTCGTCATGCGCAAAACAACCACCTTCCGGATAGAGCAAATTCGTGGAGCACCATCTCAGGCACAATATTGGAGCCGCTACTGAGCTTATAGTCATGCTTAAGCATTCACCTGCCTAAATGCTTGACTGCCACGCATCGCTTAGAACACCCGGTTCTCGAAACACTGATGGATGCCTGAAACGATCGCGATTACTGATCCTTTGCTCAAGAGGATTTGGTGCCACTGATCTGGTGCCACTACGACTGTCTGGTGGTGGCAGCGAAGAACTTGTCTCGACTGAATCATGGCGTCCGAAGCAGAACGAGATTCTGATGAAGACGATCGTGAGCAGTAGGTTATACTGATCTCGCATACCCCTGCAAGTCTGAAACGAGGTTGCCAAGGCAGCTGTGAGCGATGGAGGCAGTCAAGGGCGAGATACCGGTTATACGCCGTGGTGGCCTGAGTCCGATCACCCAGATATCAACTACAGCGTCTTCGCACCTCGGAGTGTAAGACATCTGGCGCGGACCGCGCTGATCAGGTCGTTGATTTGTTGCGAACCCAGAATCGACTAGGGTACTCGGAAAGGTTTTACATTCCAAGGTGCGAAGACGCTGTATTGTATTACTCTTCTGGAAATATCTGCCGAGAATTGGGTAACCTCTCAGCTCGACCTTTCAATAGGTCTGGTGCCACGTCGATCAGCTCTGTGCGAAGGTGAGACGCGCTGAAGTTTTGTGTGAAAGATCATCTTCGCTTCTGCATAGGAAACTCCACCTTAGTTGCAGACAATAGATTGCCTGGCTTTAACCATTCTTCCGGACAGTGAGCGACATGATTATATCAAGCACAATGTATCCACTCTTCCACGAACATCTACAAGTCTTCCACTACCACGAAGACAAAGCAACGCAGCCATGATCTCGATCCGATCCATCCTAGTTGCCATCACGGCTGCAACTTTCAGCTTCGCCGCCCCAACAGGTTCAGAAGTTCTTGACACAAGGGATGCTAGCCTTGAGATTCGATCAACTCCAACTGGCACTGGCACTAACAACGGCTACTTCTACTCGTTCTGGAGCGATGGAGGTGGTAATGTTGTATACAACAACGGTGCTGGTGGCTCATACACCACCTCATGGTCGGGCAGCGGGAACTTCGTAGCTGGCAAAGGCTGGCAGACAGGCAGTGCCAGGTATACCGCCCATTCCCAACAAGTTCTATAAAGAGTCGCTAACGCGAGGTATAGAGCGATCAAATACTCTGGTTCCTTCACTCCAAGTGGTAATGCTTACCTGTCCGTCTATGGCTGGACTACCACTCCACTCGTCGAGGTATGCTTCTGATAATTCTCCGAACACTCCGAGTCTCTTCATGATCGCTGACTACTATATCTCTAGTACTACATCGTCGAATCATACGGCACATACAACCCACGAACTGGACTCACCAAGAAAGGTTCAGTAACATCTGATGGAGGAACCTACGACATCTACGTTGGGACACGCACGAACCAACCCTCGATTCAAGGCACCAAGACTTTCCAGCAATACTGGTCGATCAGAACTAGCAATCGTGTTGGCGGCACTGTGACCACTGCGAACCACTTCAATGCTTGGGCTAAGTATGGAATGAAGTTGGGCACTCACAACTACCAGATTGTGGCTACTGAGGGATATAAGAGTAGTGGCAAGAGCAGTATTACTGTTTCTTGAGTAGACATAGGTGTGCCAGGAGGCGAAGGTGTGCCAGGAGGCGAATGTGTGATCTATAGCATATATAGTCTTAACGATTCAGCCCTAACAGCTGTGAAGTTTCGAAGGATCGGGATCAGCATTAGCGGTGTCCTATTTCAGATTGATCGAGCTGAATGTACTCACACTTCTCAGCATCCTTGCTACAACTTCCTATAGAACAATGACAATAACAAAAAATGACTACATATCAAGAAACCCTCAAAACACACCTAGAAAACATCGCACGCAGTGCTATTGACCCAATCAACACTCGAAACTTCGATCCCCACTCAGAAGCATGGCAAGCCTATCATCCTGACCTCGAGTATCGAGGAGACTATGGCTCTATCGGTCTCGTAGACACCACAGGGTTTGTCCCGATCAAGAAAATGTCACTTGCAGTATGGCTTTCATGGCTACAGCGCATTACGGAAAACAACTGCGAGTACAAACTCGACATCGAAGAGGCAACTTGCACAAATCTGAATGTCAAAGCTGGATTCGCTGCAGTTCTTTGTACAGGAAAGAGTAAAGGCTTCTGGAGACAAGTTACGAGGTCGTTTGTCATGGTATCGGAATTCAAGAAAGATGAAGAAGGGATGTGGTTGATGCCGCTTCGAGTGAGGGAAAAGCCAGAGATGATAGAACTGGTAGAGGGATTATAAGTTGCGTCGTGGCGAAAGCGGCTGGTGTGCTCAGTGTTGAAGCTTCTGTAAGCTCGGGAAGACCCAACTGCTCCGTATATGTCGTTCGAATAAGTGGTGCGCTGGTTGGGATTGAGATGGCCACAGATGGAACAGTGATTGTGTCAGGAGAAAATGAGAAAGATGGAGCGTCGAGAGATGGAATCGATAGAGCTGGGACTGATAGAGATGGGATCGAGAGTGATGGCACTTCGATAGAGCTTGGCGCGAATGAGAAAGATGGAGCGGCCAGAGTGGGGCCCGAGAGCGACGGAATAGAGATCGGCAGGATCGAGACTGCTGGAACCGAGAGCGAAGGAGTCGATATTGAGGCTGGGGAGAATGAGAAAGATGGAGTCTCAAGAGATGGTACCGATAGAGTCGGTAAGATGAGTGACGCGAGCGAAATCGCTTGGCTCGATGTTCCTGCTGCAGAAGCACTCGATCCAAGGGCCGTGACTGTAATAGTAGTTGCTCCAGGGCACTGGATAGCTGGAGTGACTCGTAGGGTAGTGGTGGCAGCCGGAAGAGCAGGCACTGTGCGAGTGATGGCGATTGGTGTATCAGGCACCAGAGATGCCGTCGCGCTCGGTGATGGAGTCACACATTGGTAGTAGTAGGCATTCTGGTACTGACAGGTCGCTCCTGTGGCACACTCCGTCGGGCCATCGTAAAGAATTCCGCCACACTGATAGTAGAGAGGTACGATGCTTGAGGAAGTTGTTGGTGCAGCAATGGCTGCTGGTTGCGTGATAGTCAGAATGCTCGTGATACCTGGCCGAGTGGTAGTCAATGCCGGCAGAGTGATCGTGCTCAATCGGGTAATGGTCGACACCGGAAGTGTCAAAGTACGGGTAGAAATGCTCGTCAAGGTAGTGCGGGCGACAGTGCTGGTGCTGGTACGAGTGCTTGTGCTTGTCCGGGTCAACGTGTGAGATGTGGTGACAGTAGTTCTGCAAGGAGGGTCAGTATAGTTACGCTGTATCGACAGTCGCCCTAATCATCTCACCTTGCAATGGTGACCGTGCCTTTGGCTGTGGCTGTAACGGTCACAGTACCACTGCCTCCCCACCACCAGGGGCCGTTGTCAGGGCTATCAACAGCATCATCTCGCTGTTCAAGGGCGAAACCGGGTATCTTCCACGGGGACGCGAGTGCCGAGAATGCGAGCAGACACCATACTGCGACGACGTGCTGCAGTCTGGTCGCCATGCTGTGTGCTAGAGATGCAGAAATATAGACTATGCAAGTCAGTGATATGTCCTTACCCCAAGCCAGAGAGGCTTTGCATATATATGCTCAACCTTGAATCCGAGTGTGTGTTCCCTCGCCACACTGCTATGCGGAGCTTCGAGGTTGGTGCCCGTGTACTGGGTAGGCAAGAATGAACATTCCTTCGTCGCGCGCTGGGTCGCGGCTATACTGCCGCCAGACGCGCCAGTCGATTCTTGCAAAAAGGCCCACGAATCCCAAAAGTTCGAAATCTAGAGGTGTGTGACTGTCAGTTGTTCCGGTGGAACATTTGTAAGTTCCAGAGCTGAAGTCCCGGGCTGTAGCAGTACGAAAGGCTCTCTTCCCAGGCTCTTATGGAATGCTAGCACCTAAGGTAGATCCTCCGGAAAGTGACTGATGTGGCCATATGGAAGTCTCCCTTGCCATATTACTTAGCACTCCACGTTCAGCGATAGGGTGAGAACTTTGACATGGTCCATGGACATTCTCTATCGACATGGTCGAGGTCTTCTTCGTGGAGATCTTGCTGTTCGATTGAAGGCGAGCGTAGAATGGTTCGAGCAGGTAGACCATCATATCAAGTGGCACACTGCAATGGTCTCAGAGCCTTGCTCCTGCAGTCGATATTGTGTCACGGCGTGGTCAATGTCGTGGTGTGAGAGAACACGAGATGTCAGGACGAAGACAAAACACCAAGCTCGTCCCATCGGCTCTTCGTCAGCCGAGGAGCTCCATCATCAACACCTCTACCTGCTGCCTTGAACACAACATAACCACGTCCCGCACTCACCAGCATACCGACATCATGGCCTCCAGAATACCCTCCGTCATGCGCGCCTTGACCCGTCCAGCAACGACATCCTCCCTCGCATCAAAACTAGCCGCACGTCGAAGCTTTCAGACCAGCCAAACACTACGAGCAGATGCTGTGATCGCACCCAGAAAACCAATAGGAGCTTTCCGAGGATCGTGAGTCGCTCAGCAAGAGATATCGGTGTCTGAATGGCGTGGCGGCGGACAGTCAATGGGACGAAGGCGGCACTAACACAGACAAACATAGGCTCTTTGGCTTCCTCCTCGGAACAGTAGGAGCTGGCGGTGCGCTCTACTACTATGTCGTGGACCAGTACAAGGTGTCAAATGAGATGCTCACGGAGGACATATACGTGCGTAACATACTTGATAGGCGGAGCGCGTACAAACAGTGGACTGACATATGGTACAGGCACTTCAATCAGCCGTACAACGACTAGAGGGATACGTGAAGAACCTGGAAACAGAGATACCAAAGAAGAAGTGAAGTGGAAATTGAGTTGAGCACGTAAATGGAAGGAGCGAGGATATGGGCAGGCACGATCGAACACGGCCAGAGTGTTGATATGGACTCCGAAGAGGAACGGCGTAAGCAGGAAGGATGCATATGAAACAAGTAAGCGCTGCGATTGAAGTCTTCGAAATCGTTTCTCGCTGTACAGTATGATGATATATACCCCCCAAAACGCTCGTATGCAAAGACGTCTAACCAGATCTGAGCTGGGGCACATACCCTGGTTGTGCCTCTAGAATGCTCCCAAAACGCCGCGCATGTCGCTTCCAAGCGTTGCACGCTGCCTTGCGTGTCTTCTACAAGATCTTGCCCTTCCAGATTGTCCATCTTAAGCCCAGATATATCATGCTCAGCTGCTCACAGCAGTCTTAGCCTGTTGTGCAGTCTCCAGCGCCGCAGCCTTTCCTTGCTCGACCTTCTCCGCTGCAATCTTTGCGAGCTTCTCCAGCTGCTCTTGTCTCATCTTTCTCGCAGCTCTGAACAGCAGCACGAAGAGCAGCTCCACGCGCTCCTTGGTCATCATGAGGATACCCTGCACCAGGAATCCCTTCATAAGCTGTGGTGCAACACCCTTCCACAGACCGAGAATTCCGTCTCGCTCTACTGTGAATTTCATGACCTCCTGGAAAGAAGTGAATGGCTTGCCCATCCTCTGTGGAGGCGGTCGTGACTGTAGGCCAACCTTGGCAATGATGAGAGGTTGTGTCGCAATCGTGGCGAGCATCTTGGACAGAGCTCCGAGGACTAGAAAGCAGCCATGTCAGTAATCCACATATCCGCCTTTCGGAAAGATCATATACTCACGGAAAGCCTCATGAGGCGCCAAATTCGCCTTCCCAGGAAACATCAACGTCCTCAGCCTCTCATAAGCTCCATAAGTGATACTAGGATTCACAACCAACACCATAGAAGCTTTGATTCCTCTCCACAGACCCGCAACACCATCTGCGTCAATAACTTCTTTCGCCGTAGCGAAAATACCCTTCTTCTCGCCTTTCCTCTGCCCTTGTTGTCTTGTAGTAACAACAGCGATAGGAATCGTGAACAACTGCGCCAAAGCACCCGCTACAGCCCCGAGAGACAATTCCACAGCCGTGCTCGTACCCTTGCTGTCGACTCGCGCATGATACATCTCCCTGACCAAACTATACCAGTAGAAGTATGCGAAGTTCGTTGATACAACTCCGAGCAAGTTTCCGCCGAGTCCTTGGAACAGGCCAGATACGCCTTCCTCATTGATGATGTGCTGAATTGCGTGAAGTGTGCCTTCATAGTGTACGTGTCCTTCCTCGTCTACGTGGTTGTCTTTTGCTGAACGTTTGACTTGGGTCTGTAGGCGGGTTTTCACAAGGTCGAGAGGGTAGACGCAGCTGTTTGCTACGAGGGCTCCAGCTGAGCCTGCAAGAGCGAGACCCCAGGCTGGGAGTTCTTGTTTCGAAGGTGCTGGTGCCATATCGACTCGTATCGTAAGGTGTCGTAGAGTAGTCTACCGTAAGGCCGAGAGCTGGATCGATAGCGATGCCGTTTTGGGTTGGGAGTCGTGTGCTACAGTGAGTTGATCGTGATCATAGGCTATGGTCTGATTATGATAGAGTAAGATAGGCTTATATTGTAGGAATAGGTGAACCTGATGTTCGGAGAGCGTATGAGCATGAAGTTGCTACAATACCGTCTTTCGAACATGATGCCGTGCCTTTGCCTCGGCCATTCACGATAGACGAGCACAAGCCGAAAAGAAAGAACGCATGGGCCGCAACCTGGTCCTTGTCTGCTCGAAGCACATGCGCGTCATTCTGGCTTCGGAGTTTGCCAGTGGCTTTCTCGGTGACTCCCTCTTGTGCAACGACTTCACCTCTCAATTCATCAATATGTCAGTCTTTCTCTCGCCTTCTGCTATCGCAATCGCGATGAGGCATCATCGAGGCCTTTGCTTGTCCTCGTGCGAGCCTATACTGGAGACGCGAGCCTGCTTGTGCTTGATCCGGTTGAGACAGATATCGAGTAGCGAGCACAGCGAGCTATCAGGTTAGAATCAATCGTAGTTGTTTTTAATAATCTGTTGTTGATTTCTCTATGAATATCTGTTTCTCTGATAAATAATGATCTTTGCAGCCAGAGTAGTAGCGCTGGTCTAGTCGACATCCTTTACATCGATAACAGTCTTCTTGAAGTGTCTTGCAGGCACCCTGCGGTTGAACAGAATGTCCAGCTCGCGATAGCTCCTGCCCTTGAGTTCCGGAAGTCCGAAGTAGGCACCCACGAAGCACACGGCCGCGGTTCCTCCCCACACATATCCGCACTTGCCTGCCATGTTGGCGCCAGTGGGGTTCAGCATGAGCGAAGCAACATAGATCATCGGAATCTCAGCAACGTAGTACGCTCCACGGCCAACCCCAGTTGAGAGAGCGCGAAGACGGACCGAGGATGTCTCGGAAATGATGGAGTATGAGATCGGACCCAGCGAGCCGGCGTAGACGAAAGAGATGAGAATTCCGAAGATTGCTTGAGCGTAGTTAGTAGCGTTGTTCTGAGGGACAGTCGCGCAAATTCCCAGGAGCATGAGGAAAGTGCAGTTGATCGCAGCTCCCCACAAGAAGAATGTTCGACGGCCGATGCAGGCTCCCAGTGGAATAGAGCCAATGGTGGCGACAAGTTGAAGGCAGGAATTGATGAGACCAAGCTGGAAGGAGAAGTTCGTGTCCATTCCAGCGCGCTCGAAGAAGAAGGTAGCTTGATTGGCGATGAGATTTCCGGCGAAGTTTTGCGAAGCGTAGATGGCGCAGGTAATGAGTGTTCGTCGGAGATCCGTGCCCTTCCACAGGTCAACGAACTTTGGGCTTCCTTCGATGCGGGACTCGATTTCAACAGTGCGCTCAATCATGGCGAATTGCTCGATGGCACTTTGCTCGGTGTTGTAGCCAAGGCGTTTGACAGAGCGCATAGCCTCCTCTTTCCGGCCGCGACGGATGAGCCACCAAGGTGACTCTGGGGCGAAGAAAAGGATGACGAAAAGAGGGACCGGGAAGATCCATTGAAGAGCAGCGGGCAGGCGCCAACTCCACTGGTCGTCACGCTGGTTGAACGCGTAGGAGATTCCCGCAACAATGATACTTCCGATTGCCCAGCTTGCCTGCAATGTCGCTGCGCACGCACTTCTCAAGCTCAACGGGACAACCTCACTAGCGTATGCTGGTGAATTGGCAATGAAAAACCCCCATGGTACACCTGAGAAAGCTTGCGCAATGACCATGACCGGGAGAGAGTTGGCCTTGATACTGGTGTCAGCTGGAGCGGTCTTGCAGAGTATACTTTGGCACTTACGAAGAAAGTGATGAATATGAAGGAGTTCATCATGATCAGCGCGAGAAGCGTTGTCCATCGGTAACCAATTCTGTTGGTGATTGGGCCAGCCAAGAGGACGCCCACGAAAGCGCCACATTGTCCAGCCTGGAAGAGCGACGATTGCCATTTGGTGGGAATAGCATACTGCATGACTCCCGCCGCATCCAAGCCGATCTCAACGCCGTATGTCTCCTTGAAGTATGGCAGAGCAACCCAATTACCGCTGAGGAACATGCAGAACGACTCCATGACCTGCCAGGCACTGCATCAGCATTTGCAAAGAGAGCATGGGAGGTATATGAAAGAGCAGCTTACGATTGTGAAGCACATTATGAAAGCCCAGAAGCATGCAGTTGGGTGAGCCTTGATCGCGGCCTGTAGTGGAAAAGCAAGAGTCAGCGGACACATCAAATGTCACATCTCTCGTGGCTCAACACTCACCCATAGTCCCTGCTCGTGCTCCCTGTTCTCTGCTTCGAGGGCACCTGAGAGAAGCTCTGGGTTGGTATTGACCTCTGTATGAAGCGCGCCATGCTTCTCCTTGAGGTCGTCATTGTGCTGCGAATTGGAATCGTACATCTCTGCCATAGCGAGCGTTGGCAAGGGTTGTCGGCAAGGATGGGAGAGGAGATGCAGGCAAGGAGACTGGTGTTTCTCTGAAGACGGTCTCTAGGCCTTTATTATACGAGTTGCAACCACGCGAGCACTTTTGTGGGGTCCCCATCGAGGCGCCCTTAGCGTGTGGAGGAATACGAACGCTGTTCTCGCCCCCTCCACCTTCAAATGCCGCGTCCAGTATTTCAGGGCCAAGATGCCGATCACTTGACCGAATAGCTCAGGCGTACCCTTACATCGATACCTGTTCCTCGGACGGTCTCGGCAGTGAACTCCGATATTGCCTTGAGTTTGGGCCTTGGTTTGGCTTAACTCGAAGCCGAGTACTTCCTTTGTCGGAAAGCAAAGGCCGACGATTACCCTCTTTAATCAAGAAGCGATGCCTATTGCAGTATCGTTCAACGCTAGGAGCTCTTATGCAAGAAAAGACACCCGTTCACGCGACTTGTGCAGATAATAGGTATCTTGTGCATAAAAGATCGTCAACATACCTGTCCGCCTGAAGGATTGATCGCTAGTGAAGATAGTGGAGCTCCAGCAATATAGTAGAATGGCAGTTATCAGCGAGTTTTGCTTCGAACAATCAGTTCAATTGCTTCTATGCCGCTGACCTCGCCTGATATTCTCTTACTATCTCGGCAGATTGTGCGGGCTTCTTATACAAATTGGCATGTAATACGGCGACAGAAACTATTCTATAGGGCCTTTAAGTCGCTATTAAGTCGAACAAGTCCGACGCTCCCCTCGCTACTGCGGCGCGTGCTCTGGATTGCGTACTCCTCTGAGATGTTGCGCATACCTTGCTCTTAGGTGGATGCTTAAAAGCATCTACCCGAGCCAGGAGGAGATTGACAGTGTGGTATTGCCGTACTCACGAGCGTGAGAGCCTGGGAATCAAAAGAAATTGCTGTCAATGGATTGAACAGGGCGGACGCGGCGAGCGCAAGCATTGAGGTCTACTACTACTGTAGTGTGGCACTTGTACGGTACGGAAGCGGCGTGCCGATTCCGGCGAATGCACGAAACACTTCGATTATCTTGCTGTGACTACAGTTATCATGTTCCTCCACACTTCTGTACTCACCTTCATCTCTGCTCTTCTAAGCCAGCTGAGGCTTGTGACATCCATACTGCGACAGAGAACTCCTGAGCCGACACATCTCAATGTTCTTGCAGTCTGCATCACGCCTGGCGTCTTTCCAATGTCTCTGCTTGCGAGTATTACCATTCCTGAGATACATTATCATTTCTCTCAAATAGCACTGTAACATCATGCCAGGCACGCTTTGAAGCCTCAAGCCAACACAAAGGTATCTCGCGTCCACCCCAGCGCTCTCCTCAAATCACCCACCATGTCGAGCATCTTCCATCTCTCAATGTTGGTAGTCCCATGTCCGTGTGGTTCATCGAACATTAGATGTCCTTCTAAGTCCGGGTTGCGGAACTGCCATCTTGATCCGTATACGTGCTGCGATTGGAAACCTGTAGCAGCCATTGCTTGCAAGAATCGTTGCCAGGAAAGTGGTCCAGCACGGCCAACGCTGAAGAGTATGCCAAAGCTTTCCAGACTCCGTCGATCGACCGCTATCTCGACAAGCTCTTCCTCCACGACGGGCTCATCGCGATCGTTCTCTGGTGGCTCGGGTGGTGCGGCGATACCACAAGTCTTGATCTTCTCCGATTTCTGGCCTTGATGAGGCTGCTCGGTCGTCTCGTCATCCAATGGCACAGATGGAACAGATATGCTGAGCTTGGAAGATGCGGCTAATGGAGGGGGATGCTCTTCAACTTCCACCGCGAATGAGACTGACAAAGGAGGCATGAACGCGAGCTGCGCCTGCAACTCTCCGACAATGCGAGGCATTTCAGCATCAGTACCAAGATCGACTGTAGCATCAAAAGCGCTCCAGAACGTGTCGAGATTGTGCTCCGCAGCTCGCATCTGGTCAAGCACCGCAGTCGTTTTTGGCCCTTCGAGCTCATAGTGAAGGCTGCCATTGCAAGGGTCAAGATGATAGCCCTAACAGAAGCTTGTGATATGATCCGAGAGTTGGAGAGCGTGTTCAACAGCCTGCGAGGACTCTTGCTTTCCGAACGCTCCTATGTGTCGTGATTGCATTTCGAAAGGTTACTGCAAGTTCAGGAAAGTCGCGAGCTCTATCATGCTTCCCGCTTCGGAGAATCGAGCAATGTTCCAGGACCCGAGACACTCGCGGTACTTTGCATCGTCTTCAATCGATCGCTGTATGCTTGCAATAAGTTCGTGAGCGCCATTCACATCGCGGCGTTCATCACTGCATAGTCGTTCGAAATCAAACAAGATTTGCTCCTGATACAGCTTTGGCTTGCGGAGCTCCACAATTCCCACTCTCATAGCAATCGGTTTGTCACCCGAGCTCTGAGCTGTCACCTTTCCTGACAATTTACAAACTTTCCTCATGCCTGCCGTAGCGACCACTCCGTACCGGAGCTGCTCCAGGGTTAGTTCCAGCATCTTTTTAAGGTGGGTGAGTAAGAATTGGACACACTCCGCCGCTGGCTTGCTCAGGTAGGGTTTCGTGCAGTCGATATTGGGCCATTGCTGCTCCAAGTATTGCAGCTTGTCATCCAGAGACATCCATAACATAGCGTATAGGTAGCCACTCCAAGTAAATGTGGAGTTAAGCCATGTAATACGATCGGTAAGTACAGCTTGCTCGGCCGTGTCAGAGAGTATTGATATGTGTGTGTGATAGTCTTGAAGACAGCGCTGGACATAGCCGGAGTTCTTACGCATGCGCACGAGATGCCGCATGCTCTCAGCCCGTTGCGACGCAATAAGACTATCCAGTCGAGCAAAGTCGCCCTGTCTCGGAAGTCCGTATGCCATCCTAGCGACTTCGTTCGACAACGAAGGTCACTCGAGCGTATCAGCCAGTATCCTGGGATCGACTACATCTTCCATCAAGTGCAGTGCAGAGCTGCTTAAGTCGCAATCATGCAGAAGCCGCCCGGTGCACGTGTTGAGAAACGAATAAAGCTTGTACTGCAGCTCGATGACAGCCATGCCGACTGCTACTTCAAAGGTCAAGCATCTATTGGGAGATGTATCGCTATCCACTCTCAATTCAATGCTGCCATAAGCTTCTCTTGTCATGAGCATGTATCTCGCTGCTACGCCTTCATGTCCTGTCATAGCAATCTTCGCCCGCCAGAGGTCGGTTGCAGCGAAACAATGGGGTTCTGCGATGGTGCGAGCTGACAACAGTTCCAGCAAGTTCTCGTCCTCGGTCAAGTCCACGAGGTTGATCTGTGGTAAGCAGAGCATGTCTCTTTTCGCGACGTTCCGCAATTTCTCGTCCAGGTCGTCCCAGATGTCTATTGTTGTGAAGTCGGCTCGATGTTGTTTCGCGATTGTCGGCCAAGCATGCTCGAGGATATCGCTTTTGTTCTTGCGGCCACCTTTCCGCCACTTTTTCGAGATGAGTCCTGCATACTTATGCCAGCGCAGAGCGAGGACTTGCTGCTCATGGGTAACTCGAAATCCCAGCTCTCCGCAGAGCCGCTCATCAGCAGGGCTTTCCAGAATGCAAAGAGAGATGCCTCCATGTTTCCTCCTTGCCTGGCAAGATGCACAGCCGCAGATCGTGCTGTTGGGATGATTCTGTTCCATGTTGAACACGCGCCGCAGGAACATCTCGGCGACGAGAACGAATGCAGAACTTCGAGGGGGAGAATTCTGAGGACGAAATTGCCACAGCCAAGAAACTAGCGGCTCGGGAAGCCTGACCGGTAACGGCTGTGAGTGCTTGAGAAACTCCTCGCAGAGTCGTTCATGGAGCCGGCAGGGCGAGTCTTGCGAACGTTACACAGCGAGAGATTGTCACTCGCTTTCAGAGCTGTCGCCCGATGCTAGCCGTCAGGACTGATTGACTGCATAGTGTCACTGACTTCGGAATCCATGCAAGTTCTGCGCTTCTTCGGAAAGATCTTTCGATTCAGAGTCAATCATCTCTAATGCGCTTTAGCTGGCGCATGCTTGAGCTTACCATGCTTCCTTATGGTAGCTGTAGTGCTGCGGCATGCCAGATTCTCCAGACTAAGAAGGGCCTCAGACGTCCCAGAGTTGTAGCATGGTAACGTTCCCAGCATCCTACGGGACAGATCAAGGTCTAGAAGAGGTATACAGCAATCTAGACAAGGTCATTCACAAGGGCGTAGCATCGTGGCTTCAGGAGACCGGCAGTGCATATAAATATCCGTAATCCGTCGATATAGTCTTCTTGTATGGTATATCAGGGTGTAGACGTTCGGAAGAAGCCTGTCCTCAGCCACAAGAAGTTGAGAAGAGTTTTCTTTACAAACGACCCTGGCTCTTTGTCTGTCAATCAGGTGAAGCCCAGTAACTTCCGTCGTCTTGAAGAGTACTCCAGCCCAAGTCTCTCTGTGGAAGTGCCCACTGAACTAGCGTATATATTACTGCGCTGGTAGAGGAACGTATCGCTTGTTTCGGAGGACCTTTTGCTAATGAGAAAGATCTGGAGACTGCTGCGCTCTCGCGTACTTGTCCAAGAGGCCATCGTGAGACGGGGAATGCAATCCTGGATTGTGAGATACCTCGGTAGGATATTTAAGATAGGTAGGATGCTCCATGGGAGGAAGTAGGGAAGCGTGAGAAAGAAAGGTTGCAGTATCTGAAACAAGTATTCGTGGGATAATTGATAAACATTCATGACGTGTCTTGGCACCTTGAAATCTCTTCTTGCGCGTCCAGGTCTCTTTTCGTCCTCCATCGTCATTCATCAAAAGCGATATGCTGCCTACCTCCTCAATGCTAAGTTCGGCGTTAGCAATTCTCTCGAGGATGCCAGAAGACGTTTCAAGCTGACCAATCCGCCAAACAAAGATTCCGCGGAGATCTGCCCAGAATGGTGTCCCTCCCCATTGACTCTCACTCAATGACAACCTGCTACACTGTACCAGACGACTACGATACCATGCCACGGATACCAACGGTCCACTTCGATCTGGCTACAACTCGGTCACCATAGCCGGAGTACTCACGTACAGGAACTGTTCATCACAGCCCGAGCGCGATAACCCGCCTCTCCTCGTGATGCATCTCACTACTGGTGGCAAAGCCAGCTGTCTTCTTCTGCGGACCCAATCCTGGACATTGTGAAGACTGAACAGTGAGCGCAAGCCCTTCTTGAGGTCTAGTATGGAGCTTGCACGGTACGGATGCGGCATCCCAGACCCGGCGAATCCGCTCAGGCGAAACCGTAGAGCTAGTGATCTTCCAAGTTGGACTCAACTTCTTCAACTCGGACATCCGGGTTGAGATACTCACATATTTCCAATGGTCTATCCCGGGTGACACTTTTGCTTCCAGTCACCAGTCACTGTTGGCGTGGTGCCGGGCTGGTTGACCAGTGTAGCATCAATCTCGCCAGGACTTGCTGTGCGCCTCGAGGTTGCTGGAACCAGTGCTGAAACGTTTATGGATGCGACAGTAGGCCTCAGTCTAGTTGCTTACCATACCACCAGACTTACTGCCTGAGTCTCGCCATGCACTCCGTCCCGTATTGGATATGGCTTTCAACACCCATCGGTAGCAGCCATGGGATCTACTCTCACTCCTAGAGGACGCTCCTCGGCCTTGTACATTGCTCGCTGGCCACCACTTGCGCGACCTGTGGTCCTCACACGATCCACCACGACTTCTCCTTGGCACGCACCGGGCTCGAGCGTGAGGAGGCCGCCATACTGACCTGCTTGACACATGATCGACATGGCCAGCGGTGTATCGCATCAAACGCACTCGTTTGACTGGAGAAGAGGGCGCTTCATCTACAAAGTTCTTGGAGCTGCAACAGTTTGCGCTCTGATATATTGCCTTTCCCGCCGACCTGCGCCCTTGGGTGAGTGATCACAAATATCCATGGGGTCGTCCAAGTCGCAACGACTACCGCGACTGCCTCGCCATCACAGTCTACGATCAACCCCTATGCGGCTGTAGATGTAGAATTGTCCCAGCCGGACTATACCAGGACCTTAGTGGTAGCAAAACTTACAAGTCACGACATCTCATGGATCGAGGACGAGCTACACGATATCCTAGGAGCGCTTTCTCTCGCAACTGCAGTCTACACCGTGGACGATAGCAGCACGATGCTGGCTGTACCTATGAACAAAGGTCACGAAGCGATGGCGTATCTGAGCTACATCATTGATCACTATGATAAGCTGCCAGACGTCTCGATCTTCATACACCATCACGCCCGTGCCTGGCACAACAATGACCTTTTGGACGTCTCAACGGCCAGTATAATTCGCAACTTGAGCTCGGAGAAAGTCGTTCGCGATGGCTACGTTAACTTGCGGTGTCATTGGGAGCCAGGCTGTCCCAGCTGGATACACCCCAAGTCTACCCGACTGGACAGCCACAAAAAGGAGGAGCGGGTTTTCAAAAAGGCATTTCAGGAACTATTTCCGGAAGACCCACTGCCAGAAGTCTTATCGCAGCCTTGCTGTGCACAATTCGCCGTGTCAGGTCAGCAAATCCGACGACAACCAATAGAGCAATACGTTGCCTGGCGTTACTGGATCATGAGTACCGAACTCGACGACGCCATGAGCGGAAGAGTCTTTGAATACATCTGGCAGTATCTGTTCACCTCTAAACCAGTGTATTGTCCAAATCCGCACATCTGTTTCTGCGATGCATATTCCATATGCTTCCGGAACGAGCATGACTATGTCGTGTACACAGACATACAGGATACTTTTCGAGCTTACCGCGGCGAACTTGCTTCTGCAGCTGGGACGAGAAAACAGTGGCTGCAAAGGACCTCAGACGACCTTGCTAGTGAGATGGGAAGAAGGAAACAAGTTGCCATTAAGTTAGGAAGTGATCGGAAACAGAAATATAAGATCTTGAAGGACGCTTGGGACCAGCTGCTGGAACATCCGCCAGGGCATCTTGCGGAGAAATACGGTCACTTTGGCGTGGATAGTGCGATTTCACCTTCAAGAGAGGGGTCGCGAACGCTAATAAAGCGAAGAGCATAGAGAAAGCCACAGCTGGAACAGGAGGCTAGCGACATATAGCATAACAGAAAAGGATAAGTCCTTCATTCTAAGTGCAAAAGAACTGTCTAATATTATGTTATCTAAGTACTGTTATATCCCCCAAGTCTATGCCGAGCGCCATCGCTAATCAGTTTGTGCATTGTGCTGTAATATATGTTCATTGCTGATTGCTCTTCCGTCCTTTCTAGACATCACTCAGTAGTGAGCAGGCTTTCCAGTGCTGCCAGACCAGGCAGTAGTAGAGCTTGACCGAGAGTACCCGCTAAGTGCAAAGTTTGTCGAGGACGAGCTTGTACTGCCGCTTGGGTAGCCACCAGTCGGATGCGGATATCCTCCAGTGGGGTGTGCGTGGCCCTGGGACGTGCTGCCGCTCTTGCTTGGATATGGTGGCAATGTATGACCCGGTGACTTCGATGTTGCTGAGCTACTTGGTACTGTGTACGAGACTGTAATTGTCGTAGTGTGATCATGATCGAGTGTAAGAGTCAAAGTCTTGGTAGTCAGAGCGTGGTCTGGCTTCTCTGGCTGTGGCGAAGGCAGGCCAATGGATTCAGTGATAGTCTTAGTGACGGTTGCCTGTGGAGGGCATTCGCTGTGCCAGGGGGTACTCGTGGGCTTCGAGATCGGAGTGACAACAGTCTTCGTGGTCAGGTAGCTTGTCGTGTAGTAAGATGTTGTGAGATATGTGCTCCACCAGGTCTGGCCGTTCGAAATGACTTCGGTGCTACAAGGGACGTGCTTTGTCACAGTCGACGTGATTGGCATTGTCTCTGTCTTGGTGATGTATGCTGTGCCAGTCACTGTAGCAGTCATTGTCGTCGGAGACACTGGTGGCTGGCCGTGTCCACTATCAGTAGGATATGGATGCGGATGAGGCCAGATTGCGCCTGTAGAGTGCGGCCACCATGGGGCGCTGCCCGTAGAGTGAGGGTACGATGTAGCCTTGGAGGTCAAGCTGGTTGATCGGGTGCTGCTAGAGCTGCCAGTGCCTGGTTGGTGAGAAGTCGTGCTCCATGTGCCTGTACTGATAGAGCTTGTTGACGCTGTAGTTGAAATCGAGGTGCTGTTTGACCCGGTCCATCCGTAACCCTCAGGCTTAACACCAGGAAGTGCGCTGATCCCCGCCACGAAAGCCAAAGCAGTAAAAGAGTATTGCATGATGAATAAAATGCCAAGGAATCTGTGGTAGTACCGTTTCAAAATGTAGACTTGCTGAGGCAGTTAAATTGAGCGAGTGGCTGGTACAAAAGAAACTAGAAAAGTGAAGCTAGGAAAGTGCTGGTGTTGCTGCTGTGTACTGTTGAAGAAGAATCTACTGGAGAAGATTGTCAGCGTTCATATAGGCACTCAAATACGGCGTTCGCATGGTCTGTCATCAATAGACAATATAAGGACATGGATGTCTGATTGTATGCGCAGGCTGATGTTACCTTGCCTCGTCAACGTAGTCTTTTTGGACCTGCGTCGTATCGTGGTCAGCACGAGGGACGACCATCCTGGTAAGATGTGGCTGTCAGCCGCGAGCCGATGCCGCTTTCGACCAGCTGAGGCGGGTTTGTGGCAGTGTTCACGGTGCAACCGATAGACATCGGATGCGTCACTCAGATGTGACCAATATAGACGATGAGCATCTCGGCTGAGGATCTTCGCGAATGTGGCATACGGTGTTCATTAATTGCTGATGCGACCAGATGACGACGCGACTGTCAGATGCTCGGCAAGGCGGCCAGGCTTTTCATTCGGCCTTGCATCTCTATTCTTGTGTGCTGGAGGCGATTCCGGTGGAGATGGTGTAGCGGTGGATGACTGCATGAGTCGTGGTGTTGATGAGAGATAAGAGGATGAGGACGTGAACGAGGGCGAAGAGGAAACATGGCCAACTCTTGGCGACTACGTAAGCAGGTGAGACACCCTCTCTTCGTACGAGCATCTTCTTCTTCTTCTCCTTCATCACCATCTTTACCATCCAATCTATCACGACTGCCCCTCAGACTGCTGTACTGCCGGCATGATCTCCACACCAAGTTCAGCAACAAGTTCACTCAAGCATGATGCTTATCCACTGCTGCAGGACAACGCGCACTCTTTCGCATCTTGATCTCGCAAGAGGGCGAAGGAATAGACATCATGCCGATGCACAAAGGCTGCGGCCTAGTGCGCAATGGCTGAATATCGTACTCGACTAGAAGTCGTGTCAAGATCATCTTGATAGTTGCAGTGGCGAACCACCGACCGGGACACGCGCGTCTTCCATATCCGAACGACAAGTAGCTTGGAGAGATGGTATACGACGCGTCGCACTCTTTGTCCATGAAACGATATGGATCAAAGGTTGTGGCGTGCTCGTACACTCCCTCATCTTGGTTGCCCATCGAGTTCAACAAGCATACTCGCGTCCCAGGACTCAGCACTAGGCCGTCTGGTGTGGAAATCTCACGGATGACCATGCGTGGATTTGTAGCCAGCTCGACCGGATTCAATCTGAGTGACTCTCTCAATACGCTGTCAAGGAGTGGCATGCGCTCCAAGTGTGACCAAGTCAGGTGGTCACCTTCGGCCGGTAGGTTGCTTTTGATTTCTGTTCGCAGCTCTTCGATGAGCTTGGTGGAGTCTTTGTAACTCAGGATATCGAATATGACATTTGTCGCCTCGATTGAGCTGTGCAGCGACGCGAAGTTGAGGTTGATGATCATTGTGGCTAGAAATCTTGGATCAAGCGTTCGGCGGATCTCACTTTCTGCGGATTTGGACACTTCCTCGACAAACCAATGAACAAAACTATCCTCTTGATCTACGCTTGTACTGTGCGATTTGGTTTCAAGCCTGTGGACAGCATCCGTCATCAGAGGAAGTAGTTTTCTCTCTAGCTGCGAGTGGAAGCTCCAACCCAGGATTCGCCGGACAATGAGACCTATTGGTCGCCTGATAATAGCGGGTAATGCTCTGAGGATCAAGGCCAAAGGAACAACGAAGTAGATCCAAGTCGATAAGCCCCACAAGTAGTCCTCATCCCGACCTGACTCAAGTCAGCTTTGGCATGTTCCGACAGACAGCAGAAGTAATCGAAGACTCACATAGAGACTCCCCAACGAGCATTCTATTTGTGATGCGCACAAATATCTTAAGCATCTGCGGGTAGACACGCCACTTTTCCGGAGCGAGTCCATCCGCTGCAGGAAGTTCAAACATCTCCAACTCTGCATGAACAGCAGATAAAGCTGTCTTGGCTCGTTTCGACAATACTTTCGACAATGGCCGGGAATAGTCGATGCTCACGTCAGGAAGAGTGTAGTCATACTGAAAACGGCTTTGCATCATGGCAAGGAAGGAGATACTACCGATTCCCTCTTCAGCTGCAAACCACTTTTGTAACTTCATGGGAAGGATAACAATGGGACCGTCTAGTAATGTCGATACCGCTATAGGAAGGTTCGTGGAAGCGATCTACCGAAGGCATGTACCTCAGCAATGATGTCGGCATATAAAGATGCCAGAGTACTCTTACCACATCTCTTGCTCGATGCAAGACAGTGTGTATGTCAAGCAGACAGGCCATGGACGACTTCCAGGCCGCGATGGTGCCACACTTCCCAGAAGGAGCCCATGGTACTGTGCTAGGCTTTGGGCCTGCTAAGAATATTCTGTAGTAGGTGAAGACGACAAGGCCAGGCAGAAGTATCGTAAGTGTCCACATCATCTTGAACTGTTGGTGCTGAAGGGGCGCAACTGTTGTGCTCAAGTGTAGAGAGGTAGCAGAAGTAGACTAGAAACAAATATATGAAATGGCTTCGTCGAACCCGGTGGCATTCCGATTCCCTGGTTATGAATCTTCAATGAACATTTGTCAGGTACTCCGTGGATCCGGGTCCTGCACGCACGAACACAGCAAGATCAGCTTCTTCACCATGCATACTCGTATATGGATCCACCTCAACAGAAGAGCTGCAAGCCTTGCCGCTAGTGGCAGGGACACGCAGGTGAACACAGCCAAACCCGATTCCGCATGGAAGGAAGATATGGCCGTGGCACACCCGCACACCCTGCCACCTCACATATCGTACGGGTGTCGTTCGTAGCTGAAAATGTATTGAGTCACTTATCGAGACTCCAAGTGGACAGAGGACTACTGTAACGTGTCGGAGCGGTAATACCTAACCCTTGCATATGATTATTTGGCACAGCTATGTTGGGAATTTGCATACGCCAACTGTGTCCGCTGTGATCGGCAGTAATCATGTCCAACTCTGCAACTTTGCCTAGATCTCATCTTCGTCGAGCTTGTATAGTCGTTCCTTGATAGGGGAGCTGCATCGAGCCCAACCAGTACTGCTTGAAGCCTCCTGTCGCCTTCATGTCGTAAGTGCGGAACAGATGTGCCAAAATCATTTTGATCTCAACGACTGCGAACCATCTTCCAGGACATGTCTTATATGATGATTAGCTTGACTCTTCGCTGCATAAACACCGTTGTGATACTGACATGGTTCGCGTAACCAAAAGACATGAAGTCAGCAGATACCCTCGTACTGTCAGAGGTAGCCGAACCGTTCTTGCGTAAGTGCCGATATGGATCGAACTCAGTAGCGCTGGACCATCTATTATCATCGAGGTGGATGGACGCTGCGGTCATGCAGACTTTAGTGCCTTTCGCAAGATGAGTCCCTTCTGGAGTTTGCAAACCAGTCTCAACTTCGCGAATCAGAAATGTGTCATCAAGAGGGTACACGCGCAGGGTCTCCTTGATGATACTGTCCAGCAAGTGCATGCGATCGAGGTCCATTTGTGTCCACCAGCGTGTATGTTGGGTCACAGCTGAAACCTCTTCCTGAATCTCTCGTACAAGCTCTTCGTTATTGCGGTAGGTCAGGATCGAGAGCAGAGCTTTGAATGTCGTTATCGTCGTAGTGAACTGCGCAGCTATGTTGAGAGTGATGACAGATGACGCTATGACTCGTAGCTCTAGCATTCCAGGATCGGTGCCATTGGCGCGAGCGTCATTCATCCAGTGATGTAGAAAGGTAAGGGGTGGTATTACATCAGGATCGATGACTTCCTCATTTAGTTGGGCATCGATGTGAGGTTGCAATTTCGATATTACTTTACGATGTTTGCTTCGCAAGAAAGTGGCCATGATCAGGTCCTTCAGCAGTGGACGAATTGGTCGCGGACATACCTTGATCAGCACACCGATCAAGGCAAAGGATTTTGTGAATGATGAGAGTTCCTCAGTGAATTCGCGGTCCAAACCTAACAGACTTTGTCAGTTGAAACAGTATTGCGTTGTAGAAACAACGTACACAGTGGATCTCCTACGAGCATGAAATTACTCAAGACTGAAGTGACATAAATCAGCTCATCAAAGATGCAGACTGTATATTGATCGAGTCCGATGCGGGTGTCCAAATCTTGAAATGCGCTCTCGAGTTGCTCATGGACATTTTCCGTTTTCGCGCTCAGAAATTTACGGAGAAATCGAGCGAGAAGTTTGCTTGTGAGACCATTGTACTTGTGACTCGCCACTCTTGAGTCTGGTAGAGTGAAATCTAGTGCCAGTCTTTCAATCTGTCCTTTTGTGGAGGATGCAGTGGCTTCTGGGTGGGCGCATAGCCATGTGAGCGCAGATGGGGGCAGGACGACCATAGGTCCGGTCGCTAGCGTAGTGATCAGATATGTTCCGATGCTCGATGTCGATTTCTGTGATCGTGTAAGCAAGTTTTGAGCTCAGATGCCCTATCAAACGTACTAGGTGATATCCATGAAGCTTCTGGCGGAAGTCGCTCAACAGATGGAATGATGTTGATATTGCTGCACGAACACCGGTCCTGCCACTGGGAGCCCATGGCAGTGTTGCGGGTGTTGTGCCTGCCAGGAAAGCTTGATAGTAGATAGCAATAGGCGACAGAACACATAGTAGCAACAGAGCAATGATCAATAACATGATTGCCACTGTACGTGGTGACCGCGAATCGGCATGAAACGAATATATCAAGCCTCGAGAAGAGACTGCATCCTGTGCAGAATTGACGTACCTCTAGGTGGATGTGTTGAGCATGCGCGTTTGCCGTTCCTAGGCAGCACATGGCCACTGGTAAGTGGAGACAGAAATAGTCAATCAATGCAGCGTAGCCCCGTCTGCTCGAAGATCTAACGTGCATGGTAGGCCGAGTTTGAGGCGTTGGCGCCGCCACTCGTACTGGGTGGCCCGAAAAGAGAGTGCTGTGTAACGTAGTGTGAGGAGCAAGCCACAAATGAAGCCGCGAGTCCACCTCGTGTTTTCGCAAATCCCGGAAATCACCAGACACGGTATGCCACCGACCCACCGACCTCATGCCACCGACCTCTGCGACGCACCACTGGCGCACTCAGTACTGCTTGATCAAGCGTATTCATGACAGATACAGAGACATCATCGTAGAAGTCCAAGAACCGAACTTGTCCGGTTTTTGTGATGTGATAGCTGTGGGTCATTGGTCGAGCAAAGTGAATATTCCAGACAATCTCAGACTACAGACTCACAGCGCTTACTCATAAAGAGGCCAGAGAGAGTGTCAATTCAATGAACCCGCTCAGCGTTCAGGCTGTTGACTCAAACACAATGAATTCTTTCCAGGTATTCGCAGCTCAAAGACTGGAAGAGGATGCTAAATCTGCTATGCATAGCGCAATCAGGTTTGCAGAGAGCACAGTGACCGCAAGCGGACACTGGTACGGAGAGATGAAGTCCAATGCCTCCATCACGGCCGAGTACGTGCTGCTTCAACAGGCTCTGGGTCTCGTGGAGACAATAGACAAGGAACCAATCGCTCGGTATTTGCTGTCGCAGCAGAACACGGATGGGTCTTGGGGCTTGGCTCCAGATATCCCAGGAAATGCCTCAACCACGACTGAGACATTCCTAGCGTTGAAGAATTCTCGGATTCGCCACTGGCAACTGTACTGCAATGCAAAAGGCGCAGTCCTGGATGGTCACGGATCCCGCAGGAGGTGTTGAACATGTGCAGGTCCTTACTCGGGTATATCTGGCTATGTTCGGACTCATGCCCTGGACAGCAGTGCCGCAACTACCACCTGAGCTCATCCTGCTGCCAGCCCTGTCGCCTATCAACATCTACAAGCTTGCTTCTTGGGCTCGAAGCACGCTGGTGCCGATGCTTATCATATGTCACCATAGGCCAGTACTCGCTTTGCCAAATGGCATTTCGGGAAACACTGACTTCATCGACGAGATCTGGCTTCGACCCGAACAAAAATCGGTGCCCTATGGCAGTAGTATCGCGTCACTATGGTCCAGGGGCGATTACCTGGGATGTGTTCTCACACTGACAGACGGAATCATTGCCGGTCTCGGGGGTTTGCGTTCATACAATCCAATGAGAAGATACGCGGTAGCACAGTGTCTGGAGTGGGTATCATCCCATCAGGAGCCCACGGGCGACTGGGCTGGCATCTGGCCTCCAATGCCCCTCGGCATATTGGCGTACAGGCTTGAAGGCTTCGGCCTGACAAGCACACCGATTCGAATTGCTCTCCAGGCAGTAGAGCGATTTGCCTGGATTGATGATGGGGGAAAGCGCATTCAAGCCTGTGTTTCGCCAGTTTGGGACACAATTCTCATGTGCATCGCGCTGGCAGATGTGACCGAGGACGACGATGAGTCGAGACAGAGGCTTATGGCCAGACGATTGAGGCATAGAGGTCTGAATTGGGTTAAAGACCGGCAGTTGCTTGGTAATCAAGGCGACTGGCGTGTATATCGACCAAGGCTCGCAGCCGGCGCTTTCAGTTTCGAGTACTTCAACACCTGGTATCCAGACATTGACGATACTGCCGCGGCCGTGATTGCCATGCTAAGGGATGACGGCTCCGCTGTTGGGTCTGACTCACTGATTGCCGCGATCGATTGGATCCTTGGAATGCAGAGCAGTGACGGTGGTTGGGCTGCGTTCGACGTCGATAACGACAAGCTGTTTCTCAACAAGATTCCGTTCTCCGATATGGACTCCTTATGCGATCCTTCCAGTGCGGATATAGTTGGACGAGTTCTAGAGGCATTTGGTCTGGTCCAACTGGCTGCTTTCAAGACTGGCAGCACATCAAAGCTTGCAGATCTGCTCGATCGAGTAGCGGAAGCGTGCCAAGCAGGACTTCGGTTTCTGGCTCGCGAACAAGAGCTGAACGGAGCATGGTATGGTAGATGGGGTGTGAATTATATCTACGGGACCAGCAATGTCCTTGCAGCCCTTGCATACCATTGCTTTCCAGATGATGTGAAGGAAGATTACAAAACCTGCGAAGTAACGCCAGAGGGTTCGAGTACTTCCGTGCTGAATCTCATTCGTCCGGGGCTGCAGTTTTTGGTATCTATGCAGAATCCGGATGGTGGCTGGGGCGAATCTTTAGCATGGTATGGCGTGCAGTCTGTCACCAAAGACAACATGTCTGAGGTAAAGCTGCATTGCGCGGTGCCATCAACGCCATCGCAGACGGCATGGGCCTGATGGGACTGATCCCTTATCTTCCGACCTGGGATCCAAGGATTCAAGCGGGCATCAAATTTCTGGTGCAAAACCAGTCCATCGCCAAGCCTGATTTAGACGTGAGGGAAGTTCCAGTGGTAGTAGACGAGCTCGATGCGCAGCAGCCTGTTTCGTCAAAGGTGCACTTCCCATCGAGCGATGAGGAAGCACTGACGTGGCAGGATATTCGGTATACGGGCACAGGATTTCCTAACCATTTCTACCTTGGCTACTCGTTGTACAGCCATTATTTCCCGATGATGGCGCTTGGGGAGTTCCTCAGAGCACGAGCCCAAGAGCGGGCCGGCATCAAGGTAAACATTGCGTTCGAAGATGGGCTAGATTCCGAAGATGTGCAGCAAAAGATGGCATAGAGTAGTATGCCATGTCTGTGGTGTTGACAAGTAATGAGGACGCTATCGAGGAAATGGAGACTGCCAAGCCTTGATTACTAATACCGCCCTTCTCTTCTTTCTCCATGTTGTTCTGCAAACACCAATACTACGACTTATACATTTTCTTGCTACATCAGGCAGGAGTCGATAGCTGAGGCTTATCATGTTCTGATTTCTACTCCATATCACACTGCGACGATGCCCACAAAGACCAACGACTGAACGAGAGTGGGCTTTTGTGCTTGGAGGCTTGGAGCTCCTCACAGACGTTTCAATAAGACTATGCGATCTACAAAATGGAACTCATCAGCAGAATGTGCCTCGAAGTGAAGTCTCCAGGTTCTGCACATACCTTTTCCAGCATAGGCATATCTTTAGCCACATGAAAATGACGATGAGATATGCAGGAACTATGTAGATCGAAGTCTATTTGCTCAACTTGAAGTTCAGAGCATGCCCACAGCGCGATTTTGAGGATGTCACAATACCTTTCTCAAGATGGTACAAGTACACAGAGGAGATGTTGTGCAGTATGCGACGGCTCAAGAGATATTGAGATGTAGTCAATCAACGCTCCTCGACAGCAATGACGAGCCACGGACTGACTGCTTCTTCGTTGCGGATATGGGCGAGGTACGAAGGCAGTATCAGATTTGGAAGCAGCATATGACTGATGTGGAGCCATTCTATGGTGAGTCCGGACTTCTTCGCTAGTCGAATCGTGCTGACAAGCTGAGTAGCTGTCAAGTGCAATCCTGATCCAAACTTGATTCGATTTCTGGCTGCTCTTTCAGACAACATTGGCTTCGACTGCGCTTCCGTTAGCGAAATAAAGCTGGTCCTAGATCTCGGAGTGTCGCCTTCCCGTATCATCTTTGCATCTCCAGTCAAAAGTCGATCGGCTCTTGAGTATGCCAGGCTCAAACGCGTCCAGTGCATGACATTCGACAATCGCGAAGAGTTAAGGAAGATTGCACATCACTACCCCGAAGCATCTCTCTACCTACGCATAGTAGCCAAGGACTCGACATGTGCGATCGATCTCAGTGCTAAATATGGTGCTGATGTCGGTACAACCAAGGACTTGCTCTGCACAGCGCGAGATCTGGGGCTTCAAGTCAAAGGTATCGCATTCCATGTTGGTACTGGTGTCAAAGAAGCAGTAGGCTATGCTGCCGCCATAAGCCAGTGTAAGCACGTACTGCAAGAAGCAAAGGAGCTTGGTTTCGAGATCGTCACCATCGACGTCGGCGGCGGATTTGGCTACGAAACACTCAAGAACGTATCCCGTGTCGTGTCGACATCACTAGCAACGCTGCCGCCTGGGCTTCGAGTCATTGCAGAGCCAGGACGCTTCTTCGTCGCCACTGCATACACGCTGGCTTGTCAAGTTGTGGGTGTTCGACACAATCAGTTCAAGAACATAAAGTCTACAGCAGACTCTCAGCACGACAGACTATACCTCAGCGACGGCGTCTTTGGCAACTTCATGAACGTTCTCGTGGAGAAGCTCGATCCTGAGGCGCACCTCATAAAGTGCCCGACGCGTACACGGACCTGTAACGGAAGCCAGTGCAGCTCTTATACGTACTCGCTGTGGGGTCCAACATGTGATAGTACGGACAAGATCACAGATGCTTGTACATTCCCAGAAGAGGTGGAAACAGATGACTGGGTCTGCTTCCCGGAGATGGGAGCTTATACAAGTACATGCGCGACCTCTTTCAACGGCTTCCCGAGTGTCCGCAAGACGATATATGTTGATAGTGGCGACATCAATCGACAATTGCAATAGCTAGTGCTCTGTCTGTCACCAACTGTATAGAACTGAACTGATGGCCATCAGCCTTACCCTTGATGCTGCAGGTCAGTGCTCCTTCTCCAAAGGCCTCTTCCACCTAGGATTAGCATGCTCTTCAGCATAACTAACAATCTCGTCATAGTTCTTGCACATATGAGTGGTTCCAATACCAGAAGTCCCGATCAAGACTTTGTCTCTGCCTTCAGCAATTGAGTAACGATCAGCTCCCTCCAGTGCAGTGTCACCGTAGCACATGATAGCTGGATCGGCCCTGTTAGCATTCTTCGATCGGGCTGAGCCGGAGAATGTCTTACCTTGCCGCAGATAGTCGAAACAATGCAGGATGTGCCGACTATGGTGGAAGTGTTCTTGACGCTTTCCATGAGCTCCATGCGAGAAGCCTGTACGATCTGTGACAAATGTCTGGAGAATAGCGTCCTGGGGATAACACTAGTCAGTTGTACTTTCAGTGTTAATTGAGAGGTTGTTGACACACAAGACAATGCATCTGATGGAACACTGTGATTGAATAGTAGTAGTCCGGTGGCGGCAGTCCATCATACTGCAATGGAGGCGCGAGAGTGTACTTCTCTGGCTCATGCACAGGAACGAAGCCATAGCCACCTGCCATGATCAGTCTATGGGTAACGAAGCAAATTATGGCATGGCTTACGAGGTAGTAATGCTTTCCATCGCTTCATCAGTTGGTCGACTTCGTCTTGTGGCAAATCACGGATGTCTTCTTCTGGACCATATAGCGAGTTGTTTGCCCAGACCTGTGGACCAACCGAGACTACAAGCTTGTCAGCGACCCAGTCTTTCTGTCCCCATTCATGAAGATGTAAAACTTACACTCGGGTACCAAGCCATTCACTTCTCCAGCTAGCTTGGTGTTTGTAGCTGGAATTGCTGGTATTTGAGCAATGAAGGCATGATACAGCAGAACGAACCCAGCTATGGTGGTGAGAAGAGCTGCTGCAACAACATAGAATGTTCGTCGATACTGTTTCCAACCCGACTCCGTGTCTGTTTGCCACTTCGAAGGTAGCATATGCTCCTTCTCCACATCGTCGGTAGCGCTGAGCTGCGATTTGGTGAGAGACATCTTCAGCTGGCGTAGGTCGAGGAATGCCTGAGACGGAGGGTATACAAGCATAGTCGAGTCGTGTCTGACCGATGCCGCTCGACCTCTGAAGACAATATGGACTTGAACAGCTCATGTGGCCAGGTCACGCCTGCCGTGATAATCGCGAAGTCATCCCAGCTGTACGATTGAGGCTTTTACATTGCGGCCACTGAGGGTCGACGTGTGCCATGGAGCAGCTAGTGCGCGGTATGCTGGAGGGCATGATACATCAGAGCTTAAGCCGCTCGGTGTTGGAAGGAGCTATCGCCATGTGTGCAGTAGTCCGATGCATTCGCACAGCAAAGTCTGCGAAGTCTTCCCACATGCGCTACCAATGCTGTTGCATCAGTCTCAGGTCGGTGCTATGCCCGGCCCGGGTGTATCAATAGCCTGCTAGAGTAGTAATCTGTACATCCAGCACGAAGGCTATACACCTTCCCTACTCATTCTGGCATGATGTCTTGTGCTCGCGGACAGTAGCCTGTTGATGCTCCACAGAGACGAGGAGTGAGACTCGTCCATATGGTACCGATGTGGATCTGCATGCTTCTCACGCTAGAGAACGCGCCAGCATCCTTGCTCGTATGATCGTACGGGGCGTGAGACTTGACAGGCTTCCTCGAGCATGAGGCGGAGCACATCGGGCGATGGCGTATAGTAGCACGACCGAGTCGGCGTATTTCATAACTCGGTAGTTGATGTTGCGAGGAGTGCTGACTAGTGTAGCAAACTTGACGTGATGTGTACGGATTTGAGCATACACCTGCTTGGCGTTTGTCGTTGGTGTGACGTGCTTGCATGGTATGGACGCAGCCAAGAGACAGGCAATCGACAGCTGCGAAGAAAGCCGGCGGTCGAGGTCTGACACTAGTGTCAAGTCAACGCGCCGTTCCTCTGGCATCCCCACAGATCTTCTGCGGGCCCGGCTTGGCTACGTGCTTAGCGTCTCTTGTCCACACAGGGATTGAGACCACATGTCTTCAGTGTGAGTTGTGCTCGATGGAGCCGGAGGATTTGGATTGGAATAAGTCCGGATGTCAGATGGACGACGATCGCCACTGATCAACTTCTCGGAGGCAGATATGGCTGCGTATATTGCTCTTGTAATTCGTGCTATGCGTCGGTGACTCAGCCCTCACTTAACGCACATAGTAATTGTGCCACTGTAAGAGACCTGCCAATATGCGTCGCTTCATATAGGGATCCATGTCTGAAGCTCCCCAATGTACCTGTGTGACTAGTAGGAAGCCTTCGTGCGCAAAGTGTTGTTAACTATCCTGGCACATCTCAAGACTATTCAGTGATTTTCGAGATCCACTCGGCGAGTCGACTGAAGTCGCGACAAGTGTGCGGCGTGTAAGGCCTGAGCACGAGTCGGTATTTGGGCACGAAGTCGCCCCAGAACGGTGTGAGGTCAGCGTTGCATTGGACGTATTGACGCAAGTAGTCCAAGCAATGAGCTGCGCACGAGTTTAGCTGGGAAGCAAAGAAGACGGTGGTCACGACACACCTTTGTGCAAATCGGTCTCTTCCTTGGGCTCGTTGAGCTCGTAGTTCTCCGGGTGCATCATCATCCTAATGTTGTTGATGCAGTGGAGAGCATGGAAGACCTCAAGACCCATCGCGTACTTTCCGTCTTCATACTGGTATGTTCTGCCGACTGCTGGCTTTGCAGCTTCGCCAGTGATATTGAAAGTGGTCACTAGGGAACATCGGTAAGTCGCGTTGTAGCAGGCTGTGGATGTCTGCTCTTACTTGCTAACAGCTTGTCCCAATTGGCATCTAACTCTGGTCCAGGTTGGCCAGTAAAGCGCGGCTCGCCCTCTTGCCATTCCATTTTCAGCGCTGAGAAGTCAGAGGTAGGTCGTAAAGGGTTGATGAAGGTTTGCTGCTTGAACGGAATAATGTCACCGAGATCGCCTGCAGATTGTCAGAACACCGATAATGCTGTTCGCGAGTACGCCATCCTTACCAAAGTCTGTAGCAAAGCTACGTTTGGGTGCACTCAGAATGCCAGACGGCAAGCTGAGGAGAACTATCGCGACCAACAAGAGGCCAATGGCAGTAGTCTCAACGGCGATAATCCATCTCTCCATACTCCACCAGCGTTGATAGATCGGCTCATCTTCTTCCTCAAGCAGTGTCTCGTGGCTGTCGCCACTAGCTCGTAGGCGGTCGTACCGTGTTGGCATATCTGGACGAGAGTGTCTGGTATTGTTACAGAATCCTGACTCTCTGTTGGGTTGAGTTGATCAGAGAGACTGAGTGTCTGGAGAGCGTCGGCATTGCGTCCGACCGAGAATCGACACTACCGGTAAGGCTTGCAACCCTCACCTTGGCAGGCTAAGCTTCGGCTTGATCAATGTGGATGTTATGCTGCTGTTCGAGTGAGATCAACTTGTAGTTCTGCTTTAGCGTCAGTAGGCATGGTGCTCTCAGAACATCGGTCTCCTTCCCTTGGAGGTATAACAGGGCTGCAAAATGCTAGCCTCTGCGAGTACCATGTTTTCAGAATTGATGATTTCTCAGCTCACCTAATGCCAACACTTCAGGCGATGACTGCTCTAGTCCCACAGCATCCTGAGCTCATCCTAATGGCCATGTTTGAAGTGCTCCATGCGTGCCGATCGGCAATGCGCTGTTCTCGTTCACAAACCCGCGGCACTCGCACATTAGCAAGTAGCAGCACTGCATTAGCCATGTCTGGTCAGCCAGTGCCGTCACAACTCATAGTACTCGACCTAGTGGCTACTTGCTAGTTGCTGTCTTCATCCTCGCTCGAGTACAGCGCAGAGCCCAGAGACCTTGCCGCCGACAACGCAGCGTCAGCAGGAAGCCAGCATTCTGGCATGAGCTTGCGAGGTACACTGTCATGTGCTCGGACTAGCAGCCAATTCAAAGCTCGACGGTTCATTGACGAAGTGCTACCGTCGTGCACCCGGATGGGACAGTTTCCGAAGCAGCAGCACGACGAGGTCAGCTCCAAGATCGCGTGACGACCAGCGAGAGCGCGTTGTGATCAGCCAGTCCGGGTCCCACAAGGTATAAAGTCCTCGTCCCGTTCTCATCTGTAATCAGCAACTACGACTCCTCCAACGCAAGCGATACGCTCATCGCCATCAACACATCATCTATCATGAAGTTCTCAAGCACTCTTGCTATGCTCACCCTCGGAGCTAGCAGCCTTGTTGGCGCTGTGAGTACAAGGCTTTTCTCTTCCCAATTCCCAGATCTAACTCGTAGTAGGCTCCTGTTCCAGATGCTGCCGCGGCCGCAAAGGTCAAGCGTGAGCCTGAAGCAGATGCAAGTGCAGAATACAAGAAGGTCGTCGGCAAACGCCAATTCTACCCAGTCTATGGCGTTGACGCCGAATCCAAGGAGAAGCGTCAATTCTACCCAGTCTACGGTGTCGACGCTGGATCCAAAGAGAAGCGCCAGTTCTATCCAGTATACGGCGTGGGTGCAGGATCGAAGGAGAAGCGCGAGGCACAATTCTATCCAGTATACAGTGTGGCCTCGGAGAGTGCAGAGAAGCGTGATGCACAGTTCTATCCAGTGTATGGCGTGTCTGCTGATGATGCGGCCAAGGAGAAGCGAGAGGCTCAGTTCTATCCTGTCTATGGCGTTTCCGCTGATGAGAAGCGTGATGCTCAGTTCTACCCGGTGTACGGCGTGTCTGCTGATGATGCGGCCAAAGAGAAGCGCGACGCGCAATTTTACCCGGTCTATGGCGTGAGCGCTGATGAGTAGATCGAGCTGTACTTAGAGAATTCGAAGGTCAAAGTGGCTAGGCTGGCCATGGTTTTGGGGCTGTATAGAGCAATTGCACCCGGCATCGTGATGTATGTACACTGCAATGATAACGAGTTGCCTTCACAACTTATAGTACTTCTGTTCTCGTTGTTGTTTGAAGCAGGAAGAGAAGGACGAACACGAGAGAAATGAAGTGGTCCCGAAGCGAAAGGGCCGTTCCTTGGGTCCCTGCCTGCCTGTTTCTCTTTCACTTTCCCAAAGACACTCATCTACGATGAAGGTTGATGATGATGAAGCAGATATATATGCCGGGAAGGGGCATCGACTGTTGAGTATGTGACTCTAGAGCGAATATTACAGTGCCAGCCAGTGGCAGATGAATTACGTAAGTATACGACTACAGAATCATTGCGCATATCTTACATCTTCCCCATGGGTACCCTCAAATCGGTTCATTGTCGCGATGGACTGAGCCCAGCTCCAGACATAGGCCAGATCACTGCTCTGCGGCGTTGTCAGTATATCTCACCATTTCGGGAGTGGAACTTACACACTATAGTGAAATCAGTGGGCTGTAAGGCTCAGCAGTGTTACCAATGGGCTTGTCAACAGCAGACTTGACTCCGGAAGCTGCAGCACTTCCAGAAACATCTCCTTTGCCAGATGATGCCGGGGCGCCGGACTTCGCCGCGCTGCCAGACATGGCCCCACTGATCGATGCTGCTCCATTTTCAGATGTTGATCCTTGTCCAGACACTGATTCACCTCCCATGAACGAAGCATTGCCAACACCTGATGCACCAGCGGAGAAACCATCGTTCTCAGAAGCAGACATCTTTCCAGAGACGAGGCCGTTGTTTGTCTGGGCGTCGACAAGGTTGCTGGGAACATTGGGCTTCTCACCGGCAGCCTTGCCTTGGCCTGATGCTGAGCCCTGAACATGCGCAACAGGTCCATTGCTAGACACTGCGCCGTTGCCGAGGATGTGGCCGCCCTGGACCTTGGCAAGAGAAGCAGAGACGTCAGGGTTTCCTTCAGTGCTGGTTGGTTTTTTTCCGCTGACAGAGCTCTCGATGTCTCCGATAGGTAAGTTGTCTGACACTCCGCCATCGCCAAGCACATTACTGCCCTCGACGTTAGCAAGAGGTGCAGAGATGCCAGGCTTGCCTCCAGTACTGACTGGTCCCTTTCCAGTGACTGAGCCCTCGACATTGCCGACAGCGTGGCCTGCAGGCGTCAAGACAGTAGGGACTGGTGAGCCAGCGACTGCACCTGCACCAGTGCCGACCATGTTGCCTGGCTTCACATCAGGAAGCCCGTGGCTCACGACAGGAAGAGCGTCCTCGGCAGCTGCAACCGGAACACCATGGCTCACGCTAGAGACTGGAACAGGTAGTCCTCCATTAGCGCTTCCGACAGAGTATGGCAGTTCAAAGTTTGGCCCGAGTTGAAGAGGAGACTCGTGGTGCGGCTCCGGAACTGGAAGAGCGTGGGAAGTTCCTGGCGTGCCCACAGCAGGAAGATCTGGGACTGGCAGAGCACCGGACTCACTGCCAATGTTGGGCAAACCGGATCCAGATGTCAATGGAGGATTCGGAACTGCCAGTGGTAGGTCGTGTTGATCGTGTGGTCCATGAGACTCGTCGTTATCGTGTGCTGGTGCATAGTCGAAGATCGGGGCTGCTATGGCGAACGTGGCCAAGGAAAGAATGAGAAATTGCATCTTGTTGTACTGTTTGCGTATAGCGAATGAGTGACTAGGGTTGGTGAGAGACTGTGTTATGAAAAGTAGTGCTATAGGATTTCAGCTGGCACAGTGTACCTTACTTATAACTTAGTGACTAGATCTGGGGTTCGAGTCGGAAGACGGATACTTGGACAAGCACCGGTGAAGTCGTGAGGCGCGCAGACCCATCTGCACCATTATTGAGGCTGTGATGTCGATCTGACGAAGGCATTGCTGCATCTGGCTTGCACGTATTGGCATCACAAAGTCGTTGCGGATGTAGGCTCTTCTGGGCCGGCAGCAAAGGAGGAACATGCCAGACCCTCCGGCCGGGCTGGAAAGTTTCAGACTCCCGCCAGGACCGTTGCGAACATGATGCGTAGTAAGTCGATGCCAAGATCAGAGATCGGCGCCCGCTGTTGAGACCTTATATCCAGATATCTTGAGTCTTCGAGGTCCCAAAGGACTGGATCGAGGAGCCTGAATCTTGTTGGCTAGACGTGCTGTACTCGGTGCGGGCTGTTACTCGCGGAGCAGAGCAATATAGCGAGCTTCAATAGCTTGAGTGGCTTCGTGCACTGCTCCCTGACAAATCGGTTAGATCCATGCGCGACATGAGTACTGCGCAGGGTCTGCACTGTTAGTAGCTTGCAGCAGAATGGCTCTTGATGTCATTGATGCGGCATCTCGTCTCTCGAAAACTGGTTCCAAGTGTGCAAGTCGACTGGTCAAGATCATGATGTGTCAGCACCGCCCTCAACTAGCCAAAAGCATAGATTGATGACTGTGGTATGCTGTGACTAGGCGGACGATCTTGCAAGGATTGTTGCAATGACCAGGAGGAAACCGTTACGCCAGTGATCAAGCAGATGAGGTGTGATATCGAAGTCTCTGCGATTATCTTGACAGCAAGTAGGTGTGAGTGAGACTCCATACTGATGGTCGTTCAGATGTATATGATCTGATGCATGCTGGGTGTTGATGGTCAGAGGGTTCGAAGTTCGTAAGAGAAGTGAAGTCGAAGAAGTCTTCCGCTCTTTCGGCTCGTCGGGAGCATGGGTTCCTTCCTTCCTTGGCTGACTTTCCTTTCTTCAGCTTCGTAAGCAATCCTTCTCAACATAACATCAACATGATGATTCCATCAGCTGAGATGGTCGCATCCTGCCATCGCGGTCGTCGTCAAGACCACAATTCCTTGGCTTAGCTTATCGACAGAGACCGCAGAGATGCCCAGTACCATCAAACGGGACGCGACTGCTGCAGAACTAGAGCGGCTGGTCATGCTCGAAGTGCAGATGTGCACAGATCGCGACTTCGCCCATATCAGCCCTGATGGACAAGAGTTTCTCTCTCACGAATCTCCGAAGTTCCGTGCCACGAGCGAGTTTGGCATACAAGTACAAGACTGGACTGGATTCATCGACATGATGGCCGCCTTGCATGAGGAAATGCCTGGAGTTCACCTAGCAGTCACTCAGCTCAAGACCGAGATCCATATCTCGGGAGTCAGAGCATCTGTCTTCATGGAAGGTGTGATGGAGGGCATGCCAAATGGCGTATCGGTTGGGCTTATCGCAGAGTGGCGATGGAAGAAGAGGCAAGACGGGAAGTGGATGGTGATTCAGTATCAAGGCTTGAGGGGTCCTTCGGATGGGCTGGTCGAAGCTGGACAGCAGCACGAATACATTGACCCTCACAGTAACGGCACCTGAAGCTGCACTTGTCTCCTATTGCATTTGCTGCTATTCTTGCGACGACCTACTATGATACCTGAGCTTGTAAGCAGTCTGCTCTGCTGGACCTTCCAGACTTCCATCTGGAACCACAATGCCCATACACGACCAGCTCATCTGACACCCAACGACATTTGAGACCGCATTTTGCGATCTACTCTAGCTCTCGACGCCTCCACTGTGCGTCCATCTCGTGCGGCCTGACAATCTCCTGCTGCTTCACTTCTTGCTGTGGCCATTGTTCTTGATGACTTGGCATCGGATCGTACTTGACTTGCGTTGAATCTGGCTCGCCATGGGAACGGCGGCCACGCGACTTCATGATCACCACCAAGGCTGCGGCAAGTGCCAATAGGAGAGGTGCACCAACACCGACTGCTACGCCTGCCATCTGTGTAGCTGTGTATCCCTTGTCTGACGACATTGGTCGAATGGTAGCAGAAGACGGGCATGACGGGGTCGAACTCTCCGTGTTCTGTGTGGTGTTCGATGTGATGATGCCACTTGAGCTGAGAATTGTAGTAGGGGAGATCTGCAACCCTTCTGAATATCCCAAGCTCGAAACCTGGTCCTGTCTGAGTATGATCGCAGAGCCTCCGCTGATCTGGAATGTGTCGCCAGAGCTACACGATTGCGCCGCGACTGCTGCTACATCGCACGCAAAGTTGCCAGCCACGTCGCATGGAGAGATCGGCATGCCTCCAGATGTGTTCTTGTCCTTGCAAAACGAAGTACAACCGGACCCCCATTCTTTGTCGGTACAGCTGCTGCGGCCATATATTCCGTTCTGGAGGCAGAGACCATTGCTCATGCATAATGCGTTTGTAGCACAGCAAGACGAGACTTCAGCCGATGAGTTGCAAGGTATGTCAGGCGTTGCGATCGAACCACTCGGGTAGTAGCATGTGCTGGATGATGCATGTGATGCTACTGCGAATGCTGCGGCCAGCAGCAGCACTCGTAATTGCATGTTGTTGATTCCTAGTAAGGCAGACAACGCAGAAGAATGCTATGTGTGAGCACAAACACAGGGCGCGAGGTACAGCAAGAAGATGAAGAGTATGAGCTGGGCGGCAAGTAGCTCCTAGATAAGTGCCCTCAATTCTCTCACTCAAGCCAACGGTTTCAGATTTTGACTTTCTTGGCGTCTGCAGCAATGCCTCACTCGCACATGAATAGCGGCACGGTCACAGTGCATAATAGTCCACTTCACAGCCTTGCGTAACGAGTGTGCACGGTCGGTCACCATAAAGCTGCACATATAGCAAGCCAGCACTACAAGTATAACGATGATCATGTCCCTTAGGTACTCGTAGTCGCGCAGAGAAAAGCAGATGGTCTCTTAAGCAGGCATGCATTGATGCATGCAAAGTTGCAAGGCTAAGGCTGTCAACGCCACATGGAATCAGCTGATGCACGGGAGAAACTGGTTCTCCTGCTTCATGCGTGTGGTAGCGTTTTGGGATGTTCTAAGGCAGGCCGCACGACCCCCAGTAAGGCTTCCACTCGATCTCTGTTAAAGCCTCGCGTCGTGCCAGCCTCGTAGTCCGCGGAACATGTGTCGATACATCGGTCGCATCGCATTCCTCTAAAGCGGCAGGAAGCGGATACAGGGCCAGCTTTCATACGAGCGTTGCGGATGTGATGTGTAGAAGTTACCAAGTCCCGCATATTAAACTCCCGCATACCAAACTTCTAGACTTCCGATGATTACCTTGAGCCAGTCGGGCCTGCAACAATGTCTATAGATCATGATGACCAGTAATGTCGCGATCAGCGGAAACGGTCCTTCTTTTGCACAAGGAATACATCTTTCCAATCCACTTCCTGTCGCAGAAGCTTCTCAGCAGCGCTCGCTCTCTCTCTGTTCAGCGCTCGATTGTCAGACCGATCATAGTCATGCCCAACAATGACCTCCACTTTTTCGAAGGGACTGAACTCGGTAAAGACCTCCCACTCGCCATGATTCCCGTCTAATGCTTCGCCAGGCGGCAGAGAAAGCCTAAGTCGCTTCAATCCTGGAAAGTGCTGAAGAAGCTCGCTATAGCTGTCCATACCCGTAACATTGATCATATCATGCACGTGTAATGATACGATAGCATGTGCTTGATGAGGGAAGAGCAATCTCGTTGCGAAGTCCTCGCGCAAGTCAGATCGTGAGCCTGGAATCTCAAAGGTGTAGTGGACGAATGGGAGATGCCAGGCTTCTCCGTATATCCTGCGACACGTCTGGAGGAAGCACATGTGGATCTTGGCCATCGTATGCCACATTGTCGGGCAACATTCGGCGTGCGTGAACGAGTATTGACTGATCGCCTGCGCGCAGAACGGCCCGTCACGTGGGAGTAGTCCATGCTTATTGAAGCAATGTTCCGCTATTGCTGCGGGATTTTGACTGAGGGCATACTGACGAGACCAGTCGTCGGGTCTGATGCATGGATATGCAGACACTCTCATAGTTTGTTGGTCATTGACGTGGAGCAAGGTATTGTGAGTGACCGGGAACGGAGCATCGTTGAGCTCATGGCGATACTTCTCGATCTTGTCCCACTTATCATCGCCATTGCTGGATCGCTCGCGTATATGGATATCGCCAGAGCCGACAACGTACTCCCATATTAGTGCTCGCAGTTCTCCTGACAGTTTGAATAATGGTGACGAGGCCTGAGCATGGCCGCCATCGGTGATGATGTCGAGCGACGCCTCTCGCTTCGGCCACTTGATGACCTCGTAGGGCGTGTCCACTCGAGATGGAAAGGTCATGTTGTCGTGATGAAGTGTGAGTCAGGTGTTCTAGAAGAGGAAGGATGGTGTTGTACAGTCGTACTTGGCGCCCTGCCAACCTGCTTATGTAAGTCAAGATCCATTGAATGACATTCCGAGAACGAGACATTTGGTCTCTGACATGTCAGTTCTTTTGTTCAGAAACCTCTTCGTTACTACTCACAGGCTCGCACAGAGAATTCGCATTCACATCATGGTAAGTATCATGCTCATTGGAAGCATTGACAGAATGCTGATGCAATGATAGACTGCCGGCACGCCAACACATTTGACCTTCCAGCATCATGGACAACAAACCACACTCCGGACGAAAGTGGCCTCGACAATACCCTTCTCATCACTAGGTGAACAAGACCAATCCCTCTTCAAGTCCGTCAGCCTCTCAGACGATGCCCAACAGGTAGTCGCCACAACAGCAGAAACAATCTTCCATCCTCAGGGAGGTGGCCAACCCTCCGACATAGGCACCATGACTTCAGAAACTCACCCAGAAGTCATCTTTGATGTAACAACAGCTCGAACCTCAGTCTCAGTTCCTGGCATCGTATATCATCTAGGCCAATTTAAGCAGAAAGAATCATCGTTCGAAGCAGGCGAAGCGATCACACAAGCCATTGATGCTAAGGAGCGACTTCGTTTCTCAAAACTCCACACAGCAGGCCACATTCTCGGTTCTGCAGTTCGGCACGTTTGTGAGAAGGAAATAGAAAACTTCGACGAGCTGAAAGCCTCTCACTTCCCAGGTCAAGCGTCTTGTGAATTCCAAGGCTCAATACCCGGTACCTACAAAGATCGTATCCAAGCGCAAGTCGATGAGTTTGTGAAGAAGAATATGGCCGTTGAGATTGACTGGTGGGATGAGGAAGACTTTAAGAGGGAAGGGAAAGAGAACTTGATGCCTGACAAGAGCTTCTTGGTGGGAGGAGAGACGAAGTTTAGGATTGTAAGGATTGTGGGTGCTGAGGTGTATCCTTGTGGAGGAACGCATGTGCAGAGTAGTGGATTGTGTGGGAGGATTGTTGTGAAGAAGATTAGTAGGAGTAAAGGGACCAGTAGGGTCAGTTATGAGGTTGAGGGGTGTTGACAGAACGGATCATCTTACAAATCGTATCAGAAATTATAATGTTGGTCGTGCCTTCCTTTCCTGTCAAATGTAAGTGAAGTGAAAGTGAATATACCCGCTCCGCCGACTTCGGCTCATTGTCATGGTTCTTGGCAGGTCGAACTCCGCTCTCATGTGAAAGCATTGGAAGTGCATCGACAAACACATCCACATAACCTCGAAATCACATACCAGTCAAAATGGCAGCCAACTGTATCTTTTGCAAGATCATCAAGGGTGCGTTCGCCACCCAACAGGCGGGAGAAGACTGCTAAGTGATGGTATAGGTGACATCCCGTCGATGAAGCTCTTTGAGAGCGACAAGACATTGGCCTTTCTCGATATCAACCCATTAGCGTAAGCTCCCTATCATTGAGCTGATTGAAACGATGTGAGGCGGAGTCCACGCTAACAAACCTCTAGCTACGGCCACGCAGTTCGTATACCACCTTGATGGTCCCATCTTCCACCTCACTTACACCTCAATCTAGCTCATAATCCCCAAACACCACGGCGCCAAACTCACCGACATCCCCGACGACTCTCTCACCGAGCTCCTCCCCGTAGCCAAGAAGATCGCATCAGCTCTTGGACCCGAGAACTACAACATCCTACAAAACAATGGTCGACTAGCACATCAGGAAGTCGACCACGTGCATTTCCATATTATACCTAAGCCCGATGAGGCGCAGGGGTTGCAGATCGGGTGGCCGCAGCAGAAGGGTGATATGGAGAGGTTGAAGAAGTTGTTGGAGGAGGTTAAGAGTAAGATGTAAGAAGACCTGGGAGGTGGTCAGAGGATGATGAGACACACGAGGAGCTATGGTCGTACCCGACTCTAGATACGAAATGCAAGTTGTGTATACTTTGCACGAAAGATGTGAAGTTTGGCTACATGTGGTGTTGCAACTCTAATGGCTCAGCTAACCGCATGCTGTGGAGAAAGCAGGCTTTGCAATATATGTCTTCAGACCAGTCAGATGCGCACACTATTTGAGCGTCATGGTCGTCAAGAGATATCCCAAGAAAGCATCTCATATGAAAGATCTTCCAGAGATCTGTTCAGTCAACTCTTTCACGAATTCGCCTCCGAAGCACAACTGCTTACTCTCCAAATCCGTATGCCTCGCCACGACTTCCTTCACCTTAGCCTCCATCTCAGCCTGGACAACTTCTTTGCCCTTGAGACTATACAGGTGTTCCCAGTCGGCACTGACTGCTGGCCCCTCGCCTTTTCCCAAGGCTGTGACTCGAGTCTGAACGAACTTGCCATCAGGTCCAATAACGATACGCCACCAATTCAGGCGAGGCACAAACGCTGGATCCCCTTCATGCGGCACCATCGCAATGAATCTGAGCTTTCGTACTCGCTGCGATACAGCCATCGGGATGTGGTCTGTGGCGCTTGAGGAGTCAATCAACACTGAATATCCGGGTCCTTGCGGAATATACTTGCGTATAAGACCTGAGTGCAAAGCAAATCCGAATGTGCAGAGCTTGTAGAAGATAGGAAGAGTTTCTTTGCGCAACAAGTGGGAGACGGCTGTGAGTGGTGGCTGAGCGAGAGGAATGAGCTCCCTAGCCATTTCGACTGGTGTTCTGTTTTGAAGTCGTCTCTCCGAAACGTTTGTGTCGAGATCTCGAAAGTAGAAGGTGTAGATTGTTTCGCGGAGCTCTGCTGGTAGTTGTAAGAACTTCTCGAAGGTCTGGTTCTTGTCTGCTAGTAGGAGTCCATTGATCAGAACAAGCTTACGTGAAGCGGTTCTTCGAATATCGTATTCGATCGTGAAGGGCACCGAAAGATGACGCTGAGTATAGAAACTTGTTAGTTCCTGGGTGTCGCAACCCTGATACAAGGGGATGTTGCTCTTGTTGCGAGACTTCCAGTAATCTCGGGATCGTGGCTCAGGATATGGTGAACAATACGTTTGGGGTGTTTTGCCATCGTGCCTATGTTGGACGAACACATATTGTGGCGGAGTCGGTGACATTGACCATATATATGGCACAGATATAGGCGGAAGCATAGCCATGCTTGGGTCCCTGAAGGTCGACCAGAACCACCGAGAGTGGATGATTGTAATGTCTTCGAAACGCTGATGAAAGTGTGTAAATCGCGTAAAATAACTTCTTGTGGGCGGTGGACGTCGAAATCCAGGTGGCAAGGTGTCCACTCGGAGAAGAATAGCATCAGTGGGAGAGAACATTCAGATGTTGGTAGAATGCGGAAGTACGCGTACGAACCACCATCAAGCTTCCCTCGTGGCCTCCATCTTGCAACTTCACTTCGATCTCCATTCATGTCGATAACATCCACATGTTCCCTGCAGCTTGCCAATTCCACTCGAAACAGAGTCGCTGTTGGCAATGTGGCATTCGACTTACACCTACGAACTTGCTTTCCTTCGAGAAACGGCGAAATGGAGCAGTTGACAAGAGGAGCGTCGATGAAGGAGGCACCCAGGACTCAGACATCACAACTTCGCCATAACCCTCCGATCAACAGGTACACTCGGCTCAAAGCCAAAGTCATAATTCTTCCACATCTTATCCATTTCGCTCTCCTCCAGCAAGTTTGCTCTCACTTCAACAGGCTGCCCACCAGCTCTCATGAAGTAGTTCGCATGCTTCGTCGGCAAGAAGAGTTTCTGAGTATTATTCTGGTACCAAGGAGCCTGATACCCAACCGCGACCATTATGCGATCTTGATCACTTGTGTTCGGCATCCCAGCATGCCATGTCCTCAGATCTCGAATCACGATGTCTCCTTTCTTACACATCGCTCGGACAGGTGGTCGCACTTTTCGTCTAGCTTCGACGATCTCGTCTTTGACAGAACAAGACGGAGAACCTATCGCCTGATTTCGAAATCTCGTCTCTTCTGTACAAGGGATCTGATCTTCCCACGTCGTATGCGCGTGCGACCCCAGCCAGAACTCCGTAGCCCCATTCTCTTCCGTGAAGTCTGACAAGACAACATTCGCAATGAAGTAGAACGGCGCAGTAGGATGATAAAATGTGATATCCTTATGCACCGGCTGTCTCATTCCGCCTGTACCGGTCAGAGCATTATTCCCAGTTGTGAAGTTCCATATCGGCTTGACACCTAAGTAGGCATTCGCGATCTGTATCACGTAGCGATTGAAGTATACATCGTCAAAATGACAGTCTTCGCGGGCTAGAGGTGGACATTGTAGGATATTGCTTTGTACGCCTTGGTTGTATACTCCGCCTCTTGCCGAACTTTCGAGTATGCCTTTTGTTTCTGAGCTCATTACTTCGCGGAGCTTGTCGATGTGTGAGAGTTCTACGACGTTCTTCAAGACTAGAAGACCGTCTTGGTGTAGGCCTTCGAGGGCACGCTGAAGCTTCTCGGGGCTATATTGGCCATTTGATCTTTCGGCGAAGCTGAGTCCGATTTCTCGAGGCGCGTCTTTCGTATTGGTAGCCATGTCGTGATCGGGTATACGTGGTGAGTGTGCTGTTCTCGACTACTAGGTCCTACGAACGATCGATCAAAATATGTGCGATTGGCCTTCGCTTCTGTTCTATCAGTTGTGCGATATCCTAGCCTACGGACTTCAATGCTATGGCGGTGGTTCAAAATGGTCAAACTCCTAGCTCCAGATGCCGCTCATCGCTCACCATTCTGTATGGACATGGGTTGATAGGCCGACCATGCCTATCGGATGGTGATGTATCCTAGCATATGGGCGCAACATCCATGCAGCTCGCAACTGCAGCGGCGACATAGCTTGTTCTGGACACGATGATGGACTTGCACACGCAGATGTACTAGGTAGATTCATTCACTTCACGCTGGAGTTGAAGGAGGAAGTCCTTGATGCCAGGAGGCACCTGAAAGCTTGGCCGCGCGGTGGATGAGGACCACAAATGCCGGCGAAGTCCTCTCTTCCTTCAACATGAACACGCGTACGAATACCTTATCCATCATGATAAGGTGCCTTATCCGCGATCTTGCAGCAGGGATTCTATGGACCTCCCAATTGCAGCGGCAGTTCCTATCTTGGCCAGAAGCGATGGCGAACAGGTAGGGTTTGCCATCATGTAATCATGTCTCATGCTGCTACTATCATATCACAGTGTTTGTGCTCTTCCTGCTGACTTCCAGATCTCGACCCGCATTCGTCAAGTCAAAGAAGCATGGGACTCACAGCAGCCGGCCTCAAAGCTAGAGTCCAAGAAAAGAAATACAACGCTCGCAAAGGCATCTCAAGCTGGTCCAACTTCTTAGAATGGATTCAAGTACCAGAACATGTCGACCACCATGGCCAGCGGTCCTCTGGGCCGACCTGGAGCAACGAAGATTTGGACCCTACGCCGCCTGAGAAGCGCACATGGCGTTGGTGGAATTTTGTGATCTTCTACTGGGGTCTCTCCTTCGGAAACTGGACTTTGGGCTCTACAATGGTCGGCATAGGTCTCAATTGGTGGCAGAGTATACTCACAATCTTCTTGAGCCAGTTTATCTCCTCGCTGGCCATGTTCTTCAATTCGAGATGTGCTAGTGTCTATCATATTGGATATCCTGTGGTCGGGCGGAGTGTGTTTGGGATGTGGGTAAGTCATGCTATCCTTCGCGTGACTCGAAGCACATCTGCTGATCAGTATGCTACAGGGCTCCTACTACTTCGTCGGCGTCCGCGCAGCCCTCGCAATAATCTGGTACGGCGTCCAACTCTACTCAGGCTCTGCCCTCCTAGCAAACATGCTTCGAGCAGTCTTCGGCCACTCCTACGTGAACATCCCCAACCGCATCCCCGAAAGTATCGGCATTACTTCCGCCGGGATGCTTGCCTTCTTCCTTTTCTGGCTGATCCACCTACCTTTCACCTTCTTCAGACCTTACCAGCTACGTAAATTCTTCTGGTTCAAAGCCATCATCATGTTGCCTGCAGTCTTCGGCCTCTTCATCTTCTGTATGGTAAACACACGCGGCCAAATCAGCCTCGGCCACCTCTCCACAACAAAAGCAACTTCTGGCTGGGGCTGGTTCTTCGTCTCCTCCATAAACTCAGGCATGGGAAACTCAGCAACACTCATCACCAACCAGCCAGACATAGCTCGATGGTCAAAGACCAAAACCGGAGCAATGTATTCTCAACTCCTCACCAACCCCATCGCCGTAACTCTCTCAGCATCATTAGGCATCCTAGCAACATCCGCAATCAACAACTCCTGGGGTCTCCAACTCTGGAATCAATGGGATCTCCTCGATGCAATCCTAACACGCTACTGGTCCGCCAAATCCCGCACAGCAGTCTTCCTGAGCGCAGCAACCTGGTGTCTCAGTATCTTAGGCACAAACATCGCAGCGAATATGATACCTTTCGGCTCCGACAGTACGATGCTCTTCCCTCGCTATCTCACAATCCCTCGAGGTCAATTACTAGTAGAATTGTTAGGTTTCGCAATATGTCCTTGGAAAATCTTAGCATCTGCTGGAACTTTTACGACTTTCTTATCGGGATATGGATTGTTCATGGCTAGTGTTGTGGCGATTATGATTTGCGAATACTTTTTGTTGACGAAGGGGAATGTGTTCTTGTCACATCTCTACTTCGGGACGAGTGATAATAAGCACTATTACTATCATGGAGGATGGAATGTTCAAGCGCTGATTGCGTATATTGTGGGCATTGCATTGCCTTTCCCGGGCTTTGTGGGTACGCTTGGCCCGAATGTGAGTGCTACGGCTACGAAGCTGGGGGATTTGGGATGGATGTTGAGCTTTGTGACGAGTTTTGTGGTCTATTATGTTCTGTGCAAGGTGTGGCCGACCAAGAACCAAAAGCTAGTCAAGCAGATGGGGCTGCAGTGGGAGGAGATGAGTTATCGTGAAGTCGTCACGATAGATGGAGCTGTCATTGGTGAGGATGGCAGTCTGAACTCCGAATTACAAGAGAAGAACGTAGGAAAGGAGACGATAATGCCTACGAAGTCTATAGACTAGCATATGACAGACCCATATCAAGATGTACCAATCAGCTTAAGCACCATTCGTCTTCACACCATTGGTACCATTGGTAGCCTTGGTAGTGACCTTCTCATCAGACCCATCAACCTTACTCTCCTCCCTAGCCTTACTAGCAGCATTATCAGCATGACTACCAGTAGCAATCATCTTCGCCACTTCAGCATCATCATGCGGAGCTCTCATCTTGCCCGCAGTCTTGAACTCCTCTCCCCTCGGTCTCTTCAGCACAATGCCTCCTCGAGATTCACCCGAATGACCTCCTACACCTGCCAGCGTGGTTCTCAGCGCACAGAGAGACTTGTGGCGGTCGGACATGTTATCTTCGACTTCCCAGTTGAGAGACAAGAGGGCGTTCTCTTTTGGTCGAACGCCTTTGTTGCAGAAGAGTGAGAGAATAACAGGACGTTCGCCGGAGGTTTCTTCGTTTTTGCCTGTGCCGTGCCAGATTCGTCCTTCGAAGATGAGTGCTGTGCCTGCTGGGGCTTCGGCTGCGATTGAGCCTTCCTGCATAGAAAGTTAGTATCATCTACACGACAGATGATGGATGGTACGACTTACTGAGGAGAAGATGTTTCTCGGCCTCACGTTCTTGGTGTGACTTCCAGGGAAGATTCTCGTCCCGCCATTCTTCTCAGTGACATCGCACAACAGCCATGAAATGTTGATGGCAACAGGTTTACTTCTTCCAGCGCCCATGATTCCCGAATCCCAATGCAAGACTTGTGGCATGCCTCCAGGTCGAGCAATGTTGGCATTGTATGACCAGAGAAGCGGATCGTCTCCGATATACCACGGTACGATCTCGTCGATCAAAGGATGGTTCATGAGATCCGCGAAATCATCGCCTTTGTTGTACAAGTTCCAGACACGCTGGTTCGGCTTGTTGGCGCCTCCATCGAAAGTTGCTAGTCCTGCGTTACGTTCGCCTGCGGCTTGTTCTTGGACGGCCTTCTTGAGGATGGCGACATGTTCAGGCGAAAGCGCATTCTTGAGCATTCTATCGTACGATCAGCTATATCGCACCAGGCTTGCAAGGAGTCTTCTACGCACCCATATCCCCATCTTCTGATGTCAGTCTTGACCTGATCAATGTCCTCGGTCGGCTTCGGTAGCTCGTCCAGAGGCAGCTCTGATTTCGGAGTCGGCGCATCGGTCGGGTTTGGCGTTAACAAGTCTGCGAAGCGCATGACATCGAGCATGCTTCCCTTGCGTTTCGCATACATCATGATTTGGGTCTGTACATCGTCGCCGAATCCAGTATAGATCTCTTGAACTTGCTCCGGCCGAAGTTCTAGCTCGAAAGACAGTGCTGACTCGTCAATTGTCGCAGAGTCGAGCATGAAGTTGGCTGGTTTAGAGCGTGCATCGATATAGATTGGATCGTCCGTGAGATCGCCATCGACGAGAGTGATCTTGAAAGTCGATTTGAATTCTTCGAAAAGCGGCAGCTTGTTCCCTATCATCCCGCGTGCAAGCTTGCACTGGTCTGCAAACTTCTTGGTAGGATCCTTCTTGTAGGATACATTGCTGAAGTCCAGCCCTGGCGTGATCGAGGGCGCGGCCTTTGTCATTGACATGATGCCGGTGTTTGTGTGAAGTTCGATGTCGGAGTTCTCAAGCTAAGAAGCTGTCGTCACGAAGTCAGACGAGAGGTGATGAGATGGCATATAAGTACCGCTGCACAGCAAGCAGGCAGCTTCGCGTTCCTCGCGACATCTAGTGAGATGGCCTATCAGATCGCTGCTGATCCATGCTGTTCGCGACGCTGTGCTGAGCATACCTGGTCATGTAGGCGCCAAGGACTGTAGTAGGTAGAGTACTGGTAGGGTGATGTAGTAGCGAGGTGGCATTGATAACAATGATCGGGATTGGAGGTCTCCGTCATGTCCGTTCGTCGCTTTGTGCACTAGATAGCGAAAGCGAAAAGTCCGAAGAGAAGTGAAGTGTCGAAATATGGGCTGTAGTGCCTACATGTGGGATAGGTAGGCATGGGCAACACGTGCTCGCATTGAATCCGAAGCGTCTCAGATGTGCAGGCATACACATCCTCTTCATCTGGGCGTGCTCGGCGTTATACTCCATCATAAATGCTGATATCGCACTCTGCGACAACATTGTCCGTCGTCCGCATGCGGACACTTGTTCGTGTCCTTGCGTGCTGCGGCCGCCATGCACACCTCCCGATCCTGATCTTGAGCAGTTCTGACCGTCATCTCTGTGACTGATGAGCAAGGCCTCTATACCAGCAACCGACAGCACGCACCAGCGTGGCGTGACTAGCAGCATCAGAGCGCAGCAGCTCCTGCTAGAACCTCCACTGGCAGAAGCAGGAAGATAACTTCGAGTCCGAGTTGAAGAGGCTAAAGATCATGACAAACCCGAGTCGAACTTCTGTCAACCAATTTGCGACTTCAGAGAACGACGCCCACAACTTGCGTCCCAGTCAACGACGGTACCTTCATCTCATGGCATGGAGGAAGACAAGGCACAACCGAGCATATCGCGCTCGACAAGATGCTTTCCATGTGGCTGAAGTGACAATCTCATGGCATGCAGTCGGCAATGGTGCACGTCTTGCTAGTAGACTCGGTCGTGGAAACCAGGTACCATGATATGGAGCATTCCTCGCAACCAAAAAGTTCTCTTCGTATCTCAAAGCTGCAGTCAAACAAGCCTTCGAGTTTGAGCTTGTTGATGATCGTAGTAGCTCACCACTCAGGTCAAGACAAAGAACTCGATCATTCGCCAAGGACAACCTGAAAGAAGCAGCCTCGTACCGCAATCATACTGGCTTTGAAGTATGTCGTCGGCCAAGGCAGGATACGGGTTGCGGTGGTGAACGTCCTCGAGGAAGAGATGTCGATCGTTCGAGAGGAGGTTCTCGTTCGTTCGAGTGGCGGCAGTACCGTGAGGCTCGCCAAAGAGGCGAATAAGCGTGAAATAGGTCAGATACGAATTGCTATCTACTCGATGATATCATATCTTGCCCGTCAATGCCTTGCGCCTGTTGTCCATGATCCATGCCCACCATATCATATGAGAGAATAGCAGGTTAGTATAGTAGTGGTAGTCATGCCGGCGCCAGGCAGATTCATGAAGCCGTAAAAGTGTAGTCATGCCAATGAGAGACACAGAAGGGAAAGCTTTTGTTAAGAGATCCGTTTGCATTCCGGTATCAACAGTATGCATAAAAGTAGTAGTTCGCTAAACTCGCGTACGAGTGCTTTCGGGCAAAGTAAATCTCCATTTGTCCCCAATTCAGTCCTTCCTGTCTCCGAGTTGTTACATGTCCATTCGCGGGCTGGTCTATCTTCGAGAGTCGTATGAGATCGAGAGAGAGAGAGTCGTCAAAAAGGTACGTCAACAGGCCGTCCTCCCACTCGTTTCGACAGCTTGCGCTGTGCTCGGGGGAGTGGTTTGATGGGAGGTAAAGGAGTTCTTGATAAATGAGGCTGGGTACCATCGGTCGCCGACTATGATGAATCCGGATTGGCCACCCTCAATATCCTCCTCGAGTAGTCCTGGTTATCTGCCAGACTGCCGACGCTGTTTCTACGCGCGCCGGATTCTGGGTCCAGTCTCGTGTCGCTCATATGGCTGTAGCCAGTGCTGGGTGGTTTCCGTTCATGAGCACCGCGCATAAAGTCGCTCACTTGCGTGCGCTTCTTGAACTCTTCGTCTGCCTCCTTTCTCTTCTTGTGTCGTATCCAGAAGAATAGTCCACCGACTATACCTGCGATCGCAAGGACACCGACCACAGCGCCGGCAGCAATGCCAGCAGTGTTTGAGCCTCCTCCTCCACCTCCTGATGCGCTGCTTGTTGAAGACGGGTCGGGCTTCGATGATGGGGTGATTGTGACGACTAGTGTCTGTCCCGGTGAGATGTTCGTAACGACTGATGGTGTGGCAGTTGTCTTGGTCGAGGAACCAGATGAGCTTGATGATCCTCCGCCAGCTACAGGTACTCCAGAATCGCCATTGGTCAGGAACACACTGTAAAACCCGTCGCCTCCGCCTGCATCATGTTAGCATTCACTCGAGCCATCATAGTACTGATCAACACGTACAGTTCGTCGAACCAAATCCGTAACATGGTGTGTTACATTTCGTATCGTCCACCTTGTCGCTATCTGCGGGTATCTCGTCACCGCAATAGCATTCATTTCCATTCGTAAGCGCCATTGAAGGCGAGCTCTGCTTTTCACATTCTGTGCTGCAGTATCCCGAAGATTGATACATGTATGAGCCAGCACTTATCATGGACGCGGCATTGCTGTAACATCCTTGATAGACAGCATTGGCTCGCTTGTGTAGTTGTTGCGGTATGTGATCTCGTCGAGGTTGTTGTATTTGTGCCATGGTGGCGACTGTGAGGAGTGAAAGGAGAGTAAATGTTCGCGCGACGTTCGCCGACGCGGTTCGTGATGTGCAACGCATCGTGGAGGCGCCGATGCAAGGAGGTCCAGGAGAAGTTGGTACGAGTCGAGAACACCCTTTGTATGACAGTCAGTACCCTGTACAGTATGTGAGGTTTGCCAGTAGATCGGCGGGCTGTAGTGAATGTGAATGTGAGGGATTGGGTGTTGGTGGTGGTGTGAAAGCAAAAGAATGCTCATGTGATGAAAGGTGTGGGTATTTCGGGCGGCGGCGGCGTATATCGCACCTTTGTTTGCGGCTGCCAGCAGCGCAAGCGTGATTCGCAGCAGGCGAAAGGACAGAGAAGAGGAAGAAGATATCCTCGCCGCCGTCAAGTCGTGAAGATGGTATAGGAGCAGTCCTCCTTCACGCCAGTATCATGCCACGCGGGCGGTAGATGGAAAGTCGAAGGTGTTGTCGTCGCTCGGCTGCGCGTTTCGTGCAAGTTACGGTGTCGCTTGCTCGTGTAAGTGAGGCCAACGGATTAATGCTCGTATCCGGGTCTCTGGAATGCCGCAATTCTTTGCGTTTCAAGCCAGAATTATGCTGGATCAGCCCTCAAGTTCGTCGGTCGCGTTTTGTCGTTACACTGCGGAAGGAAGTGCAGTAGTCGAGGGTGTTGAGGAGACGTCGTCGGGAGTCAATGTCGATGAGATGAACGCCCCCAACGCAATAGAAAGGACCGGACGGCGCTGTGGAGAGAGCACTCGAGTATACGTGTCGTGATATGAACGAGAGTAGAAGTCCGAAGGGCAGAAAACGAGTGTCGACGCACGAGACGGTGGATGAGATTAGCCTGTGTGTACGGTCGAGAGAAGGCGGTGGTGGTGGGAGTCGATGGCGGTGGTGGTCTGTGGTCTGGTGTCGAACAGGCGCAAGGCAAAGGAGGATTCGATGGCTGCACCAACAAAACCTCTGGCACACAAGCACACTTTTGCAAGACTAATGCAGGCCCCTTTCCACTCTCATTGGTGCATTTGCGCTGTTCCTTGCTCAACGGCGTGGACCAGATCACAGCCGATGAAACAAACTTCGACAGCAACTTTCCCTCTTGCGCGCAGCAGAAACACTTTACGATGCCACGCTGTTCTGCTACTACACATATCCTCTGGCGGCATGCTGTTCTGTCACTGCTTCACTTGATACAGCATGTTGTGAACAGCGAGCGTTGATCGATTTCAACGGATGCACCGGCCTCTTTCACCCAAAATGCATCGGCCAAGGCCAATCATACGCGTAATCCCCCATCAACAATCCTGGGCGACGATGAACGGAGAACTGCCTCTAGACTCCAGTACTGCTAAGAATATCTCCATCGCGACAACAACATCAACACGAGTCTTACCACCACGATCAACCATCTTACGTGCATACGCAGTGCTCTTCTGCATGTTTTGCTGCTGGTGAGAGACACCTTTTGATGAGAACGTGACCTATGGACGGCGGTTTCAGATTTCAGAAGTAATCAGGTCCCCCGTTCGGCCAAGAGGATTTCCGCTGTCCGGCGCATGTCTTGAAACATGAGTCGCGAAAGCCGAGAATGAAGAAGAAGAAAAGAAGAGGAGGCGATGCAGGAGACTGTCTTCAGGTGTTCTTCTTACGAGAGAAATGCACTCACAAACAGCTCTTCTCCATGTTGCAGAAGGCTCACTCTTACAAGAGAAGTACCTGTGTACCTGTGAGATTCTCAACAACATCGCACCACAACATCAGCCACCACGACAATTGTCTCTTCATTGCGCGCACAAACGCGTAAACTACACGCGATGATTTCTTTCCGGTCTGAATCCTGAGGGAAGCGCCTCCATGCTGTCGCTCAGTTATAAGCGACACCCCAAATCTTGGCGCAACCAAAATGTGCACAAGCGAGAGCCGGTACCTCAATCCTACGCTGAACAGGGAGTAGATGATCCACTTCTGTTGACAAGGTGAAGAGTCTAGACTTGTTGCATCGATTACCATAGACCGAAGAAACCCATAAGGTGAGAGTGAGGTGATGCTAACTAGGCTCATCATACGTGTCGGTATGGACCGAGCATCCTAGGGTGGCCAATGCTAGGGGCGCTTCATCATCAGCTGAGACATATACGAATACGGCATTTACACGTGCTGGCAAGGATGGAGTCTACACCAGGTCACATCGAAGCATACGAAGGAAGCCCACTCATTGGAACTGTTACAAGAAAGCAACGATTCAGTAGCTTATATGGCCGGACCAGTCAAGTTTTAGGCAACAAGCAGAACTTCACCAGCAGAGAACAGCAGAGAAGCGGAATAACGACTACAACTCTGCGACTTCTGGTGGCAAGAAGGATGTGATTGAGCCGACAATACAAGCACTTATACAGGCGATGCGTGCTTGTTGAAAGGATATTTTCCCAACAACAAGAGCTCCCATGGACACTCAGCGGACTCTCACATTCGACCCAGCAATCGTGCAGCTGCGAACTTGCTCCATTTTGTTCTCCGCAAGATGTTGCCCGTTGCCGTTGCCATCACGCATCAAGTACCAAACTGGATCTTCGTACTGGGTCCAGATTTGGAGGAGCAGAGTGGTGAGGTTGCTGGTGCTACTGCTGCCTTTATCAACATCACAAGGCCTGCACCTTCGAGGCACTTGCAGAGCTCTGCTCAAGTCAATGACTTTGAAGACAGCACTCACCTCGCCGCGATAGCTCAGCAATACAGAGCGAATTCGCGCATTGAACAGATCCCTCTCCCACCACCGCTCATTCAACACCATTATCCCTTACCGCGACGCATCCTCACCCCCAACAGTCCAGTCACACAAGTTCGCCAGAGAGACAGCAGAGCGCTAGACTCGTGCTCGACAACCTCGCAGCCACTCGTGGTGTGCCGTGTTATGCCAGAAGGCTCCTAAGAAGGTAAAAGTGTTGGTGAAGTCGGCTGGGATGTCAGAGAATGCTCGCCAGCTGCTTCCCATCTTCTGATCAACTTCTCAACGACCTTGGAGTCACTTGTGGGAATGGGTTTGTCCGCAAGAATGCGGTCAGTCTAGATATCCGGGACCCACTGCTCTCCTTCAGCAAAGGCTGCATTGCTAGCGTCCTGCAATTCTTAAAACGCAGATCCAGCAAAACGTAAGGCAAGCCTTCAAACAAAGCGCCTAGTACCTCATCCGTCTTGTGTCGTCCACATGGAGATGGACACATGCCTAGGACAATAATTGATTCTCCTGCGGCGATTCTCAGGCGACAATTGGCTGTCCTTAGGTATGAGACCACGAAGCTATTGGACATCCTTTGGCAACCAAGCTAGAACCGCTTTCAGACCCCTTTGTATATACAGCGTATATGCAGGAACCAATCTGTCGACTGGTCGAAGTATGACGAGAAAGGAGACTTGAGAGCCAGAATCCCTCGCATAGGTCTCCAGCACCGAGGGTCTCTTCGCATTATCGCCTTCGACGACAGATGGGCAGAAAGGTATGTCGAAGTCGTCTAGCGTCACTCTCCTTCATCTACCCATCCCTGTCATCGCAACGCATGCACAAACTCAGCAGCATCGTCATCGACGCGTCTGGGAGCAGTCAACATAGTGCCATCAACAACTCCGTTATCCTCAATCTTCTCCGATCGCACCCGGCCTTTACCTCCGGCCGCTCAGCTTCACAAGACTTGCAGAGAGACAGCAGTAATGTCGAACAAGATTGCAATGTATAACGCATGGTAAACATCTTCGACGTTCGCTGCTGGGACAGTACAAGTCGCTTGGGAGCAAGCCTTGGCATCATGACTTAGGGACTTTGGTTCCCCCGAAACTTAACTACTTCTCTACCATATACCACAGCCAACCACAATAATCACAGGTTTAAGTAAGGACAAGGACACCTGACCTCTCGCTCGCGCACGGTCCCGCTCGTCACATTAAAACCATTCCCTTTCCTCGCTTTCTTTTTCTTCCTTTCTTCTTCATCCACGCCCTTCGACTCTGCTTGCCGCGAGTACGCAACACACATAACAGCTCTTTGAGAGGCCTCTCCGTCAAAATGGAGGCGATGCGTTGTGGTGGGCTCTGGACCTCACTGTTCTAGCGGAGCAGTGCGAGACGCGAGGCTCGCAGGGAGGCAACTCACCGTGCGCAGCAAGAAAAGGACATTGCAGAACACAATCAGCTCCTACGGGACTGTATGGTGATTCAGATGTCGCCCTTGGTGGAGAAGGGCCAGAGAGCGCAGCAACGGCGCGCGGCTCTGAGGAGGACTACCCTACGATCTTAAAAACCCGACTTACCCTACGATACCTACGATCATCACATAACAACTCTTCGGAGTGGCCACTTCATGACCTGCGGGGGCGATGTCGACCTATTCTCTCTTGGTGTTGCATGGCCTGAAAAAGGGTCGGGTGGGAGCTTGACGATGAGTTCTGCACCTTCACGTTGGTGTCAAGCGTCAGTACGGAGTGTTGATGTTGACCCTATGGTCCTCGTCGCATTCCCAAAGCTAAGACAGACTCACTGCTGCACTTTAGTAAACGTCAGATAGCTGTATCAACTGATCGTGTGCCCTTCCTTCTCCCACTTTCAACGTGCTTGTCGTAGTCGTTGCAACTCATTGTCGCACACTCTTCATCGTGTCGTCTTCTGTCTGGAGAACCACACAGTTAAAGCTCGCAGTCTTCGAGATCGCGTCGTCACCATATGCCCTGTGTAGCAGCTGTGACACTTATTAATCACCACCAGGAAACGAACGCACGCGCAAAGCATCCCAGTGGGCTCAGGACGACCAAGAAGTAAAAGAGTTGGAGGACAACAATTCCTTGGCTTCTTGACAAGTTGCTGGGCGTTGTGGTCTTCACGATTTATAGCTTAGATATCCTAGCTACTTGTACTCTAGACATCAAATAAGTGTATCAAGTGATCACGTTCTCTTCCTTTTCCGACTGTCATCGTGCGTGGTCCTTGCAGTGTCCTCGACACCCTCTTCATCCTCTTCGTCACATCGTCTTCTGTCTGCACAACCACATCAACAAAGCTCGCGGTCTTCGAGGGCGGTGAAGATCGCATCGCCAATAGGCACAGCTCTATGTACTCTGTAGCAGCTATAAGACTTGGTGACTGAGTACTTAGTGCCACCACGACACAATGACATGCGCAAAGCATCTTCTCATTCAGCAGGCGGCTTAGTATAATCAAGAAGCGAAAGAGTTGGGACCCGCACAGCAGCCGATGCACCTTGAGAGTAGCATCTCAGCCAGATGATCTGTTCGCTAATAACGAGCAGTATGCAGTGACAGGGCGCCTGATTAATCTTGCTTGTCCGCGGGACGCTGCCTAGTACTGACCATCATGGGTCTGAATCAACAAATCGACCAGCTCGTGTTCAATTGCTGGGTCAGTGATGTCGACAAAGCTTTCGCCTTCTGGAAGTCGATATCCCCTCCATTGGTGCCACGACTTGTCCTTGAACAGATACAATGTTACAGGCTTGGAGTCTTCCAAGCAACCCAGTTGTACGGCGATAAACTCATTCCGTTCGTTCTGTCGATTCCAGACATCTTCACGTAGCTTGAGTCTTCTGACACGCGTGCGAAATTGCAAGCCCTTATTACTCATTGTGTAGGAAGCGCCATGAGATGCGCCAAAGTCGAACTTCCAAATAATATTGCTGCATCCTCTGAACAACCACGGATTGATCGCAAGTAAGTGAGGTTCGTTAGATTCGTTGTGGTGAATCCACCACGAGAAGATAGAGTCGTCGTGGGATGTCCTGATAAGCTCCTCCTGCAGACGTTTGAACGCTCTTCTTCCTTCGCCATAGAGAAGCGGCATGTTGACGCGGAGGAGGCCCATAAGGCAATAAGCCTGGTCCTCAATTCTAGTTGTCTCGCGATGTGCAGCCCAGCTCAATTTACATGCTGTCGATGCATACCGGAATAGCCCTCGTGTAGTAAGGTAGTCGACGGCAATGCCAGTAATCTTACTGATCTCAACGCTAAGATTCCGTAAACCATATACCACAGGATGCTCTTTTGGATAGGCACTGTACACTTTGTGTCCGAGTCTTGACCACTGGTTGTTCACAAAAATAACAGCTGTAGGCGCTAGTAGTTCCTGCAAAGTCCAGCCACATTTAAACCACTCCGAGGACTCCAGCTGCCGGAGCAGTTAATCACTGATCTCATCTCTATCGGTGTGCCCTTCTTGTTCGATATTGTGATGTTCAGGCTCATACGTAACATCAGCAAGGTGAACATAACAGATCGACGCAGCCTCGTACCAATTCCACATGGAATTAATAGCCTCAGACAGCTCAGCACTAGACTTCTTGTCGATACAGCACGTATCAATCCAAACATAACTGGGTCCATGCTCTGCGTGCACGAACTTGCAGAAGTCGCTAACTTTCTTGTATCCAACACTGTCCTGGTTTCGACCTTTCGCGTAGTCCTTGTAGGTTATCTCGTCTGGCCCCCATCGGTGTGAGAGAATAAAGTATACAACTAGTTGTTCATCCAGGAAATCCTCGAACTTGCGAGTCTCCGTATTGATCAGACGCATGTCCTCTCGCCCCAAGGTGATACCATTCGGCTGGTCTGCACCCACTACCAGAATACCAGGCCTGCGAGATGATGTGTTGTAAGGTGTGGTAATACAAGAGGACAAAGACCACAACAGCTTCGAGAATGATGAAGCTCTCCAGCCTGATCGCAGGGTCTCAATGCACAGCCCCTCCGCGGTCCGCCAATGGCACAGTATAATTTACGCCACCACTGGCGGCCTTCAGCGTCTGAACATGTGCTAAGAAGAGGGCGGCTAAGGGATCGAAGGATGGAAGATGCCCTCATATAGCAATGGTATGAGCGACAGAAGCAGGAAGTCGGATCCAGTGTCGCTCCATGCCGTTCAAGAGCCTTCATCTTCGTCCTCTGCGCAACTGATCAGCACCGTCCATTTTCGGCTCCATGAACATACATCACTTCCTGTGGCATATCCTGCAGTCCATGATCGAGTAGCTCTCATGAACAAGCATTCTTCCTCCAGCTTTAGCATGGACCCATAGCTTGACGAGCAAGAGCCTGCGTACAAGCGAGAGCCGGTTGCCGAATGAGGTATGTATAACCAAGGAGTCTCCATCCGTCAACAGTCGTCCATGGTCTAGCCGTGCAGGTCGTAGGTCATCATTTTATGCTGGTGCTGCTCTAACATGCATTAAGGCTGAGCGTTCAGAAGGTCTGTAGGATCGGCCAACAGCACCCACGCTGCTTGAGGCGATTGTTTTTGCCTTCGGGGTGGCAAATGTGCTACTTCTTTTGTAGACACTACCATTTCCTTAAAAGAGGCACGTCCGACTATCGATTTCTCTTGTTCAAAAGTGTCCCAAGCACATAATGTTGAATCCTTCAACCAGTTCCTCGAGCTCCAACAATCCGAATGATTTTCCCTCCCTGGTCTTTACAAATTCCTTGGTCCCATTTTGCACATCTTGTACACGGCCCATCTTGGCCCGACCCTCATCGTAGTCGTCCAATACGCTGAACACAACAGTCCCAGCATTTAGATCGCAAAGTGCCGAGAGTTGTATCGCATACACGGGCGACCGAACTGCAGTGGCTTAATCTTGATCACTCCTCTTAACTCCAGTCTCCTGAGAAACTGCACATTCGTGCCCAAGATTCCTCCGTGTAGCCAACGCTGGAAGTCCCCGAGCCCCGTACCTTTCTTATACTTCCTCGTCAGATCAACCGAGAAGATGCTGGCAGAGTAGTATCTTGGTATTGTGTCGAGGCGGAGTCGTTGGTTGACGTGGCATATAGGTGGTGGAACCGCAAGAGCACACACTGGCAGTACTCCGCCCAGTGCGAAGGTATCATCTCGCGCGTATGGTAAGTAGTCCAGAATCTGGTCGCGCAAGTCCTGTGGTAGGCCTGGTAAGCTTGCTCTTGAATAGGTAGCCATGATGTTGTTGCTCGAGGTGATGTTGGTGGCAGCTATCCTGAGCTTGGAAGTGACGAAGAGGCGTTATGTAACGTGTCCCACAGTGAAGTCGATAACTCAGGCAGTCGGTAGCGTAGCTTGAACGGGCTCCTATTCGTCGGAGTCGACCCGTTCAAAGTTGGCCCGTATGGCGCTACCGACTACCTGACTTACCGACTTCACCGTGGAACACATTAAGCATAACTTAGAGCCTGGCCTGGTACCCTGGGTATGCTCTGGTCAAAAGTCTCCTACACACATGCCCTGAAAGCCTTCGACTAGTTCTTCGATCTCCAACATCCCGAATGGCTTCCCTTCTCTGCCCTTGACCAGAGCGTGAAATGCATCTTGCAGCTCTTGCACAGGAGTAAGAAGCATGAAATTCGGATCTTCATCGGGATGCTTCGATTTCATGACACCTGCGCGAAGGTCCAAGAGAATCGCAAACCATCTCTTCTGGACCATGTGTCCGAAAGGAATTCTGACGCAGCCTTGGAGCTCGAGGTGGCGGATGTGCTGCACATTTGACTTGACTATATCGTGAAGCCATTGCTTGATAGTATAGCTTGGATGTCCGCTGCCATCATCGAATATATGGAAAGTGTTGAGTGTATAGAACTTCGCAAGAGTCTCATCGCGCAACTGCTGATTCACACCGCATATCGCTGGAGGATAGGCTGGAGGGTTTGAACATGCCCAGAACTGGTTGCTCAGACTGTTCGGCTTCACGATAATGTAGTCCAGGATCTGGTCGCGTAGTTCTTGAGGGAGACCGAGGAGACTGGCTCTTGGATGGGCACTCATCGTGGTCCGATTTTGGTGTGCTTGGTGGTTCATGTTGCCGACATGGGAGCTTTCGAGCTTGGAAGTGGGATGTCCAAAGGAGCGTTAGGTAAGCATGCATGCTCTCCCAACGACTTCTTCAAGTTTGATCACACTGAAGCCCTTCCCTTCTCTCATCTCTACAAGCTGCCTGAAAGCAAGCTGCAAGTCTCGTGCCGACGCAATTGTTGCCACATCACTCTTCTCGATATCAGTCTCACCATTGATCTTCATAATGCCATCACGAAGATCGAACCAAACCTGCACGGACCGTTTCTGACTCATATGGCCAGGAGGAATCGACAGCCGCCCCAAAAGGTCAAGATACCTCAAATACCGTATATTCTTGCCCATGCTTCGAAACCAACACCGAAAGCTCGCTTCGCCTCCAGGGGCCTTTTGATATACATTAACCCAGAAGGTGTTCTGAGAGTAGAATTTCGGAAGGCTCTTCTGTCGTAGTTGTTGGTTCACTTGACATATGGCCGGAGGATGGGACGAGCTGTCTTCTTCCTCATGATACGTTCGTGCGGCTTCCAAGTGATCTGCATCTGCCCACGGTTTGTATAGTGTCCACAAGTTTGTATGTTTGAGAGTTATGTAGTCCAGGATTTGGTCGCGGAGTTCTCGCGGGAGGACCAGTAAGCTTGCTCTTGGGTATGTTGCCATTTGTGATCCGGGTCGAGTTGATGTTTCTGACTGCATGTGTGAGCTCTCGAGCTTGGAAGTGGCATGACCATGAAGCGTTATGTAAGCATGCATGCATACTCTCATATCCAAAGACAGAGCTCATGAAACTCCTCACCAAGTTCTTCAAATTCCCGCATTCCATACGGTCGGCCCTTTCGACTCTCCACAAGCTCCTCGAACAAAGCTGCCAAATCCTTCATACAACGGAGCTCCGCGTTTTGGTCACCATTAACAAGCTTCATCCTCCCTTCCCTCAAATCAAAAAGAGCCACAATCCATCTCTTCTGAGTCCAACGACGTCCAAGCTTTACCCACCCGCATATCTCAAACCGCTGAATATGTTGTACACTGAGATACACGTCGTGGAGCCAGTTCATGAACTCATCATATACGCTGGGATCTGCGCGGATCCGGAAAGTATTTTGAGAGTAAAATGTTATCAGAGTCTCATTTCGGAGTTGTTGATTCACGCGACAGATTGATGGAGTCCTTGCTGTTTGTGTCTGTGTTTTGTGAGGGTCGTGCCATTGAAGATCACGAGCGCTTAAGCTGAAAGGCTGCAGGATTATCAGATGGTCCAGGATCTGGTCGCGTAACTCTTGTGGAAGCCCCAGCAGACTTGCTTGCGGATGGAGTGTCATTGTTGTGTGATGTCTCGTTGATGTTGATCGAGTTTGAATATGGGAAGGAAGGAGATGCTGACATAAGGCAGAGCGGGTCCAACCGAAGCACTGCAGAATTTCGCCCTCTTTCTATTCGCGACGACAACAGGAACTCTTCCACTACAACCACCGCAGTTATGGGCGTCGCATTTGACTACTACCCGGATCGGCCGGAGAACATTGACACCATCCTGAATGGCCTCGACCGCTACAACCCGGAGACGACGGGCGTGTTCCAGGACTATGTGGCTTCACAATGCGAGAACCAGCTCTACGACAGCTACGCGAACCTGGCTCTGCTGAAATTGTGAGTCCATACCATCCTTTATGTTATGATAGGGGAGGGGAGAATGTCATTATGATGAATAAACCGTAAAACGTTTCCTATTACTTGAGCCTGGAAGGGCGCTGAAAAGTAAATGTATTAGCTCTAACTGATCGGACTTCTCCTCTCCCTCTACACATGCACACAGCAATGTACAGAAGAGAAAGAGATAACCTGCTAACATGACTTGTCTGTCACCAGATACCAGTTCAACCCACACCTCGCCCGCGACGAGACCATCACCAACATCCTCGTCAAGGCACTCACAGTCTTCCCTTCACCAGACTACAGCCTGTGCCTCTCACTCCTCCCACCACACGTCTTACAAAAGACCGAAAAGTCAGGACCTCCAACATCAGGCTCGCTCACCGAGATTGTACAACATCTCGGTCTCCTTCACACACAACTCAACAACGCACAATATTCGCAATTCTGGGAGACATTATCAGACGATGACACATACGCCGACTTGACTGCTGATGTCGCTGGCTTCGAAGACACCATGCGTGTTAGGATCGCCGTGGTTGTCTCACAGTGCATGCAAGAAGTCGGACGCGAAGTTCTGGAGTCGTGGTTGAACCTTGATGGAGGCAAATTTGAAGGCTTCATCAAGGATGTCTGTGGATGGAATATTGAAGGTGATGTAGTCAAGGTGCCATTGAACAAGGAGAATGAGGCGAGGAGTGTGGTGCAGCGCGAGACTGTCAAGTTTGATCAGTTCTCGAGGATGATTAAGAGGGCGTATGAGCAGCCTGCATAGATCTGGCCCGCAAGAGCAGATGACGAGAGGAGATGGAGCATGTTGCATTCCCAAGACATGGGCAGCGAGGCGTTCAGGAATGGGAAAATGAGTGGATCAATACCAGATCTGGCATGATCTGATGCTACGAAGATGATGGTCGCTGACACAGTTCTAGATTATGAGCTAAAGCGACAAATGAACGAGACTAGCCTATTGTTGGCTATGTGAAAGACCACATGTACACTTCACACTGCGATACCACCATCTCTACCTGACTCACTTTCGAGCACAAAGCCGACGAAATCTTGGCACGTCCAGTTCACGTCGGACCGTGTAGCCGGCGACCTGCATCTATCGGACTACTACACCGCACACATATCTATGCACATCGCATGGCTGCCATTACACACCGGCAAGTATAGCGACAGTCGCTCTACAGCAGCGATGTGGCGCACAAGCACGTGGAAGATCTCGAAACTAGACCGAAAGTCGTAAGCCATCCTTTGAGCTCTACAATGCTACTGGTTAACCTGAAGCTTCTAGCCGCTGCGGAGAACCAAGGTTATCCATATGGATATGTACTTATCAACTTATCAACTGCCCTGCAAACCCGAGTGCCTGTAGGTAGTGTTTGTACGACCTCGCTAATCTCGTTGACCTACTTCGATTGATTGACTGGCTTCACCTTGTTCACCAATATGGGCAGCATCGAAGAACCAACAGTACCAGACTACGATGTCTTGATCATCGGAGCAGGTCTGAGTGGTATCTTCTCGTTACATCGCATGCGAGGCCTTGGCTTGAAAGCTAAGGTATTGGAGAATGGGTCTAGTGAGGGTGGGACTTGGTACTGGTATGTCTTCATCCCATTCCTTGACCACATGCAAAGTCAATCATCACTAAAACATCACAAGGAACCGCTACCCTGGCTGTATGTGGATAGATCATGAATCGATGGTCGCTCTCCTGATGTTGACACTCTACTAGGCAGATTCGATTCAGAAAGTTACACATACCACTTCACATTCGACCAAGAAGTCCTAGATGAATGGAACTGGACAGAACACTTCGCTCCTCAACCCGAAACCCTTCGCTATGCTGAATTCCTCACCAAGAAGTTCGATCTGAAAAGAGACATGCAATTCGACACAAAAGTCACTTCCGCACATTGGCAGAATGATTCGAGGACCTGGCTCCTGACCGATGCAAACAAGCAGACCTACTCCTCACGTTTTCTGATAACAGCAATGGGCATCCTCAATGATCCAACTCTTCCGAACATACCTGGTGTTGAGACTTTCGAAGGTGAAGCCTTCCACACGTCTCGCTGGCCCGCAGAATGGAACGTAGACAACAAACGCGTCGGTATAATCGGAACAGGAGCCACAGCAATACAAATCATCCCCGAACTCGTCAAACTTCCTCTCAAACATCTGACAGTCTTTCAACGAACCGCCAATTGGTCTGCGCCTTTACGAAATGATAAGATCTCCCCAGAAGAAATGATTGAACTTCGAAAGCAGTATCCAGCAATCCACAAAGCCTGCTCAGACTCCGGTGCTGGGTTTAGATTCATGCTCGACCAACGGAAAACACTTTCTGTTCCGGAAGATGAAAGGAAGGCATTCTGGGAGGAATTGTACACTCAACGCGGTTTCGCGAAATGGCTTGGATCCTTCGCAGATCATCTCACAGATCGTGAAGCGAATAAGCTGTATAGTGATTTCCATGCTGAGAAAATCCGCCAAAGAGTACAAGATCCTGTTGTGGCGGAGAAGCTGATTCCGAAGAATCATGGATTCGGTACGAGAAGAGTGCCTCTCGAGACGAATTACTTCGACGTGTATAACCTGCCTAATGTCAGGCTTGTGGACGCTACAGCTGATAGTCCGATCAAGGAGATAGTGGAGAAAGGTGTTGTACTGGAGAGTGGGGACCTCATCGAACTGGACTTGCTCATCTACGCAACTGGCTTCGACGCCATTACAGGCGCTCTCACTCGTGGAATTGACATTCGTGGAATCGACAACTTATCAGCATCAAAGAAATGGGAAAATGGAATCGAAACGTTCTTGGGTCTGTTCGTGAAGGGCTTTCCGAATATGGCTATGATCATGGTAAGCGAATCTATGTTAAGGCACATGTACTGTGTGTGAGGCACTCGCTGACGCTCTCGTAGGGCCCTCATCAAGCATTCGGAAACATCCCTCGCAGTATCGAATTCGCCGTCGAAAGTGTTACTCGCTTCATGAAACACTGCAAGGAGCATAACATAACTTATGCGGAAGCGAAGGACGAATCAGTAGATCGCTGGACAGCTCATGTTTATGAGAAATCCAAAGGCTTGCTTGCGAACGAAGTCGACGGCTGGTTAACAGGCGTGAACAAGAATATCAAAGAGAAACAAACGAGAAGTATTGTGAGATATAGTGGAACAGGACCAATGTATCGTGCTGCTGTTAACGATGTAGCGGACAGGAATTGGGAGGATTTGGTTCTGAAGACATGAATACGGAACAAAAGAGTGCAAAAACAACCGCCCAAGCCCTAAGACTCGCATCAAGATATTCTCCCGGCTGACGGTTTGATATCGTCGACTGTCAGGAATCAATAACTTCTATGTCAAGCACTCGTTGAACGAGCGTCTTACTGCTATACCACTGTACCATCAGCGGTTGTTAGTAATCAGCTTTGCCCGATCATGCATATAAGGTTACGGTTCCTGCTAGCAAGGTGACTTGAGCATTCACCCGGTCGAGATCGTTGGGTGAAGTGGAATCACTTGGGATGTCTCTGTTGGCTTCGGGAGACTGCACAGCTGTGAGTACAATCAGGGTGAGATTCAAAACATCTGACGCTTATGGAGAGAGCTTCTGTCTATAATGATGACTGCTTCAACTTGATGTCACCTGCTGTGTAGTTGGCGTCCCAACAGTCTGACTTCCTCCTCCCTGACTCGATGTCCTCCGTCTCCTACAACGAGCAAGCCAGGGCACTGCAGCTATCGTAGCCAACAAAGTCGGCACCCCAATCCCAAGACCAATGCCCAGTGCTATGCGATTGGATCCACCACTGCTATCGCCACTGGTGTTGTTCGTGGGTACCACGATCGCAGTGGGCATGCTTGCCGCAGTGGAGCTGGACACATATACGCCTGCGAGATGATCGGGACGTCCGGCATCGAATGTTCTGCTCGCATTACCGCAGCATTCGTAGTTAGGTTTGATGTCGTATTCATTATTCGAGCCTTGGTGGTATGCGCAGCAGTATGTAATGTTTGCGCATTCGAAGACAAGCCAGCCGCGACTTTGGGCGTCGGAGACTTCAGCAATGGTGTCGCTTAGACCTTGGCGAGCGTGAGCAGAAAGAACCGAAGGCAGCATGCGAGACGCGTTCTTCCTTACCAGTAGAGCTGTTGGTGCAATGCTTTGGACAGCTGTCAGATTGCCATGTAGGATCTGTACACGCATGTCTCCAGTACCAGTTAAGGTTGCCATCTGCTTGAAACTTACAGAAGCCGTTCGTCGTACATTCGTCTGCTGTGCCTTTGATTGTGTCTTCGATGCAGCATGGGCTATGCTCAGCACTTAAATCGCAGGTGAAGAACGAGATTCCATTGCGATGATCGTTGGCGATGGTGCCGTTCGGGAAGTAGCATTGCTTGGTCATATTTGATCCTCGAATTGTTGTCAGCGAGGTCAGCAGAATGGTGATCTGATTGAGCATTGTCACTGTCTGGACTGGTAGCTGTGATCGGCGCGTCTCGCGAGTTCGTAGCACCAGCGTCGTCTGGCTCTTTGTGGGAGGCCGCATCTTATGCGCCGCTCGCAATCATGCCCATGTATGTTATCGCCAAGCATTGACATGAAGGCAAAGACGGCGTTCGCAAAGCTTGATGGTAAGCACAACAGGCATTTGGGATTACGCTATTCGACAATGATCGTCAGAAGGCGGATGTTTGTACTTGACACTCTGACGCCAATCATAAGGCTTGGCCAAGCACTCATGCTAGGATCTCAGCCCACCTTGTTGTGCTAAGCTCCAGGCGGGCGTATGTCATAGCGTTGATGACCAGGTTTATCTGTCCAAGCCATCACGATTAGCATTTGAGGCCGTTCTTGAAGTCCACTACCACCGGGTTGTCTGAAGGTCTGCAGTACGTTTGCTCCAGTACGTAGATGGCGGAGAACCATGCGAGAGCGCAATGCTTGGTGGCGAAGCATCGCCCAGATGTGTCAGCTAACAAGAGTGCATCGTGCCTCGTATTTTGGTGACTATGTCGAGCGCTTTTGTGCTTGAATCAGACTTTGCACCAATTCATGTCCCCAACTGCTGCCTCCGCTGAATCACAGAGTCGCTTTCCCAGCATTCTTCTAGCGTGGCTTCATCTCTAGCAGCACAACTAGACTCGAAATGGTCTGATTCAAGGTGCGACATATCATTGCGCAGCAGAAGGTCTCGACTGTCGAACGGCATGATGTCTTCGCCAGAGGCTCTCGCGCCGTCGCGTCTAAGTCACTCGATACAGGCTGCATCATGGCTGCGTATGTATATTGACTCGCTTGGCTGTTCTTGTCCGGCGACAACTTCTCTGAGCTTCAAGCGCGATCTCCATATAGATCGAGTAATGTGAAGTTCCAATGTTTGAACCATCAACTTCGGCATGAATCACTCTGAAATCTCTCCGAGCAGCGTCTTCTGCCTGCGCGGCTGCGATGTCCATTGAGCTCTTCCACATGCTTCCAAGCTTACGCAAAGCTTCAGCCGTCTCTTCAGTCATTGCTCAGCACATCCCGAAGCAGCTCTTTTGCCTCTTGCACAAGCTCCGCCTCCTTCTCAGCTCCCACTTTGTTGCCACGGCTGTTCAGCCAGCCAACGTCCAAGTTGCCCAACCCACCATTCTTGATCCTATCCGGATCTAGCAGCTGCTCCTTAGGCACTTGCGCAAGACCCGGTCGAGTACCCTGAGCTGGCGCTGGCGCTGGTGCCACCTTGGGATTATCCTGCACACTGCCCGGATCAGGCGTGATAATGCCAGCTTCCTCTAAGGCATACACTTGTCTGCGCAGTCGTGCTATGACGCCTTGTAGGGTCTCGTAGAAGGCGGTTGAATTGTCTGTAAAGTGTTCTTTGCGCGCTTCGAGGTTGTCGCCGGCGGCATCGGTCATTTGGGTATCGTCGTCGAGAGCATCGTGCATGTTCAATGGCCGGTTCGTGAGCGCGTGGACTGCCTGGCCAGCTGAACTGAGCAATGTCGCGACATCTTTGTTGATTTCTGAGAGCTCGCGGATGCGCTCTGCTGGCGTGATCGCGACGAATGTCGGTGGCTGCGCCATTGCGAGTGCAACGTTATGACATGGTCATCGAGCAGTGTGTTGTTGTCGAAGACAGAAAGAGAGCGCCGTTAGAGCTGCAGGTACGGAAGCATAATCCCTGTGCTTGGGCCCACTTTTTCGTACACTTGTACGCTTGTAGCAGACCTCGAACTTCACGCTTCACTTCTCACACTTCTCACGCTTCGCACTCCCGACATCTCGTCCATCTAAGTTAACGACACCGCGATATCGCATGTGAACAACGACTCATAACCACAAGATGGCGTCGCAGCCGCTACCACCCTCGCGCACGACGAGTGTGGGACCGCAGAGTGCAGGAGGTATGGGCGCTCCTCCTGCTACAACGCCTGGGGGAGCAGGTGGGAATCAGCAACAGAATCTAAATCAAATTGTGAGTAGCGATGCTGTCCTCTTACCTGCTGTCTTCTTTGCTTGCGATGTGATGAACCCATCCTGGATGCAACCTGGACTTCGCACGTCAACTTGTCCTTCCAACCTGGACTGGGACTAGACTACCCGACTTGCGTCTTCGCATTCCGGACGATTCGCACCCATCATGGCTCCCAAAAAGGTCGTAAAAGATACGAGCAAAGGCGTGTCAACGAACAAGCTCCCTCCACCAGATGTGAGTGACGAAGAGTCACAACCGCAATTCGTCATGAATTTAGGCTGGAGGCCTTGCAGATATTGTACCTTGAGATGCCGCAGCGCAACAAATGGCGAATCAAACCTCGCGATACACGAGGCACAATGTGTATATCGACCTGGAGGAACCCTTTACAATGCCGGAATTCGTGTTGATGCGACGACGGGCCAAAGAATCCAGACTCAAGCTGTTACTTCGAATGCAACGCCTGCGGCTACTTCGAATACAACGCATGCGGCGACTTCGAATGCAACGCCTGCGCTTACTCCGACTGCAACGCCTGCGGCTCCTACGATACCCACGATACCTCCGCAGCAAGTAGCGATTCCGAGCGCTTCAAGCACTTCAAGTGCTCAAGTCCATGCTCACCGCGGCAGGCTTCATGTAAGGACCACTTTCGCACCTGCCGCAACGGAAATCATACACAGATGGCCAATAGCTGACATCGAGCTGCCCCGATGCTTCGCGAAGATGTGGCATTCTGGATAGAGCTAGCTCACTTGTCCAGCCGAAGTGAAATGGTTACTGCTCTGCCTCACTTGTCACTGGCCACAGAAGCCACTAGAACGAGGGCCCCACATCTACCAAAACTCACTCCGGCTCTACCCTTCACATTAAAGTCTCGTCGCGCATCACCACGTCTTCTTACTCACAACAATGGCGTATCGACCACAGAATGCTAACATAACGGTTCAGGTCCTCGAATATCTCTCCAAGAAGGGCTATAGTCGCACTGAGGCCCAGCTCCGGATGGAGAGCGCGAATACAGATCCCGCTGGAAATGTCATCGCCACCTCCATCGACGAAATCGGCGGCAAGAAGTATGGTCGCGCATTCGACCTCACCTACAACTGGATCGATAACGTACTGGACATCTACAAGCCAGAGCTGAAGCGACTACTGTGGCCACTTTTCGTGTACTCATATCTGCAATGCATCGGCGAGTTCTACATTCGAGAGGCACCGGAGTTCTTCAAAATTCACAGGCGCCATTTCGAGCGAGAGCGTGCCGATGATCTTCGCGCACTTTCACAGATCGATCAACCGGAACATGCTCAAGAGAACCATGTCGCGCAAGTCTACCGGAACAACAAGTACCGCCTGACCCTCAGTAACATGGCATTCCAGACCTTGGTGATGTATTTGGAGAGCAAGGACAACGAAGGAGGCAAAATCGTCACAAGTCTCATGAATCAATACATGGACATCAGGTGCGTGGACCGCGCAGCTGCCGGATCTGAAAGAAGTCTTGCAAAGATGATCGCCAGCCGTGATGGCCAGGAGGACGTGCCGGCTGAAGACGAAGGCATTCCTGGGCACAACCCGGGGTCTGCCAACCTAGATCCCAAAGCTCCAGCAGTTCTCTCGAAGCTCTCACTGGGACCATTACCGATGGAAACCGAACTCTTGGAAGATGTAAAGGCGGAACTCCAGGAGCATGACGCTTTGAATCCACCCGCACCTGGCCAGAATACATTGGTAGATGAATTCGAGCAGCGCATCAAGCGTGAAGAGACAGATGACGCCGCGCCACAAAGAGATGCTCTCCCATACCCACCATCCACCGCGCGAGACGTGGCGATGGAAGTGCAGAGAGTGAAAGAGAATCGCGACCGCTTCCGCATCGAAGGCAAGACTGGCGGCGTAGGACCTGGAGTTAGCGTGACTATGTTCACCTTCCACAACACTTTCGACAGTGTCAACTGTATTGAGTTCTCGGGCGACAATACTCTGGTTGCTGTCGGCACAGCCGAATCCTACATCAGAGTCTGGTCGCTGGAGGACAACCGCACACTCACATCCCCCACAGACCCTCCTTCGTTCCAACCTTCGTCGTCACGGCGACTCATTGGACATTCAGGACCTGTCTATGCTCTTTCATTCTCCCCATCCATAGCTGTGCCAGAGCCACAGACCAACGGCCACACCAACGGTTCTACATCGTCAAGATCGCAACCACGGTACTTGTTATCGTGCTCTGCCGACTGCACGATCCGCTTGTGGTCTTTGGACACCTGGTCGAACTTGGTCGTGTACAAATCGCACAACATGCCAGTGTGGGATGTTCGTTTCTCTCCCTTTGGCTTCTACTTCACATCCTGCTCTGCAGATCGAACGGCACGGCTATGGAGTACCAATCAAATAGCGCCACTTCGATTGTTCGTTGGACACGACTCCGACGCTGATGTGGTAGCATGGCATCCCAACAGCGCATATGTGTTCACCGGATCAGGTGCACCAGATCGCACAGTCCGGATGTGGGACATACAAAGAGGACAGGCAGTGCGTATCTTCACAGGCCATGTCGGCAACGTCACGGCTCTCTCTTGCTCGCCAAGTGGCAAGATGGTTGCTAGTGCTGATGACAGAGGCGAAATCATCCTTTGGGATCTGGCGAGAGGCCGTTTGGTCAAGCGGATGCGTGGACATGGCCGTGGCGGTATCTGGAGCTTGGACTGGAGCGTTGAGTCCAGCGTTCTCGTCTCTGGCGGAGCTGATGGCACTGTGCGGGTCTGGGATGTGCAGCCGAACAAAGACGGTCAAGGCAAGGTTGTTGGCGAAGGCGGCGCTGGTCTCAAGATTGATGGCGCGACATTGGGAGGCGGTGCCGTTAATAAGGGCAAGTCCAAGAAGGATGTCGTGGTGTCGCCAGACCAGATCTCAGCCTTCCCAACGAAGAAGAGCCCAGTTTACAAGGTCGGCTTCACGCAGATGAATCTGGTTGTTGCTGCTGGTGCTTACCTGCCTTGACCATGTTTCGATTAGGCAGGCGGGCAGGCGCATGGAAGGAAAAGTGAATTAGCAAGGCGCATGGCGTTTCGGGTTATTGGGCCTATGAGGCAGAGCTATGATACCAGAAGCATGAATGACCGCAGTAGGAATAGAGAGAACTTTGGGAGGTTCATGCTATACTCGGCTGTTCCTGAGGCTGCATGGGCTGTACAAGCCTCAGAGAAGTATTGTACCGTAAGCAGGCCAGCCAGCCAGACATCGTAGCAATATAGCAATGCATTTCGAAAGCTATGAATTTCATGCACTCACTAACAGCACATCTTCGCTCAACTAAGGGTATCATCAACCAGAAAAAGTCATACTCATACAAAGCTTCATCAGTTCATTCCATATCATCAGTTCGGACAGCAGTCCTCTTCGATCCACGTCCATCAGTACCATGCATACGACGAGTACCAGCAGCCTATCATCATCAAGTCAGCATATGACAACCTCCCAACATCAAGATCACGAAATTCTTATCTTACCTTAACTCCACTCTTCCCAGTAACACTTCCCTTCAACTTTGTCAAAGCCCCAGAAACCTTATCTCCCATACTCGGCTTCCTCTTATGATGATGCACTGGAGCGCTACCAGTTGTATAGTGTGTTTCGTGATTACTGGCTAGAGGTCCTCGACCTCCGTGTCCTTTATGCCCGATACCATTTGGATGAGTCGTGGTCTTTTGAGTTGTTGTAGTGGTTCCAGTGATGGGGTTTGTAGATTGCGCTGTGGTGACTTTCGCTTGGTTCTTATTTCGAAGACGGGAGAGCAGAGAGGGTTTCATGGTCGCTGTGCGTGTAGTTGTGCCTGTTGTGCGGTTGGATTTGCGTGTGATAGCCATGTTGTTCTGCTTGTTCAGGTAACGTTCTGTAAAGCCTGGTTGGAGTGTAGTACTTTGTTGTTGATGTGTAGGATAAGAAGGAAAACCTAACACTGTACGTGCGGGCATGAATACCTACTCTACTGTTAATTGATTGATGGGTGGTATCACAATACCTGATTCAAACCCCAGTAAGCTACTACATCATCAGCCATGGTGCTACGCAACCACGCACATACTCAGCACGACGTCAAGCCTCACACCTCGCGTTTATCAGTGGAGATAGACTTCCATGTGATTGTGTCAGAACTTGGAATCCTGGTCAAAAGGAATCGTGAAGTCCTGTCGCCGACGTCATTTCGGGTGAAACTTGGCGTAGAGCACAGATCTTTTACCTAGACTAGTTAGAGCAAGAGAGTCAGGACGATGAGCTCGACTGTGGCCGTTCTCGTGGAGGGGCGTAGAGAATAACATCTTGCTGGTGTGCAATGCACAGCCACATTGATAAGCTGTCTTCATGCTCGTCTCGCGATCATCTTCTCGTTGTCCCACCAATATATCACAGGAACCCTTAAGCCATGCAGAAGTGAAAACACCGGTGGATGACCACGACAAGGTGAATTTTCGAGAGCATCGCATGTCAGCTTTGACTATGTGCACTTTCTACAGCCGTGACTTGACTACGAATGCTGCTCAAGATATCTTCAACTCATCAAGATTGATGCCTTCTACCTCTTCAGGTTCTCGCCCGTACATATCGTAGTACTTCTTCCGTTCGGGATGTGTAAGGACATCGTAAGCTTTGTTGATCGCGATCCTGCACGAATCTGTCAGTCTGAGTTGTCGTAGGTGTACGATGTATACCCACCATCGTGTTGGTGCATCTGGATCATCGGGAAAGCGGCCCGGGTTATGTCGAAGTGAAAGGCGTTCAAGTTGTCTGCAAAGTGGTCAGTAGGGTGAAGCGTGAGATTATGCAACAAGGACTTACCTCTTCGCTATCAGTAGTAGCACATCAGGATCAGTGCTTGGATCTATGTCTAGGATCCTGTAGAGCAATGGCCATTGACTCTTGCTCCACTCAGCTTGCACGTCTTCGTCGTCGCTGTCATCGTAGTCGGCGTATGAGTAATACTGATACTCTCCAGCTCCGGCTCCGGCTCTGATAGCAGTCTTGCTGCTGTTGCGACGTATCGGCTCAGGAGGCACGAATGGTGGCGTACCCATTGGCGGCGAAGGTGGAGGCATAGACCTTCTGTTCATCGGAGACGGAGGAGTTGGGTAGGGAGAACCTGAAGGAACACTGCCAAAAGTCACTGGTGGAGATGGAGGCTTGGTAAAAGTTGGAGTTGAAGGTCCAGAAGGCGACATGAATAGTGATTGTCTTCGATCCATACTCTTGCGGCGCGGATCCTGGCTATCGACTCGCTCCAGCGAAGGATTGCTAGATCGAGGTGAATACGAAGAAGGAGGGGTGAATACTGGTGGCGTGAAAAGCGGATTGTGTGAAGGCGTGTATGGTGGTGGCGGCGGTAGCGGACTGCCAACGAGACCTGAGGGCGTATGTGGTATTTCTGCTGGAGTATAGAGTGTGCTGGCCTTGCTGGGTTTTCGAGGAGTGCCTCCCAGTGGCAGAGGCTCAGTATATGCTGAATCTTTGCGCTGTCTGCGATCGAGCTCTTGTTCCAGATCTCGTAATTCGGCAATCTGCATTCCTGATCGATCACATACAGCCAATTGAGCATTCAGAGCTTGTAGAAGTTCTCGATCAGTTGTTGTGAGCTTCTTTTGCTCTTCAATCCTCTCAATATGTTGCACCAATTCCTTAGTCATGTCTTTGTTCAGACTTTCCATCATGTCCACTGTCTTCTCTGGCAGCCTCAGTCCATTCTTGACATCTTGCCGAACTTTTCCGATTCGAACTTGCAACTCATTCGAAGCTTCTCTGTCCAACTTGATGATTTGCCTCAGCTGGCAAAGATTCAATCCAGCTGCATTCAAGGCCGCAGTAGATGGCATTGTGTCAGGTTTCCGATTGCGCAACAACAGTCGTGCTTGAGTAATCGTTGATGTGCTTCGAAGGAATGCAAAGAAGGGGTGCAAGAGTTGAAACAAGGCGCAATGGCGGCGTAGCCCTGCCAGGAACATCCTCGCACAAGTATATTCCTGCCAACACGACAACACACGTCAGCTGCATCTCATGCTTCGCAGATACAAGGTGGACACAGTATCCCACGCTATCGACCCGACGCTGAAGTCGTATGCAGCAGAATGCACGAGAAGGAATCCGCAACGAGTTGGAACGATCATTGCTTCCACGCGAACGCTGTGTAACCTTCAAGCTGGGGTACACCGCCAATCGCGACCAGATGTTTCACGGAGGTGTTTCGGCGACACATCCGCGCCTGGCAGGCGCGAGATCGAACAGAGGGTCTTCTGCACCTGTGTGTCGTGGCTGCGCTGTCGCATGTTGTCGGACAGTCTGCTAGGCAAAGATCCATAGGTCGATAACACTCTATGTCGAAACATAAGGATACCCCGGTCACACCAGCTACTTTACACCTCACATCGTGTAACGACTGGACGTTGTTGACTGTCCTTCTGCTTGAGACAGTTGATACTTACACGCCTATCCCGAGGCTCCGTAGATACCAGAATCTTCTAGCTCAGTTCGAGGAAAGGATGTCCTGCTGTCAACGGCCCGACTGCTCGATTGTTCTGCAGTAGCCTGGCGTGAGATTTTGGAGGTCGTTGTGAGGTATTATCCTCTCAGTGTTCGACGCCTCATTAGCAGTAGGCACTCGTTGACAGTGAGGCCGTGGTGGAGGAAGTAGGACATCTGTCCTAGAACAGCCAACTCTCATAATCAAGCTGCTGCATCATGAAGGTCGACACTGAGGCTGGTGACAAATGGCTTGCTTTGACAGACCCAGAGTCTGTTCTGTGTTCGAGGTCATCATTTCCGCGGCTGATGAGCCCGCTTCAGAGGTCATCCATGTCCAGTGCAGAGAAGACTCACGGATTCCGCCGATATATTCGCCATCCCACGTCTTTACTTTGAACAGCTCGTGGCAGATCGTTCCTGCCTTGCGGGATCAATATGCCCATGCTGCATCAAAGCTTGTGGGCGCCTTGTCGCTATAGTCGTAAGATGGAATATGTCAGAAGGATTTCCTTGAATAGCTGCTGCGATATGCTAGCGAGGATCTGAGCGCGATTGTCCAGTTCATTGGCCCGCAATACATGCTTTCCGCGACTGATGCTTGCGGGCTATGGCAAGCCCGCAGACTGGAGCAATCTACTGCATCACGCTGCCCCGTATTGCTTGATTTAATAAATTCAAGGTGGGATCTGCCATGGAAGTGACGAGTGCAGATCTGTGTGGCCTCATCATGACCCAGCACTTCCGAGCTGTAATAGGCGCTCGCACGGAGCATAGTCTGCAGTTAGCTGATTTATAAGTAACGTGGTCAGATGTGCATGATATGTGCAAGCAGCGTTTATGCTTCCGGTGGGCGCGTTCCTTCCTCACCAGTCCGTCAATTCCAACCTCACGTCGTCCCGATTCACGTACACGCGAGAACAATAAGGTAAGCAGAGCACCATCGATGACATGTCCGTGTGCGCAAGCGGTGTTCAGCTCACGAGTGCAGTACTTGGTCAGTGAATACCAGGTATACAAGGACCAAGACCGGGAAAGCTTCACGAAAGCACATCTTTCTAGACTCCAGCACACCATGGCATTCAGTATAGGAGTACGGACAGATGATGTTCATATTGTTGTGCGCGTCAAGTGCGTTGATACAGCTGTGCTTCTTCTATGCGAGTTTCTTGTGCCGTGCTCTCTCGACCGGGAATAAGCGGAGGCTACTGTATGCACGCGCGGAAGCGCTAGGAATGTTGCCAAGTCTTCACATGGCCAGAGAACTTGAGCCGGGAACTTTCCTCGGCAGCTTCTGCGAAGTCGGAGTGCTTTAGTCGTGTATTGCAACGTCGCAAGCATTGCAAGTGCGTATCGTTCGTGCCTTGCAAGGTGCTGATCATGATGGTTGCACCTTCGCGTATGTGCCGCGTTGCGTAGCATGCAGGTCCTTTCCTGTCGTCGGCTTCAAGCCGGATTGCTTGTATTGAAGAGGCCTGAATCCTCATGCATACCCGATGTAGCAACCATGTGAGCGCGCTCACTGCAAGATCCTCCAGCGTGCCTTGCTCCAATTCCTTCACTTCCATTCCTTGTTGAGTGCTCTGCCTCCATAACAATGTGTCTGATAGTCGGGCGTCACTGCAAAGCCTTTTGCTGGCGCTGGGTCTCCTGGCTACACCGGCAGCCTATCATGTCGTGCATCGAAGAAAGAGAGAGCGTTTGCGCTCCTTCAGCGAATGTCCTCGACAGTAACGTCCTCCATCTCCTCCTCCACGACCTTCTTGTCCGTGTCAGTCCGTAGCCCAATGGCCGCCTCTGCAGCCTTCTGCGAGTGCGGCTCTTCCTTCAGCTGCTTGACGCGTCTCTTGTGCGGCTTGCCTTTGCTATGGCGCTGGAAGTTGGTCTCTGACTCAAACCACTTTGCGCATTCCGTGCAGTACCACTCGCCAAAGCCGGGCAAGTCTTCGAGTGCTTTTGTGTCCTTGAACTGCTGGAGATGCTTCTGATCTAGCTTATCGGCGTGGATCTGGTCGATGTCGCGGATTGCGGCATATCGTCTTGCCTTCCTCTTGCTGTTGGCGCCTCTGATTGCAGGCATCTTGTCTGATTCTCTGCACTGCGCCCCGCCGGTGTCGGTCGTGGTATGCTTATTGTCCTGTTTTAGGCGCCTTTGTTGGTTGCGCAAAGTGGTCTGCAGGCCAGTGATGAAATTGCCAGAAAGTTTGATACACGGAGCACTCCAGAGTGAGCGAAGTCGGACCGCCGGCTCTAGGCACAAAATTCTTCGTGGTCTCCAGGCCAAAGTGTGGGTTTGCCGAGGGAGGAGCGGAACTGCGAACGGCCAATCGAAGCAGACGCTTACCTATAGGTGCTTTTGAGCTTCTCTTTACCACCTTTCGCCGAACAACGTCCTCTCCTAAAGACAACAACACCTTTCACACTTCAGGTCAACCACCAGACCTGCAAGTACATCTCCCCTCAGCTTCATTGGGACACTGCCAGTCAGCTGGGCGTCTTTCAGGATGTTGGCACAGAGACTTGCGGCGCGACAGCTGGTATGTTTCCTTCTGATAAGAGCTTCTGGCGTTCTACAGGCCATTGAGCTGCAGACCACGACACTGACTATGTATATGTGCAGCCGCGGCTGGGTCGCCGGACCTTCGCTACCGTCAATGACTCCGCACTCACCAAGAAGGTCGAGATGACCAACTGGGAAAAGGGCCACTTCATCAACTACGCGGGCATGAACGAGACTTTGAACATCGTACGCAAGCGTCTGAACAACAAGCCGCTCACATACGCCGAGAAGATCTTATATTCACACTTGGATGATCCTCATGGCCAGGATATCGAGCGCGGAAAGAGCTACTTGAAGCTCAGGCCAGACAGAGTTGCTTGCCAGGATGCCACTGCTCAAATGGCTATCCTCCAGTTCATGAGCTCTGGTATGGATGCTGTCGCTACACCTACCACTGTGCACTGTGATCACTTGATCGAGGCGCAAGTCGGTGGCGAGAAGGATTTGGCACGAGCATACGATATCAACCGGGAAGTCTATGACTTCTTGGCCTCTTCATGTGCGAAGTACAACATTGGTTTCTGGAAGCCAGGCTCTGGTATCATTCACCAGATTGTCCTGGAGAACTACGCTTTCCCTGGTGGTCTCATGATCGGTACCGACTCTCACACTCCAAACGCTGGTGGTCTTGGTATGGCTGCCATTGGTGTTGGTGGTGCTGATGCCGTCGATGTCATGGCCAGCTTGCCTTGGGAACTGAAGGCACCAAAGGTCATCGGTGTAAAGCTTACTGGAAAGATGAGCGGATGGACTGCACCAAAGGGTAAGCTGATTTTGAGCAGTCTGATAGACGCGGTCTTTCTTCGGACATATAACTGACAATCTGGCCAGACATCATTTGCAAGGTCGCCGGTATCCTTACTGTCAAGGGCGGAACTGGTGCCATTGTTGAGTACCACGGACCTGGAACTGAGAACCTCAGCTGCACTGGAATGGCCACCATCTGTAAGTTTGAAACGGCGGAAGCAACAACAGGACATGCAAGCTAATATACGTGAATAGGCAACATGGGAGCTGAAATCGGTGCCACTACCTCGCTCTTCCCATTCAACGACCGCATGTACGACTACCTCGCAGCCACCAAGCGCAAACACATCGGTGACTTCGCTCGCGGATACGCCGCCGAACTCCGTGAGGACCAGGGCGCCGAGTACGACGAGCTCATCGAAATCGACCTTGACAAGCTCGAGCCACAGATCAACGGTCCCTTCACACCCGATCTTGCCACTCCAATCAGCAAATTCGCCGACGCAGTCAAGGAGAACAAATGGCCACAAGAGCTGAAGGTTGGTCTCATTGGATCATGCACAAACTCCTCCTACGAGGACATGAGCAGAGCCGCCGCTATTGCTCAGGATGCGCTCGACCACGGTATCAAGGCCAAGGCTCTTTTCACCATCACACCTGGATCTGAGCAGATTCGCGCTACTTGTGAGCGTGACGGTCAGCTCAAGACTCTTGAGGAGTTTGGAGGCATGGTTCTCGCCAACGCTTGTGGACCTTGCATTGGTATGTATCCCGTGAACGTGTCTCTCGCTTCGAATGAGACCACCGTGGCACCAGGCATTCGTCTGGCGGAAGATCGACTCAAGCCGAGTCACGGAAGCGTTGTCTCTTTCTGGCTGAACACTATACTGACATGTCGACAACAGGTCAATGGGACCGCCGCGATGTGAAGAAGGGCGAAGCCAACAGCATTATCTGCTCGTACAATCGCAATTTCGTGAGTACTCACGCCTTCATTTCATTTCAACAGATTGCTAACAATAACCCAGACTGGGAGAAATGAGTTGGTCCCCCCATTGCTCCAGATTCGAAGAGACTGAGCTGACTTTCATGTAGTGCCAACCCAGCCACCCACTCCTTCGTTGCCTCCCCCGACATGGTCGTTGCCATGACCCTCGCAGGTGACCTCACCTTCAACCCGCTCACCGACACTCTCAAGGACAAGGACGGAAAGGACTTCAAGCTCAAGGAGCCAACTGGTGATGGTCTGCCAAGCCGTGGCTATGACCCAGGTCAGGACACTTTCCAGGCCCCACCTGAGGACCGCTCGCAAGTCTCTGTCGCTGTCTCCCCAACTTCCGATCGTCTGCAACTTCTCGAGCCATTCGAGCCATGGAACGGCAAGGACGCCACCAACGTCCCAATTCTGATCAAGGCACAAGGAAAGACCACCACTGACCACATCTCGATGGCCGGTCCATGGTTGAAGTACCGTGGTCACTTGGACAACATCTCCAACAACCTGCTTATTGGTGCTATCAACGAGGCAAACGGTGAGGCCAACAAGGTCAAGAACCAGAACACTGGTGAGGTCGATGCTGTCCCAGCCACTGCCCGTGCATACAAGAAGGAGGGCGTCAAGTGGGTTGTCATTGGTGACTGGAACTACGGAGAGGGTTCGTCGCGTGAGCACGCTGCTCTTGAGCCTCGCCACCTCGGTGGTCTTGCCATCATCACCCGTTCGTTCGCCCGTATCCACGAGACCAACTTGAAGAAGCAGGGTATGCTTCCTTTGACTTTCCAGAACCCAGAGGACTACGACAAGATCAAGCCAGATGACCGCATTGACTTGAAGCTTACCAACATCGGTGTTGGTGTGCCAGTCGAGATGACTGTGCACCCAGCTGCTGGCGGTGAGGCATTCAAGATCCCACTCGTACACACATTCAACGAGGGACAACTCGAATGGTTCAGGAACGGCAGTGCATTGAACACAATGGCCAAGAAGGCAGCAGGCAAGGCATAAATTACCCCAACATGCATTTGGAAAGAGGAGAGATGACATCGAGAAGCGGAACGAAAGAGACGACTTTCGGATTCGTCGTTATGATACACAGAACGGGCGGCATTGGTCGCCTCGTGCAATACATGCGTCGGGGCAAGAAGCCGGCGCGGTCAACGACGAGATTGTAGCATTGTGCATATTGTTTTCTGGCGTGTTGGTGAGGGACTTATGTATTCTGAAATGAGTTTTGAACACCATACACTTTGCTTGTGACGTTCTTTACTCAACATTCTGTTCAGCTGGTGACTACAATCAATACTTTCATATGCCTACGGATACGATTCTACAATCCGAGATCCCGTGCCCGCTTTCAATCATGCAGACAATCGTGTTGATATAAGGCATTCTTTTAGTTCATGCCTGATCTGTGATGTCGGAGAAACGGCAAGAGCCACCGAGCTTGGCACCCTTCACAATTTCGCGCACCTACGAAGCTCACCACACGAAGTCAGAACCTCGAAGCACGTTCGCACAAACACCGTCGCAATGGCCAGTATGTGCGCCAATGCCAATTCGTACTGGACGGTATACTGATCAGATGCGCAGAATCAAAGAACTCGTCTCAGCATAACCAGGCCAAGAAGAACCACAAGAACGGGTACGATTGATTGAACTACACCTCCTTCGAACACGCATCTCCATCGAGAACACCACGATTGCAGAAGGACGATAGACAGCGGGGACTTACGAATGGACATGCTGACGGAGGAATGTGAACAGTATCAAGAAGCAAAAGACCAACAGATATCCTTCGCTCAAGGGAACCGATCCTAAGTTCCGAAGAAACCACAGACATGCACTCCACGGCACAATGAAGGCACTCGTGCGTACAGACCCTACGAAGGAGAAGAGAAGACCGGACGATACTGACAATTGAACAGAAGGAGGTCAAGGAGGGCAAGCGCGATGCGGCATAGATGATGACTGCTACGATCGACTTTCTTCACTATAACTGGGACCTGGAGCATCGAAATGGATGATTTGACATTACGGCTTCGACACGAGCATGCCATGGCGCCAATGAGGATGGATGGCAATGCAAGATACCTGCTTGGGCAGTCTCAAATGATGGGAGGTAGCTGAAAATGCAAGCCTGAACTGACAGCCCCTCTCCCTTCTCAACACTCCTCAGACACAGGTAAGATGTTACCGTCCGACCTTTTCCCCTCCTCTGGATCCTCGGATCTATACCACGGCATAAGTGTGTACAACTCATTGCGATAATTTTCACGCAAAGGGTTGAAGGATTTTCCATCGTGCCAAGATCAAGTCTTTTCGGAGCATACCATCTCATTACCAAACACGGACGCTGTGTACTCTGTCGGCGTCTGTGCATGAAGAGTGTGGTTACAAACATCGTCTCGGAATGAGGAGTCTTCATAGACCAAAACGTAGGTAGCAATACATTCAACCATTTTTTGGACACACCGTCCTCCATTGTCCTTGTCTCTGTTTCAAAGCGCATATCCTGATATACTAAATTATGTACCTGTACCTAGCTGGTCGAGACACTGATACGAGGCAGTACCAATAGGGCGGGCTGCTCGCTGGCTCCTGGATCGACTGTGGCGGCCTCCTAGAGCTCGCAGTGAAGGGTTGCGTGGATGCTGAGACCTCTCAAGGCGGCAAGGTTGCACTCGAAGTCTAGCGAAGGCGATGCGTGCTATCTGATCTGGATGGTTCTTGTAAGTCCTGGCGTAGACTTCTGCATGCTGCTCGGCTCGCAGCAGGATGCTCGTGCATTGAGCTGCAAGCGCCTGTCGTCGCGATCAAGTAGCTCGAATGACAGTCATTCGACTGCAGCAAGTAGGTCCTGCCTGCAGCCGTTTCTTCCTTAGCGTAACTGCCATTCTATTCTGTTTGAAAGTCACCTCTAATTCCACTCCATCTAAACACAACTCAGACACCACATCAACAACGTTGGCCGTGCCGAGGAGGCCCCCGCCATCATGTCCGACATTCAACAGTGGCGGCGCAAGATACAACCAGCAAGATCTCGAACACCGGCCACTCTATATGAAGTCGATGACCTGGAGGACACCTTTTCGACAAGCACGCCAAAGAAGCGCGCCAAACCAAAATTGTCGACCTACTTCAGCAATAATGCAAAGCCCACACTGCATGAGGAAGTGGCAGCTGTTGAGGACTTTCCAGATCTGCCATCTTGGCCACCAGAACAGACCTATCCAGATCCACAGCCGGAGGAACTGATGAATGGAATCATGTCCCGCATCATGTCCAATCCATACCAAGCGCTGGATACGTGTCATCACAGCTCGCTCATGATGATATTCGAGAGCTACGGTCAGCTCCTAGAACAGAATGCTGTGGTGCAGCGGCGACTAGATGCAGATGCCGCCACGATCCAAACTCTCATCACAAAGCTCGACGAGGCCGAACAAGAATGGAACGAGGAGAAGCTTGAGTACAAGGACGAGGTCAAGCGCCTAGAAATTTTGCTAGCGAAAGAGAGCAGACGCGGTCTGGCTGAAGTCACCTTAGCTCGACAAGATAGCAAGCTTCGCCACCGCATGTCCCGGGCCTTGGACAAGAAAGAGACCATCTTCGAATTTCTTGAGAAGTCCAATTTGCACGACGACAGGTATCATAGCCAGAGAGGTAAGAGCTGATGAAAGGTCTGCACACGACTTCACACTGAAGTGATCGTAGCAATCATGAAGCCGACTCCAATACTCAAGGCAGCGAATGACAAGGACAAGCAAGCCTCCCGGCAGCAGCAACTTGCGCAGAAGAAGTCGATGACACACCTTCACGCCGAGCTTCCCTTTGGCACGCCCCCTCGCGATACGCGCAATCCCTTGACGAGCGCTGCCAGGCTTGCGCAGCAACAAGACATGAAAACCGCGGGCCGTAAGCGTGCTACTACGAGCTCGACCATACAGAGCACCTCCGAAGATACCTTTTCCACCTTCAGCTGCGAGTCTGACACAATACCGGACCAGACATTACGGCCTGCCTTGACGTCTGCTCCAGTAAACGAGGACTATGCATCCATCGAGAGCATTGCCACTACACTGGCATCCCGACGAAACATTGACCCGGCGTTTGTCATACCCCAGCTCTTGCAGTTGTTCAATGGTCAAGGTCTACAGTATGATAGAGTAGCGAGTGACCCGGTCAAATTGTTGGTCCAGGCACCTTACCCTGAGCGAAGCTCTTCAATGTTGGCTCCTGTAGACACGGCTGTCACCAAGCAGCATCGCACTGTGATGTCAAAGGCATCTGGATTCTTCCACAAGCTCGTGCCACAGCTGTCTGTCGATGTTCATTCTGGCCAGCCCTCCCGCCGCTTCTCGTTCGAGCCAGGAGACGACATTGAGCCTGCGAACCATGCAATCGGGGTCTCGAATCCGATTGGGGAGGATCGTATCTTGCAAAAGAGCGTGTCAGCAGACGGCTTGAGACGATCACAGACCACCACGTCTGCTAGAGCACTGTCACCGGTAGTTCCAAGTCCAACATCATCAGCTTTCATGGAAGGACGAACTGGCACGCCCTCGAGGATTCCCACGCCAGTCTTCACTTCTGGTTCACTGGCGAAGCCAAGACAGGAACGAGAGGAATCAGCGAGTAGCCTCCTGACCGTCATCCAGCATAACGGTACGAGATCCGTGAGCAGTTCGAGTTGGAGCTCGCCAGAAAGCAGTCGCAACCTCGCTCGAGCAGCAGAAGAAGTGCTCACAATCCATACACCAGTGTCATTGCCTAGCTCGAACAGCACTAATCGCTTGAACTCCCTCCGCGGAATGGATCTTGCTGCAGCTGCGGCGCGCACCGCTTCAGGTGAGGCAGATGCTTCACCCAACAAGGCACATTTCAACAAGCGGGCAAGATCTCAATATGGTCATTACGGCCACTCGGGTCGTCTCACCACTGCTATTCTCCAGGATGAAAATGTCCAGCCGCCCACTTGAGAGACCAGATGTATGAGGTCGCGTCGCGAAATCGAGCAACAGACTAGCTGACGAGGCTGTGAGCGTGAGAGGTCGATTCTCGTGATGTTCGCCACTGGACTTGTTTATGCGAGATTGAGCACCCGCATTAGCTCCTTGTGGAAGAGTCCAATGACCTTGACGGCACTCTTCGAGCTTTGCAAGCTCGCAGTGCCACTGCTTGCCAAGTCTGTGCAGAAGTGAGTGCTACAGCAGCAGGCTGCCATGTTACGCAGCAGCTAATGGTCACAGGGAGCTCTGGCCATCGTGGGTTCGGTTCTTCTACCATACTGCCGGCGGTAAGTGAGTGCTCCGGTAAGCTGTGCTGGCACGCACGGCATCGAGGTTGCAGTGTTGGCGTCTATCTGCTATAGGCATGGATAGTTGCTGTGACCAGGGTCGGTCGCGTCAAGCGTGTTTCAAGTCTCCTGATACACACCATGTACCTAGCAGTCATACTTACGCATCAACCTCACACGATGTTGACAAAGGTTCTGCCTGAAGTCAGTATGGATCGAACTTCCTCCATGAGTTCAGCAGAACGTACATGCATTCTATCGCTACGAAGTCCCGCCGAAGCCCAAACCTCCAACGTCGAAGAATATGAGGACTATCCAATGCTTCGGGTATAGCTCCGGGCTGACCGATGTTCGAAGTTCTGGGCCCTTCTTCGTGGTGGAGTGAAGAAACCGCGTTTTGACGGAACAGCACCCGAACTCTTAGGCACGCCATTTTCGTTTCTTCTGGTCCTTCTGTGGGTGACGCACATGATGTGGCTGTTGTTCCCCTCGAGGACATAGTCGGGCATGCTCACGACTGTCTTGTCATCTGAAGATCTTCCCATGTGTTGCCGTGTCGTTGCGAAGATCAGCACCAGGAAGACGACCGTACTGCAGGACCACGTCACAAAGACAGCGCCTAGAACCACACAGAATGCAAGTGAGCGGAGACGGTGCCACAATGCTGAGCCACCACGACCACGACCGCCACCACACCACGTTTTCGCTTCTCAATGCCACGATTCGTCGGCAGGAATGCCAATACCACAACGGCGCGGGTCTCCCGCCCGATTGCGACAGCAGACTGTCCGCACATCATGGTGACGAGAAGGACATGTGCCTCTCGCTCGGGCACCACCAAGCAGTCCCTCCACGAGCACATGCGCAGGAGGAGCCGTTCCACGACTCCACTGAGGGCAACAGACCAGCCATAATTGTAGCTTCTGGTACTTCATCTCGGCTCCGACTCTTTCGGCTGGTTCCTACAATCTCCGCATCACGCGCACAAGTATTCCACGAGGCTGCATTGTGCTGTAGAGGGTGCTGTGCTTCCGCGCCGTATCAGGGACTGTAGTTGCGACGCAGTTTCGATGTCTCGAAAGCGTGGTTTCTTATCAAAACTCTGATTGCGTTCAGCGTTACAGCTAACACTTAGGGTCTGGCATCCCGTCGAACTTTCATTTCGGCTACCTACAACGACTAGAACTAGTTGGAGAGCATACTACATTTCCGAAGCAGTGTCCTGCATATCTCAGCCACGTTTCGAATACAGAGCCACTTTCTGCAGTAACACCAGCAACTGGAACCATCCACGATACGCGCGATCTGTACGGAGCGTGCCAGACCAGCGGGCGTCAACCACTTACTGGAAGACCGTACACGTCGGCAGCCATCTGTGGAACACCGGCGAGGCGGCATTTGTGCCAGGATATACCATATACATTGTCTTCCACAAGGCGGAGAATTTGAAGGACGATGGTAGTCATCACACGTCACTGCACACAAACGCGCCGCAAAACTGCAACACACGCCGTTGACGCGAGCGTGATCTTATGCCACTGCATTGCAAACTAGTCTCTCGATGCCGGTGCCATGTTCATTCGGGTGCCGGACGAAGACACGCTGACCTACTAGTCGTTGCCTCACGACTTCCTCTCACGGAGCGGGGCACTTCTACTACTGTGACGAGCTCTTTTCATGCCTGGGACCAGAACGAGGCCCAACGTGCTGATTGCCACTACTGACGTCTTCACACGGAATTCGCGCGGCTCGCGTGTCGAAGGATCTCGTCTGAAGTTCTCCCACACGCGGCTCCGTATGGAGGTATGCTACTAAGCGACAACCATCCAAAGTCTCTTGGACACGGCTCGTCTTGACCTTCTCGTTCGCACTCTGCAGCAAAGGAGAGTGGCCGTGAGCGGGGACACAAGAATCGAGCCACAGCGAGGCGACGGCGCTATACCCTGGACGACATAGTCATATTTAGCTGCATATCTGTCCAGCCATACAGAGCGTAGGTGGCTAGTGATTGTGGCTGTGCACAGTGCGGCAGCATTCTGTGTTCCTCGCTTGCAGTCATTACGAGAGCCTAGGTGCTGGGAAGCGAAGACGAGCAGTAATCGACATGGAAGTGATCGGTAGCGATGCATTCGTGTCATTGCAAAATGCTATAGCAGCGTACCCTGATCGATCCGAACTCAAGCAGAGACCGCGAAAGGGCTTGCCACGAATATACGTCGAAGCGTTTCTCTTTTGCGCTAGAACCCGTCAGGGGTGCGTGGCCACACGGTCTTACTCTTAATTCATGCCGAAAACCCAGCTGTCAAGCCACAGCTCGCGCTCTCATCTTCCTCGTTTCACCACAAGAAGCTCTCTACCTTCCAGACACTTCGCCTTGTGCGTACTTCATTCCCATGCTTCTGCTGCTCTCCATACCACGGAGTAGCTGCTAGAACTCTCGGGCTGCAATGTTTCGAAATAGGTGAGTAGAAAATCGACGAGCAAAGGTCGCTGCCACCGCCAGAGCGGCAGACAGCCTCACACCTCACACTGCCACAGCGATCGTCTCTGGCGCACCTGGAACTCTACTTCGGCCACCCCGTGTACTAACATTTGTGATTAGGAGGTCCTCTCAAAAACCTACTATCAGCGACGACCTCTACAAAAACTTCAAAGCCAATTTCCCGCGACTCTCTGGCAACAGTACATCGTCGTCGAGCGAAGACGCCCAAGCACTCCCGACGACATCTCTCGCGGAAGCGCTCGATATCCCATTGAACCCGCGGTAGGGCATTCCCTGTCGCTGTGCTGGAAATACCCAGCACAGATCAACGCGATTTGCAGGGCAGGCAACTGCGCATTTGTGAACGAGCACTGACATCCTTCCAGATCTCTCGACGGGCAGAATCAGCCGCACGATATCAAGGATGCAGACCCCACCCCAAAAGGATCAAATGAGCCGTGGAACTTTGGAACTTCTGGTCTAACACCTTCACTCATGGATCCAAACAGTCACAACTTCAACATGTTCGCCAACCAGATGCCTGGGTACTATACGCCCACACCTGGTGGCACGAACACGCTATACCACAATCAAGCCGGCGACCTTCATACGCCCACATTCGGAATGGGCTTGGGAACACCTCTATCAATGCCGACTTCAGAAGGTGCCTTGCATGCTGGCCAACAAGGCGCGCCTTTCCATGGCTTCCAACCAAATATGCCGCATCACATTCAGCAACAACAATTTCAGAATATGAACCCATTCCAAATGCATCAACAGGGCTTTGCGCCTGCGCAGTTCTCTCATCAGAACTCGTTCGAGGACATACAAGGGCCGATTGGAGAGTCTCCGGTTGACGACATGGGCATGGACATGGGACTTGCTCACCCACACCAATCGCCAGACATGCTCTTCCGCCCGCCCAATCTACAAAATACGATGCAACCGCCTCCGCTGCATCCGTCTGCCGAAAAGTACGTATTTGTCAAAGCCACACAACACGAACTTCATACTAATATATCCTCAAGGTTTCGGTACCATGTCACTCTCAATGCGCCCACGGCAATGATCAAGCACTCAGACGAGATCCCCGTGACATACCTCAACAAAGGCCAGGCATACACACTTAACATTGTCGACACACATACGCAACAGAGTACGCCAGCTGCCAGGTATCGCACATTCGTACGCGTCTCATTCGAGGACGAGCAACAACGCCAGAAGCCTGCCGCATGTTGGCAGCTATGGAAAGAAGGCCGCGGCACGAACGAAGCGCATCAGAGAGGCGGACGTCTGCAGGCAGTAGAGTACGTTGACTCGGGTCAGCTTGGTGGTGCTGAAGATCCGACCAAGCCCAAGCCCAAAGTGGAACTGGAATGCTCCTCTTTCGATGGTTTCTGCGTGACATGGTCTCCTGCTAACGGGACTGCTGAATGTCCCATCTCGGTGCGGTTCAACTTCCTTTCCACGGATTTCAGCCATTCCAAGGGTGTGAAGGGTATTCCCGTACGATTATGTGCAAAGACCGAAGCCGTCGAGGAGTCGACTCTCAATCCATCAGGACCGACAGGAGCTGAAGTGTGCTATTGCAAAGTCAAACTCTTCAGAGATCATGGCGCAGAGCGCAAGCTCTCGAATGATGTTGCGCACGTCAAGAAGACCATCGACAAATTGAATCAGCAGATCGCACAGATCGAGTCTGGCATGCGAGATCTCGGCAAGAGGAAGCGAGCGGGATCGCTTGCGCAAAAGGGTGGTATGGACAGGCCTGGCAAAGTGCCAAAGCACAGAAGAACATGGTCAATGACTTCAGTGAACTCGAACGGCGGCAGAGGAAGCGCAGAAGAAGATCTGCACATGAAGCTGATGACGCTTCAAGACATGTTCACATCCACACGACCTGCAAGCGTGCTCTACCTTCGCGGCGACGATAGCGACGATCCAGACGCATACCCGGTGAAGCTTACTGGCGAGATCGATCTGATGAGGACCGATTCAGCCGACACATCGAACTGGGACAAGCAAAGTGAAGGCAAGAACGACTCTTCAATGGTTTCGCCTACACCCAGCTCAAATTCGCTGGTGGGAAGCCGGAAAGATTCGACAATGCAGCAGCCCACACCTGTGGGAGGACCTTCGCGACAGTCCTCTAATGAATGGCGCAACAATCCTCAGACAGCGACAATGGACATACAGCCAACGATACCTGAGCAGCTACATAGCCCGCCAGAGAACGTGCCGACCAAGGTCCAGCTCAATTCCTCGAAGGCAGGATCCGTCTCTGGCTGGATCGAAGCAGTTGGCGTGGACTCCAACTACAGGCCACCTCCTCCACGAGCTGTGAAACCGGTTGCCTGCTTCTATGTGCAACCTCACGTTGCAGGCAGAGCACCGCCAGACAACCACTATCGTGCCATATACCTCACGAAGCGTACCTTGAAGGACTTCACAAATGTGCTTGCGACCAAGTGCAATATCGAACCTACCCAGGTCATCCGGACATATCGCATGACTGAGAATGGCCTGAATATCTTGTTCGATGACGACTGCATTCTGGAGCTGCCAGAAGGCCAGGACATGGCCGCTGAGTTCTGCGAGGCTGTGCCAGATGCAGATGCGCCGATAAAGCCCAAACGAGAATGGGATGCGGGTCCCACGGACATACAATGCGATGGCGAGCTTTCCACAGTGGAGAACGTCAACTCGCACGGCTACGAGCTCAAATTACTTTTCTGATTGTTTAGCGACGGCATCTCGATCGACGAGGATCACATTCTCTCCTAATCGCACGACACGAGCAACACGACGTACGACGCCTCTTCTACTACTGAGCATTGACGCAAAACCGTGTACATGATGGTTTGGAATTTTTAGATATCGCGCCTGCGCTCGGGCACATTGAGATACCAGGCCTATGATATCGGGCTCTTTACTTTTGGTGCCCTCAGAGATACCCACATTGCGAACTGGGATGGCCAATTCCTTTGTCAGAAGGAACAGAGTTTAATACATGGTTCGATGGACGGCCTGTACGAGTTGCAGGCCAGCAGCAGCAGGACTTCTGCGAACGGGCTATTACATAGGCAACAGAATGGATAATGGATGTTAGTCAGGGAACAACGAAGCTGTAGCAGCAACTGCATTGCCGTTCCCAGTCATGGCCATAGCGAGATACCCAGTCCGCAGAATAATATGCGTAATGAAATGCAGCAAATCTCGCCTCATCTCAGGGTATCGTGCCTATACAATGATCGCTCTTCGGACTGTTGACTTTCATCGTGCTCCACAGCCCGTGACTCGAAGGCGGCAGGATTCGCGAGACTGTCAGTCGTCCAATTTTCCAGCATTTCCATGTGATCTATCTGCCGGGTTGCCCGTGGGGTTCGTGAGGCTGGACACCGCCGCGAGAAGGACAAAGCTGTGGCTGCATGGTACGCTAAGAAGCCAAACAAAACCATAATGCAATCTGCCTTTTACCATGGAAGAACGCTGCTCGACCCCATGCGCAAGATTAGGCGAAAGGCCTCCGAACGCCACACAATGCCCTCGAACATCTTCCAAGCCTCGAACGTGAAACGATATGGCTTGTCGACAAGCCTTCGGGTTGTCGTATCTCTGCTATTCTCGTCTCTGCCCAAATTTGTGAGCAACCTATGGCAGCAAACTTGCGCCTCATTCTCGAAGAGCTTCGTAGTTGTCCCCCAGCTCCAGCAGATTGAGCAATCGTCACCCTGCATATTCTGGTGCCATTTCGCTGGTGGAGACGCACCGGAACATATTGATGATGAAGTGGCAAATGAGCAACAGCCGTAACGATCTAACGATCTTGAGTCTGGTCGCAGAATATCGCGCGTTCAATGCTCATCTTCCATCAATGTTGTTGAGACGCTGTCACATCGAGCGATGGAAGTTACCGTGGAGGTTCACGAAACCAACAATGAGGCTTGACGCTTGACGCCTGACATTGATGATCTGCTCCAGCAAAAGTAAAGATCTGCGCACAGCCACAATGCAGCTTCGAGAGGTTCAATCCAGAACGCGCAAGGAATCCCATGCCATGTTGGCTTGCTCTGCCGGACTGCATGGCATGCATGCGTGGCCTGTCGACGTGCGTTCGACTCTGCATCGATCGGTATGTCTGCTTTCGAGCGTGAGTGGCTCATGCATATCGGATCACAACCAGAGGGAGTCCGTCTCCCGGGTAGTTGGATACCACCTCCTAGATTTGGTCGTAAGGCTTCACCTCCGGTTCTTTCGGATATGCGTGGTCGACAACTTTCTGACCTCGGGACTTGCTAGATGGGTAATACACTTTTGAAGGCTCGAGACGACTGTTTCAGCGTATGCAGTATGAACTCGTGCACGGCCACAAGTGATCACCTGCTCAAGGCTGCAGCGAGACAGACAGAAGAGAGAGGCTGGGACGACGCTGTATGCGACGTGCAAAGACTTGGAAGAACTTGGAAGAGCGGGAGTGCATTTGCTCCACGCGGCGACATCGTCACCATACCGAGACGGTGTGCTGCTGTTCGGAGCTGCGGTTGGACGCTATGACGACCACCAGGCTGAGAGACTCACAGCATCGCGGCATGTGAAATCAGACAACGACATAGCTCGGACCCGGAAGAGTAAGGCCTCCACGTTCTTCTGACTTCAGCTGTTCGAGAAACGTTACGGCAAGCGCTCTTGCAGCCATAGACGATGTGCCGATGTTTCGCTCAACGAAGCCTAACGAAGCGGCTTACCACGATATGGGGTCCCACGAAGAATGAGAGCATATACTGTGAAAGGGCATAGTTAGCAATGATTCGCTGCTCATGCTTCGCGGTAGACTGCCACACGTGCAGCAGAACCGAGCACATATTGCACCGCATTGAGGCATGTTTGAGCTTCCTCGCAGTTGAGCTTGACAACTGTGTCAAAGTCGATCATCTCCTCAAGCCATCGAGCCTGCTGAATCGTGTCTTCTGACTGCACCGAGCACTGCCAGCTGGAACCACACTTAGTCCCATTCGATCAGCTGGTCATCAAGCAGGATCTGGCTTTCAATGACTGCTGGTGCACGAGGTGGCCGCCATGATCGAAGAACATCGATGCGAAGCCTTATCAAGGCAGACCATCCGCCAAATACACAGGCGACGAAGGTGCAACACAGCCAGAGAGTTCTTCCCTAGAACTTTGATGCCACCACAATGCGACGCCACCTTCTAAGGCAGAACGCCATGTGGCTGATCGAAGTAGGTTATCTGAACGACGAGGGACTGCCCAGAAAACCAACCACGACAACCTCGAACACCCAAAGCATCAAGGACAGAGTTACCGATAAGCTCCAGCATGGATGCAGCTCCAGAAGTCCGCCTACGAGTGCGAACCTATAGCCCAGGCACCGCAACATATATTGGGCAAGCGAAAGGGTGTTCCAGAAGCCAAATAGAAAGTAAGATCTTCGGCAGCGGAACTTCGAAGCATGCAAGTACGTTGTAGAACGACATGCTATAGTGATAGCCGTGGAACGACTCATGCGATTTTGTAATAGTGCTACTCGATCTGGCAAGTGTTCCCTTCGCGACATGCAGCTGCATCGCATATGGCCAGGAGGGAGGAATGTGTAGGTCCAGTAAGCTCATTCATGAGCACATTTGATACATTGATCTCACATCTGAGGCTCATTATTGGTAAGGCGCAAGCACATCTGTCGCACTGCTCGGACTGCTGGAACCAGCTGCAATCAGAATTGTCGCAGTGATGGCCTCGAAGAGTAGCTGACATTCGTGTGGAGTATGCGCTCTCGCAGCCGGAGCTGCTCCCATAACATTTCGAGTTGTTGCTCAACGTGAAATGTAGTGCTTGACTAGGCGTATCCTGGTATCACGATGAACTGCTCGATCAGCACTGTCTGTCAACCGCAGCTATCAACCGATACCACTTCGGGACTGATAGTCCGCTCAGCTTTGCAAGATACTTTCGTTCCTGCCTCGAGACGCCATGGCCTGAGTGAGCTTACTCTCCACGCTCTCTCCACACTGGCGAGCTTATGAAGCTGTGCGAGTCATATATGCAGCGTTGATAGCACCAGCAGACTTTGCCAAGCTGTAACGAATATGACTCGGTGGGCAATAAGCTTACTTCGAATGCAGCAGTTGTGCCTGAGAAAGGTGTGCCCAAGGGCAACTTTCGACGAGGAGTCTTTGGTATATTGGACGTTGACGAACTTTGCGAGTCTTCCGAAGTCCATGTTGTCGCGTTTGGGCTTCATTCGTCAGACACTGAGTAGCCGATTGTGCGCAATCTCCGTGTGCGGAACTGTGGACGCCAGGCTCAAGCTCACAGGGCGAAAACGAAATGCCAAGATGAGCTCGATACAACCTCGTATATAATGTTCCAGATCCTTCGAGCTGGAATGCACAAGCCTCAACAAGCACCGCCTACGCCTTCGACTGAGCCATCAGCCATCAGCCATTGTTGAGCGCGATATCGGCTGCACCAATATGAAGTCGTGGTATCAGCTTGCACTTCTTGTTCGTCGGTATACGGATGCGTCGCCTAGCATGCCGTACGCCATCATCGGTCAGTTGGAGCCGCGATGGAGCCGCTTGGCGGTAGCATCATGTCCACGGAATGCATTACGACGCGCTCCGGCCTGCTCCAATCCAGAAATCTCTTGCTCGCCGCAGCTGTGGCATCACGTGCTGCAAATCGTGAATACCACGTCCTCGCTCACCCATGCAGCCCTCTCCGCTAACGTCATTGCGAGGTCGAGTACGAAATCCTGAGGCAGTCGCTCTCGTGCAATTCGTTCCTGTGGCGTGTCGGCTCCAGGGGACCATCTGGAGGCAAAGATATGAAGGAGCCATCTTCGCAAGTCCGAGTTTGGTGGTAGATCCTTCAAGGTCTTTGTAACCACATCAAACGAAGGTAACGCTTTGCCACCTAGTGTTACGAGTTGGCTGTCGTGCTCGGCTTGCAGACCATCCAGAACTTCTCGACGCAGGATTGGTACATCGAAGCGGTCAGCAATGATATACAGATCCATGAGTAGCTCAAACGTGCTTGCAGGCTGCTCCTCATCTTCTTCTTCACTATGGCGGCTTTGTAGGTCATCAGCTTCATCTTCGGCTCCCAGCTTCTGCTCTAGCATCGCGGTCCATTTCGCAACAAAGGGCTTGCATATATGCTCCTTCTCGTTTTTCCGCAATCCCTCAGACTCAGCCAGGCGCAACAAGGTTCGCAGTTGCAATATTTCCAGATCGGTAGTCAGTGCATCTGAGAATATGCTTGTGACAAGTCGCTGCTCCAGTTGATCAACGGACTCGTTATCATGCTGTTGCTCGACATCGTGCTTGAGGCCACGTTCCATATCGTCTGGCTCAGATGCAACAGATTCCTCCTCGTACTCATAATCCATAGCGGAGTTCGTCTCAGATACAGCGTCGTAGCCGTCTTCGTCTATATAGTCCGCAACACCATGGTAATCATCGTCACCATCCCACGCATAGTCCTTTGGATATGGCTCATCCAATTGTAACGCTGACTGACTGCCTGGGTCGAGGAAGATCTTGCCAGTATACAACCAGGAGATCAAAGAACGAAAGGCCTGATCTAACACGTCGTTGACGCGAAAAGTGTCATCTGCACACTCCTGCATGTTTGTGCGGTAAGCTGCTGCAAAGTAGCCTACCCGCTTGCATAGTAACGCCTTGTGAACGTGATACTTCTTCTGCTCCTCGCCGACGAGAATTGTGGTCAGGGTGCCGTCCAGAAATGTCCTGTTTCAACGCGTTAGCACCTAACTAATGCAGCGAGCTAGACCGGCATACTCTGGAGCAATCTCATCGTTCTCATCCACAGTGCCACGCATCTTGTACAGATGCGAGTACAGCCTCCTTATCGTGATTTGGTGCAAGAGACGACGAAATTGATCTCGACACGCGCACGCGTTCGATGATTGTGGCGCTAGCAGGGACTCCCAAGCGAACCCGAAAACTCTATATTGTGACTTCCTTGGCTTCGTAGGAGGTAGTTGTAGTGGAGAAGTTGCAGCAACAACTCCTGCAGCAACAGCAATCCACATTCATCGCCATTGATAGACCCTATGCATCTACCGAAAGCAGTGCTGCTACAGGCGCTGCTCCACCAGGTATGAGTGCTGCCGACCAATACCTGGCGGTACTAGAAGAAGATGCCCTGCGACTCGAGAAGCAGCTCCAGCATGCCAGCAGCCGAAGCGAGGCATTGGACATAGCCATCAAAGCAGCAGACACATCACTCAGGGCTCTGGAGTTTGTTCGAGATCCCGCCAAAAAGGCTCAGTGTAGGACACGAGCTGAGCAGTACATGCGAGAGGCGGAGCGTATCAAGAACAGCACAGAGTGGCAAGCCGATCTTGCATCTCTCTCACTCCACCCCGAGGCATACGTCGTGAAAGCAAGTACACCAAGCCCAGCGCAAGGAGATTCCAAGCAGGTGAGGATCCTCGAAGAGCCTGTCAACTCTCGTAAACTTCCCACCAAGGAGAAGATTATCGTGGTTAAAGCTGGCTTCCTCAACGAAGTCAAGTTTCCAGAGTGGACCGGAGATCCATCGCCAAAGGAGTTTGAGCTTACAGATGGCGATGATCTGTTCTAGTATGTTGGTTACCTAATCTAATGTCTCGCTACTACTGACTTCGCCCAAGCGACGCAGCATCTGAGCTGCCTCTTTCCAAGTACCAGGAACAAGTCCTAGATGCCTGGAAACGGCCAATCGACGCATTGCCTCCACCATCCTGGTATGGAGGGGACAGGACAAATCTTGGACCTACGATGGGCTTCTTTCGGGACATTGACCTGGTTCAAGATGCCGCCACTGACTGTTCTGTGGTGGCCTCGCTATGCGCAGGTGTTGCTCGAGCCAAGCGCGGTCATCCAAAAATGCTAGGGCAGTTTATGCATCCTTTTGATCCTGCCACTGGCAAGCCTGCATTGTCGAAGAACGGGAAGTACATTGTACGCATGAACTTCAATGGTTGCCAGCGCCGCGTGGTCATTGATGATCGGATTCCAACAAGCTCGACGAAGCGTGTCATACACGTCGTGGATCGCAACAATCCCGGTTTGTTGTGGCCAGCGCTGATTGAGAAGGCATATCTCAAGATACGAGGCGGGTATGACTTTCCTGGCAGTAATAGTGGGACTGACCTGTGGATCCTGACCGGCTGGATTCCTGAGCAGGTCAATCTGAAAGATGAAGACCTGGAGCTCGATAGGCTCTGGCTGAGAATGTCCAAGGCCTTTTCGTATGGAGACGTTTTGATCACTATGGGTACTGGCAAGATGTCTAGCCAGACACAGCAGGAGCTTGGACTTGCTGGCGAGCATGACTACGCTGTTCTTGATCTGCGAGAAGTGGATGGCCAACGTCTGATGCTGATCAAGAACCCTTGGCTGGAGGGCACAAGCTGGCGTGGTAGATCTCGAAGAAGTGAACGAAGTCGCGAGCTATCACCACAGAGCGCATTGACCACGCTCGATGAGGGAGCAGACACAGTCGACTCACCGCGCGATCTGTTGAACGACGAAGAGCTTACACCTGGCACATTCTGGATGGACTTGGACACTGTGCAGCAGCACTTTGAGTGGATCTACCTCAACTGGAACACCGGACTCTTCAAGAATCGGCAAGACGTCCACTTCAACTGGGACTTGTCGAAGCCCTCCGAGTTCAATGGTGCAAGCAAGCCTCGGGGGCCAATGGCCAGCCTACAGCACATCCCGCAATTCACTGTAACTGCATCACGGCGTGAAGCTGTGTGGATCCTGCTTTGGAGACACTTCCAGAACTCTGTGCCCGAAGATGCAACGGCGGACGAAATCGAGAGTGGTCGTCCGCACATTGATATCAGCGGCTACATCACACTAGCAGTGTTCGACTCTGACGGACGAAGAGTCATGCTGCTGGAACGTCCAGTAGAGAAAGGCTGGTATAGCGACAGTCCCCAGGCTCTGCTGAAGCTGGAGGACTGCGAGCCTGGCAAAGCATATACTATTGTTCCGCTCGAGCAAGATCTGCCAGCTACCAATCACTCATTCACGATCTCAACATTCAGCAATTCGCCAATCGTGCTTGACGAGGCAACATCACGGCATGCATACAATACACAAGTGGCAGGATCGTGGACGCAGCAGTCTGCTGGCGGCAACTCAAACAGTCCAAAGTACTGTGACAACCCGCAGTATACGATCACTGTGCCTCGCCGAACGAGCATCAGTCTACTGCTCGAAGCATGCAATCCACAGCTGAACGTCAATGTTCGACTCCTCCACAGTGGCGGAAAGCGTGTGTTCAACATGCACAAGAAGGATATCATTGCCGATAGCAGGATTTATCGTCCTTGCTGCTGCATTGCTGAGAACGACGATCTCGACCCAGGCACATATACTGCTATCTGCAGCACTTTTGACGCAAATCAGCTCGGGGACTTCACCTTACGCATCGACTCCTCGCTGCCGACTTCCGCTAAGCTCCTACCTCGCGAAGGTGCTGGCAGGATCCCATTCGATCTCGGCCTAGCGACTTTCAAACAAGGTGACACGAAGATCGCTGCTCCAATCCACCCTCGGCGTCTCGTGAACTTTTATGCTATTGCTCGGCAATACGATACTGCGCCTGGTCATCCGAACAGTCGTTCGCACGTTCGACTAAGCATCGAATACGGCAAGGGCCCATCTCGTCACATCAAGATTGCGAGTAACAATGGAGAATATACGGATACTTCTGGTGATGCTGTAAGGACTGATGCTATTGATTTCAGTACGGAGTTTGTTACGAAGTACAGGCATTCGTCGGCATATCTGGTGCTGGATCGAATCTATGTCAGCTCAGAGAACTCGGAGGAGAGGTTTAGTGTCCAGCTGTTCATGGATCAGCCGGGTGCTATTCAAGTTGGGGTTTGGAGGACGTGGGAGGATTGAGAGTGCCATCAATCGAAGAACATCTCTGTGCACGAGCGGCTACCAAGCTATTGCAGCTCCAGACAAAGTGCAGAACTATCGAGTGAGTTGTTCAGAGAAGATTCCGAGTTGATACCGCGACCTCTCCCTGCCTACGCGAGTGAGTTCTGCGAAGGACGCTGCACCAGCAGGGCCTGAGTGATGAGGAGTATGGAGTGGTGTAAATAATGGTCTGATTTGCTTTAGCGAGGCGCTGGAGGGTGGAATCGGTTGCTTGCATGACTGTCCTATATGATGGTCATGCGTAAATGAGTATGCACTTTACAGTACCTATCCCTCAACATCAATCAGTTCAGTCGCCTCAGCCTCGTGATGGCCGTGGTTGACATGGTCACATGCAGGTTCACAAGATCATCCTTGTTATGGCGCGTGCACCACACTTCCACTGCAGCTTTTGGGGCCAGGGTGGCGCAGATAGGAACGCGTGAAAGAGTGATTCGCGGAGAGCTGTTCCTGATGCTCCTGGTTCACAACCAGGCGGTCGTATACCTATACACTTACGTAGACTTATTGAACATCGTCTCTGAAAGTTTGATTTCACGACTCCTTCTCATCTTTCTTCGATATCTCGTTGTTGTTGTGGGTGAAGAAGAATACGGACCGTCGCTTCATCACTGACGTCGTTGTCGTCTCTGTAACTGGAGAAAGAATCCCGGGCAGTCGCAGACGACTTCAACTTCTTCTTGTTGAGCAGCGAAGAGCTCCACTGAACTCTGCTAGAACAACACCTTTCTACCCTTCCGACTGAGAGCCTCCTATCCTCACCAACAGCGTGGACGATCCTACACGACTTCAGCAGCAGCATCTGCTGCGTCTTCTCCCCCACTAGCAGACCGCCCTCCTCCACCATCATCATGGGCTTGCTATCGAGGAAGAACACGAAGGAGAACGTGCACTCCGAAGACACCACCACTCCAGTCGCAGTCTCCGCAGCGAATACAGACACAGGCGCATCCACCACCCCCGAAATGGTCTCAGCGAAAACATCCATGGAGGAGACATCCCGCCCACCCACATCCTCCGCCAAAGAAGCAATCCCAGCACAAGGACCCGTCGTAGCCAACGGAGAGAACGTCAGCGACACCTCCAAGCTCAAGACATTCCTCGGAATCCTCCGCCGCTTCATAGGAGTGACAGACATCGCGGCCGTACGATTCTCCCTTCCAGCCCAACTCCTCGAACCGATCCCCAATCTCGAATACTGGCACTACCTCGATCGACCCGAAACCTTTGCTGCGATCGGTGATAGCGATGATCCTCAAGAGCGAATGCTAGCATGCTTGCGATTCTGGTTTACCAAAGATTTGAAGTACGTCAAGGGGAAGCCTTGCAAACCATACAATTCTAGCTTGGGAGAGTTCTTCAGATGTACATGGGAAGTTGAAGGTGCTGAGGCAGCGAAGACGACAGGAGTACAGAAGCCTGTGAAAGTGAACTACATCACAGAACAAACATCGCACCACCCACCCATTTCGGCCTTTGTCTACGACTGTCCTGAGAAGGGAATCGAGGCCACGGGATATGATCAGTTATCTGCGAAGTTCACAGGCACATCAGTCAAAGTCACACCAGGGAATCTCAACAAAGGCATCTTCGTCAAGCTAAAGAACAGAGACAATGAGGAATATCAATTGACACATCCTGCGGCGTATCTGGGTGGCTTCTTGAGAGGAAATCTATACATCAGTGTAGCGGATATCTGCTACGTGAGTTGCGCAAAGACAGGCATCAAGACGATCCTACAATACCATGAGGAAGGATACTTCGGGAAGACGCAGAACAAAGTGGAAGGCATCATCTATAAGCCTACGGACTTCGCCAACGATCCATGCACGAAGCTGAAGGACGTACCCACAAAACAGATACTGGGCAGAATCGAGGGTGTCTGGACTGAGAAGGTCTGGTATTCCCCTGGATCTACCGAGTTCAAGAAGACGAAAGACGCGGATCGGATACTGTTGATGGATGTTCAACCTCTTTCCCCAGTCCCGAAGAAGTGCCCGCCAGTCGAATTACAGCTCAAGAACGAGTCGAGGAAGTTCTGGGGCAAAGTCACAGAAGCGATTGAGACGAAGCAGTTTGGTACAGCTACGAATGAGAAGACTGCGCTTGAAGAGAGGCAAAGAGAAAGAGCTGCTGAGAGACAACAGAAGGGCGAGACGTGGCAACCGAGATTCTTCTCGAGTGTCACGGAGAAGGATGGAAAGGCTTTGTTGTCTGAAGAGGGGAGGCAAGTGCTGGAGGGCATGCAGAGGGAGGAGTATCAGCTAGCAGAGCCGAAGGAGTATGGTGCTCTGTGAGGAGTTCGACAGTGATAGAGATGGATGCATGGGGCTGGCGTTGAGGTTGGCTGATTTGGGTAATGGGCATATGGAGACGGCACTCTTGCGGTGAACTTAACATATCATGTGGAAGAGGAGAAGAAGACCTTTGCAGCTTCGCTTTGGTGGGTGTAGATAACCTGATGATATTGATGATGATGGCTACCTGCAGATGAACAGAGCAAATAGATGGATGCTGCTTCGCCTTTGGAGCCTCCTGGTACAGAGCTATACATTACTTCTTTCCGTGCAATGGCTCAGGGCCTGTCATGCTTTGGTGTAAATGTTCGAAGTTATGTTTGCTCGTCTTCTCCTCTGGCTTGAAGGCCCTGTATGGTTCGTACCAAGTTACTGTCAAGCTGCGCAGACCACGAAACTTAAGCAGCGCAGAGATCTGGGAGTCCTGTGCCAGTTCCATATCCGTAAATTCGTCGTACCAGGCGGACTTCTCGATGTTGTAGTGAAACGAGGATGCACTCAGTTGCGGCATCGTCACCTGCTGCAGACTGGACATGGAGGTCACGGAGTCGGGAACTGCCTGACCGCCGTTGATGACCATGAGAGATCTGATGTGCCTGAGCAGATGCCTCTCGCTTGCACTTCCACTGCGGAGTACGCTGTCGAATTGGTAGGTGGAGGAAATGCTGAAGATTTTCTTCTGCGCCCAGACACGGATGGCCTCTTCAAAGTACTGCTTGCTGACGAGCAGAAGGTCCATTAAAGGACCAGAAAAGGTTTCAGCCTGTACGCATCGATTAGAACATGTGAGTGGCCAAGCGTGCACACAGATAACATACTATAAAGTCCCTCCTCTCATCTCGCTTTCTTGCTTTCTCTCTGTCGCACCAAGCGTATCGAGTCTTGATCCTAATCTCCCGCTGCTCTCCATAGCAGAGCTCGTAGATCATATCGCGTATCTCCAATGGCAGCTCAAAGTAAAAGCATGGTCCGTCTGGTGTGCTGATGGCCCGAATGGGCTGATGTTGGGAGACGCTCGGTGCCTGCTCCATCGTCCCCATGCCGGCAGGAATCTCCATCGTCTGTATGTGTAGATGCGGAGTGTTTGGTGATGTCGTGGAGAAGCGGGTGAAGTTCTGAAGTTGAAGTTGAAGAAGTTCAACGGCTTTCAAGGCAGCCGTTTGAGCTGAGTTGAGGAAGGCACGACCGACACGCGCGCCTTCCCAGGAGCAACACGAACTGAAGCTCACAACCTCAGCTGCTCTCCAATCTCTTCGATCGCCTTCACCAGTCCCACCACAGTCTCCCTCCTCGTCTGCCCATTAACCACCACTCTGAAGAACTTCCCGTCATCACCAGGCGCATAATCAGTCATGAAACCTCTCGGTATCAGAACCTGACTGATCTTCTCTGTAATCTCGCTATTCTTCTCTTTCGCTCCCTCGCCACTCTGCTTATTATAGTAGAAGCAAATCTGCAAACACGGCGGAGGATTCTCAGAAACCAGTGAGAACCTCGGCCTCGAACTCACGATATGCGCCATACCTCTCGCGATCTCAAACGCATCGTCGATGTAGTCTCTGAAGCCTTCCGTGCCATAGTATATCCAGCTCAGCGCGAGCTTCAAGCTATCGCCTCGTCGACCACACTGAGGAGTCAAGTCTGCGAGGTCCCAGTATTCTTGTCGGACTTCGCTGTCGACGGCCACGTTCGAGGGATCGGTTTTGATCGCGCTGCCGTTCTCGACGTCGTCTGCGTTGTGAAAGAGGTAGCCGGCTGGGAGAGTCATGCCTTTGTGGAACTCTCTCAAGTCTTTGCCGAGGAGGAAGGAGCAGGTGAGAGGAACATTGATCATCTTGTGAGGGCAGATGGAGACCGAGTCTGCTAGCTCGACGCCTTTCAGCTTGTGGCGTTGCTTGTCACTGAAAACGACTGAGCCTCCCCAGGATCCATCAACATGTAGCCAGAGGTTGTGTTTGCGTGCGATAGGTGCGATCTTGTCGATAGGGTCGAATGACCCGAGGACAGTTGTGCCTGCGGTGGCGTTGATGTAGAATGGTGTCTCTCCATCGCTCTTGGCCTTTTCAATGGCAGCATCCAGTGCTTCTGGAACCATACAGCCTCGCTCGTCCACGTCTACGGCTCGCACGCCTTGTGAACCGAAGCCAAACATCTGTGCAGCTTTTTCGACACTGTAATGACCATGTGCTGAAGTGAACAGCACGAACTTCCTGCTACCATTCCCTTCCGTTTTCGTCTCCGGAAACAGATTGTTCCTCGCAATGACCATACTCGACTGATTCGCAGCAGAGCCACCAGGTTGCGTGACGCCTCCAGCATTGGCGCCTTCGAATCCAAACATTCCTGCCAACGCACGCCCAGTCTGCTTCTCAATGATCGTAAGAGCTGGCGACACCTGGTAGACATGAACATTCGTATTAAGTGAACTAAGCACAAGATCTGCGGCCAGTCCCACGGGCGTAGTCGTGGCGTATAGCTTATCGAGGAAGCCTTGATCCCAGATGTTGACACTGTATTGGAAGATCTTCTTGACCATGTCGATGAAGCCATCTCTGCCGAGACCTTGTTCAGGTAGTGCGCATCCGACCAGATGTTGGAGCTGCTTCGGGGCATGCTGTTCTAAAAGAACACTTCGAGGGCCACCAACTGGCTTGTCGAGGTTCTGGCCTTGTGATTTACTTGAGGCATCATCGTCGGCTTTTTGTATGAAGGTTGTGACTAGTTGTTGTACTGCAGTCAAGAGCTATATATGCAATGGGTCAGCATTGAGTATTGCAGTCCTGGAGACTATTGTGCTTACATCTTCTGCTTCCTTGGCTCGGGCTAGAGGCTTCTCAGTCTTTGTAGGTTGCCATAGGCCATTGTTGCCGTTCGTGTAGCCATTTGTTGTCATAGCGGATGGAACTGATGAGTAGGACCTATCGGAAGTTAATGGTGGTAAGCGTGTAGGCAAGAGAATGGTCAAGTGAAGAAGTGAGGTAGTCCTCTACCCTTCATCATACATAGAAATTTATTGGAGCCGGATGACCTCATACCGACCACTCGCCGAGACTTTCTTGAGCCGTGCGGCTGTAGGTATGCCATATCCATATCTGGATGTTACTCATGTGGATGCTGCTGCAGCTCGCACGCGTTGTGGCCGAGTGCTAGGTCCTGCCATGGAGCCGTGAGAGGAGCTTTTGCTCGACTTCGACCTCTTCTCGGTCTTCACGTGTGTCTCGCCATCTTCTTGTGTGATCTCCCTCTTGACTTCCTTCTCCTTCTTCTCAGTCTTTACTTGTTTTTGTGCATGTCGTTCTCTTGCCATTTGCAGCGGTGTCTTCCTTGCGCCAGTCTCTTGCTTGGCCTCAATCTCAGAGAATGCCTGAAACCCATCATTACTTGCTTTGATCCTGCTCTGTCTCACCCACTCTTGTCGTCGTCTCTTGTAGATGTCCATCTTCCAGTTCTTCCACACAGCTCTTCCACTGGGCGACTCGCGCAGAGTCGCTTCGTTCTCAGCCAGCTCTTCTGCGATGCGCTCCCGGATGAATGCAAGGCCATGAGTCCCTTCCCAGATGCAGTCTACGACGTGTGACGCAGACTTGTCCAATGCCATATCGCCAATGTTACCTTGGAACCGTGCTATGAGCTTCCGTCTTTCCACCATTGATGCATTCTTCGTAGTGAGCGCCTGCTGAATCGTTCTCGTCACGATGTAGTCCTTGGACATCATGAGTATGGTAGACTTGTCCAGCTCGATAAGTGCATCCAGTATCAACGAGCTGAGCGATCCTGGTACTATCAGCATAGCTTGCGCGAGGATGTTGAAGTGCACTTTGGTTGGTTCCGAAGGCCGTGGGAAGTACGTGGCTGCTGTGCTAGAACCGGTGGCCCCATTGACAGCAGCATTGGGAGTGTCTGCTTTCCCAGCATCTTCGTTTACGAAGAGCATCCTGGCGATGTCGAAACCCTTCTCGCCCTGATAGAACTGGTCAATCTGCACAGCAATGGCTTGCGTGTCAATGTCGCGAACAGTGCAGCGCTCAATGATAGTCTGCGTCATGGAGGTCCAGTTCTTTTGTAGTAGGCCTGGAATCTCGGGCACCAAAATCTCGTGGGCTTCGAGTAGATCATCATAGCCCAATCGTTCCAGGATGCGGCAAACAACATGCGTTGCTACCTCGTTTCGGGCATGAGATGCAAAACGCTCCTTGAAGAAGGTCTTGTACATACTCTTGAAGAGCTTCGAGGGAGCATGTTGAATGATTTTCTCCACAAGATGAGATCCAATGGGGTCATAGACCAGGCCTGATAGGAATGCCGCACTGTTGGAATCTGCTGTGAACGGTTCATCGGGCAACAAGGTGCGTATGATGGACTTCTCGTCCTTGCCACGCTGTTTGCCGTAGTGTGTAAGCTCAAGTGTAAGCAGAACTTGAAGTGTCGGGTTCGCGTTCGGATGTGTCGCCAGGCCTCGCAGCTTATCGGTATCGAGCCCAGCCACGCTGTCACTGATTAATTTCTCCAACGCCGTCGAGAATGATTTCGGCACCGCTCGTGACTTTCCAGTAGCCTCGTCGCCACCTTTACCAGCAACGCCTTCCTTGCGTCTGCTGCGTAGTAGGCTTTTCATGGAGTCTGTCGAGATCGGCTCGCCTGCAAGCACGAGTAACAGAATTCGCAGAGCGTGTGAAGCATATCTCTCTGTTAGTAGATATCCGAAGTTGCCCTCGAGCTCGGCCAGTGTGTGTAGGAACAGGTTCTCCATGGAGACGAATACCTCATCTGCATTGTGAGATTTGAGGTCCGATGGTTTGGCCTTGAGCTCATCGCTGACATGTGGAGCGGCATATGTGAACAAGGACTCGCAGCAGTGCGATGCAAATCGATGGGAAAGCAGATGTATGAAACTGTCACTGATATTAGTGCCAAGGACCTGAAAAGATATTGATATTGCCACTTACTTGCCACTGAACTTCTGGAATAGGCCTTTCAGCTGAGAAGCAGTAGACAGTTTGATCAACCGTTCCAGTACTCGCGAGCATGATTGACTCTGGGCAAGTTTCAGTGCCTTGTCGTCCGCTTCCTTGAATACACTCTGTAAAAAGGCAGCTCGCTCCTCGGCGTTGGGAAATTCATTCTGCTCGAGCAGAGAATCTGCATTCTTGAAATATTCCTGTTCTTGTTCGTCGAGAACACCAAAGAAAGCCTTGTCAGCACCGCCGGGATAGGCTCCAGACATGTCTTCGCCAGTATCTTCTAGAGACATATTGCTCTGCTCGGTGACCAGTCCGTTGGTATCGTCGTTGGGTTTTTGTCGCTTGGGAGAAGTTTCTGTGCTGACTTCTTCTGGCTCGTCCTCATGCTTCCTCTTCATGCGCCTGCCGCGCTTTTGAAGTGCCTTTGGCATCTTTGCCAATGGAGAATCTCCTGCAGTGATCAGGAAATTTCTGCAGGTCGGTCCTTGATGGTTGTCGTGTCACACGAGAATTGAGAACTTGTCCAGGAAAGCCGCAGATCTCGGTGTGCAACAGTCGGCGTGGCACTCCTCAGACCAAGAGAGAGCGCGAAGATGATGAGACGAAGTTTGCAGCCGACGACGAAAGAGTATTCGGCTGTGGTAAAGCCGATCTTGATGGGATCTAGGTGGGGCCGCTACCTAAATGGTGCAGCGCGAATTGTCTGGATCGAAATCTTCCTCACATTTGCCGATGGGAGCTCTCCTTGCGATTCACTACTAGGGTTGTTGATGACTTTGCACCAACCTGACGGACAGCGCGATTGTGTTACAACATTGATGACTGGCACATGCAGATGTCTCAGCAGGCAGGCATCATGCGGGCATGGATGTCTTCGTGTTGCGACGGGTCCAGTGAGCAGAGAGCACCTGTTCGGCAAGCTGCACAATCCTTCGCCTGCAAGATCGTGGCGTGGCCGTCCTGATCTTGTTGTCAAGGCGTCATCACCACGCTTCTCTCTTGCCGCCCTGCAGGAACGCGACAAAACACACCACCATCAGTAGTAGTCAAGCGACACAGCACTACCTTCAGAGCTATGGTCTCTAGCAAATTTTGCTGCAACTTCGGGGCCCGATATGTCTGCCATGCACGTTTTCGCGAAACCCTGCCCGCCAGGGTGGTACAGATCCACCATCGATCTAGCTGGCTGGTTACACAGATCTGTCTGAATCGACGCTACCGATGGTACATCTCAGCTCAGGGTTACCTCCCCGCAAGTTTCTTCGACGGCAGCTCTTGCCTGGTGCGATGCGTTGTTCTCTCAAACCGCTGTAAACACCAATCGTCAAGGTGGTGTGAGAGATCATCCGACACTGCACGTTTGGCTAAACGAGCTTCAGGCACCGTGTCGCAAAGCACAGCAGGCTCAGCAGCCAAGGCTCGTGGTGTGCGTTCAGACGTCCAACATGCTCTCTTGGAACTCGGTCAAAAGGCAACGCAATCCTGTCTACGTGTAGAGACACAATACGTAGCTAGGTGCTCGCGTATTGGCAGAGATGACACTGACCTCTTCACAAGTTTCTGACATTGGATCGCTTGCTGCGGGCAAGGTCATCACACAGGCTGTGATTGAGATGCAGATTCGATGCTTGCAGATCTCGACAGCTGCAGTACTACCGACAACAAGGTGTTTGCTACTGAACCATGAACCATTACGAAATAGCACGATCCGATCTGATAAGACTCACCATCATCCATGCCAGATGTTATATCGGCTGAATCTGACAGAAGATCTGCATGCCTCAGGCATTAACTGTGCCGTTTGATCTGCAAGCACTGCGCCTCGAAGGCTCGAACAACCAACAGCTCCCACGCTCCCACTGAAGCCACCAACGTTGGCATCTTATTCTTAGCTCGGCTGAGTAACTTCGAACGACACAAGACACAGCCTTGCAGCACTGTACAACCAATCTCGCATAGATCTCAAAGCCATCGCATCGAACTAGCTTTGCTCATGCACATCAAAGCTCCGAACGCGTCCATGTGGCACTCAAGCTATCTTCCTAGTCGCTGGCGGGATGCAGATGGCCAGTTTCAAGAACTCCATCGCTCCAGTTCCGCAGCATGTTTGCTTTGCGAAGCCTCGAACGAACTCTGCCCGCGCGAGGCTGCGTGCATACCTATCTCACAGCCTGATGGCACGGTCCAGCGCAAGACACACCGACAGCCTGATCATGAAGAAGATAAGTACAGAGGTAGGTATGAATCCTTGCGTAGCTCGTCTCGCTTCTGCTGCATCTCTATACCGGCATAACAAGGATGGCATTCGGACTAGCTATCAGAGCACCTTGGAAAGGCCGTGTCGGTCTCGTCGGCATGCCGATAGTCTCTGCTCTGATTACTGCCAACACATCAGCCATCTTCGTTCTCACCATCTTCAACGCATCTGCAGTGGAACTTCACGGCAACACAGACGACATTGTCAGGGATCGGGCGTATGTCAGCCATGTCTCTCATCTGAAACGAAATGCAGGTACTGACCTTTCTGACAGCATCCTCGGGCTCTTCTGGTGCACAGTGCCCTTCGTCTTCGGCATCGCGACCGTGTCCGAGATCTTCTGTCTATGGACTGATCGACTGGCTCCGATATGGGTGCTGTTCTCATCGAGTATGGCCATATGCCTCTGGGCTGTTGAGATGGTGATGTGGCAGTACTGTGTCAATGGAACAGACTCGGTTCCAGGCTACTGTCCACACATCTACCAGGTCACCAGCCAGGTGCCTTTCTTTGACTGGTATAAGGCCAGCGCGTCTGCTCCTGTTGCAGCTATACCGACTCTGATCATCTTGTATGTCGAAACAACGTCACTTGCTGCAATTCTTGCTGACATATGTGCAGATACATGGTGCAACTATCCTTTGCTGGTATCGTCGTCAATAGACAACGCAGGTACACCTTCAGAAGATCTGACATGAGCATACGGAAGTCGTTTGATGAGTCGGAGGTCACGATTACACCGGGCACGAGAACTCGGCGCACCATGTCTGTCGCTGAAGAGGAGAGGATGCTATACAACTCGCCGCCACAATCTGTCCGATCTGTGTCGGACTCTGATAGGAACTCCTCTTCGAGCTGGCCCAGCTTCTCTCGCTTCAGTCGAACATGGCGATAGACATTATGTATGCCAAATACAATATTACTCATACGTACAGCATGTTTACGATCTATGTGAGCTGTACAAACCATCTGTAAGGAGAAAGAGGATCGCAGGAAGGAAAGCCTACGCCAGAAATGCAACATTCAACTGGTCCTCAACTAAAGTCCGGCTTCGGGACCTCGTCGAAAGGATTGAAATGCTCGTTCCTCGCATCCCAAGGCATTGAGTTGTTCAAAGCATTTCCAAACCTCTCATCCTTCAGATCCAGGTGACCACAACCCCAGTCTGCAGTCATGAGCTTGTGGCTAACAGCATCATTCATTGTCTCGCGAGAGAGCAGCCACGACTTGAACCAATGGCCCCAAGGACTTTCGATCCTGTCGTCATCAGCTGTAGCCTTTCGTAGAGAGCCACTCCCGAGTGAGCCCCAGCCATGATGTGCAACGATCTTGGGATGAGTACCCTCGAAGAAGCGCACTTCGGTGTGAGACTCAGTAGTGTCTAGGCAAGTAGTCAGCACGATACTCCCAAGCTATGCATAACAAATAAGATCACCTACACCCTCCATGAACTGACCAAGAAACAAAGGACAACTCATCGTTCAAAGTCCATATAATAACATGCTCCCAGTCGTGGCGATGGCCTCCAGCCCTCCCAGTCGTGGCGATTGAGGCCATCGTGGCGTCCATTTCAGCATAATAGGCATACATGTATGCACACCAGCCGTGGTTGCAGCACTGACGATAGTAGGTGTTAGCATGCCGCAGACGATTGCCATCACTGCACTTAGGGAATTGATAGGTTGCCAGTCCCTCGTTGACATTGCCCCTTTCATCAATGGCGGCTGTGTGGAGGCAGGTATCTCTGTCGAAGTCGAGGACTGGTTGCCATTTCAGCGCTCCTGGAGTGGCATTGTCGGGTATAGCGCTTAAAAGGTTCGCGGTGGTGGTGCTTAGGAGTATGGGAAGATGGCTTCGCGCGCGGAACAGCATTGTGATGATGCTGTGTGAGGGTGTCGGAACTGCGAGGTGGACGATGCCTAAAAACTTCATGCAAAGTTCCTGTTGCTTCTACTTGCATTGGTGTGTACTTGACTGCGAGTCTTATAGAAACCACTCTGGAGAACACGTCTTTGCATGTCGCCCATTGCAGGGGTAGTCATCCTCCTTCCGTCATTGTAAGGCTGCCACTTCTGGTCAGTGGAGACCGAAGATGTAACCTGTGCTCTTCCTTTCCCACCCTCTGTCTAACAATCTAAGTTCTTCCTGACCTACAGCGAGCGTGTTATTTCTAAAGCCAGATAGCGATATCGAGTTTGCATTGCTATTGCTTCGGGCTCTGCACCGCGGATGCCGCTGGTATGCTTGGCAAGCCAGAGCTGACGCTAAGGCCAAAGCTGAGAAATGTGACCACATGCAACATCTGATGTTGCGAGTGAACGTCCTGAGGCTATGGTGCACCTGCCGCGCTGCTGGAGATCAAGCTGCTGAAGTGGCGAAGAGCGACGGTTTGAATGGAGAGCACCATAGAGAGGGCTGGTGAGGACGCCTTGGCTGATAGTTCTTGTACTTGGCTGCAACTGGGTTGTTTCGGGTATCCTTCTCGTGGTATGGGCCGTAAGTCTGTTGGATGGTTGTATTCTGCGGGACTTCTTTCATGTACTCGTGGTTGCGTATTACTGCAACGTCCGTCTCCTAGACAGCACCATAGTGCTGAATGAACAGGTACTTCCACTTCCCCTCCATTTCTGGGTTTGTAGCCATAGTCTCAGTAAGATCGACATGGCCTTTCAGAGCTTTCAGGAAACCAAACTTGTGGTAGATTCAGCGGCCAGCCCAAAACTGGGCGACTTGTGCTGTGCTCATGTCATGGGCAGTGGGTTTCGCACTGGTGTCTAACTTCAGTGACATGCCGATTGCGCATGCCTGGAGAACAGTCAGAGAGCCATGGCCGTATGCTCCCTGTACACCCGTCCTGTCATACATGGTGTATGTGGTAGGGAACTTCGATGTCGTGGTGACCGAGTGGTAAGATGGAAGAGAGGAGAGACGACCGCGCAAGGCGCAAGGAGCCAAGAGATTGTGGATTGCCTTTTCTCCAACTTCTCCTCGTCCATCACAGCTCTTTAACCTTTTCATCCCATACAAAAGCCATCGTCTCTGACCTGAGCATTCAACGGAATTCAACGGAATGCGTTCGAGCTCGTTCTCAACTTGAAAGATATGTCAGATCTGCCCGCGAAACAGCCTCTCGTCGCGAGAAAAAGCGAGCTCTCTGTGACTGCCAACGCGAAAGAGTCGCGATCCTTTCACGGAAGCCTACCTTTGTACAAGCACGATAACACGCATTTATACAGGCTACGTACGTTCATCTTCCAATGGCATCAGGATCTTCTGGTCACGCAGCCTCGCGATTTACTTCCAGGCATTGCCGGACCTGGTCCGAGACAGGCTTCAAAGCTCATTTCGCAGCATGGTATGCCTGAACTCATGACACGGTCGACTTTTCGAACCTCCTGTGACTTCATACTTCTTCTCCTCATTATGTATACTTGTAAGCCAGCTCCGGACAGCTAGCCGCTAATTGCAGCAAGACAATATGGCTCCTCTACTACGAATCGCAATAGCGCTCGGAGTGCTCACCGCATATGTCCTCGCACAAGACATGAAAGCCAGTGTGCCTTCGCAAAACAATACCAATCCGATACAAGTCGAAGACCCTAGCGACCAGACCAGCTACATCTCTGCGAACAGTCCCACGCCAATTCCGGCGAGCTCGACAAACGACAATGCGATCGTGATCTGCAACACTGTAGATGGCAGCGCCAGTTGCTCAACATTTGAGGCTGTGACAAGCTTCTCCAGCTTAACAGCAGTCGCGACGGGAATCTTGACTGCTAGTGACACGCGCACTACCGCCATGTCGACCACTGGGATGATGAGAACTACAAGCGGGTCAGCAACGAGGGAGACGGTTAGTGGGACAAGGACGAGTGGGATCACGGCGTCTCCTACGGAGAGCGGGCAAGGGAGTGGTGCTGTAGGGCAGGAGTTGTCCTCGATATGGGAGCGTATCCTGGTCATGGGTGTCCTGGCTGTGGGTGGAGGCCTGGTAGGACTGTAGTGGTATGTATGGCATCGTCTCTCGTGCTGTTTGTCCACATCTGCTGAATGCTTCCCATAGTATCTCCATACAGCGGCCACACTCCAATCTTGCTTCGTCGCACAACAGCTCGGCGCAGTCGCCGTTGATACCCTCGAGATACTAGCATGTGTTAGTGATACTCACCTATAAACGCGATGTGAATACAACTCACCAAAAGTATCTCCGATTCTCACGTGTCCCCATTTCCAATCACGGTCGCGCGCTCATCGGCCCAGTCAGAGCAAGACATCGGAGCGATCGCTAAAAGGCACTCTGGTCGCAAGCCATGTAGTGAAGCGGCTTGGTTTGTCCAGGCTTTGGCTTCCCTTTCTTGCCACCGCAGACGACCTTGTGAGTCTTCCAGTCCTCCTTCTGGCAGTCAGCGCCGCAGTAGCGTCGAATCTTGCAGCGACCGCAAGCCATAAGCGTGTCGCCCTTCTCTGCAATGATTGCGCCACAGCTACCACAAGCTGGTGCCACTGCCGTTCCGAGCGTGATCTCGACGGGAGATTTGACCTTGAGTGGGTCACGTCCGGCCTTGCGCAAGGCTGTGAGGTATGGATCAACGCCCCAATCCTCTCCCACAATGCGTCGCTGGAACTCGATAAAGTATGAGTGGAAAGCTTGTGGGGTGAGCTTTCGCATGAGAGCATTCTTGCAGCGCTCCTTGTCCTCTGGGGTATCCGCAGCGAGATATGGCAGACCAAACTTGCAGTGGAGCACGTCGAGCAGATACTCGGCCAAGCACGACATCTGACCGTCGTCGAATGGTTTGCCATCGGCACGGATGGCTGCGACGTGGCCTCGAGGAGCTGTTCTGGTGAAGCGAGCGAAGGTTGCCGAGGATGGGTGGCCGTCGAGGAATAGTCCGACGCTGCCAGCGTTCAGCTCGTTGTTGCTGTTGATGTTGAAAGGAGCCCACTTCACGAGCACTCCCAATTGTCCGGTAATGGCCGACTCAGTCCACTGGAAGTCGGCTGTTCGGACGGGATAGTTGGCGAACAGGACGCGGTGGACCATTGGATCGTCTGCGGTTGCGTTGACGCCGCAGAACTTAAGAGAGCCATCTTGCTCCTGGATCTCGATGACTGCTGCCCAAACGCGGCCATCTGGCAATGGCTTGAACAGCTCGGGCCCCTCCATGGAGTAGGGGTTGGGGGAAGGGAGAGGAGCGTCAAGCTCAGTGGCGACTGGCGGCGGTGTAGTCATTGTGCTCATGTCTCGAAGGCGAGCGAGAATTGAAACTGTCTTGTGTTGAATCGCCATTTGAGGTACGTTCTGTTTTTGCAAGGCGTCGAGGTGTGCTGAAGTGAAGCTGACAGAAAGGGAGCGTGTGTTGTGATGAAGGATGCGACGCCGAAGAACGAAGCTGAAGCGAGGATGTGTTGTTGGAGAGAAGGAGTGAGCGGTGCTGAAGTGTCGGTGAGGATTACAGTGAGAAGTTCCGTCAATATGAAGCGAAAGTTGTTGTTGTTGTGAAGATTAACCGTCACTAGCGACGTTTGCCTGCAGATAACATGTTCCAGGATCTAATCGGATCGTAGTCTTCTCGTATACAACTCAACATCTTATCGAAATCTTCTCCACTTGCTTAAGCAGCTGGCTCGTTAACATATCTACGACTGTAGTAGCATAGTCGGCGATCGATTGGGGAGGGCATGAACTCACAGCGAAGCCTCGAGGCAGAATCCGAGAAGAGCACGGAATGGTAAGATCCTGGAACATATTATTAAAAACATGTCGCTTCACAGCCATATCGTTCCAAGGACCTGTAACAAGATTGAAAGACCTATCATGAAGTGTATGATATACATTTTACATATATACAGCTCTTCCAATGCTATAGATGTACTCATAGCTCATATCTCATTCCACGCTATGCATAACTTTTGATCCCAGCTCCAGAACATGCATGCAGCTTAGTTACCGCTCCACCAGATATAGTCGTTGGTCTGCTCGGGCGTATCCCAGATGAGCTTACTGGAGCTGTTAAGCGGCCTCTGTGGCCAAACATTCGCAGTCTCGACCCAAGCGTGTACAGTATCGAACTCAGCAGTCGAGCCCTCACCAACATAAACACCATACCCAGTAGAGCAGCTCTTGCTTGGGTAGATTCGAGCAGTCAAAGCGAAGCGCTCATTGACATAAATTTCCACCACTGAACCATCAATAAAGACATCGAAAGTGATAGGCTCAGTCTCATTGGTGGTGGTGAGAGTGTAAGGCTGGAAATATCCAGTAATGGTCTCGTTGTTGAACTCGACGATCTGGGAAGAGTGGAGACGTTCGACGAGGATGGTGTGATTTGAAGGCTCGTAGATGATGGTAGTGTACTCTTCTCCGTAGATCGAGGCGGCGATTGTGAGACCGACTGGACCTGTGGCGTTCTTTACTGTGGTCTTGATCTCCATGTGCGAGGTGGCGATCTTGCTGAGCATGGTGGATTGGCTATAGGTCTTTACGCCGTAAGCAACATATGTCGAGCCGTTGCGGAGACCTTCAACAACATCGTCGAGTGGGCGGACACCGAGAGTGCGAGCTGTGCCGTTTTCGACGATGGAAGTCTTGGCCTCTGTAAGAGCTGTTGTGTTGGCTACGTTGTCCACCTCGTGAACAAAAAGCTCACGTGGAAGCGAGAGAGCACCTTGGAAGCCAACCTGGCTGGTAGAGAAAAGGCCTCCTTCACCGACGAAGTCTTCCTTCAACCAGGCATACTGCACACGCCTGTTGTTCTTGGTATCGTTGAAGCTGGAAAGAGCATAGCCGACACCCCAGTCACCAGCACCACCAGTCAATGGGACGAACTCGGCACTACCGTTCTCACGACGCACCATGTGGCCTTCGTTCCAGAGTGACCATTGTGCAGAGGAGTGGAAAGAAACGTTGCCGCCCTCAGAACCCATGTTGACATACCAGTGGTCATTACCAGCACGATCCTTGAGCGGGAAGAAGCCAGAGACCTCAAAGTTGAAGCCGTATGTTCCCGTGCTGAGAACAGGTCCAACGGAAGTGTTAGCAACTGGCTCCCACAGAGCACCGAGGAAAGTCCAGTTGGTCAGATCGCTGGCTGGAGCAGTCCAGAGAGGAATGCGTGGTCCAACACCCTTGATGCCAGATCCAAAGACTGCGTAGTAGTGTGGCTCCTCAACTTGCAGAATCGAGTCCAGCTCTGGGATAGGCTCGAAGAATGGATCGCGGAAACCGGTGACGTTCCAGTGCATTGGTGCAGTCTCGGTAGTAGCGTTGATGATTGGGTTACCCTCGTGTCGCTTCCAAGTCTTTCCTCCATCGTGGCTAAGAGCGAGAGACTGGGTCTCAGTGCCTGGGGCATAGTATCTGGTCCAGCTTGTAGGAAGGTAGCTGACTGATGTATAGAAGAGGAGCAGAGTGCCGTCTTGTTCACCCTTGAGGTTGACTGGCTGTGCGGTTCCAGAGAAGATACCAAGACCATCATAGGTGCCATTGCCTTCGGGTGATAGTGCAAGGTAATCTCTGTTCTCCCAGCCTCCAACATCCTCCCAGTGAATCAGGTCTTTGCTCGTCGCGTGTCCCCAGCTGATATTGCCCCAATTTATGTGCTCTGGATGGGACTGGTAGAAGCCATGATAAACCTCGGTGGTAGGATCATACATGAAGCCACACGGATCGTTCATCCATCCTGCTGGTGCGATGAAGTGACTTGTGGGTCTCCATCTGTTGAAGAGAGTGTTGTTTCCCATCGATCTGATCTCCGTTGCTGTGATGGACTTGCAGGACTCATTCTGTGGTGTTGTCGAGTATTGACGTTCTGCCAGTGTAGGCACGCTGTAGCCATAGCTCATAGGCAGAGCAGCCAAGAAGGCTGCAGCAGAAGTAGTAGATCGCATCGTGGATAGGTAGAGGGATGATGAAAGTGACAAGAAATGTACTCACTGGGATGCCAGCATCATATACCATTTCCCTACCATACGAACGCCGGCGTGATCCTTACGACCACGCGCACAATGCATGGCAAGATGCATACTACTGTATTCACTAGCATGGGTTCATTGTCTGTGCCCGGTCAATGGTTCGCGATGAGAAGGTATCGTGATGTAAACAGCGGCAGATTTTTTGAGGCTCTAGCTCGAACCCCAGCCTTCACCAAGCTGGAGTGAGGGGATGGTCATTCGCGGATTGGTGGGGAGAGTTCTCGGACCGTTTTGCAGGAAATGCTTGGCCTAGATTTCTTGTGATCTCGCGGTTCTGCGTATGCATCAGGAAAGGCTCCCTGCGGTGTTATGTCGGAGCGTAGGCGTCGGCTTTGGAAGGCTTACGACCTAAGTGTCCAATAGAGTCGAGTTTCGCCGACGAATGTTTGCAAACGTGTGTTCGCTGCTCATCGGACCTATGAACTGCTAGTAAAGATATCGGTCCTACACTGCAGCTGCATCTTTGGGGTCTCCACGGGGTCTGGAATCCTTCCGTACACCCACCAAACGCTTCTGTAGTGCTTCTGTGCATAAGTAGCGTACTGAGAACACGAGTGCTGAGCGGCAAGTACATGCGAATTGCCTGCGCACGCGAGTATCGGGTTGTGGAAGCTGACCAGACTTGCCCCGTGCACAGTCAGAGAGTTGATGAAACCATTAGTCAAGAAGAGGACAGTCTTCGCGTCTCGGCCGTGAATGCTCTGAATTTCAATTCGATGGCATTGCGCCCTGTCTGGAGTCGTAAGAGCCGTGATCGTTGCTCGTCAATGGAGATCATCACGTAGCTTGGCCCTGTCCCTTCTTCTGCCATAGACCTGCTATGGTCTGCTGTGTTCTCCGTTGCTGCTCTTCGATCTGTGCCTGTGTCTGCCCTTTGGCATTCCCTCGTGGATCAACGACGACCTCTGGAGCACCTGCATCCTGCATATCGACATCTTCATCTTTCGGCTTCACGCGATCTGGATTCATGGCAAGCGCACCATCCATCATGCCCATTCCACCTGCTCGCAGCTGGTTGATCGCCCTAACAGTATCGATCGCTTTGTGTAGCGTTCTCCTTGCGTTGAAGTTCTTCTTGACAGTAGGCAACAGATCTTCCTCTCCACGGCCGCTGTCTGGTCCAGCGATCCATTCATGCGAGAGCGCTTCATGCGCTGTCATGCGCTTTGTCGGGTCAATGGTCAAACAACGCTTAATGAACTGCCTCGCCGTCAAGCTCACACCGCGCCAGTACTCGAGTGGAGTGAAGCTGTAGTCTGCTATGAGAATCGCCTGCATCTCTTCCAGGTTACTGTCCCGGTCGAATGGTGTATATCCACATAGCAAGAAGTACGTTATAACTCCAATTGCCCAGACATCCACTGGCTTGCCGTGACCACTTTTCTTAAAAATCTCAGGCGCCATGTATCCAGGTGTACCGCAGGTGGTGGTCAGAACGTGGAACTGCTCCTCGTCCATAATTCTCGAGAGCCCAAAGTCGGCGATAAGCAAATCTGCGTTGTCCTCGGGTGTTCTGAAGAGCAAGTTCTCCGGCTTCAAGTCGCGATGGACGATCCCGTGATCGTGAAGGTAGGCGACTGCGGATAGAGTGGCTCGAATGAGGTCGGCGGCATCGGATTCGTAGTAGGAGCCTTTACGGCATATGCGATCGAAGAGCTCGCCGCCCAGTGCGAGATCTGTGACGAGGTATACTGTTGTGGAGTCAGATAACTACCTCCTCTTCCAGCTCATTGCAGTCGACATACAGTTGTTCATGGTCTCAAAGTAGTCCACGAGCGTCAGGATGTTCTGGTGGCCCATCGATACTCTCTTCAGCACCGCGATCTCATTCCTGACCATGTGTTCACGTCCTGCCATAAGGCGCTTGTTAATCACCTTGGCGGCGTAGTAACGCCCAGTGTCGATATGTACGCATTCCTTGACCACACTGTATGAGCCCGCTCCGAGTGTCTTGCCAGTCTTGTACCTGCAAGGCTGGACTTGCGCTTGCGGTTGCGCCATGCTGGGCTGAGCTGTGAGGTGAAGTCGGAAGTGGCCTGTCGCGATACGGGATGGAAAGACCACCTGTTCTTACAAACGAGCGACCGGGTGAGCAACTGCGTGCTTGAAGTTCTTGAACTGCCGTGTTGTGTTTCTAAAGATGGTTGAACGCGGGTGTTCTTTCAGCTGAAGTGGGGCGAAGGAGCGGCTATCGTAGTAGCTTCGTAGGCGTCTGGCCAGGGCCATCGTGCAGACGACGTGTCTCGACGACACATATCAAGTTTGAATTGTGACGGTCGCAGTGGTTTAAGGATGATAAAAGAATGGCGAGTGCTACTCCTCAAAGACCGCTGAGACGAAACAACCAAGAAATCACAAGTCCCTGGTCCGCCGAGTTGCGAAAGCCCTCTCGGCTCCAACGAAACGAGAACCAGCAGGCAAATCGGTCCAGTCTCCAGTCTTTCAGTCTCCAGTCTTCAGGCTCGAGTCTCGAGTCCAATTGATACCAAAAGGATATGGAATTGGGGAATCGAACATGAAGGCTCAATGTTTCTTTTCTACAATGCCAGGTTCTGATTCGTGGGACGCCCTGGGTGTGGGTACCTTAGGGTATGGGTATGGGTATGGTTGTATCATTGTCGGTGACTGGAGGTGTCGCAGGTGTGTTGATATCGATAAATCTGTTCTGAGATTTTTCTTCTCAGTTGTATGATGTTGCGGTTCATGTTGAGCGTAGTAGCAATCATTGTCAGTCATGAAAGCCATCGATTCGACCAAAATTCCAAGCAATCCTTAGGGTTACGGGCTCTCGATCAGCCACGACGACGACATCAAAACAGCTCGCTCAACTTCCAGATTGTCCAGATATCCTTTTTGATATATTAAAAATATATCCGGCGACTTTCAGATTGGCTGGTGCAGCACAGCAGACGCTATATCGAAATGGTCGAATTATCGATTTTCCTGAAAATGGACATATTTAGGATGATGGGTATGGTTCACAATGGGACAATGGTCATCTTCGCAGCGCAAAGTGACTACAGTGGGGCAAAAGGAATGTTGGAGAGCTGATCAATGCAGATTCGATCACCATGGTAGATGTGAAGAGCATGAAAGGATGAAAAAAGTAGAACGAGGAAAGAGAGTAGAGATGCACGAAATTTGGGTATATTCAAATATCATATTCACGTCAGCAGTCTTGACCACGACCACAACAACATAGGACCTCCTCTTCCTGCACATTTCACTCTGTACATATCATCCTGTCCAAGCCCAGGTTTTCAATACGTTAAGCTCAGGACCATCATGTACACTGTTGACTCCACAGTTAGCGTTCTGTCCACCGCAGAAGAACGCAGAGCAAAGTGATGCAGATCGCAACACCAGAAACGCAGCAAGCGACGTAAAGCGCAGCACAACCAACGCGCAAAGCATGAAGGAGAACGCAGCACAGCACTCGGACCTCTCAGAGCAATACTCACTACCGTCCCTCTCGATGCTGAAGGACATCCACGCGCTCTGCAAGCTCACTCGGATCATCAAAGACATGCCACAAATTATGATCGAGTCCTTCAAAAGCCTTCTGAAATCGTTCATTGCTGTTCTTGCCCTTCTCGTCCATTTCCGCAATACCTTGCACTCGGCGAATGTAAATGGCCTTGACCCAACCAGGAAACTTCCTGGCAATCTCGCCATAGCTTTCTGGATCCTTTTGAGTGCTGTCTCCGATGCAGACCATACGTCGACGAGGGAACCAGGAATGGATCTTGACCATGCGATCGACTTTGTATTCTTGAGTGTTCTGGTTGAGGGAGGCGATCAGACCACCAAGGTTCTGCCAGGAAGCGTCGCGAAGGATGATGGTTCCCTGTGGATAGTGTGCTTCGCGGAATCTACGGAGGAAAGGATATAAATTGTAGGGCGACGCCGAGAGGTAGAAGAATGGCGGGCTCTGAAGAGTGGCTTGAATGTGAGCATAGAGTGAGGGCATGCCAGCCACTGGTTCCGGTTCTTCGACGACGAAAGTGGTGTGTAGAATGCCGATGGGAGATGGCGTCTGGGTGACCTTGATTGTATCATCAATATCGGAAATGATAGCCCAGCCTCGCTCTTCAGCAGGGACAGTCACAGCTGGCAGAGCGAATGGAGGTGGCACATTCACAGCACTGCTCACGAATGGTGTAAGCTGAGCATCAGGTGAGAAGTGCAGTCCATGTAGACCAGAGGAGATCCCACTGTATCCAGAGGGACCGAGGGTCTGTTGCTCCTTGTTGTCGATGGAGATGCGCAGTGTCCGCTTAGGAAGAACGGTGTCGACAAATGGCTGAACACGTTCTGCGATTCGTTTCTTCGTGGCGATATCCTCATCGCTGATCTGGAGCTCGTGGGCGATACCAGCCACGACTCGCGAGAGGTCTCTTCCAGAGTTCTTGATGAAATAGCAAGCCACGAACTCAGCTTCCCAGCCACTTCCACCACGCACAGGCTCCGGTTCGCTACCATCCTGACTGATCCTCGTTGGCTTGGTGTCCTTAGCACTCTTGAGCTTCGCAAGATCTGGTCTCTTATCGCCAGGCTGAGGTGTGCGGAATGCTGTGTTATCCAAGATCCATACAGAGTGTAGAGCAGGGTCTACAGGTTCTGGCCTGCTCCATGGCAGAACTATCGGGAAGCGGTCAAAGAGATCAGGCATGAATGCTCGCAGGTCTTCTGGTACGTCTGGAGAATGTGGTGCGTCCTGGTTGATGCTATGGCTTTCGAGAACCTCAACAGCAGCACGGCGGCCCACGTCCAGGACATCCTTAAGGAAAGAGGCCATGTTGTCGCGTGAGACCTCCCTCGTGGCAGTATGAAGGTAGGCTATGTCTTGATCGCAGGTTCAGCTGCGTACTCCGATCTTAGGTAAAAAGAGCTCCGGATTCTCGCTTTGATCTCAGAGTTTCTTGGCTTTAGGTAGTGTGATCGAAGCTCGTGCAAGTCAGCCAGGTACAACGAGAAGGCGTGCACCTCGTGTCGATCAGACTAGAAGAGTAAGCAGTAGCGCTCGAGGAGGCTCGGGAGGGTGTCGTGACAAAGGAACAAGTGAAGCCACGAAGGAATTGTAGCAGCACGAGGTGAGCGCCGCGGTGCGGGAACCTGCATTGGTAGCACCTGAGGACGATCGCGCCAGTAGCTGCTGCCCATCTTGGCGGCGCTCCCATCTCGCCGTGTGTCTGTTGTTTGGCGCGTCTACGATCATAGTAGCAGCGTGAAGATGTTGTGATACGAGAATGTTGAAAGAGGACGACGCTTTCCAGGCGAGACAAAGATGTCGTTGTGTGAGACGTGGATGCGAGCTTTGCAAAGTATTGGGACTGACACATGTGATGGTCGTGGACCGCACGAGGCTCGAAGGAACTGATACTTGCCGTTCATTGTAGTCTTTGCTTTGGGCTGCACAGATGGCAAAGACATCGGACACGAGGCCAGGCTTTCGATGCCCTCTCCATCTTGAGTAGCAGACCTGCTAGCACCTCGAGGCTACTTATAGTGGCATAGACAACGCAAGTTCGCAGAAAGACCGGCAACGATCCAGTGGGTCAATCATGTTCATCTTCTTTGGAACATATATGTACCACTGCGAGCAGCAGCATGGGGCTCTATCATCTACATCCTCTGGTATGTCTCTGATCTGCACACTCTGGATCTGGCATCTCTCGCAAGCTTTCCCTGGCTCTAGTCGCCCTACTTTCGCTGGAGGAGGGAGTGACCAGTCATCTCCTTGGGCTGCTCAAGACCCATGAGATCGAGGAGGGTTGGTGCAACATCACCGAGCACACCGTCCTGCTTCTTGAGAGAGAAGCCTTCTGGCGCGTTAGCCATCACGAAAGGCACCTTATTCGTGGTGTGAGATGTCTTTGGCGTCTTCTCTTCCGTAAGCATCTCCTCAGCGTTTCTGTTGCAGTGTTAGCATATGTTCATGTCGGGTGATTTGAGAGACTTACCCGTGATCAGACGTGACGAAGAGTGTGTAGCCATGCTTCTTGCATGCCTCGTACACGACACCAATCGCCTTGTCGGTCTCTGCGCAACCAATGATCGCAGCATCGAGGACACCAGTGTGTCCAACCATATCAGGAGGTGCAAAGTTGTTCATCACGAATTCGTACTTGCCGTCACCAATCTTCTCTGCCATGCGTTCAGCAACGCCCATGGCACTCATCTTAGGTGCTTGGTCGTAGGTTGCAACGCTCTTTGGCGAGTCAATCAGTTCGCGGTCCTCGTTGTCATACTGGACTTCTTGTCCACCATTGAAGAAGAATGTGACGTGTGCAAACTTTTCCGTCTCTGCGATATGCGTCTGCTTGCATCCCTGCTGGCTTAACCAATCTGCAAGAACATTGTCCATGACTTGAGGAGCGAATGCGATGGGTAGGTTGAAGTCGGTCTTGTAGCGGGTCATGGTGGTGACGTGGATGTCTGCTGGGTATGGGAAGTCCGGTCTTGGAGAACGATCCTGGTCGCCGAGCAGTTGAGTGAACTCGCGAACACGATCTGAGCGGTAGTTGAAGACGAAGACAGTATCGTGATCCTTGATGCGAGCCTCCTTTCCGTTGACAATGATTGGCTTGAGGAACTCATCGTTCTCACCGGCATCGTAGCGCTTCTGGAAGGTTGCAACTGGGTCATCGGTCTCCTCTCCCTCTCCTGTTACTAGACCCTTGAGTCCAGTCTCGACACGCTCCCAGCGCTTGTCGCGGTCCATGATGTAGTAACGGCCGACAATGGTAGCAAGCTTGCCGATACCCTGCTCCTTGGTGAAGGCAAGCAGATCTTCCAAGTGTCCCTTTCCACTCTTTGGATCGGTATCACGTCCATCACCGAAGAAGTGAATGTAGACTTCTGGCACCTCAAGCTCCTTTGCGACCTTCAACAGTGCCTTAAGGTGGTTGATGTGCGAGTGGACACCACCATCACTGACAAGACCAGCCAAGTGCAGACGGCCATTTCCCTCCTTTGCCCGAGTGAAGCTCTTCACAATGTTGTCGACCTTGTTCAACTCGCCGTTTTTAATGGTCTGGTCGATACGGACGACATCTTGCCACACCACTCTGCCAGCACCAATGTTCAAGTGTCCGACTTCACTGTTTCCCATCAACCCTTCTGGCAGACCGACTGCGAGAGAAGAGGCCTCAAGCTCGGTGAATCCTTGGGCCTTATCGCTGCCCTCTTTGGCGAAGTCGTCCATCCATGGTGTCTCTGCCTTGAGGATGGCATTCCCCTCTGGGTCGGAGGACTCGACGGGAATGCCTAAAAGTAGTAGGTGGTTAGCAAGTATCTCTGAAAAGCCAGGCTATCTCAATCAATGTCTGTCCTCAAGCTCAGCACCCGAGTGAGTGAGAGCTTTGTGAGACACAGAGTCGATCGCATGCCTTCTACCGACTACTTTGCTTACCCCAGCCGTCAATGCATATCAGAGCGACCTTCTGCTTAACCTGGACCATGATGGCGGACCTAGATGAGCCCCTCACTGGCTGCTTGTTTCTCTATCCTGGGACGGATCTGCTTCTGCACGAAGTACTCGCTCTTGGCAGCTCGGATGGTTTGTGTTTTGTGAAGCTTAGTTGTTGAGTGTCACTGTGATGGAGGAGAAGTAGTAGTTGCTTCAATTCAAATGCTGTTGCTTTCTTTTCCTAATCGCGCCGAAGATTGTTGACTGTCCCACACTCTCAAAAACATCCCACCTCAATGACATCGGAAGCCGACGATCGCTGCAGGGGTCTTGAGCTACGAATACAGATAGCGACCATTCCCGAAACATCAACAACATCCATATGAGTGTCGATATGGCTCTCAAACAGCCCATCAAGACGACAACTAACGCGCCGCCTGCTGCTTCGACACGCGCCCAGCTCCAGCTGCCCGATCCAAGCACATTCGACATCCTCCCAAAGCTCCACGAACTGCTCGCGCGCGTCGATGCTCACCAGAACGCGAAATCTCTCCTCGGCGATGACTTGCATCTTGGCGACCTCGAAAACACTTCAAGCATTGCGACAGCCTACGATCGCGGAGGCAACGACTTCAAACCTCTGAACCCCAAAGATCTGCCAAATGCGCTGGTGGGACACACGAAATCACCTACCAAGAGCAACGAGAAGGGCGTTTTCATCAAGGGCATCAAGGATGAGATGCGAGATGCCTTGAGGAGTGTTGAGAGACTACCCGATGTGGATAGGACGATTGAGGAGCAAGAAGAAGAGATCGAGGAATTGGAAGAGAGGATCAGGAAGCAGAGGCAGATGCTGCGAGGACTGGCTGGCGTTGCGAAGGAGATGCAGCCTAGGATACAGGGCCCGGATTGAGAGGTCAACACCATGGTCACACGATATGCGCTATTGAGCAGTCTGTCGTGAGGCTGAGGCATTGATTAGACCTTAGTGTGGTTCACTAAATCTTTACGCGGCGCTGCCATGCTGCACAGTTCGAGCAAACGTACCAGGCCACGAGCAGATCACCCACCAGAGCCTGAACGCACAAGATCGAAGCTCACATCTGTCAGCCTGCTCCTACCTACTCTATGCCCAAATGCGCATGGACGACCATGACCAGCAACGAGCTGCACATGTCGCCGTATCATTTCCAGCAACGTCTCTTGGTGCATCGAGGACGAAAAGGCCGAAAGAGAAGAGAAAGGCACTGACCGAGAAATGCAACACTGTACCTGGGAGTTTACGAGAGGATTGAGGTGATCAAGAAAGTGGTTACTGATCTCCGACGAGGTCAAGCCTCACAGTGCCATTGGAAGCAAGGATATATTCTTACGGACGCGAAAGACAGCTGTACTCTCTCACATGCGTACGGATGATTCCAAAGTCTGTTCAACCCATGCCCTGCAAACTCCTGTACTTCAGGTACAAACGGCATCAGTCGTACGGTATGCCTTCGAGGCTCTGTAGGGCTATTGAGTATTCCTGGCTTGCAGGTCGGCACGGTCGGTCTCGGGAAAGGTAAGGAGGCTGGCTTGTACACTTGTACACAGGAAATGGGGCGGTAGTCGATGCGGTGTTGATTCTGCGCGCGATGCGTGGTTGAGCGAACGCTGCCAAAAGAGGCTCGGTTTCGTCCCGATGTGTCTTGTCTTAGCTTGATCTTGGCTTGCGAAGTGATGTTTGCATAAGCACTTGAAGAGATCTCTGTTGAGAAAATATCAGATCCACGTCTTCGTGGCAATACGCGTCAATGGCGCCGTGCACCAGGTTTCAATATGAGCCAATTCTGTAGCTGAGCTTCAATGTGTCTTGTACTCGCTGAAGTGACCTGGCTCGGGTCCGGAAGCTCATCATCTTCCGTTCTTCTCTTCTCGAAGCTAGGTTTCCAATTGACTTTACTTTCTCGGCATCCGTCATCAACGCATGGTGCACCTTACTCAGAAGGCAGCGGTATCTCACACAGTCTTCCGATCCTGCTGACTACTCGACTACTGATGAGTCTGGCCGGTGGCATGCCAGGGCTCTGGAGAATCAACGTCGTACAGGATTTTCTCTGGACGAAACACGACAATACGTTCACACAAGCTCATCAAACAAGGCGTCAACCGCGGACAGCGAATACGAAAATACAATTGTGCAAGTTTAGGCCCGTGCCGTTGTCTGCACAACTCGATTACTCACCTGTGAAAACGTGGACGCCACATGAAAATATTGCTTGCCAAGCACAGGAAGTATGCCTCCTACGTGATGCTGCAGCAACATGCCGCGGAATGAGGCTCTTATCGCTCCTATAGCGAACTATGGTAGCGCAGCCACCATATGTGCTACCCAAATGGAGTTCTATACGTCCACAACACCGCGAGAAAACTTACTCTTCCTAGAAAGGTCGGGTATGTTTGGGATAAACTCTAAGACCAAGCTCTGCTGTTTTGGCGGGGGAGATGAGCTGTAGGTCTGTGATGATGAGCGTGGACCAGTCGAATGTGTTTTGCTCAACGGCCGCGGACATCTTTAAGGATCAAGACGATGAAAAGCAAGAGGTGAGACGTCCTTTTGCTTTCGTCATGCCACCTTTCTTGCACGCCTGTCAAACCTATCCGGCTGCGGCTCCAGGACGACTGAATCCCGACATCCTGGCAAACGGATCCATACCGGTGCTCGGCTTCGCCAGGACCGACTTCTCTTTGTTGATCTGCCAAGCTTCGTAAGGGTTACGAGTAATCATCACCACTCAGGCGCGTTGAGGGCTGTGTTTGTGCTCGACGACGGAGCTTAGGTGTTCCTGAATACTGTGACGATACATCTTTTCTGCAGGGAACGGAGCTTTATTGTGTTGTTCTAGCCGCAGAGCCCTGCTGGCATTGCACACAACACAATGGCGTCAACAGGCAATCCAGATCATAAAGGTGATCAAGCCCCTACTGTCGCCGACTATGATCCAACAAGGCTCGAAGATATACTTGCACCACCTACTGGAAACCAAGGCGAGCAGTCTCCGGACAGGTGTGAGACCTTTACATCAGAGGCTGTCGAAACAACAAACACGACAGAATCAACGAGAATGGAGTCTACCGGTGGCACAGTCAACAGCCATCCGGAATCGACAGCCACTTCGACGACATTACAGCAGAGCACTCCACTCGGAGACAACCATCACGATACTTTCATAACAGAAGAAGGCAAAGAGGCTGCCGAAGAGCCAGCAGACGAGGAGATCGATCGCAAATACAGCTCGGATTCCAGTGAGCGCGTTGGCGCTTTCAACCCCAGAGATGCAGCAACACTTCGCAGAATCGCAACCCAGACACGACAATCATTTGTAACGCAACGCAGCCAAAGTTACAGCGCGGCAGAAAATGGAGAACTGGAACGGAAAGGCACTCTCGATGGCCTGGAGCTTGGTGACGAAGTGTTTGACCCAAAAAGCGAGAAGTTCGATTTGTACAAATGGACGAAAAAGACCCTGCAACTTGTGGACGAGGAAGGCATCAAGCTCAAGCGCGCAGGTATCGTCTTCAAGAACCTCAATGTCAGCGGTTCTGGAGCGGCATTGAACCTGCAGAAGAATGTGGGCAGCATGTTCATGGCACCATTGAGATTCCGCGAGACCTTCAACTTCAAGAAGACACCGAGACACATTCTGCACAACTTCGATGGTATCATGAAGAGCGGAGAGCTTCTCATTGTGCTAGGACGACCTGGCTCTGGATGCAGTACTCTGCTCAAGTCAATGACTGGTCAACTGCACGGCTTGCACCTCGATGACGGATCGGAGATCAGCTACAATGGCATTCCTCAGAAACAGATGATCAAGGAGTTCAAGGGAGAGGTTATCTACAACCAGGAAGTCGACAAGCATTTCCCACATCTTACAGTAGGAGAGACCCTTGAGCACGCCGCTGCACTCCGGATGCCACAAGCTCGCCCGCTCGAGACATCTCGAGAGGATGCGGTCAAGCATATCACGCAGGTTGTAATGGCAGTGTTCGGCCTGTCACACACATACAACACGAAGGTCGGAAACGATTTCGTGCGAGGAGTATCAGGAGGAGAGCGCAAGCGCGTGTCGATCGCTGAAATGGCTCTTGCTGGCGCAGCTCTAGCAGCTTGGGATAACTCAACACGAGGTCTCGACTCAGCCACTGCGTTGACATTCGTCAAGTCATTGAGAATGGCTGCGGATATGGAAGGCTCAGCACATGCGATCGCCATCTACCAGGCCAGTCAGGCGATCTACGATCTCTTTGACAAGGCAATCGTGCTTTACGAAGGCCGCGAGATCTACTTCGGCAAGGCTTCTAAAGCCAAGGACTACTTCGAGCGCATGGGCTGGTACTGTCCTTCTCGACAGACCACCGGTGACTTCCTCACCTCAGTCACAAACCCTGCAGAGAGGCAAACGCGAGAAGGCTTCAATGGCAAAACACCACGCACTCCGGACGACTTCGAGAAGTACTGGAAGAACAGCCCAGAGTATAAGGAGTTGCATCAGGAGATTGACGAGCACACTTCCAACCTGGCTGGCTCTGGAGGTGAGCTTCAAGAGTTCCGAGACTACAAGCAGCAATCGCAGTCGAAGCACGTACGTCCCAAATCACCTTACGTTGTCAGCATCTTCATGCAAGTGAAGCTTAACGCCCGACGACAATTCCATCGTATTTGGAACGACAAGGCCGCAACCTTCACTCCTATCATCTCGAACATCATCATGGCTCTGATCATCGGTTCTGTCTTCTATGGTACACCAAACGCAACTGCTGGCTTCACAGCCAAAGGTGCTACGCTCTTCTTCGCCGTTCTGCTCAACGCTCTGACTGCCATCTCCGAAATCAACTCGCTCTACGACCAGAGACCCATTGTTGAGAAGCATAAGTCCTACGCATTCTATCATCCATCGACTGAGGCTATATCTGGTATCGTGCTGGACATACCGCTGAAGTTTCTGTTTGCAGTATGCTTCAATGTCATCTTGTACTTTCTCGCTGGACTACGACGTGAACCTGGACCATTCTTCCTGTTCTTCCTGATTAACTTCGTAACCATGTTCGTTATGGCAGCTGTATTCCGAACGATGGCGGCTCTCACGAAGACGATCTCGCAAGCTATGGCTCTTTCCGGTGTTCTCATTCTGGCCATCGTAGTGTACACAGGTTTCGTCGTACCTATCCCGTACATGAAAGATTGGTTTGGCTGGATTCGCTGGATAAATCCAGTCTTCTACGCTTTCGAGATTCTGATCGCGAATGAGTTCCATGGACAAGACTTTGCCTGCTCCCAATTCGTGCCAACATACAACAGTGGCGGCCAGACATTCATCTGTGCTACGACTGGTGCTGTAGCAGGTCAGAACACTGTCAGCGGCGATGCATACATCGGAGAGATGTACAACTACTACTACTCACACGTCTGGAGAAATTTCGGAATCCTGTTGGCCTTCCTTTTCGCTTTCATGATCATGTACTTCATTGCCGTCGAGCTCAACTCTGAGACGACTTCAACTGCTGAGGTTCTGGTATTCAGACGCGGACATGTTCCCGACTACATGGAGGGCATGGCTAAGGGAGGCAAGGCCGATGACGAGGAGCAGAAAGTACCTGAGAAGGCATCTAGCCAAGACGAAGAGGGCGCTGGAGATGTCAATGTTATCCCACCGCAAACAGACATCTTCACCTGGAAGGACGTCTCTTACGATATTGAGATCAAGGGCGAGCCGCGGCGACTCCTAGACGAGGTCTCTGGATTCGTGAAGCCTGGAACCCTGACTGCACTTATGGGTACCTCTGGTGCCGGCAAGACTACTCTGCTTGATGTAAGCAGACCATTTACCTCTACATGACTTTCAGACTAACATGATGAACAGGTACTCGCTCAACGCACGACAATGGGTGTCGTTACAGGCTCCATGTTCGTTAACGGCGCACCACTCGACTCGTCCTTCCAGCGCAAGACTGGCTACGTACAGCAACAAGATCTTCACCTCGAAACCGCTACCGTTCGCGAGTCCCTCCGATTCTCCGCTATGCTTCGTCAACCCAAGAGCGTCAGCAAGGAAGAGAAGTATGCATACGTCGAAGACGTGATTAAGATGTTGAACATGGAAGACTTCGCAGAGGCGGTTGTTGGTGTTCCTGGCGAGGGTTTGAACGTGGAACAACGAAAGCTTTTGACAATCGGAACTGAGCTTGCGGCTAAGCCAAAGCTTTTGTTGGTAAGTGATGTCAAGAGATATGAGGTCAACAGCAAGCGATACTGACACAGATACTAGTTCTTGGACGAGCCTACCTCCGGTCTCGATTCGCAGTCTTCGTGGGCTATTTGCGCTTTCTTGCGCAAGCTCGCAGACAGCGGCCAGGCAGTTCTCTGCACCATTCACCAACCTTCCGCCATTCTCTTCCAGGAATTCGACAGACTCTTGTTCCTACGCAAGGGTGGTAAGACCGTCTACTTCGGAGATGTTGGCAAGAACTCGCGAACGCTTCTGGACTACTTTGAGGGTAACGGTGCACGCAAGTGTGGTGACGATGAGAACCCAGCCGAATACATGCTTGAAGTCGTCGGAGACTTCAGCACCGACTGGTTCAAGATTTGGCAAGAGAGCAAAGAGGCCAAGGGAGTACAGGAACAAATCGAGCAGATCCACCAAGACCGCAAAGGAGCCTCCGACTCGGACGAGGATGCCTCCGCACACAAGGAATTCGCCATGCCGTTCAGCGCTCAACTCTACGAGGTCACATACCGTGTGTTCCAGCAATACTGGAGAATGCCCGCCTACATTGCGGCGAAGTTCATGCTCAGTGCTGCTTCTGGTCTCTTCATCGGTTTCTCGTTCTACGGAGCTGATGCTACACTTCAAGGCATGCAAAACGTCATCTACGGTCTCTTCATGGTCACCACGATCTTCTCGACACTGGTGCAGCAGATCATGCCTCTATTCGTCACACAGCGATCTCTCTACGAAGTGCGCGAACGTCCCAGCAAGTCCTACTCCTGGGTGGCCTTCCTGATTGCGAACATCGTTGTGGAGATTCCATATCAGATCCTCTCTGGTTTGGTCGTGTACGCGTGCTTCTACTATCCAATCGTGGGCATCCAGAGCTCTGAGCGTCAAGGACTGGTCTTGCTCCTTTGTGTCACGCTCTTCGTCTACGCAGGCACATTCGCCCACATGTGCATCGCCGCACTTCCGGATGCGCAGACTGCTGGAGCCATCGTCACATTCCTCTTCGCCATGTCGCTCATCTTCAACGGTGTTATGCAGGCTCCTGATGCTCTACCTGGCTTCTGGATCTTCATGTACCGTGTCAGTTTTTTCACATACTGGGTAGCTGGAATGGCAGCCGCAATGTTACACGGGAGACAAGTCACTTGCTCAGATGTCGAACTGAGCGTGTTCCAACCTCCTGCCGACCAGACTTGTGGCCAATACATGGCGCCCTACCTTACTCAAGCGCCCGGAACACTCACCAACCCAGACGCCACGGCTGACTGTGGTTACTGCCAAGTCAGCGTCGCTGATACCTTCCTTTCAGGCGTCAACATCTACTGGAGCGAGAGATGGCGCAACTTCGGTCTGCTATTTGTATACATTGGCTTCAACGTCATGGTCGCGGTCTTCGTCTACTGGTTCTTCCGTGTCAGAACGAGCAGCAAGAAGAGCAAGATGGGCAAGAAGTCCAAGAACAATGCCAAGGGCCAGTCTGGCGAGAACAGCGAGACCAAGCCACAAGGACCTCCAAACGAGGTCGAGCCTACAGAGTCTCACGAAGATGACGACGAGGACAATGCACGCAGTCCTGAGGCTAATCAGGCGAGGAGAAAGAGCATGGTGAGGACACCAACCTTCACAGGAGTGACGAGCGACTATTTGACGCATAATCTTGGGCGCGTGCATACAAACAAGCGAAACGCGCATATCATATAGATGCAGATCGCGGAGCACAGAGTGCTACGAGTTAGACTTTCGTATTCATAATAATTACTATAATTGAGCTTCATTGATGATCTGACAAGGTTCTTCCGCTTCGAGATAATCTGCTCGAGCAGCAGCACACCGCTTCGGAGTGATCTGCTCGAGTAGCACACAACCCTCCATATCGGCCGTTTCAACTACACTGCACTGCCAAGAAACATCGCTATCACATTCCAAGTGAAACGCTCATCAAGCAGAAACACAGCAAAGATACAATCACGACTGCCGCCCACACACACATCTTTCACTACCCTACTTCTTCTTTCCGATCACAGATTCCATACTCTCTCGAGATCCTCACAAGGTTGACATTGTCTTCCAGTGTTCGATCTATCGACCCAACATATCTCACAGCGTCAGCTCTCGATGGCCAGGCGGAAAGCCACACCAGACTTCGATCATTCTGATACACAGCAGAGTCAACTAGACACTTTAGTACATCGATACATGAGCCAATTTCGCCACCTTCGTCCTCGGCTGGTCCAAGCAGAACTGGAATGTCTTGATCTCGTTGTGGCTTCGAAGTGTCAGAGAGTGGCTGCTCGTATATGACTAAGAATCGACCTCGCTTCGTTGTGGCAGTTGAAGGGCAGACGTCGATGTTGTCTTTGTGAAGTGGTACAAGTGGTCCCAATCGCAGTCGACAATTGCTGTCGAGGACTAATTCTTCCTCTTGTGCACGGAGATGATCGTCTTGTAGGTCCCAATGCTGAACAGCATCTTCGTCGGATAGCTTTGCCAAGGAGAGATGCTGGGTGTCATCGTAAGGGCACAAATAGGGTACATCGGATATGGAGGCCGAGTTGTTATGGTTGTTGTTGTTTGTCAAGAAGGGCTTGATGAGCTTGATATTGTACAGATCAGGGGAGCTTGAACGATCGTTGGAAATGGTTTGCTCAAAAGCTGCGTAGAACATGATGTCTTTGGTGAGCAATGGTGCAATGCCATGTTCAGATGTGTGGCAGTGGGGTAGCTGTACTTGTATGGTAGCACGCAAACGTGGTCTTGCATTGATGGTAAGCAGCCGCGAGAAGGTTGAGAAATCGGGCATATGGACTTCATGGTGAAGCAACCACCAGCGGTAGGGAAGCTCCAAATTTGTGGCAGTACCACAACCAAGGCGCTGGGTCGAATGCGTGGATGCCATTCGCCACAAGCTAGGATGCTCGTGGTTGGCATTTTGGTTTTCTTGGTACCCAGGATCATGGTTCGGGACGATCAGCGAACCATAGGCGAGCATTTGGGTCGTTTCCAGATTTATGCTGGCAGATATGCGTCGCACATCGCGTTAGCAGACGAAAACTCAGCCGAGCACACGTACACAGCTTCCGATGCTCTGGCACTGGCAATACTTCGCCGTGTTCGGTGGTACTGTCGCACCCGGTATCGAAGTGGCAAGTTGGATCGACCCGGTCCTTGTCAAATGCGTGAGGCGCCGAAGCATGAATCAGGTTCATCACAAATCAGCTGGAGGTTCCTGTTGGCAGCTTCACTCGACCTATTGCAGCCCGAAGAACTATCGACTTTACGAAGTTACGCCACCAACGATACCGATTCAGTTGACACTTGTCTCTGTATACTTCAGCAGGCATGCATACCACCTACCTCTCCCTGTGGCGATCTTGCACACTAGTCCGTGGCTGTATATACATCAGTAGCAGATTGACCATGCATACGCACGCGGATGCCAGATGGAGGACACACACAGCTGTTTCGAAGTCAAGGTATTGTCGATCATGAGTATGATGTTTCGTATGAGCCCGACTTTCTGGAACCTGGGAGCGTGTCTTTGTCGCGCATTTGGGTGCGAATGCATATTCTTCCGCCGGTGATTCTGCTCTCGATAGGCGACGAGTCCGACATCTTAGAAGACAATTTATAGCAGCTGACTGGCGGCAATGTGAGCTCTGGGTTGTGCACGGTAAAGCTAGCCGCAGTACCGACCACGAACCCTGGTCCGGTGTTCCCAGCGAAGAACTTCCGTACGGCCGCATCCTTCCTCGCTCAGCTCGTGCGAGCATATGCGGTGCGTCTTAGGTTATGGAAGCTACAACTCGCAGCTTTCCTTCGGAAGTCTGGAAGTATGCGGAGTTGTGGAGTGCGAGCAGCGTGAGCTGCGTTGATAGTGTTTGCTCATGCAGCATACCATGTCTTTCCATGCTTTCGTGCCCGATACCTGCAAGAAGTGCTTCCAGGCCCGGTAGGGCATCTTCACATGCGCATGAGATCGTCGAGTACTAGAGCTGAGATTCCGGCGAAACCGGCTTGACTAAGACCACGCTTGTAAGTGCAGAGCGAACCATACTTCACACTTCAGCAACGTACAGATGTGTAACATGTAGCAAGGTCCAGCAATCTGTAGCGTCCTTGGGCCCGAATGCGCCAGTACATAGCGGTGCGGAAGATGGCGAACAGAGCAATGGGACGGAACTTGACGTGTCCTGGAAGGATCCCCGAATGAGGTTCGGAGGAGAGTCCTATGAAGCTTCTCGCGTTCTATGGACGTCGTTGGCACGCTGCTCGATACCTATGGCCAACTGCGAGGAAGCTCAGAAGCTGGTCGGTGAGCATTGAGTCGTGAAAGCCCTCAGCACGCTCAGAGCACTAACAATTGCCTACCTTGCGAAGATTGACGCCTCCTCCGTCACCTCCCATTCCCGATCGTTCTCCAAGTTGTTCTCTCCTTGATTCGTGGTGGTATCTTAGGATGCGATGGCGTAGTGTTTTACAGCTTGCGGAGACTATGCATGCTCTCTCCCTCGTCTTCAACGTCAATTTCGCTTCAAACCGCACTGGTCTTGTCTCGTCCTTGAGGCGCCTGTCCACTGAACGCAGGGCGTACAAAGCGTCCCTGACCATATCAATTGCGGAGACTCTTCTTCGCTTTCAGGTTTCGAAAGCTCTCCTTCGCCTTCAGCTTTCGATCGAAAGCTCTCCTTCGTCTTTCATTCAACCCTCCATGCTGAAGCCACTCGCTGCTGTGGCTCGGTGCTGTTTGTAACCACGATTCGCTTTGGTTCTGGCATCGTACCACCAGTAGGTCGGAGAAATGGGACGTCGTGGTTCAGGAAAACGATACGGCGGCAAAAGGCCCTCCCCTTGAGAGGAAGACGTTATATTGGCATACCGGTTCGTGCTTGGTGACCAAGTGCACCTGGCCTTTTGCCGCCGTATCGTTTTCCTCTCAATTCGTCCGATCATTTGTTCCGCGTTGAATGTGGTCTGAAGCCTTCTTCGTCGTCGTTGCCGTTGTGGTCGTGTTGTCTGTCGCTGCTGGACGTTTCTGCTCAATGGCCTTCTTCCATTTGGGTGCGTGGTGTATCAGCGGCGCTTGTCGATTGTGGCTTTCGCGTCTCCTTCAGCTTCTGTTCAAGGGTGAGCGCCCTCGTTCATTCAGCTGCGTTGCCATCTAGGTGCGTCGTTATTGACTCGTTCCGAATGTTGTTTGGATAATAAGACATGTTAGCAAACAACGAAAAGGGGGCGCTTCAATGGAGACGCCTGAAATGTAAAATATGTGCATTTCGTCGCTAATAATTTCCTCGCTGCCATTTCCTCAAGTGCCTTTCAGTCATATCCTCCCTTTCTCGATACTTCTCCATCTTGCCATCCCCTTGATACCTGGTAATGTCTTAGGATGCGGTAGTGTAGTGTTCACAACTTGCGGAGACTGCGCATGCTCTGCTTCGCCTTCAACTTGATTTTCGCTTCGAATCCTCTCAAGCCTTCCTACAGGCCCGAGCGCTTATAGCTGATAGCGTCTTTAGGTGGTGTTGGTGGCGGACGGCCACCGCTCTGCCAACTGCGTCGTTCCTCTTCACTTCGACGATCGGTAGTACCATCCAGCTTCGGTGGTGTCGGTGGAGGCGTTTCGCCGATGTCATCTGACTGCCTGCTATGGCTGGTCACAGTGACCGGAGTACAGGCATAGCCATCGTGCCTCGCCTTCTCTGGAAAATAGAGATGATCGGTACCGTCCAGCTGTGGCAGATGCTCCGAACCTTCTGTGACTGTCCTCTTCGTTGCTGCCTCAATCTTATACGGGTGCGGTTGGATCTTAGCCAAATAGTCTGCCGCGGAGAACTTGGTAAGCTCTTCGCCGACCTCTGAGAAGAGATCATCATCGACACTGCCCAATTGTGGCAGATGCCCCAGACCACTGGAAGGTATCCTCTTATTTGCTCCCCCGATCTCTGGGTAGAAAGTCTGTGAGTAGAGACGATCATCGGCACCGTCCAGCTGTGGCATCTTATACTCTGAACAATCTGTAGCACTCCTCATGCTGGATGCATCGGTGCGTGATCTTGGACCAAGATGACGCCGGACGATCTGTTTAAGAGGCGTCCTTGGCCTACTCTCGGTGTGATCCTCTGCCGTGGGGTTGGAGTAGAGACGATCATCGGTACCGTCCAGCTGTGGCATCGGATGACGCCGCTTGATCTCCTTAAGAGTCAGCTCTGGCTCACTCTGTCTGTGATACTCTCCCGTTGACTTGAAGTAGAGACCACCATCGGCACGGTCCAGCTGTGGCATCTTATACTCTGAACAATCTGTGGCAGACCTCATGCTGGATCCATCGGTGCGTGATCTTGTACCAAGATAATGCCGGATGCTCTGTCTAAGAGTCATCTCTGGCTCACTCTCAGTGTGATTCTCTGCCGTGCTTCGTCCGCTTGGGTCTACTGGCTCGAGCTCCTCGTGGCCCTGTTGTGGTGTGTCTGGGGAAGACCGAGAGACATTGCTCGAGCTCTCAGCTGCCTCGCCAATGGCCGGCAGGGTGAGTTGCTCAGTCTGTGGTTCACCTGGGCTTGTAACTGCCAGAATACTCCGATCAGGGACATCTTCCTCCTCATGTACTCGTTCGTGTTCGGCTCGTTCGCGAGATTTGGTGATACGAATAATGAATTTGGCGAAGCGATCGCCGTATCGTTCGGGTGGGATTGGTGAGATTTGCGGTTCGTTACCGCCCATGCCTTTCCAGGCGTGCTCGACCCTTTTGAACAGGTTGTACTGCGAATTATGTTAGCTTAGGACATGCAATGAAGGATGCTTGGTACTCACTTCTGTCAAACAATCAATGATACCAAGATAGTAGATCTCCTCGCCGGGAGTATCGTCCTCGTGGGTAGCGCGGAAGCCACCATCGTCCGCGTAAAAGATGAAAGGACTGCGATGCGCCTCGTCTGGCATCTTGTCCAGTGTCTGCATAATTGGCACAGGCTTCTGCCTCCTGACGGCCTCTCGCATTTCTTTGATCCGCTTTGCGTTCTCCATTACACTTGGTGTCCTAGCCAGGTGTTGTTGACCGCCTTCGTCGGTTGGCTCGCCGTCAGGCTGGAAGACGCGCAGAGTCTTGTCGCGCAAGTTTTCCTCGTTGCCGCGTTCTAGATCGTGTATGCCGACCAGCATAGAATAGTCCATGATATGGAGACGCTTCAGCAGTGCAACATCTTTTTGCATCTGCGTTATGAATGCTTCCTTCTTGATGGGTCCAAATTCGAGATGTAGATTGCGGCGTAACCAGTTCAGATCTTTCAATGTAGCTCGTGGATTCTTTTCTAGATCCTCCTCCTTGAAATCACGGCCGATTGTGCTTCCTTTCAGATCAAATGTCCGATGTATGTCACGATGTGGTGGAAATAGGTTATTCATGACGACAAAATGTATCTTCCGCCCATATGGGATCTTCACTCTGTGCAGTCCGTAGAATTGTGATAACAAGGTGTTTGGGTTATTCACCACATGCTGGTAGTAATCCGGCAATATCTTTCGCAAGAGCTTGTGCTCTGCGTGATGTAATGTTTTGATGATGTATTTGTAGTCCCTCGAGAAGTAGAAGAATGATCCACTCTTGCCTGGTGTTCCCATTTCTGAAAGGATGTATTTGGATGTCAAGGACATGAGATACTCTGCCGGATCCAAGCCAAAGACTAGCCGAAGTTCCCTAAATACCATCGTCGAGTAGTCCTTAAACTTGAAGTCGTATTGTGAGCTCGGTGTCAGCTCGCTGCCGCTGATATCGAAGCTGAACTTGTGCTTTGTTAAGAAGTCGGCGGCTTCTAGAGGTCGTGCCATTTTTGCGTTGGCGCGGCTGACAGTGCAGCGGATGCCCGTGAGCATATAATACGCGACGGCCCAATTGACGTGGTTTTGGTCGACCTTAGTGCCCATTACTACCCTGTCATCATTGGTGTCCTGGCGCTGTCTCTTAGAAGCGCGCTTTTCCCTGATGTGCTCCGCCCATCGAGTAGCGTCCTCATCCTGAACAGGTTCGTCCAGGTGCACGTCAGAGTGTATGGAACGCGTGTTGCGCCTCGCCAATTGCAGAGAAGCTCTACGTCTCGTGGGTGTGTTTGGTGAGAAGCGGCCGGTCGTCAATATTGCGCCGTCCGTCTGCGCTGATGAGTCGAAGGCGGGAGGTGAGGAAGCGCAGTGTCGCTGCGGTTTCACTGGCTCTGGTGGTTTGAGCAGTCCGTTGGTCGTGGACTTGGCTGGCTCTGGTGACTTGTACAGTCCGCTTTCACTAAAGAGCGGCACTGTTTCGATGTTCTTCTTCGCGTCGAAGAAGGATCGCACAGACTCAGTGGTCGCTGGTGCCATGGAGATTGGTGCCTCTGTTTTCGGCTGTCCATTGCTCTCTGCCTGTGGTGGTGGCTTGGGCAGTCCGTTGGTGGTGGTGGTGGACTTGGCTGGCTCAGTGGTTGCTGGTGCCATTGAGATTGGTGCCGCTGTTTTCGGCTGTCCATTGCTCTCTGCCTGCGGCGGGAGAGCTGGGGTGTCGCGTGTCATTGGCACAAGCTTGCCATCTTTGCCGAAGCGCAATGCCCGCTTGAAAGCCTGTCTCTTGCTGCGCGGGTTTTCCACCGAAGTGGTTGGATGAGATTGACGCTGTCCTATCGGTGATTTAATTTATTGTTGTTGTTTTGGTATGTTCAGATAGTCAGAGAAACAGTCGGGTGTGTGTACTTCGTATGGAGAGAAGAAGTGAGGACGTCTTAGGAGAGCTTGCGGTCCTTCGCCGTACCAAGACTCTCGCCGGAACCTCCCATTCACGTCTCTCACTTCTTCTTCACCTTCTCCACGTCTACCCTTTCCAAATCGATGACCATTGAGAGGCATTGGCCATCGGATACCACGCTACGTCGCTTCGAATCTACATGAATACAGCACAGCGCGGACGTGGACCGCGGAGATCTGCTGGGATATATGCAAGAAGCCGTTGTGAAGACAGACGCGTCTGTTTCGTGGCATACAGTATAGTATCTCAACCTTCCTAATTGACGGGCGGCATCGAGCTGTGCCACTCACAGATAGAGCGCGAAGCCATGGAGTTTACAACTTCCAGCGAGGATCTCCAAGATCTGCCTGCTTGTAGCATGTATAGCATGATGGCCCAAGTCCATTACCAGCCTCCAACAGCATTGGTTGTACGTCTCTCTGGCCCCCTGCAGGACTTCTCATCACATATGCGATGTCGAAAGACGGCCAATTCACTGGGGCGCTGTTCTTGCCGAGAGCCACGTAGAACACACGGGCTCGTGAAGAGCGCGTTTGCTTCTCGAACGAGCCAAAGGTTCAGCAATTCCAGCAGCTGAAAACGTGTCGTAACGAGTCTACACCTACAAGCGCAAAATCAACACTACTGTCAAGGATTTCCATGTGCCAGAACAGACCTACTACATATCGACTTTCTGGAGCCAGCTCTACCGCTTTCAGTACCTAGTCTTGTCTGGTCCTTCTCACTTGCTATTCCTGCTCACTCATTGTTCTTCCAACGTCAACAAGTATGGCCCACCTCCAGGGTGCGTCTTCGGACGATGAGCTTTTGATCGACTTCTCTACCTCCGATGAGCCTGAGTCTGCAGACTCCAGCACGAACTTCGACTTGGACGACATACGCGCACGAGCAGCAACTAAGGCGAGACAATCGGAACTGAAGGTTACAACAGCGCTACCGACACTTACGTTCACCGGACCAGACGATTTCCCCATTACTGGTGGTGATCTTGATGATTTCACAACTTCTACACGAAACGATCCCTTCTCAGGTGGACAAGAAATGTCGAACGTCTTTCCTCCAGCTGTTGCTCGTTCATCTTCGCATTGGGACGCGACTTCCAACGAGTCGCCCGTGGTGCTTCAGAAAGAGGAGAAAGCAGCAGGCATGGGATATGGTGGTCATGGTTTTGGTAGTTTTGGTGGATATGGTCAGCACAAGGGACGACTGGAGGGACAAGCGGAGGATCTGCCATCTCGCTCATCCCCAATCGGTCGCGCAAGCTTTGAGAAGACACACTCGCCGGGCTCAGCCACTCGCTCAAGTTCTCATATCCGCCAGAACCTCCAGGATCGAAGCCTCAACGTCACAAACCCGACTTCGGAGAGACCAACCTACAGCGCCATGCCGCCCGAAGCACACAGCTTCAGTACTGCAATGCAAGACTCAATTCTACGCAACGAAGATTCGGCGGAGATCACCAATGCTGAATTGAAGCTCATCATCAGGAAAGCGGTCGAGGCAGGAATCGAAGAGCATTTGGAACGAATCCTGCTTGAACAGTACGGACTCAAGAAAAAAGTCTCATCGTACACCCAAGTGACACGTGGTCAAGCATCGCGCATCCCAAAGCTGCCCACCTCAACACCGCCGGCTGCGGCGTCGTTGTCGACCTCAACACCGCACCGTATGTCATCATTAGCTTCTACACCGCAGGCACCATCACCTGTGCAAGGTACACCATCCCAAACACGACCACCGAACATCCCGAACGAAGAGAGAGAATATGTGATCAATGTGGGTCCCTTTCATCGTACCAGTAACCACTCCTCAGTCGAAGTGTACGGCCCTCGTCGAGCTCTCGAAGCACTCCGAGAATTGTTAGAAGCTGGAGGTCGCGTTAGGTTCTCTACGGCAATCAACCCGAGTGTCTCTTTCATCGACGCCGTCTACCATATCGTGAAAGACCACTTTGATCAGGGATTCTCACCTGCCTATCTCCAATCGGATCTGACCACGTCTGGCTGGTCCAGCGATGCGCACCTCTTTGCTGCCCAGGATCACGATCAAGGAACACCAGAATACTCTGAAGTCCTTCAGCAACTTACGGATCGACAGAATGTGACTGGGTTTGTCGTGCAGCTTTTACTGCACAGGGCTGGCAAGAGCGCAGGCAAGATCTTCCAGCTCGGTGTCGTTGCGTTCAACTCAGAGAGAAAAGTCTACGAAGCCTGCCTCCTTGAGCCAATCTTGGAAAATCGAGGCACTGATCCGAACCACTGGACTCGCGTGTGGATCTACAGCGATTACAAGGCTACCGGAAAGGATCGAGACTTCGATGAGGACGTCATAGGCTATAGCGCTATGATCCCACTGAGGAATGAACGTCCCTCATCAGGAGCAGTCGATGTTCGCAAGAAGCGCGCTGAAGAGTCGAGTGACGGGTACTGGCGCTCCACCAAGGCTGCTACAGCAAAGGCTGCACCTGCACGTCGCCCATCCCTTGGAGGTTCCATCCGCTCCGTGGGTACCATGCGTAACACAAGCGGAGGCAGTGTTGTATCACATTTGGATTCTGGAGACGCGAACTCGATCAACCAACAGCCATCGAATCCACGGGCTTCTACAGAGCGTTCGGGCTCCAGACTCGGCATGCGCTCAAGTGGCGATACCCACCCGTCGGCTCGTTCAAGTAGCAGGGCTTTTGGACGTGGTGTAGCCAGTTTCTTCGGCTCGAAGCCTCTCAGCGAGAAGCCTTGAAAGTGTCAACAATCTCGCCTTGAACAGCTTCCGATTGTAACGATATTGTCAGAAGTGGGGCTAGGAACGGAGAAGCATATGCTTGCATGCGAACATGAGGTAGATGGCGAAGGACCCTCCGATTGCTGGGTAGGTAATAATGTAGCTTCGAGTCGGATCCGCTACTAAGGTGTACCAGTAGCGAACAAGAAGCAGTACGAGTTGCGCAATGCACGTAGTAAATTGTACCATTCAACGTATGCCTCTTCGAGCTATGTTCGCAATAGGCCAACACCTTCTTGCCCATCTCCCTTGAGCACACTGGAGATTTTCCTCGAACGACGATCGCGGACTCAGACTGACAACTTCGTTGTGCAAAAAAGCCATCCTTCGCGGCATAGAATGATGTAAGGTAGCTGGACTTCGGCGTAAATGCTTCATTTCTGTGTTGATGCTAAAATACACAGATGGCTGACTATACTTTCTCAAAGAGCTCAAGGAGACAAAAAGGTGCCGCTTGCTCAAGAATGTCTGTCTTCGATACCAGGACTTTGCGTCAAACCCTACGAACTGCTAGATACAACAGATATCGTGCCTCTGTTTCGCCTTGACCTGGCATAGCTCGAGAAGACATTCCAGAGGACCAGTACATATGAAGCAGAAAAATGGCCTCTTCTTCCCGGTGTCCAGCGCCAGGAGATGTGGATCGATCTGGCAATGAGATTTTCATTTGCAATCGAGATATATGGCGGTGATGCAACTCCTGGAAAGTCCGCACCGGACACTGATCAGACCATCCTGAACTCAACACGAACTGCTGAAGCAGACGAAGAACGTCCAAGACTACGTTGTCGCGTCAGAGAAAAGCACCAATAGAGCTCCGAGCCACTTTGTCGTTATGCTCATGAACAGTGAGTGTCTGTGTGTGGTTTAGGTCGAAAGCGATCCGAGCTAAATGATACCCATAGGCTGGGTCTTCAAGCGCGCTGGAATTCTTCCACAAAGACACTAGCAACGTCAATCAGACTCTGCAACCAAGTCGTCATCAAAAGATCCAGACCGATCATATTCAAATTCATGAATTCTGAGCCCGAATTCAGATCCAGATTCATTAGCTTCCCCGAGGACTCAGATTCAGCAGCTGATTATGAGTTCACGCCGCAGAGGTGGATCAAGCGTTAATACCACCCAGATCTGGCTCCTCGTATACGCTCGCATTGAATTCTGTAATGAACTCGGATTCAGTGATCACGAATTCGCATCAAGAAAGAGCGAATCCAGCCACTGATCATGAATCTGAGTCCTGAACTCTGAGAATTCCGAGAACTCACGACCGGTCTGAAAAAATCTCGCAGTTGATAGAAGAGGACGACCAGTCACTCTACTAGTTGGTAATGCTGATCTGCAGTCAACCAAGGCCCCAGACCGCTCGAGATTTGCAACGCCTTTAAGACCAGGACTTCCGATGACTTCGCTCCCCACGCGCGGTATAGAAGTCCAGTTGGGGATTCTGTCAAGGCCTACACCATTATGGGCAGGCCAAGGAGTGTTCTTCGCAAGCGGTGAGAGCTGCAGCTTCCGAAACGGGCCAGCTGGGTCATCTCCTACAAATCGTTCACCATCACTACCAAAGATCGCGGCACCTGCGATGCTAGAATCGGCTTCTTCTAATTGCACATCGGCAGCACCCAGTCCGCTGGAGTGCTGTTGAGTCGTCGATTCGATGACATTCGACGGCAGTGCTTTCTGAGAAGTCAAAGCCTCACATGTGGTGTTCACGACTTCGACTCCTACAATGAGCGTCGAGAGGATCTCTTGAGGATTGTCCAGCTGAATTTCCTTCAGTGCCGCCCACCTTCTCATATCCTGTCCAGTACAGTACTTTCTGCCTGGTTGAGGTTTTCTTCTGCTTGAGGGCTGCTTGAAAAGCGAGCATGATGACACTGAGGTACTCTCAAGCAAGAGTGGCATTACTGATTGCTGCCACCTCATCACTGTACCAGTGGTAGACAAGTTACATTTCTTCTTAGCTGGCTTGGCGCTTGGCGCTTGATGTCTTGATGTTCGGGAGAGGCATCGGAGAGCGAATGTTTCTTATCGACACTCTCTGTAGCTTTGGTAGCGTTGAGAAGAACATCGGTAGTATCGCTGAGGAAAACATCAGGAAGGCTGAGCTCGCGGTCAAGAAGACCTGAGCTGACATGATACCGCATTCCCATCACTGCCACGTTGCTCGAAGAAATGATATGGTTATTCTGAGTCATCGTCCTCATCGTCCTCATTCGTCTCCATGCTGTCGATGCGGTAAGAGCAATGTTAGCTGATGCACTTCTTCCAGAGTACGCTTTGTTGTAGGAAAGTGCGCCCAGTTCCCGCAGATGCTTTCGACACGATACAACAGGCCGATGCTGCTCCAGTTTGCAGTGCTTGGAGGATGAGAACTCATGGTCGACTATCCGCAAAGAGCATTCCGTCTCGGCTGCTCGCAGCTGATATGGTATGGCATGGCATGGCATACCTCACAGGTTCTTCTTCGGCCACTGATAAGGACGGATGCTCAATCACATCACATCAGCGCCACGAATGATCTTGCTGGTAGCCAATCAGGCCAAGTCCAAGGGAAAGTGTACAGATTGCTTGCCTACAAATGCTACAACGATCGTACAATCGTCAGACTGTACGACAGAAGTAGGGAGTACGGCGGTTACGATGACTCGGAAACTACTGTATGTTTCAAAAGGCTATGTACCATGGAAACATGAAGGTTTCGTGTGTCTGCCTTGGACTAGCCTGCCAATGGCGCAGCACTTAGTCATACAGTACAGTACCTCCCACCTCTATCTTCGAGTCCCCGTCTTCAATCAATTACTAACGCCAGTACTTCTTACCCAAAATCTCATCCTGCCGCATCTCTTGCTTGGACTTGCGACGCTTGAGACTATTGTCTCCACCTTGCCCAGTCCTCGAGGGTGCGCGCAACATGCCATCGCTCGGTCGCGCACCGCCATCTCCACCGACCGCTCCACCGTTACCTCCCTGAGCGCCGTATCCTCTAGTGCCATAGCCTGCCTTGCCACCGCCGCTGTATGCACCAGAAAGAGGAGATCTGATGCCACTACGGCTGGCTCTGCCCAGAGTCTCAGCCTGTGGTGCTTGCGTCTCGTTGCTGGTTGCAGTACCCAAGCCGTAGTCGTGTCGCACACCTCGTGTCGAATCATCGCCTGCTATCGCTCCTGCAGCTCTATCGATCATGCCGCCAGGAAGAGGTGATGCACCAGCTGGCGGTGATGCGCTCCCACCTCCTGCCGCTTCCAAAGCGAAGTCCTGTTGCACACCCAGTGAGGAGGCGTTGCCTGGTACTGCTAAGAGGCCTTGGGTACTCTTCTCCAAGATGCTATAAGAGTGAGACGGTGCTCGATAGCCTGGATACGGAGCAGCCATGTTGGGCATGCCAGCATCGCGCTGCTTGACTCGTGGTGGCAGAACCGGGATACTCGGATTTGGCGTGTTGACGACCTTCAATGTACGTGGTGTAGGACGAGTCCCGGGCTCAGCTGGAGATGAAGATGTTGGCGGAGCCAATCTGGTTGTCAATGGCGTCTGGGCCGCCTTGTTCGGAGGAGCAGGTACAACAAGAGTCGAGAGTGGTGAGACAGGCGCATTGCCATTGTTGCTGTGCGGATTGAGAGCAGGAACCTTGGAGCCAGAGTCGCGCGCAGAGGCTGTTGATGCTGGTTCTGAAGAGTCTGGTATGGCGTCCAAAGCTCGACCAAGCGCGCCCAGTTTGATCTCGTCCTCTTCGCTGGCGCTATCGTCCTCGAACCACGAACGAAACATTTCGGTTTGATTTCTAAGCTGTTCCATACGAGGATCCTGGAGATTGTGCGCGTAGCAGACCTGAAGCACGTCAGTCACGAGTTCGATTCAGGTGTGACACTTCTCCGTTGCCACGCGGAAAGAACTTCAGCGACTCAGCTCCGCTTTGAGTAGCGTAGACAAAGTTCAATGCTGGAGAGGCGGCAACGATCAGTTCCCTCGACCCTGATCGAGGAGGTGAGAGGATGTGGGAGAAGGTATGCATACTCTGTCAAGCTCATCGAGAGCGTTCTCTGCCTCTGTCAGATGCTCGTAGGCGGTGGCTTCATCTCCCTCATTGAGTTTGACCAGATAGAGGTGGTACTGTGCGCGCTGTATGGTCGGAAGGCCCTTCTTGGAGAGGAGAACCACACAGGCACCACGCACCGCGCTTGTCTCTCCAGCGAGTCGAGCAGCGAAAATATCGTTTCCCAGATCGGTGAGCAGCTCTCGCTTTTCAGTCCACTCACAGGCACGCTGGACAATGCCGTGAGTGTCTGCCATTGCTGCTGCTATTTCCGCTGACATTGTGGGCGATGAGTGATCGTGGCGAGTGTGATGATGTGGAGCAAGAATGGCAGAGGAGGTAAGTCGTTTGCTGAAGGGTCGATCCCAATCGATAACAGCGCCTGTACGACCAGCGCGTCACTTTCTTTCGCCAAACAAGACGCCTGGCGACCGACACTCACCTTTCACTACGACGTTCTCTACCACGAATCAGACACCACGCCACCGCATCACCAAGCACATCGGTGCCACGCTTGAGACGACTTTTGCGAGAACAACATACACTCCTCCGCAGACATGAGCGGCAGCCGCGATCGACCGAAGAAGCCAGGGCGGCCTGCATTCGCTTCGAACAACAGCGACGACGATGACGAGTACGAAGGCAATCATAACGGCAATCATAACGAGGAGGGAGAAGCTCGCCGTGCGCCGACTCCACCTACACCTCCACGCCGAAGTACGCGGAGCACTGCACAAAAGCGACCCAGTAAGTGTAGTAGGCAGAAGGCATACATCTCACCGAGCTCAGTAGAAAGAAGGCATCGGCTGTTCTCGATATCTCACTGAGTTCGCATCGACTATGGTGCTCGGCTCAATGGCAGACGAAAGACTGAGCACGTCCGCAATTCAGAGACAGTAGCTAACACTTTTACCCTTCTACTTTCAGTGCCAACAATCGCTACTGAAGATGATGTACTCGCCAACGCCTCAGTCGATCCTACGTCTAATGTACAGAGCTCTTCGAACGCTCCACCGGCGAAGAAACAGAAGCTTAACAAGGCGACCACACCACTCAGTCAAGCGCCTATTGACAATGTCGATATTCTGCAAGTGAACCCCCCAAACAAGGGAAAGAAGCCCCACCTCTCGGACCAGCAGAAGAAGAGTGCTTGCAAGAGTGTCCTAGCCGGCAAAACGCACACAGCTGTCGGAACGGAGTTCAATGTTGATAGGGCCACTATTAGCAAAATCTGGAACGACAGAAAGAAATACCTGGATGCCGATTCTCTGGAACTCGCAGATAACCAGGGGAAAAATAAGGAGAAGAAGAAGACCAAGACCCCGACTTTCCTCTCGGACCAGCAGAAGAAGAGTGTTTGCAAGAAACTTCAAGCCGGCGAAACGCAGAAAGCTGTCGCAACGGAGTTTAATGCTAGTGAGACCACTATTGGCACTATCTGGAAGGAGAAAAAGAAATACCTGGATGCCGATGGACTCGAAAATGACCAGGAGAAGAAGAAGAAGAAGCACATCATACTCTCAAACCAGCAGAAGAAGAGTGTTTGCAAGAAACTTCAAGCCGACGAAACGCAGAAAGCTGTCGCAACGGAGTTTAATGCTAGTGAGACCACTATTGGCACTATCTGGAAGGAGAGAAAGAAATACCTGGATGCTGATGAACTCAAAGATGACCAGGAGAAGAAGAAGAAGCAGATCCTACTCTCAAACCAGCAGAAGAAGAGTGTTTGCAAGAAACTCCAAACCGGCGAAACGCATTACGCTGTCGCACTAGAGTTCAACGTTGATAAGAGGACTATTAGCAAAATCTGGAGGGAGAGAAAGCAACACCTGGATGCCGATGAACTCGAAGATGATCTGGACGAAGATGATCTGTCAGCTCAGTGGGGTCGGAGGCAGGGCTGGCGCGGGCGTGCGCATGCCAGCCTTAGGAGTGCGCTCACAGCTGAGCAAAACCAAATCATTGAACTGTACGATGATCAGCTTCGCACAATGCAGGAAGTGGCCGATCTGCTCGACCGCCCGCTTCCACCTCGAGATCGACACGGCGTGGAGTATTATCGCGAAGTATACCGATCGGCGGAAGATGTGGAAGAGGAGTGGGCTCACCGAGACGTCCTCAGCGACATCGAAGCAATCGAGGCCCTCGCCCGATCTTCCCAGACAGCTGACACACCAGTGCTCGAGCCGTAAGTATCCTCCTCCCTTTCCCCCGCCTCTCCAGCTTCGAACTTTGTCTACGCTGCTTAGTCCGGAGCCAAGTCGCTCAGATGCTTTACGCGTGGCAATGGAGAATGCGCAGAAGTGTCGGGTTCACACCTGAAGTATCTCGAATTCTCGATGTAATCCATGCAGCTCGGCGCAGAGACAACGCGAGGGCGGCAACGAACATTTTCTTCGAGCCTTGACTTGGCGCTGCCGCAAAGATTGCTAACCTTAGACTTCCTAGGCGTGATTATGAGCGCACTCCTACTGAGATTCTGCGCCATATGGCACGAGAGCGACAAGTAGTAAGTTGTGACATTATGACCTGATCACCATAGTATGCGCTTACATTCCATTAGCTGTCTGGCAATGTGGAAGCAAATCACCGAGCCGTCACTTTAGCTCTTATGCGCGCCGATGCTCAAGAGGGCAGAATGCCAATGCGTCCACGCGCACTGGACTTCTGGTCCGATTCTCAACCAACACATGACCCTGTGGACCTCCGGATCTTAGCATCTACCAATCGCACGATGCTAGCAGAACATAGAGCGAACACCGATGGCACTGCCAACACAGCAGAGCCCTTCGCCACGGACATGAGCTCTTATCTCCCTCTCCGTCGTCATGAGCATGTAGCATCAGCTTTGACCAACAGTTCACCTCTTCGGCTGCCTAAGCAGCGCGACGGCTACGGCGTGCGAACTCCAAATCCAGCAATCTCACAGCAAATGCTCTGGTTCCTGAATGCACGGGAGGGGATTGACCCTCCGAAGTACAGGCAGACTGGCAATACACGTCTGCACGGTATGAATGCTAGGCAACTTGGCCAAGAAGCGCGCCGCGCAGGTATACGACTTCCAGATGAGGTCAGATCTGGTCAGTTCTCCGAGGACGATGCAAGAGCCGAAGACGATCTGAGACGATCCGACATGATCCGGGAATATCTCCTCTCGGTGGGCTCATCCTCAGAGCATGTCGAAGCTCTATCGCTCGAAGATCTGGAAGCCATACTCGAAGCTACCAAAGATCTCGGCCACATCCATGGCGCTAACACGATCCATACTGCTGACCGTTCCCAAATCGCTCGTTCGCATAACAGCAGACTGGTTGGTCCTCGTCAGGCATACAACCTGCTTGAGGCTCATACAAGAAGATCATTTTATCCTGGTCATGCTAGTGTACGCGGTCTCTTCTGCGCAACGGATGCTCTCGTACAAGCTTTCAATGCCACACGCGCAATGCACGAGCGGCATCCCGTACGTTTGACTTTCAACCAGGTCATGGCCTATCGGTTCCAGAACTGGAATGATGCTGCTCAAGCTCAGGTTCCTGCTGCAATGCCCGGCCAACCGCCGCTCTTGACTCCCGAGTTCGACAACTTCCTGCGAGGACACCTCGAGAACAACCTTCTTTTCGCTCCTGACAGCGCAGAATTCCAGCGAGAGTATGCCGCTCTTTCCACGATCAACATGGGTGAGGTGGGGCAGCTTTACGTCTCCTTGAGGTTTCTACAGGAGCTGGTCAACCGTGAGTCTGGTGAGAGCGACGAGTATGCGCTGGGTATCGTCACAGCAGGCGGAAATGGGGACGATCCAGCACAGGTGTACACGCTCAGCGAGGGTAATGGAGACGTTGCGGAAGGCACTCGCATGGTATTCGTTCATCATGACAACGCACAGGGACCGGCAACTATTGGGCACTGGAGCCCTTTCGTCGCCCTCGGCGAGAACGTGGACCTTGTCGACATGTGGGGACTTCATCGTCTAGGTGCTGCCGAGCTACCGAGCACAAACCCCCGCCGCTCACAGCGACAACTGCACCTGTCTTTGACGCGAGCAGAGCAGCGTAGCCTGGATATGCAACGGGACTCGCGACGCATGAATGCACGAAACCGCAAATGCCTTAACTGCATCGTTGGCGAATGCTCCTGCTCGCTTGCTGGCAAAAAGGCAGTCAAATCGATCTCAGCTCATGCACAATGCGATCGTTGCAAGACGCTAGGCCTTGACTGCGAATTTGACGAAAATGTCGAGCGCCCGACACAAGTTACTGGCACGGAACTCAAGAACAACCCAGAACTCGGCCGTCCTCACGACATCGCCGACCCAGACCTCGATACCATTGAGGCTGACGTACAAAAGTGCAAGGCTACACCTAAGGTACCCTCCGGCAAGAAATACGCATTGCATATACATGGAACTCGAGTATCGTCGAAAGCCACCCAGCACTACTATGATACGCTGGTCTCGCGGCTTCCACTCGTTCGAATGCGTGTCAATAACTACCTGAACTCGCCAAGCGCTCGCGCTCAACCACCTGTACCAGAGGCTCGTCGTCCCGGAGGGCATGATCAGCACGGGAATCCCAACTACTTTCTGCAGTTCTTTGGGATGGTAGTCCAGCGCCGCGCTTTGCTTGCTTGGCCATCTTCCAATGACAATGGCCTTGCTGACATATATCTCTTGGCACTTGTCGCGCTACTTGAGAGCTACGAGGACCCGGGAGTGGCGCTGCCTGAGGAGATTCTCATTACGACAAATGGCCTTGCTGGAGCGACTGTGCCCATCTCTGGCTTCGGAAACTGGCGAGGGTTCCTCGGCCAGCTAAGGAAGATTGATGGCATCCGAGGCTCAAGTCTGGTTTCTAGTACAGATCTTATGACTGTCATGGTACCTCACGCGCATCACGGTCATTACCACTCGATCCCAGCTGGAATTCGTGATTTCTTCCAGCTGGAGCACGGCAAATATCTTTTTCGCAACAACCTTCTACAGTTGGTTCAGCGATATTACGAGCACCAGCTGGCCGATGCAAACAATGCTGATGTGCCTGTCGCATTCAACGGTAGCGAAGAACTGGCCAACCGACTGGATTCACACCTGCTACTCTTAAACGATGAGTATGCCTGGCGTGTTCATTGGCTCTCGCAGCATACGAGCCCTACCTCGCTTGCAATCCGACTGCGCAACATTGGTCGCAACTCGGCATGGAACTTCTAGAGTATTGTCGACCAGAAGAGGCGACTAGCAGATCATCTCCGTCTACGTGAGAGGACCAGGCAAGTGCGTCTTCCGACAGAGCGCAAAGCGTTTCGGGCCAGTCTTCAGAGAGCATTTACGGTTTTTGTTCGCATGCTACGAGCTAGCGCGAAGGATATTTGAGGCAAGAAGAAGATCGCTACCTTAGCGGGTCCTAGGCTAGGCTGAACTGCAGTGTCTTCGCTTTGTAACAGTAGCACCATGGTAGTCGCGGTAACTTACACCCTCTTTTCATACGCTGAAGCCGTCAAGTATCTGTACTGTTATAGTCTCACGTGCATCGCTCGTATTGTTGAGATGAAGTATGTGCCATGCTTCCTTAGCAGCTTAAGAGAGTGATGTGTGCATAATAGCATAAGAGGTAATTAAAGTTCAGCCTCACGGACTATCCCCTCAGCCTTGAGCGTCAAGTGGGTTTTCTGTGGGTTTCAGCATAAATCGTTCACAACTGGGTTGCACAGCGTCGAAACACATACAAAGGCAAGCCGTGCGCGCTTTTCGACAAGACTGATGACATGTAACACTGAAGAACACATTGAGTACAGTTGAAAGTAAATGCATGTCCGGCTATGTACTCTGTACGTACTGCATAGCATTCTGACATCTCTCGTAGCAGTATAATAACAGTCCTGCTCAAACGCCATAAACGCCCAATACGAAAACTGGTATCTCAAACATCCATACATCTCTCTCTGACGCCGTCCAGCACCAAGCCATCGACCATGGCCAGTATCATCACACAGAGGTCGCAGCGTATCGGAGACACGAGACGCGTTGCGATAAAAAAAAGGTCTCGAGAAATCGTTACAGTGAACTAGACAGCATGGTTAGCAAGTATCTCTGAAAGCCGAACGTCCTCTCGACAGTGACTGTCTGTGATCTCGTCGCCTTGGTAGGCTCGAAGCCGGAGAGGAGCTGTACTCACAATAGACACTTATGCCTTCTTCGGTGTTGCGGCCTTCTTTGGGGTTGCCTTCTTCGCTGCGGCCTTCTTTGCAGGTGCCTTCTTCACCGCCTGTGGTGCAGTGGACTTGGTGACACGGCCTGACTTAGTCTTGCCGAGGACAACAGGAGCTTTCTCCTCGACAGCTGGAGCCTGTGATTGTGTTAGAATGGATGGTCGACGGTATGGTGTCCTTTCGCACGCGGAGACATACAGCAGCAGGAGTCTTGCGCTTGGTACCGGTGTTAGCCTTGGTCTTCGTCGCGGCCTTCTTTGCAGGAGCCTTTGCCTTCGTTGTGGTCTTCTTGGCTGCAGCAGCCTTCTTTGCAGGAGCCTTCTTGGTTGTGGCAGCAGCCTTCTTTGGTGCGGCAGCCTTCTTGGTAGCAGCAGCCTTCGTGGTCTTTGCGGCGGCGGTCTTTGGTGCAGCGGCGGTCTTAGATGCTGGTGCAGCAAGCTTCACTGGTCCTGAGGCACCTGTTGGCAGCGGCGAGGTCAGCGATGTGCTCAAAAAAGCTTCGACAATCGTAGAAAGAGCGATGGGGCAGTGATGTCGATGATATGAGGAAGCTCAGCACATCAATTGCAGCGTTGTTGCATTGAAGAGATGAGGATGTGATCGATCGTCTTTGACGTACCCTTTGGTCGTGTGAATGTGCCGTTTTCCGATCCTCGCTGGAGTGCCTTGTTGAATTGTGCGGTGAAGACAGCCTCGCTGGTGCCGGCGAGGTTGTTGTTGGCCTGGACATACTTCTTGAGGGACTGGCGGCTGTAAGAGACACACAATGTCAGCAAGTGCTCGAGTGTCGGTCGCACTGCGCTACTTCCAGACTCGGTAGCGACAGCGACGATGAGGTGTGATTTTGACTTACGATGAACCAGTTCTCTCCTTGAGCTGTGTGTGAAGACGCGTTAGCCAAAGTTTCAAGCAGCACCGTCGTCTGTGGCAGTCGTGGTGCCATCGAACGTATCGTGTGTCGCAATCTGATCATCACGAGGACGACCAGACGAAATGCGCCGGGAATGGTAAACTCACGCTGACAATGGCTTCCTTGATCATGTCTAGAGTATAGACGCGTCAGTGATTGGCGAACACGATAGAAGCTATGCCACATCGCCGCGACAAAGCGTGCGCGCAGGATATCGTCGTGAACATACCAAGGTAAGTACCGTGAGCTGGGGCGCCAGCAGGCTTGCTTGCCTTCTTGGTTGCGGCTTTTGGAGGCATGATGGCTGTGATGTGATCGTTTGTGCTGAAAGCTGGAGAGCTGGAGCGTCGATTGATGGTATAAGAAATGCCCGAAGTTGTTGTTGTGTGTTATGTTCGTCGAAGAGTGAGAGGGAGGAGTCAAGTGATTTCAGAAGAAGCGCGCGCGGGGGCAGCTGCGTCTTGTACTTATAGACACGCTAGAGTTTGGACTCTGGCAAGATCAATATCTGACTGGGGAGCTATCTTTGACTGAGAGCTTTGTCGTTCCCTTCATCTTGTGCTTTATCATTGGACCGGTTCTTTGCGTCCTGTCTCGCGAAGCTATTCCTCGAAGCCTTTTTTCTTCTATCGAGTCCCTCATTGTTTTGTTGTGATCTCCACTCGTTATCAACGCGACCTCTTGGCGCGTTCAGTATTCTATATCCATCCTGACTACACTAATTGCGACATACCCACTTCATCATTATGGATCTCGATGTCTTGTTGTATAGTTGATGTTATCTCTGATTGAACAGACTCTACACTCTGATGTCCGCATCAACTTCTTGCTTGCATTCTTGCGATTCGCTGTCCGCAGTTTGATTCCAGGACCTCAATCGGCTCTGTCGTCTCTTCGTCGCACACATTATGTGGTGTCTCACTCAACACGAGGCTCGAGCTCACGGTACCCGTCGAAAGTCATTGCCAGCGCTGCGAGTATGAAAATCGCTGTGAGTATGCACAATGGAGCACTCTTCTCGTAGCAATAATGTCATCGCAGGCGAGGCTTTCTCAGTTAGGGCGCACCCCGATCATTTCTCAAGCTATCACAACATCATGCACACATCACGCTCTCAAGCTGCCAGCAACACTGTCTTGCTGCCTGTGCCAGAAGAAGATGCGGCAGATTATCATTGAGTCACAAGCTCGATGAATGCTGCACACGCGCAGGCACCCAATCGATCTGGTCACGCGGTCAGTTCATTGGGGTCACGCCACCGACCATACAGTTCGCCTTGGCAAATTCTGAAGGACAGCTGACCAGTACAGCGAATATGTCAGTGAGAGAAAGTGTTGGAAGGTATTGAGAGGGTGAATGATTGTCATTGAACACTATCGAAACCTTGTGCTCGATACGTCCTCCCATTTTTTTTTAGTTGTGTTTATTCTTCTTTCAGAGCGTCTTTCTTCACCGCGTTTCCATCCCATCCCAGCTGAGCTCGAAGATACTGATACTTGAGCCGGTGCCTAGTGGTAAGTGATGGATTCGTGGTTGAGGTTGTGGAGGAACGGGCGAAGGAAAGACTGGGGCTGAACTGATCTTGCATCTTCTGAAGGAGTGAAGAAGATGTGATCAACGCGGTCATATGAGCCATGAGGGCAATGGCCACATGTGTGCAGTAAAGGCAGCATCGTCAAGGTAAAGACTTCCACGCTATTCTGCGGATTGTCGTGTGTTTGGGAAATAAGCAGCAGAATCCGAGAGGTAACCGCTGATTCCGTTGTTGTCGAAAGGCTCCGTGGGTCGGCAGAACCAAGAAAGTCGTTGTGTTGGTACCATATACAGTGGTGGTGTCGAATTTGTGATGATAGTGAAAGAAAAATGTTGTGAGCCAGCCACAGGCATGTAGCCGCGGTGGTGAGTCGAGGTGTCGAGGATTGCGCCGAAGAAAGTGGATAGCGCTGCAGTCGTTGATGGCCAGATCATCTAGGCCGTCCGACGACTGCTCATGGTAACGTCAAACCGGAGCGTAAGAACCGGATGTCATCAAGTCATGCCCATCAGAAAACTCCAGTCGGCACGCCGGCCAACGTACAGCATGCTACTGCCCCCAACGCCTTTCATACTCCTACAGATTGCGCTAGATTGGTCAATTAGAAGCTCAAGACGTCTATGCCTGAGCTGCAGGAGGACCGGCTGACGCCATCTGCTGCTGTTGTGGAGGTCGCTGCTGGAAGCCACCTTGTCTCTGCTGTCCCTGGAAGCCGTTCTGGTCGTTGCGTGGTCCACCTCGACCGCGACCATAGCCGCCACCACGACCTCCGCGGTATCCTCCAGTGCGATTCGCAGGATTCAATAGATCCTGCCCGCTGCCTTGCTGTCTGCCCGCTTGCTGGGCTTGCTGCTGCTGTGGAGCAGTGTTGATTGGTCGAGGAATGTTCTCTGGCGCATCGTAGACATACAGCTTCTTGTCGATGGTGCCAGGAATAGGCTGAATCTCAGTACCGAGTTCCTGCTCGATACGATAAAGGTTGAAACGATCTTCCCAGTTGATCAAGTTGATGGCCAGACCAAGATGACCAAATCGTCCAGAACGACCGATACGATGGAGATAAGTTTCCGCATTCTTAGGAAAATCAAAGTTGATAACAACGTTCACAGCTTGAATGTCGATACCACGGGTGAGAAGATCCGAACATACCAAGTTGCGCATCGCGCCATTGCGAAAGTCGTGGAAAACGCGGTTACGATGCTGCTGCAGCATCTTCGCGTGAGAGTAGAAACACGAGTATCCAAGCTCAGTGATCTTCTTAGCCAACAGCTCGACACGAGTTGTGCTGTTGCAGAAGATGATCGACTGATTAATCTGAAGTCGGCTGAACAAAGTGTTGAGGCAATGCACCTTCTGCTTCTCCTCAACGAATGCATAGTACTGCGTGATACCGCGCAGTGTAAGTTCGTCCATCAAGTTGATCTCGTGCGGATCATTCATATGTCTGTCCTTGAACTCCTTCACCACTACCGGAAAGGTGGCTGAGAACAGCATGACCTGCCTGTCCTTGGGGTGAAACTTGAGCAACTGCTCGATCGTTACAGTGAACTCAGGCGAGAGAAGCTTGTCAGCCTCATCCATGACGAAGGTCTTGGCCTCAGATAGATCAGCAACACCTTTGCCCGCCAAGTCCAGGATTCGTCCGGGTGTTCCAACCACTATGTGCACAGGTTCATTCAATCTTATAATGTCGTCTCGCAGACCAGTACCTCCAGTAGTGACCATGACATTAATGCCAAGATGCTTGCCAAGGGTCTTGCATACTTGCGACGTCTGCAGTGCCAGTTCTCGTGTGGGCACAAGCAGAAGTGCTTGGATCTTGTCCAACTTTGGGTTGATGCGCTCAAGAGTTGGGATGACGAATGCCGCAGTCTTGCCAGTCCCGTTCTTCGCACGTGCAAGAACATCTCGACCAGAAAGGGCAACTGGAATAGTCTCTTCTTGTATGGGTGAAGGCTTCTCGAACCCTGCTTCATAGATACCCATCAACAGCTCGCGCTTCAAGTAAAATTCCTCAAAATCAAGGCCTTTCGTTGCTGTCACATCTTCCGTCTGGTGTCTGCCATCTTTCGGGGGCGCTTTCAGCCCTGACCGCCAGTCTCCACCAGCTGATGAGCCATCATTTAGTGACGTCTGTCCAAGCTTGTTGGCCAGCTCGTCCGCCATGGTGATGTGATTTGCGTGTTACGTGAGTGCCAGTGCACTGCGAAATTATGTTGCGCGCGGGTATAGGTGAGCCAAAAGTCGATGGCTGGCGCGAATGGTGGTGTTCAACTGGTGCGAGGCCGTCTGCTCGTGGACTTTGATGTTACTCTAGATCGGTTTCGCAGCAATCAGGGAAAGCACCTGAGTGTCGGCTTGAGGAGGCGGAGTCCCGACAGCACCGTGGACGGTCTGTAACCTGTCGTGGTGGGACTTCTAGGAGCAGAATTGTGAGGATTTTGGTGTGCTCGAGCAATATCGGCACAGTGCGAAGCGGTGGATGGCGGTGATGGCAGTGTGGTGGCGCGTATGGCACAGAGTTTGTGATGCCGGCGGTGGGTGCGAGTGCGAGTGCGGGAAGTGTGGTGTGCGTTGTGTAGACTGTTGTCTGAGAGAACTCGAAGCTCTTCTCGACATGAAGTAGTCCGATGAGCGAGCTCCACATTGGATCTTGGCACCACCAACAAGAGCAAGAGCACCGTCACTCACTCAAGGACATCATCTTCGCTCCTCCAAAGTCATCCAGCGTTCAGCGTTCGCATCATTGTTTGTTACTGGGCGTTTTCTTCTTCGTATTCGGTTCAGTGAAGACTTCTGGGAAGTATCGACCTTGGTCACCATGTACGTTCCTACGACTTCGATTTACCCTATGGACTGGTACTAATGCTCATCACAGGCAAGCTATACGGTTCTCTAGTCTTATGCGGCCACGATCATCACTGCAGAAGTCCTTGAAGAACACTGTGCGCGATTTCCAGACAACTCGAACAACCAAGCCATCACAAGGACAAGCCACAATCTTCGCCCATCCAACACCTTTCTCAACGCGGGTCCAGAAGCTGGCATCTAAGCCCTTTCGTAGATCGTATAACGAGAACCACTTCCACTCACAAGCCTCTTACGCATCCGCCAAAACTGCAGTTCGGCCACTCCTTGTCCTCAACACTGGAATGTTTGGAGCATGGTGGTGGGCGTCTAACAGCAGAGATGCAAAACTACTCAGATGGTTAGACGAGAACGTGACTCTATCAGAGCGCAACCTAGCTGCTGGCAGGTATCATACGTTGATCACAAACGCGTTCAGTCATGTAGGATTGCCACATTTCGCATTCAGTGAGTAGTGTACTGTTGAGATGACATATTTCATTGTTACTGATAGCTTACTAGACATGTTCGCTCTCTACACCTTCGGCGGTATGCTGGCCATGGTACCTGGTGTCGGCGCGTTCCACATATGGGGTCTGGCGTTGACAAGTGCCATTGCCTCGTCCGTTGCGTTGATCATATTCCAACGATCGAAGAAGAAACCTCAGCAACAGTCCGGGCTCTTCGGCGTGTTCGGCAGCAGAGACCGTCCCGTCCGCGAAGTGGCAATGGGGGCGAGTGGAGTGGTAATGGCTACTGCAGCTGTGGCAACGTGCCTGCGACCGATGAACATGATGATCATCTTCCCAGTGCCAGTGCCTATGCCATTGTTCGTGGCGACTGGGCTATTTGCGGCACTGGATCTGTATATGATCAACGCAAGCGATAGAATCGGACATTCTGCGCATCTGGGAGGATTTGCGTATGGCGTGGCGTACTACTTGTTGTTATTGAGGAACCGGGGAGGCGTATGGCGAATGCTGTCGAGAAGGTAGTATGTCAATATGCATTGACGAACGACATGCTAGCAGAGCTAGTCTACTTTGTTAGCTGTTATCCCAGTATCGTCTTGCTGAGAAGCTCCATTGGAGGTCGTGATATTTGTCGTGCTTGGATGGGTCTACTGCGGACTTATGATGTTGAAGAGTACAGATGAAAGGAGAGCCAGCATCGAAGCTTGTAACCACGGACCTTGAAGCTGAACATCCGGCATACAAAGCCCGGCACGATCTCGATGACGAGGACTGGCACCCTGCTTTCGAACATGCTGAAGCCGTCATTCTGTCTGCAATTTCCACCCCGCTGGCGTCCCTTTTGTATTGGACATGGAGCACGTGCCTAGACTTGTTAGTGGTTGGAGCCATCGCCAGCTCATAACTTCCCGGAAAGCGGAGAATGCAGCGCATACTTTGCAGCTTGAACAGCCATATCCCATGGTAGGACGAGACTGACACGGACGGTCCAGGGACTATTGCTCTGGCAATGCTGTGGGTGTCTCCGTGAGCCTTCTATGTTCATAGTTCCCGCCCTCAAGGATATGATCAACATAGCCAGTAGATGCTGTATCACCTACAGCACTTGTTCTGCAACATAGAAGTGCAGTTTATACCATTTGTCGCAACGATCATCGTTTCATCCTGTTTGTTCAGTTGAGTGTTCAGCTTCGAGGGACCTAGTCGTATGTAGCTCAATCATTCCATTGCAGGTCAGCAAATATGACGCTCGTGAGTAACTCCGGCCATTCTTGACATCGATGAGGGCAAAATTCCTATTTCAATGCTTTGAACTTGTAAGTCATGCAACCTACCTGTGATCAGAGCTGTTCTTCTGGAGGCTGCCGCAACGTGCTGAAGACAGTCCAGCAGTCTACTACGCTTCTCTTCCTGTCTTTTAGTGCCGTGAAGTGAGTGATGATGCATCTCTATCGGTTCCGCCCCGCCCTACAAAGCCCTCATGCCGCGTCTCACGCGAGCTTGCGTGCCCCTATGGTGCGCTTGGACACAGTAGTAGCCCCGTGCCGGCCATGGTTCATTGACTGTCCCCTCAGACGAGTCAGGCGTGTGGCCGATACCGAGGATGATGTTGCCAGTGCGTAGGCAGGCTCTCGTTTCGATAGACGCTTTCGCTCTGCTAGCAAGGCTGCTTTGGCGGAGGTAGAAGAACAGCTCTGCAGTCATCAAAGCGTCAAATCGCGCGTTGACTCATCTCCGTCGTTGCTTAGAGTGCGGTTAGTTCTCTTCGAGCGCCGAAGACTTCTAGTCCATCTTGATAGTTGGGGGAGCTGAATTTGCCGCGTCTGCGGATTCTGCGACTGCTGGCAATGTTGGTTGTAGGTGGAGATGCAGTTGATGCAATGCAGTTATGCGCCAAGCCGCTAACGAGGCGGCACAGGATCACATGCTTGATGCCTTTCTTGAATAATGCCGACTCGCTGCAACAACACCACGATATCGACCGCACCAACAGCACCCGCCGACCTGACACCTCGTCGCGTTTGACCGAAAGCTCATCCTCGATGAAACCTTTCTCGATGGTGACACTCGACGACCTCGATGATCTGCATCGCGAATGCCTCGACACTAACCTGGTGGAGCAGCTTAGACGACAGGCGATTCTGGCACAGATAACCTGGCGTCTTCGGACAGCGAGCCATCATGATGTTCCGTGATGAGCACACTGCTGATACTTGGCTGAAGGATAGACGAAGTCATGGTCGTATCCAAGCGCATACAATCAACCTCGATGCTCTGTCACTCGGCTCTTCGCGATACACGTGGGACGCTGCGATGGCTTTGTGACAGGCCGATGTGGCAATGGAAGTCGTCTCCAAGGGCAAGTACGCATCTGCAAGCTGAGGTCGGGTGGCAATAGCACCATGCCTTCCCAGCTCTGCATTTTTCGCACGAGGAAGATACGTGCGTTGATAGAAGAGTAAGATGCTTTCGCTGACCATATAGGCATCTGTCAAGCAGCTGCTTGATATGTACAGGGCGGAGCTCATATTCGCTCAAGCGCAGTCAAGCCGGAGGTTCACGCGCTCTGAGGCAGCGAGCTCGGCACAGGGAATGAGCAGCACAATTCATTTGGCAGAAGCCGGTCGTTATCTTGGGAGACATACTGCTATGGCACGGCAGGATCAGACGTAGAGCTCCACCAGTGACCAGAAGAAGTTCACTGTACCACAAGCAGGACAAGCCGACTCTTGCACAATGTATGTGCATCGATATAGGAATCTAAGCTGTTTGTGCTGGATGACTTCGATCTTTAGTATTTCAAGCCGAGGCAGTTTCAGTCTTGCTAGCCATGCGAAGGAGTACCGAATCAGGAAGCTGAATGGAATATGAGAAGATAGGAAAGGGGCATGCTATGTCTTACCTGGACAGCAGCTTCTGCACAAACTCGTACTCTGAGTCCTCTGGCATGGTGGGTGTTAACCTGATTATCACAAGGCTGGCGAGTGTTGCAAGCCCAAAGCAGCATTGACAGTACGCAACTCCATGCGGCAGCTCGCTCTCGGCTCGCCCAGTTCTGCGAGCTGCTGGACTCCACGAGCCCTGGGTACCATGGTTTCCAAGACAGCTCGGCGAAGGCCTTGAGAACAGCAAGGTCTGTCATATTGCTCGCCCTGCTCACTTGACTCGACTGGCTCCACATTCAATCCCGCGATCGATGATCTTGGCAATGATCTACGAAAGAAAGGAGCCACATCTGCACTACTCAAGGCCGGTCGCACTCCCCGCCGCTCTATCAAGCGAGCACTGGATGGCATGGCAAATGCCAGACCATTGGGAACGTAATGATTTCCACATTCACACTCAGATCATGCGATGCTGGGCTGTGTGGCATTGCTGAGCGATCCTATGCCGTGGTTTATACCAGCGTGGCGGAGATGTTCGAGTGCTATAAGCCAGTGAGCGATATTATCCAAGTCCAAGGCCTACATCTTCAAGAAGCGGTGTACTGCGCGTACTGCGAGGCACTCTCTGCTACTGGCGGTAGAGCTGTGTTTGGTGGCATTGGAACTTGCGCTTTGGCAGGCTCTGGTGACTTGAGCAGTCCACTATACAGCGGCACCGTCTCGATGCCCTTCTTCGCGTCAACGAAGTATATTACAAGTTTGCTTGCTGTGGCACTCTGAGAGAAGCTCTCTGCCAATAGCGTTAGAGCTGAGATTGGTGCCATTGAGACTGGCTCCGTTGTTTCTGGTCGTCCATTGGTCTTTGCCAATGCGCAGAGCTGGCGTTTTGAGTGTCATTGCTGGAGTCCTTCCATCTGTGCAAAAGCTCCAAGGCCGGGCGTCATTGGAATGATCTTTCCATCTTGCCAAAGCTCCAAGGCCGGGTGTCACTGGTATGATCTTTCTATCTTTGCCAAAGCCTCAAGGCGTACGTCTACAATGGACCCATGTTCCACGCATACTGGTCTGGCTGCGAACCGGGCACCATGGTCTCAATCAGCCGAGCGAGATGTGCTTTCTTCCATACATGTGAGCTATGAACGCTCGTATCTGCTGCACATCCATCTCTGCCATGCAGCGCAACTCTCATCGCGAGCCATCTCTGCCGGTGATGGCTTAGTTGTCATATGAAAATCGAGACACAAGCCGGCATCCCCTCATGATCGCTCTGAACTCGCGGCAAACCAATTTCCAGGCCAGTATGCCTCACAGTGTGCCCAGCTCGCGCCCGTTCTCGGAGACCTCTGCCCGTATGACATCGAGGAGCACTCTGTTCACCAGCTATGGAGTGGCAAAGCAGGCGTCTGCCATTGGCGTGGCTGGTGCTGGTGCTGGTGCTGGTGCTGGTGCGAGGGCTTGGGCGAGGGCTGTCGTGTTTGCCATTGTGGTGATCGGAAGGCACGACTTGTTTCTGGTACTCGGATTGGCTTTCGCAGTGGACGTGGTGATGATGGCGAAGATGTTGCTGGCCTGAGGATGTCTCTGGTGTTGTTGTCGCTGCCGTAGCAAGACTTACAGCAGAAGTACGAATATACGGATACGCGATGTAATCTTGGCTACGGACTACCTCCAACCTCCGACTATACCTCACTGGCGGCAAAGAAAAGGACTACGACACATTGCTGCCCATCAGCATAGCCTTATCTCCCTCCTCCTTGTTGTCCCGGCGTCTTAAGTCCTATGTGAGGTTTGGCAGACGTTGTCGACTCACTCTCGCCAAGCAAGCGACGTCGGCCCACCAATCGTGCCTTGCCAAAAGTCGCTTCACCGGTCGATTTCGCTCTTACTTGTTATCCTCAGACCCTTCACCTTTGTCTCCTCAACAACTTCACAATCACCACAATACACGCCCTTTGGCCTCACAATCAAGCAGCACCTGCCTCACAAAGGCTCACTCACCGGTAAGCAATCAACTCCTTCCCATTCACAGCTCACCGGTCGGACCCTGTTTCTCAAGATCCTGTCTATATAAGAGACAGCTTTTCTTTGAACAAACCCTCTCTTCTATCCTCCACTACCAACCCACAATCACAACCACTCTCCACAACCACTAACACTCCAAGCTACCAGGTAAGGCCTTGAGTCCTCGATATCGGCGCACGCCTGTCGGAGAAACTTACTCCTCGGACCACAAACTGACTCTTACAAACAGACAACAGTCACCAAATCCCTCGAACAAACCCACCACCACCCATCTCCACGATGGCTGGCCCGGCAAAGAATCGCCTCAACGAGGCCGACAAGCTGCACCCATCCCGCGCCGGTACAGCTCGCAGCAACAACAGCTCGAGCTCTTCGTCGTCCTCCTCGGGCGCCGCCACTCCCTCCGTGCGTTCTGCCGCGCCATCAGCTCGCACTGCTCGATCTACGCGTGGCTTCGATGGCAACGCCGACCCAGAGCCTCTGGCTGAGCGCAACCCGAACGCCAGAAAGACAGAAGTCGATCCTCGCAACTTCGATCTCGGCATCAATGGCTGGGCGACCGTCCGCGGTACTGAGCTTGCCGGCAAGGTCTCCAAGCCACCACTCTCCAAGCTCGGCATCGCTGCCAAGGTCGGCGTCAACACCTACCACATCGAGAGCTTTCCCAGTATCACTGTGTACCAGTACGATGTTATGATTGGTAACGGTATCGAGAAGCGTGGCGCAATCAAGAAGGTGTGGGAGTCCAAGGCTGTCCAGGCTGAAATGGGTGGCTACACAATCTTCGATGGTAACAAGCTTGCTTGGTCTGGCAAGCCCATCTCTCGCGAGATTCGTCTTACTGTCGACCTCGACGCTGAGGAGGGTCGTCAACCACGTCCAGGTGCCGACACCGAGAAGAACAAGTTCCGTGTCGCCATTCGCCAGACCAACAAGGTCGGCTTCTCAAGCCTGCTCGCTCATCTCAAGGGCCAGGCTACTTTCGACAACACTTGTCTCGAAGCCATCAACTTCGCCGATCATCTCTTGCGCCAGACTCCGTCTACCAAGTACTCCTCAATCAAGCGTGCCTTCTTCCCTCACGGCGGAAACCGCTTTGTGCTTGGTGGTGGTGTCGAGGCCTTCAAGGGTGTCTACCAGTCTCTTCGACTTGTTCACCCAGGCCGTCTCTCCATCAACGCCGACGTCGCCAATGGTACCTTCTGGCAGGCCACTGACTTCTTGACGGCTGTCGTCGCCGTCACTGGCGCTCGAGACATCTCTGAAGCAGCTTCTATCCTCGGCGAGACTCCACACCCACGTGGTGGTGAGTTGAGCGTCAAGGGCAAGCTACTCAAGAAGATGCGCAAGGTCCGTGTCATCGCTAGACACCGCAAGGGCCAAGAGGACCGATACTGCATTGAGAAGTTCATCTACAAGAACGCCAAGACGCACGAGATCACCTGCACCGATCCGCAAGGCAAGGAGATCAAGATGTCGTTATACAAGTACTTCCAGTCCAAGTACGAGTATGTCATCCGCTATCCGGCACTTCCACTGGTAAAGATGACCAAGGGCAAGAACACCATCCTGCCAATGGAGGTTCTGAAGATCGAGGAGAACCAGCGTTACAACTTCAAGATGGATGAGAAGCAGACTTCCAACATGATCAAGTTCGCTGTCACTGCACCACCAGAGCGCTACAAGCACATTCAAGAGGGCATCAACCTTCTCGACTGGGCTCATGATCCTATCCTCAACAAGTACGGTGTCAAGGTCAACGACACGCGCGCTACAGCTGAGGGGCGTGTCTTGCCAGCTCCTACCGTCAAGTTTGGTACTGGTGATGCTAAGCCAGGAACCTCCGGCCGCTGGGACCTCAAGGGCAAGAAGTTCCTTCAGCCTAACACTCTTCCACTCAAGAGCTGGGCTATCTGCGTTATTCCTGGTCGTCGCGGTGGCAAGCCAGACAAGACCATGATCGAAGCATTCACCAAGGCTTTCGTCGCCGGCTACATTGCTCATGGTGGCAAGGTCGAGAACAAGAGCCCGAGCACTGTCCTCGCCTCCGGTGATGATGTCGCTGGCTGGGTCACTGCCGCTTGGAACGGTGCCGGCAACCAGTCGATGTCTCGCCCACAGATCTTGATGTTCATCTTGCCAGACAAGGACAGTCAGGTCTACGGCCGCATCAAGCGCTCTGCCGAGTGCCGCTACGGTGTCGTCTCCCAGTGCGTCCAGTACGCTCACGCTCAGAAGATGGCTCCACAATACATCTCCAACGTTTGCATGAAGTTCAATTGCAAGCTTGGTGGTGCTACCTGCCGTGCCGTCGGCCCAAAGACTGCAAACGGTGTCTTCACTAAGCCAACCATGATTATCGGCGCTGATGTGTCTCACGGCGCTCCTGGTGCGCAGATTCCGTCTATTGCCGCCATGACCGTCTCTCTCGACAAGTTGGCTACTCGCTACGCCGCTCTTGTTCAGACCAACGGTTTCCGAGTCGAGATGATCAAGACGGAGACGATCAAGACCGAACTCAAGCCCTTGGTCCAGAATTGGGTTCAGAGCATCGGTGGTGGCAAGATGCCACAGGACGTCATCTACCTTCGTGACGGTGTGTCTGAAGGCCAGTATGCTCACGTCCTCGAGCAAGAGGTCACCGACATGAAGCAGCTGTTCAAGGCTGCCGATCCAGCTGGCAATGTCAAGTTCGTTGTCGTGGTCGGCTCGAAGCGTCATCACGTTCGCTTCTTCCCAGACAAGGGTGACCGAAACGGCAACGCATTCCCAGGTACTTTGGTCGAGACTACCGTCACCAACCCGTTCGAGAACGACTTCTACCTCTGCTCCCACGCAGCCATCAAGGGCACAGCTCGTCCTTGCCACTACTACGTCCTCATGAATGAGCCAAACATGGCCAACGACCAGCTTCACACCATGCTCTACGAGCACGCCTACCAGTACCAGCGTGCTTCCACTCCAATCTCCCAGCACCCAGCCATCTACTACGCTCACTTGGCTGCGGCTCGTGCTGCTCCTCACGACCCAAATTGGGCTGGCAGCACTGATGGTGTCACTACCACCGACAAGAAGCAGGCCAAGCAGTCTGGCTCTGCGTCTGGCTCTCAGGCTGACAAGCAGTCCGGCACTCGCGGCTCTTCTTCCGGTATGACTGGCGAGGACGCTCCGCCTCTCTTGCCTATGCCAAATCAAGGCCAGATCGGCTCCTCTATGTGGTACATTTAGGTGACCTCTCCAACGACACGAAACGACTAAGGGCATGAGATGACGAACAGACACGAGCGGATTGGGCTCTGAGACCAGAAAAGGTTTCCTCTTGTAACATTAGATGATGAAAGAAGGCTCTACAGGGCATTCTATGTAACATAAATTGACATTTCATGTTGTCAAACACTTCCTGTCTCCATACCGTCTGGCTGCATACCAGATACTTCTCGCGCTGATCCACTTCTCACAGGTATTTTCTCCTTGTTTCTCTGTCGACGACATCGCTGAGATACCAATCAGTCAACACTAACTCTATCTGACCTTTGGGAGAACTCTTCTCAGTCGTTCTTATCATCGTTATTCTGTTGACTGCGCGGCCGAGCTGCAAAGCAGCGTCAACGACACTGTCTCGAGATGCTGCCTTCTGTCTCATCACATCGACCAGACCGCCAAAACGCACTTGAGGGCCTGGCGATGTAAGGCCAGGTTGCAGAGATGCTTTCTACTTACGTTCAAGATCCATACTGTTGACTACGACGTCTGGCTGCACATCGACACATATTGATCCCGCATCACTGATGATTTCTCCTTCGTTCTCTCGAGCATATCACCGAGCAACGTGTTAGTCGATACTGCTTGAACTCAGTCTTCCGCAGATACTTCCTCATCTCTGCTAGACAGGAGCTCCCAACGAGTCAGACATCAGCGCATCTAGCTTGCACTTCACCTTCCAGAAATGGCTTCTCGTCTCTTCTGGTCAAGAATGCCATTGAAGAACATTCAGCGTCAATCCAATCCACTATCTGAAGCTGTTTCTTCCCTCTCTCTCATCAAGCATACAGCACATCACGCATCAACAACTCCTCGATCTTGACCTTCTCTTCGAGAAGTCCTCTTTCATATCTACTTGCTTCGATTCTGTACTCACACCATCAAGCTGCATACCTCACACTCTTGACTTCACACCACTCTACGGCGATAAAACTCTCGTCTCTTCCTATCTCCATGCTCCTGATCTCACTATGGTGATGTATCAGCAAGTCCTCACTCATCTGCACCAATTGGTCCATAGCTTCTTATGCGATCTCTCCTAGCCTTACATCTTCACAATGATACCGCAGCTGGGTGTTAGTAGGTGTACGTCAACGACTCCTGATCTCATCACGATCTGCAGAGACGCTTTCATTCTTCACTTCTGAGCGTTCAACATACCAACGCATCTCGAAGCCTCAGAGCTTAAATTGTCTCTCGCATGTCCACTACCACTACAAGAGTGACTCCTTTGCTCTTTCATGGTTCGATGTCCATTAGCAGACGTTATCGGATTGGGCATACATTTGCCTCTCCAGAGAACACGCGAGTCCGATCGCAGAAGCTCATCGCACGTTGTAGCTTCTGAGCTTTATAATTTCGAGATCTCCTTCTGTTGGAGTCTAGCTTCACAGCAAAGCAAAAGATACTGAGATTGGCTTCAACACGAAATCTGGTGGTACAATCTGTCCAATCATACAGATAGTGCTACTTACTGAGCATCGATGTCTTCAGAAGTCGAACGTACACCACTCCCTCTTGGGCGGTATCTCAGGCATGACACTTGCTCCATCCTTGACAAATGTCCCATGCTGTGCAGTCCACTCATATATCTCCTTCAACTTCGGCCCTATTGCAGGATCTTCGTACACTTGTGCAGGTGCTTCTGTCATTGCGTTCAGCTTCTCCGATACTTCAGGCGGCCCATCAAGGAACCAAATGCGTTCGATGCCCTCTCCGTTCGGCTTGCTGGCATCCTGTACAATGTATCCTGGCTTGTCTAGCTTCTCGTCTGTGACTACACGTCCTTTGTCTTTCCATGTCGTGGGCGTTCCATTCTGCCGTGTGCTCGCGCCAATACTGCTTGCGCCAAACCCTGACGCTGCCGGCTGGGCCTGCTGCTGTGCACCGCCGAATGGTGAGCTATTCGTCTGCGCTGCTGGACCTGCAGGAGGGTTCGCGCTGAACGGGTTGGGCCTGGTGAAAGCCGATTGTGGTTGCTGCTGCTGCTGCTGTTGTGCTGGCGCAGCGAAGGGTGAAGGTCGAGCGGCGCCGAAGGCAGGTGGTGCGCCGAAAGCCGACTCAGCTGTCTGCGCTTGCTGCTGTTGGTTTCCGCCAAATGGCGAGCTATTCGTCTGTGCTGTGGGTCGCTGGCTGCCAAAACCGCCAGTTGTTTGAGCTGCGCCTCCAAATGGGCTGGCATTGTTCGGCTGTGTGGCTGCAGCTGCGAAAGGACTTGCGGCAGGCCTCGCTCCAAAGCCACTAGAGCCAAATGCTGGCTGTGAAGGTGCACCAAATCCTCCAGCAGCAGGCTGTTGTGGTGCTCCAAATGGAGATGGCTTCGCTCCTATCGCTGAGGGCGCTCCAAACCCGCTTGCTGCGTGTTGGGCACCTCCGAAAGGATTCGGTTTCGCGCCCAGCGCTGAAGGTGCACCGAATCCTGTGCTAGGCGCTGCGCTGGTAGCTCCGCCGAATGGTGATGGCTTTGATCCTAGCGCTGATGGTGCACCGAACCCTCCTGCGCCTCCTGAAGAAGCACCGAATCCTGTTCCGCTGTTTGGTAGCGATGGTGCTCCGAAGGCTGGTGGAGATGCTCCTCCGAATCCCGGTCTCGTCGCTGCGCCGAAGCCGCTCGCAGGTTGCGCTCTCGTTCCAAAGCTGCCGGAAGGTGCGGTCTGATTCTGTCCAAGTCTGTACGGCCAGGTCTCGATGTCCGGCTTGTTGACATTATCGTTTCGATTGGGAGGCGATGTATCTGCTGCAAATCGTCTCGCATCATCGGTGTGATCAATGATGTTCTTGATCTTGCTGTCCATCAGCTCTACAAGTTGACGATATCCAGCTTCCTGATCCCTATTAGCATTCACGCAGAACTTGATATGACAAGGCTTACAAATTGTGGTAATTGTCCATTGGCAAGTGCGAGATATGCTTGTACGCGAAGCTCTTCAGGACTCTGTTCAAGCTCGGCTTCGATGAGCTGCTTCGGTGCGCCCTTCCCTGGTCCATATGCGCCAAGTGGATAGAGAGGGCGTTCTCCCTTCTCATTGTCCCGGCGATATGTCAAGTCAAGCCGTATGTCTTCCGAAACCAGGTAGTATGGGTTCTCCTCCACTATGGGTACAGCTTTGTCAGTTCGCCTCTTCTCGACTGTTTCGGAGCGTACGATGTTGGTGCGTGTCTCGCCCCAGCTCGTACGATATCGGGAAGAACCAATCATGATGTCTGGCAATCTGCAGAGATGGAAGTCGTATGTTGTGTGCTTGACATGCAAGATAATGTGGACATACCTGTAGCATTTGCGCGAGTTCTTGAGCCAAAGCCGCCACTTCCTCCTTGATTTGAGAGTGGGGCAAATCGATTCGTTTGGGGCTCATATGAGGCTCTTGCTCCAGGATGCTCATTGTGGCAACTATCTGAAGTGAGATTAGCATTAATACTGGGAAGCGCAATTTTACACTCGTCCCTACCTCCATATCTGCAGCGACCTTGCTGAAAGAATTTACAAACGACCATCACGCCGCTGGCAGCTACCGCTACCCAGGAGATTTCGTTGTATGCACCATTCGTCGTATACTAATGCTTCGAGAATGATACGACTGCCTGATGCCTATGAAGCCTGCCGTGATATCAAATCGGCGGGCAGATACTGGTATGATCAAGTGTTATTCCGAAGTCGTGCTCAGCTTGTTGTTTTTAGATTGTCGCGTGCGTTTGACGTGTAGATTGTAAATCTGCGGCGTCCAGGATGATGATGATGATCAGGTGTACTTTGTTATGCGAATCGTCCAGCAGGCTTGTCTTTGTTGTCAATAATATTTTTGGTCAAGTTGAAGGCGTGAAGGCTTCTCGGGCCCACAAATGCCGAACTCTGTTGTAGAACTACTGCAACCACGACACTCACACGTGGACGATATCACGAAATTGTCAACCAGGCGCATCACCATCGTGGTCGACGATGCCTCCTGTCTTGACTCTATCTTCCTCCCAGGTGTCGTGATCACCACCACCGCCGCCTCTACCGCGACTACACTCGACCACTTTCCCGCTCGAACAGCACCGAGGCGACTTCAACCCTCGAACCAACTCCGCCCTTTTGCAACGACCTTACATTCTCTATCACTGAGCATTCGAGCATGACCCAGTCGCCATATGCACCCCGTCTCAGTTCTCACGTTTGGCATCTTCTTAGCTGGATACATCACTGCGCGCTGGGATCTTGTCACACGGCTCTATGAGCTTGCCATATTCGCCTGGGACCACGGAGTTATTGTAGGAGATGTCATAGCTTCAGCGAGAGAGCAGGATATGGCTAACTCCAGGCTGTGTAGACACGCGCCGCGAAAGGCTTCGCTATACTGTCCATCTTCTTCGTGGTCGTCCTGATACCCATTGAGCGCATTGCCGCACGGGAAACCGAGCTAGTCAGTCTCCCAGTGGTCTGTTCCACACGCAGACATTGGTCTAATCGAAAGCTTCAGCACCCACGAACTCCAGACGCGGGCATATCAGCGCGCGAACAGCTGAGACGACGCGGATCGTTTTGAGACATTGGCTGGACAGAGCAGCTCCCGCAATGGGAGCATGACCACCCGCAACTATGGGTTGATGCGCGTATTGTGGCCCTCTGATGCGCCAAGAGATGTTATTCCAGGAATACTCGTAGGATGGAGGAACTCAGATCTCGACGTCCTGGTCGTAGGCGTCTTGCAAGGCGTTGAGGTAGGGGATGATCATTCGAAGCTGGAAGAATCCATTGCTAACAGCAGTGTCAGCCTCGCAATGTGGAGTATGCTCTGCGCATGCGTTCACTCTTCCGTGGCAGCCCACACTCAATCGACAAGATTGCAGCTCATTGCGGCAACCAACAGTTACAGGTCTTGGGCACTTTCAACGCGGAGTCTACGACGAACACATTCGATCCGAAGATGCTATCACTACATAGCGTTCCGAAGAGCGCCATGCCACGATTCGAGCACTACGAGAACGCGACCATCACCTTTCAGATAGTCATGTTCGACAGGCCAGACCCAAGACGAATGCAGTACTTGTCGCTCATTCCAATCTCCCTTGCGCTGCTAGACAAGCGAGGCATATATGGAAGTGTGCCGCCATTCGACAGAATTGACAAGGATGAGAGTGAAGCCAGAAAGAAGAAGGCCAAGCTGGTGGAGAAGCTCAAGCAGCACAGTGTCATTCGGCACCCACGAACAGAGAAAGAGTTGGCTCTGAGTACAGTCATTATGCAGATCAATTGCTCAGCCGAGCTAGATGCCTTGATGCAATCGAATATCAGCATGATCGGTGTGAGAATGAAGCGAGCCATGAGCGTAGGCGAGCGGGTGGTCGAGTCGGCAACGAACTTCTGGGACTTCATTCAGCTGGAAATCAAGAAGTCATTTCGACATCACATCTGGCCATTCCTAAGGCAGGTATTCGTCCTCTACCTGATGGTCCTGCGCGTGGCAGCAGAGTGCTTGCTTCTATTCCTGGACTGGCGACCCTTCCACAGAGCCGCACTCAAGGACATCTCAGCCACTGCTCAGCAAGTGGACATACGACTACAGCAGTTTTGTTACTGGCCTGATCAGTATGTCACTCTCAACAAGAGGCGTAACGACTGGGAGAGCATCACAAACAGCCATCCAGACTATATACGCTTCTTTAACAGTCTATGGCTTGTGGCAAATGATGTGATCATCGGCATAGCCTTGGGCTCTTACATCGTGGAGAATGTCGATTACGTGGCGTACTTGCTCGACACGACCATGACAGAGTACTCTGTGGCTGGCCTTCAGCAAATGCTGACTTGGCTGATGGATTACCCTGCAGGCCTGAAGCTCAACAACGAGCTTGCTACCTTCCTTGGTGACCTGTTCCTCTGGGTGATTGAGTACTGGAATGGATGTTTGACTGAGCTGCGACCGGCACTACCATATGTCATACGAATCATCGGCGTGACCAGCTTCGCGGGAGCCAGTTTGCCAATCTCAATGTTCTCGGACCTGCTATCACTTCTCACGATGCACATCTATTGCTTTTACATTGCATCAGCACGGATCTACAACTGGCAGCTCACGATCATCATTTCGCTATTTCACCTCTTCCGAGGCAAGAAACGGAACGTGTTACGCAACCGCATCGACAGCTGCGACTACGACCTCGATCAGCTTTTGCTGGGAACGATCCTGTTCACATTGTTGTTCTTTCTATTGCCAACTGTAGCAGTATTCTATGCAACCTTCGCCGGCGCCAGGATGGCCATTATCACACTCAAGGCTGCACTGGATACTTGGCTGGCATGTCTGAATCACTTTCCGCTTTTCGCTCTCATGCTTCGCATCAAGGACTCCCGGCGCTTGCCTGGAGGCATTCGATTTGAGTTACAAGATACCCCTCGCGCGTTGAGTTCAGCATCTGGAAGGTCTAGTGATCCGTTGAGATTGGCACCGACCTCATATATCAAGCTCAAGGTAAGACTGTCACTCCAGCTCTTTACGAGCTTACACTAACGCCATTGTCTAGTCCATTCCTCTACCCCTCTCTCAAACCTTCTCCCAGTACGCGCAGCTTGGTCAACGACTCCGCAAGCACTACCTCTCGCCGAGGGTGTTCCTCTGCTTGGTCTCTGGTCAATTCGTTCCGCCGATACATCGCAGGAATCTGTACAGCCTCCAGTACAGCATGCTACCTGTCAAGCGAATCACAATCGGAGAGCTCTGGCAGCTGCTGACCGCAGACAAGAAGCCGCAAGAGTATGGAAATACGAATGGACACCCTATCACGAACGGCTACCTCAGTGGGAGTGGCAAGAAGATCAATGGAAAGATGAAAGGCGCCAACGGATACTGGTGGAGTAAGTAGATATGATACCAACGACTATAATGTATAGTGTGCAATTGAATTGTTCAGAAATATCCGCCCACCGGGCTAGCGGTCGCCAGATACTGTCGCTGATGTACAAGATCGCGGGCGGAAGTCCCTCTTTCGAGAGCGGCAAAGACTAAGGAGCCTGCGCTTACGACATAGATTCAGACGGCGGAGTGCATATAGCTTCCCTTTTCGAGTCACACGGCCTTCAAGCTCAGGCTCATTGAAGTACTGCTCAGCGATTTTCATCGACACGGATTCAGCAAGCTATAATCTCTGGGTGCCTCGTTCCTCAAGACACCGCGTGCTGCTTTGCGAGGGACCTTCCGCCGCTTGCTCCCGCGCCACGAGGAAGTTACCATCTCAACGTCCTCTCTCAGCCCATGCGACGAACAACTTGCTCTGCAATTCTGCTTACCAGGCAGGCTACGACACATGGCTCCGCATATCGTGAGTGATCAAACTCTCGCGATCGGTGACCTACCTTGCTACTATGCGGTGTTCGAGCGACCGCAGGACAGACTTTGTGGTGCGAACTCTATATATATTGCAGGTTAACTGCAGCATCTTCTGCTTACGACACTTTGCAACAATAAAATCGAGACAATCGCAACAGCATCACATATTCAGAAGACATACACCACCGATCAATAAGCTAAGATGCCTCGCTACCCCTCGCCCTCTTGGGCGGAGTGCATACCATCCTCGCTCTGCGACCGGTATCCCCATTGGTGCGATAACTGCGAGGAAGACATAACGGGCGATCGTCACCACTGTCAAGAATGCCCAGATTACGACTTATGCGACCAATGTAGCCAGCTACCTGTGGTCAGTCTTGACCAAGGGCACAAAATGAGTCACGAACTCACGAAGATCGAGATGCCTTGGACCATGCAAAGACCAGCCGAGACTGTGGAAGAGTGGATTAGTCGCACTGCAGAAGCAAGGCGTGAGCTGTTCTACACACATGACGCGTTCGGACCCGACTGCAAGCTCATCAACAGCATGGAAGGAGTGGCACCGACGCAATCAGAGAGCCAGACTTCGCAACTACTAGCCGACGAAAGTCGAAAGCAAGGACCATACGATCCGATCATCACAGAAGCAATCCGGATCAGGGACGAGAAGACTCCCGCCACTCTGACGGGTATGGCAGTCGACCTGATCAAAAAGACCGTGACGATGTGGTCGCAATCCGAGTGCTGCAAGTCAATGGAAGCTCGTCTGGATCAACATGAGCCTGAAGGAGGTTGGAAGCTTCGAACAGGCGTCTTGCTCGCTCTCGGCCCTATAAGTCGTTTCGACGAGGACTTTGACACGGGCGGCTGTGGGGTCCCAAATGCAACACCACTCCTCCTGCAGTTGGCGATCTTCTTGAGGTGGGCTCAGTACATTCACGAACGAACTGGAACTATGCCAGAGCTCTTTTCCCAGGATCCGGCATTTGGGCCAGCTGATTCGGAAATTCTGTGGGCATGTGGAGTCAAGATTCTGCAGACGCCTGAGGCTCAAAGTACGATTGACTCTAGTACCTTTGTATTTGCTCCCTGTTGGTCATGGGGTCTGGCCTACGAGACCTTTGGTGCACCAATCGAAAATCAAGCCGGTCTATTGCTTGCCGACAACCACGATTCTCTTATGGAGCACAGCGTGGACTTTTTACACATTTCCGACTCTGAGCCACGCACTATATATGCCGACTACTCTCGAGGCAAGGATGCAAGGGAGGTGCAAAGATGTTATCGACGTTTTCTCGACGCAAGAGACAGCTACGAGAAATTTCCGTTGTGCGACAACGACAAAAGTTGCATGTTCTCTCATTCGACTGAGATCGGAGAACAGCTTCAGCTGCCTAATTTCTGGATGCATGTCAGGAGATCCGAACAAAAGACAGGATCGGCTCGTTGTCACTTTCTGACATGGAATAGTCGTTCTCCCTGGACCATTCGGAAGTTCGACATCGTGAGGTCGGGCTCTGGCTACGGATTGGCGGGTGATGTTTGGTATGGCAAACACGACATACCCGATTATGCAACTGGTCGGCGAGTAGGCCAGAGAAGATTCGTATACTGGAGCTTTGGTTTCAAATACCCGAAAGGCCTTGGGGGCTCCAAGCGGAAGCTCAAATCCCACAAGGAAGAGCACAAGCTCAATTTCCAGCAGGAGAAGCATACGATGGTGGATCCAAGCCACAAGATGGTGGAAAGACGTACATCGGAAGACTGGTACTACTTCTAGAGTTGAGCTTCGGCGTTTTCGAACCAGTATTAACACACGCATTGTTGTCATCGACTCCAGGATGAGAAGGACGAATATGCATGAGACAGGATAATGAACAGGACAAGATGGGATAACCAGCGGGGATGCACAGTGGCAAATGCAGCCTATCTGCTGGTATCAAGGCATGGGCACGGCATGCTGGCGGACTTGATCCGAGGCGGCAATATGATCTAGGTGGAAAGAGTAGAAATGAAGGGACGGTCTCAGGTGTGAAAATTTTCGGGCGCGAGAGGTTGACGCTTTTTTTAACTTGAAGAGGTCCAAGATTGTGAGAGATGTTTGAGTCCGATCTGTTTGGAAGTTTTGTAATAGGAAGAGAATTCTGTGTTGATATCATCCCCGTGTTCTCATCTCCTTTTCTGTACATCGCCGCTGCACGATGAGTATCAAGTGATCTAATATGTGGATTTCTGTATGCCAATCTCGCTCGATCGAGTATGATAGCGGCGCCGACTTCACCTCTTCGCGGGTCGGGCAGACTCTACAAAGTGCGGCTAACATCATCTCTGCTTCCTCTATCTCCCTCCCCACCCACAACAATCCTCCTCCTCCTCACCCTTTCTATCCATTCATTCGCTCACTCCTCCCCAAAAAGCCCCCAATCCCTAACCTCAAAACTCTCACAAATCTTCTCTCTAACCTTCATCCCAATCTCAATCAATCTTCCTTTTCCCTCCTGAACTTCCTCCTTAACATACTGTCCCGGCATATGCGGTACATTAACCGCGACCAACAAATCCGTCCCTTTACTCTCCAATCTAATCAACAGTAGTAGAACAGCAACGAGATCCGGTTCATTCGCTCTCCCTCTCATTTTCTCCCCAGCGGGAGTAGTCGCGAGGAGTGTCAAAGCCTTAGTTCCTGGCATTTTCGACAGCTTCACATCGCTTTGAATGGAGTGTAGAGTCGTATCTTTCGCATCGCTTTCTACGATATCGTGGAGATGATACTTGAGTGCTTCTTCGTCGTTGTCATTGGGTACACGTTCGAGGATATCAAAGACTATACTGCTGAAACCGTCACGGTCGAGATAGACTTCTTGATGGTCGGGGATTTGGCGGATTTGGCTATAACTCATTAGCATACATTTTCAGATATTATTGAGTTGAGTAGGAACTCGCTACGTACGATACATCTTCAAATGTCGATGGAAGATCAACTGTTATAGCTCCGCCGTAGAGTTCGACGTGTTTGAAGTCTCCGCGAGTAGTTCTTGAAGCATTTCCTGTTTTTCTGTCGCGGTCGGCTTGTTGTTCGCTTGCAAGTGGGAAGAGGTTGGACATCTTTGCTTTTCTTGAGTGTCGCTTAGGTTGTTGCTCTGATGAAGTTGTTGATGTTCAAGTTGGGTCAGGATGAACTTTTATGCAGATGGACCGATTTAGGCAACGCTAGGCTTCATTCAGGCAAGAACGATGCCTGCTGCCTGAGGAAGTGAATGATGATGACTGGAATTGAGAAAGTCAACGTCTTTTGCAAATACAGTATCTATCTCTACATAGAATTCAAAAGTGCGCAGCACTCGGACAGTGCGCGAGGTGGCGTAGTGCTCGTGACAAAGCAGAGAGGTACATGGCATTTTGGACTGCTTTTGATAGAGGAGTGAATGACTGGAACATAGAACATTTTAGCTGGCTGAGAAGGTCAGTCTCTACATATCTCCACATCAGAATCAAAAAGCCTACAGCACTCTGATAATGCTCGGAGTGGCGTAGTGATTGTGAGAAAGCAGAGAGGTACACGCCATTCCGATCGCAGAGAGCTTCATTTGCTAAAGGAGGACTCTTTGATCAGTTCTCTCTGTTCTCGATCAGAAGTTAGCTCCAGATCAGCACTGAAAAATCTGCAGCACTCTGACAATGCTCGAGGTGGCGTAGTGATCGTGAGAAAGCAGAGAGGTATGCCATTTTGGAGTGCTTTTCATAATAGTACATTTCATTCGTCGTGATGTGGTCTAGCGTTCCAGAGCTCTACCATGCTTTCCATACTCATATTCCTGTCTCCCTCTCCTGTCTCTGAAACCACCAAGCTCCCGACCGACTCACTCTTCCTCTTCTAGCTCCCTCGGTCAGCTTATCCCAATGGAAATTCGTCCTGCACCTCCCTCAGTAGGGTAGCGAAGTTAGGGGGAAAAGGACCATGACCGTCGGTTTGCAGATAATAGATAATGCTTCGGGTCGGTTGTTCTGGAGGCTTGAAGCCGTCCTTGTCTTGATGCCACTTGAGCCTTGCCCTGCGCACGCGAGTCTTATCTGAAACAGGTCCAATCGTCGCGTGGTCGTTGGTGTCTCTCTGCAAGGCTGGCATGGTGTTTGGAAATGGAAAGACGCTTCCGGGTGGCACGGTGTTCGTACCATCGCGGAGAGGTGGAGGTGCCTCCGAGTCCGCGGCAGACTAAGCCCAGACGTCCTGGCCTACTCCCTCGATCCAGTTACCCAATCGCTCGACACCGCCATCCCACTCCTTCAGCCTCGACCGCATGCCCTCGATACCAGATTTGTCTAGCACCTTTGGCTGGACCCATGTGATTTGTGCTATCTCTGCCACCTGATCGATCTTGCCACGTATGAGTCCCAAGCTCAAAGCCTTCATGATGAGATGCTCGACCTCATCCGGCTGTACCTTTGTCTCTTGAACGATTGTTGCAAACGTCATGCTCCGATCTTGCGGAGGTCGTGAGAAGACGAGCTGTGTGAGTGCAGCAAGCGAGATCTTCTGGTACAGGAATTGCTGGTGCTGCTTGAGGAGCGTGTTCGCGTTGAGGTTCTGCTGAAGGATGTTGTATGCGTGGAGATCGCCACGGTTGAAGGCGAAGAGCAGATCGCGTAGCCAGGCGTTGGGAGTCTTGGACAGGCTGTCGAGGATCGGATGGAGAAGGAGCTCGCCGAAGTTATAGATGGTCTCGCTCACCTAAGTAGCAGGTCGAAAGTTAGCAAGTATCTCTGAGGATGTGCAGGGTCTGAAAGGCAGCTGTCCTTGAGCTCGTCGCCGCAGAAGGCTCGAGGTTAGGGAGACGTATGCTTTGCTTACCAGAGCGGCGATGGAGAGGTCGTAAGCGATGCGTTGGCGATCGCTCTCGGTAACTTCCTTGAGGTCGACGCAAGCCAGGTAGAGGAGGGCGGTGCGGTAGTACTTTGCGAACTCGTGCTGATGCTGGTAGTAAGTGGCGCTGACCCAGTAGAAGTTGGCGTGCACGTCTGACTCGACGGAGTCGAACGTGTCAAGCACAGCATCGCACTTGTCCAGGTCCTTGCGGGCTTCGGCAATCTGCTTGAGGCTGAGGCGTGTGTTGGCGACTGCTGTCAATGCATAGACGAAGGCGTCTTGTGATGCTGGCTTGTCCACGCGCTTCGCCAGCGTTGTGAGAAAGGTGAGGCGTTCCTTTTCATCTAGGAAGTCGTCTGTCAGCTTATATCCCCTCATCCTCATCGACAAAGTCCATTCATACCCTTGTACTGGTTCGCTGTGCTCAGGCCGATTTTGACCAGCTTCAACTGATTGATCTTGTCTGCGAACTTCTTGATAAAGCTGTCGTAGATGGGTATGCGCTGTGCCTTGCTTTCCGGCTCATTGTAGTATGTGACGAGGACATCGGTCAGTTCGTGCCATAGCTTGCGTTCCCAGAAGTCCTCGAAGCTCAGGAAGTAGTGCTGAAGGTCGTCCGGGGCTTCATCGCGAGCTTCTTGGAGGAAGTCGGCGATCTTCTCGTTGTCGGTCTGTGCAGCCATAGTGGCTGATGTGTTGGTGTTCGTGTCTCCTCTCCGAGTGGGCTAGGTCTGCGATTGACTGTAACGGAGCTGACGTGGAAGGAGAAGGTGGTGAGGTGATTGATGGATGTCAGAGGCAGCTACGTGATGCAAGTCAAGAGCAGCGCAGAGCCGCATTCTTGGCGTTCTTTAGTAGCTCCAATCGCGACGACAGCATTGAACCTGACCTCCCCCTCCCCCATGGAGTAGAGCAGAGTAGGATCTCCTCCGACACACTCCCTCTCACACTCCCCTCCAGACTGAGGCCATGGCAGGCCTTTCCACGTCCGCAATGGCTCTGCAGCGCCACCTCTGCCGACCAAACGCCTCCTCCTCATCTCTCACCACGAAACTGGCAAAGAGCGCTCTCGCACCCACACAATGCCGACGAGGGCTGCAGGACATCGCCATCACACGGACTGGCAAGCCGATCATCAGGCTGCCCGGCGGCCGAAGCTCGTTGGGAGGCCACACAGCGACTGTCTTCGGCGCAACTGGATTCTTGGGCCGCTACATTGTGAACAGACTGGCCAGAGCAGGAAATACTGTGGTCGTGCCCTTCAGAGAGGAGATGGCAAAGAGGCACTTGAAGGTGACTGGAGATCTAGGACGAGTGGTGTTCATCGAGTACGACCTGCGCAACAAAGCTTCAATTGATGAAGCGGTCCGCCATTCAGACATCGTGATCAACTTGGTTGGCCGTGACTATCCAACCAAGAACTTCGATCTGGCAGATGTTCACGAGGAGGGTACACGCAGGATTGCCAGCGCTGTGGCCAAGTACGACGTCGACCGCTTCATCCACGTCTCTTCCCACTCGGTGGCCCCAGACTCGCGTTCAGAGTTCTACAGGACGAAGTGGAATGGAGAACAGATTGCCCGCGAAATTTTTCCAGAGACCACCATCGTGCGCCCTGCTCCAGCATTCGGATTCGAGGACCGACTTCTCCACAAGCTGGCCAGAGCTACAAACATCTTAACCGCGAACAACATGCAAGAACGTTTCCGTCCTATACACTCCATCGACTTCGGCTCAGCACTGGAAGTTATGTGCCAGGACGACAACACTGCAGGCCAAACATACGAGCTCTTCGGTCCAAAGGAGTACACTCTGCAAGAAATATCTGAACTCGTCGATCGTGAGATGATCAAGAAGCGAAGACACATCAACCTGCCCAAGGCTGTCCTGAAGCCTTTCTTCGGCACACTCAACAAAGTTCTCTGGTGGCCTACTGGCAGTGTCGATGAGGTTGAGCGTGAATTCCTGGACCAGGTCATTGACAAGAATGCCAAGACGTTCAAGGATCTGGACATTGAGCCTGGTGACATTGCAAACTTCACATACCAATATCTGGTAGGTATTCTCTTCGATCGGACAGAGATAGCTTGTGCTAACATATCTCCAGCAATCCTACCGAAGCTCTTCATACTACGACCTACCACCAATGACAGAAAAGGAGAAGCGCGAGGAGAAGAAATATGTGCATGTTCTGGACGACCAATAGACGCGCTTGGACTGACGCTGCTGGGTTGCTGCAGCTGCTGTATATATGACATTACCAAGGAAGAGTTTCCTTTGTTCGATTCTGTCAACATGTCTGACCACTAACCAGATTTCTTGATAGCTATATGTGGCATTGTGCACAGTTCTGACACATATCTAGGTACGGCTTGGCAGCAGCTCAACCATGGTTTGGCAGATGACAGAGTTTGGGCATAGTCCTCACTTTCATGCAACTTTATATATCTTGCCACTGATACACACGAAGCGAAGACACCAACTTTCGAGACTCGCGACTTTCAGGCTCTACGCACTGTCTGGAAACAAGATACGCTCGTTGACAGAGATGAGATTCCACTGCCTGCCACGAGCTCGCAAGAGGAGACCATGCCTTCCTTGCTATCGATCGTCGGACTCAAATCAAAGCCTCGTCGCGTTGCAGTGAAAAAGCAGCAGGAGAGTCACAACAGACCTGCTGAAAGCATGGAGTTCGCGGCACTTTCTCTATCACTGAGCACAGCCGACATCCAACACAACATCAACGTGGCTCGGAGACGCAAGAGTTCACCAACCGCGACACCATACGTGAATAAGAAGTATTCGGATTATCAGAGAGAACTTGAGAACATGCTGGCACAGCGACATCGTGGCGAAAACGGCAGTGTGCATATGGCAAGGGCGGAACGTATTTTGAACGAGATCTGCAAGCTACTGGAGTATCGTGACGATCTTGGAGGGACGCTGGCGTACTGGATGCATCAACTCGAGACTTTCCTGAAACTTGAAGCTAGATGTCGGGCTAATGAATACCTGCGCCTCCAGCACGGAGAAGAGGCTGTTCAACTGGAAGTTAGGGACACAGACACGCGAGAATTCTGCATTCGGTTACGAGATCAGCTCTTAGCAGAAGAACGCGAAGGCAACTCATCCGCAAACAGGATATCCAAACCGAAGCCTATCCATGATCAGCTATCATCGGTACTATACCGTTTGGAGTTGGGGAGGATCAAGGACGCGAAGGACTATATCAAGTCATATGCAAGTCGAGACCGCGCAGACTTTATACGACTTGACAGCATTAAAGCTGTGAAGGATAACCCGCATATCAGCTTTATCGCGAGGCTTGATTGTCCCAGACAGACTAGCCTTCAGAAGCTCATCGCCGCACAAGACTGGCCCGCTCTCGGTCAACGCTGTGAGCAAGACTCAGCTTATGCATACCAGCTTTTCAGTAAAGGAAGCAAGGAAGAGAGGAGACAGATGAGAGTTACCCGGCAGGCTATAAGGGAATTCAGAGATGAATGGGTCTCGAGGCGGAATGTCAATACGCAGTGGAATATGAAATGAAGTTCAAGAACGCAAGGTAGTAGCTTACTGCGCTGACTAAAGACTTTTGAGTAGAGAGGAGGTGAAGGAGGAGGGGATGAGGTATAGGCAGAAGCGAGCGAAGGTAGCTAGTAAGCCATAAGCAGAAGAACATGAGGATTTGCGAGAGGAAGGCTAACAGTATTCTCGATTTGTTGTATTTTGTTGTTAATTCATATCGTTCTCCTTTCCTTTGCAGACACTGGCACCATTACCGAAGTTCCCACTCCAAGTCCTCGATAGGCTAAGGAATTTGTTGATTGCCGCCTCTCCGCTTTTCTGCATCATCTACGCTGCTCGATGTCGCTGCAGTTTCTGTGTGTGCGAATGGAGAGAGAATGGAAGTGTTAAGCTGTGTGCTCGATCTCGTGATAATCCATGTAGCTCAAACCAGAGATAGTGCGTGCCGGTGACCTTCATCTTCCATTGAGCCTTATACTGTACTCTCGGGAGCAGAGACGTCTTGGTTGTCGTCACTCTATGAGTGGGTGCTGGCAGATCTCTGAAGCTCGCTAGTGAATATCTGCCGCGAGCTTGCATTCATCCGGATATGGTCGGCTCTTCTCACTCTTCTTCATCAACTCCTCCCAACGCCAAAATGACTCCTGGTAAGCAGAAACTGGAAGATGAGAGATCTCAGTTCTCTTCTTACGCTCACGCGTCAGTCTCTCAAGGAATCCCCAAGCAGTGGTTTCTCCGTCCTGGAGTTCCCAATCGTAGTCGGCAGTTTCATCTTCATGATATCCTTCCGCGCCTGCATATGAGACGCCGGCATATCTCACAACGCCATAGCCCAAGCTCGGTGGCTGAGACCTCAACATCCTCCGCCAGGAAGCTTCTCGGCTGCGCCATTTGCTAGGTAGGCGCTCGTAGAACGTGTTCGTTTCAAAGACTGCCAGGCTGTCGTACATAGGTTCGAGCATGGGATTCCAGAGCGGCCGGACTTCTGTTTGACTGGCCTCGTCACACCAGATCTCGTCATCTGGCTCGGTTTCCGCAGGTTTGACGAGTACTTGTTTCGAGATCGGCCGGAAGAAGAGCGTCTCTTGCAGCACTTTCGAGGCGGCGATCGAAGCTTGCCAATCCTTGCAGACTCGTTGTGCGAGTAGGAGGTCTCGTGGTGGAAGCTCGGCGAGAATCGCTTCGAGGAGCTCTTCGATGTCGAATGTGCGCACTTGTGATGCTGGTGGGATGCCGAGAGCGCGTGCGACTGTCGTCTCCAGAGGGTGAGAGTCGTTCTGGTGTGTTATCATGGTGGTGAGGTGTCCTTCAAACGCACTTTGGCCGTGAGTGTTACCCATATTGCTGTCGAGTTGTGTCAAAAGGATGTTGTGAAGTCGAAGAGGAAAGAAGTGCAGAACTTAGCTGGCTGACGTAGAAGCGCAGTGCTGCCTAGAAACAGTGAATGAGCGATGAACTTGGTGCATGACACCCCTGCAACAGCGCACCAAGGACGATTATAGCGAGTCTCACAGTCCTAGCTCCTCCGATCTCGACCTGCTATTCGGGTCCAAATATGGCGCCTCGCCAATCCCTACAGCGCGGTTTCCAAGCCGCTCACCAAGTCCCTCGTAGTCGAAGGTAGCGCTGTGGAACGCGCTTCGATTATCCCAGATCGCAATATCATTCTCATTCCTCCACTTGAACCTTACAGTCAAATCGTGGTTGTCCAGAATGACTCTCTTGAACTTCGCTAGAAGCTCTGCGCTTTCTTCAGCATTGAGTTCATTGATGAACTTCGGGAAAGGTCCAACGGCGTAAAGACTCTTCCAGCCTGTTACTGGATTGGTTCGTACTAGGATGTAGTATTAGCGTTGATTCAAGCCGATGAAGAAGGGCCAGTGGTGAGGCTTACCGACTGGATGGATGGCACTGAGGTGGTCGCCAACGTTCTGCGTGCTCCCTCTTGGTTGCTCATATATCTTGACTTTCTCAGGGTTTGCCTCAGCAGCTCTCAAGAAGCCGTCTCCGATGAAAGTCGCAGTCAGACCCTCCAGGAACTTCCGGTAGGTCGGTGAGAAGCGATCATATAGCTCATAGCCACTCGCCCATAACGTGTCACCTCCACTCTTTGGCAACGTCGTCAATCGCAAAGAAGTGTAATCAGCCGGTACAGGTTCGAATTGTATGTCACTATGCCATAACGCAGCATCGTAACGATGAGAGTTGAGTCGTGTCTTTTCTTCGTGCTTGTACATGTTCTTCCGAGCGATAGAACTGATCGTTGAGATCTCGTTGTCTTTTGTTACACCAAATTCCGAGGTTCCGTTCAAGACAGGATGGATATGAAGGGTTGAGTCCTTGGGCTTGCCAGTGAGTTGTCCTAGACGATGGACAAACTGCTTTTGAAGATCATCTGTTAGGTTATCTTGCTTGCGGAAGAACACGACGCCGCGTTGGGAGACTATGAATCAAGTTAGGAATGTCGTCGCTGTAGATGAGATAAGTGCTGCTTACTGGCAATTGCAACATCCCGTAGACGATCATCGGCATCTGGGGCATTGAGAAGATCGTTGACGATGTCGATGCCAAGGTACTCGCGTCCGATAATGGGCGTGGTCTCTTCGAAGTCGAATTGGTCCAAGGCACGAGAAGGCTTCAAAGGTGTCCGATAAGAAGGACTCTTGTCACTTGAATGCTCTGTCGGGCGGCTTGGCAGCTCTTCATCGTTAAGGATTCCAGGAGCCATTGTGTAAGTGTATCAGGAAGCAAAGATCATGCGAAATGCTTTAAGAGCTGCACTCGACTCCGCCCATATATACGTACCATCGATCACTAAGTAGGCGAAAGCACACGAAAGCTAGCACGCAATCTGCAGCTTGATAGCTCATAACCCTGCACGAGCTCAGCATATCAAAGGATTCGTGAGGGTCCTACGGCACGTCGGAACGTCTCCTTTGAAGCTGTAGTCTCGTCGCAATACAAGCCAGATTTTGCGCGACGAACCTCAAGACAGATCCGAGGTCATTCTTTCCATACGCGTACGACGACGATGACCGTCTCTCGCGCACAAGGGAGCCCATATCTTGCCCAGGGCTCAACGGAACATCGTGACCTTGGGTAAGAGTGGCGACCGGCGGGCTATCAAGAACAAGAGATGCGACATACGAGGAGTTGAAGGAGATGTCGTTGCCCTGCGAACAATGGCCAGCACACGCAGCATTGGAGAACATCCAGTCGAAGAACAAGGCGATTGTGAAACGCGTGGGAGGAAGTTGGCAGAAGCGCGTGGCCAAATAAGGTTACAGGGATCCCGCCGAGCCGCAATGACGTTGGGGGTCGTTCTTGCCTAGCAACGGCACTAAAGTAAACAAATGGCTGGGCGCATCGCATCGCCAGCCTCGTCCAACCTCAATGATTTCAGCTTTTTGGTGCAGGGGACGAGTTGCACATCGCAAAGGGGGAGGATATTCTGAACTACACACTCAGCTAAGCTACTCTCTTCCATCAACATCCTCCATACCGCAAGCACAAAGCCATTGTTGACCAACGAGAAGCTTGACCCATCGCGACTCCCTCCGAACGACGCATCTGAGACATTTCGACTTCCACTCGCTCCCGACTACAATAGAGACAGCATTCCTCATCGGATATCTCTGTTCATACAACATTCCTCAGTCTGATCGTTGGTACTCGAACCCATCTCCTCGGCCATTGGCCGCTGGAGCCCAAGAAACACAGACAAAGAGAAGTATTACCAGACAGTCGGTAGACCATCTCTACCACCACAATGGCGAACATACGGTTCGCTGTGGGTATACAGCGCCTGATACCCTTTCTGGGCTATCACCATGTGTTGATGATCTTGATTGCACTGGCGATAATACTGTTATGTGAGTTGACGGAAGTGAAAGAAGAAGGAAAGAGAGGACCATACTGACTTTAGCAAATATAGCACTTCTATTAGCAGGCTGTTCATCATCGTCGCCACTGATACCAGGCATCTTCCTCATCACATTCTACTATGAGAAGTACACGCCCACATATGACCCGACACAAGTCAATCCTGCCGTCACGAATGCTATCGCGAATCTGGTCAGCAATGCTGGACTAGAAGTTCGAGTGGGATACTTTGGCATCTGTGTCAATCAAGACTCAGGTGACAGTTTCCTCTGCTCAAACAACGCGACATTGCTGGCAGAGCAAATATCGATCGATCAGGATCCTTTGAATCTGATCTGGGTGGCGAACACATTCAAGAACAGTGTGGTGTTTCCATATCTGCTGTGAGTATACCTTCTCTCCCTGTCACGCTTTGAATTCACTGACTAAGATCGTCACAGCATCATCGCAATAGTCCTCGCCTTCATAACCTTTCTCCTGCTCGCCACATTCCCAGGCTGGCACGAAGAACACGACGCTCGAACCGGCTCCGACATCGACATCAAACCTTTCCCATCACGGCCCGTATCGCAAGTCGCTCTTGCGCTGATCTTTATCGCTTCGATCTTTGTCTTGGTCAGTGTACTATGGCAACATACTGCTTCGGTAGCAGCAGCACAAGTCGCGCAAGACTTCGGCAATGGATCTGTGAAGAGTGGTGTTGGTACTAGTGCGATGGTGTTGGGTTGGTTTGGATTCGCGTTACTCATTATTGTGACGATTGGATTGTTGGTTATGATTTTGAGCATACACTTGTTGGACAAGTTGACAGACGAATGATGAGATTGGACTAGATTGAAGATGAACAGGATATGAGGAGAACTGCCTGAATCAGGAGGATTGAACGAACCACATGGAGCCGAGAGCAGACGACAAGATCCAGCTCGATCATGAGCACGAAGAGGACGTGTCACCATCTGCTCCTGGCCCGAGTAGTCGTCAAGTCAGCGAAAAGAGGATCACTGGCAGAGGAAGCTAGTTGGCATATTGTGTTTAAGAAGCGGCATCCTGATGACCGAGGTCATCTTTGGCGTACTGGGCTGCTTCACGAAATGCACAAAGTTGCACAAACCGGCATGTATTATGCACTAATGGCCATCGCTTCGAACGAAGCCTCATGTGTGCATGTAAATATATGAGACCAATGGCAAAATGAAAGCTACAGAGATGTGGCAACTTGATGGACAATCTTTCTTACTATCGCTCTCAATCTTACATCTCTCGATGCTGACACAATCTAGGGTGAGCGATAGGGATGCGAGACGATCGCTGGTGGTCTCATGGAGAATCGAGAACGCCGTACATGGTGAAGCCGTATGGCTTTGGTCTGCGACTGTGCTACCTGGCTGCTGCAAGCACAATGTTAAGAACTAGTCTAGCGAAGTGAGGTGGAATTCTGCCGACTTCGGAGCCAAGACTTCACTCTTCCTTGCCAACACCTTGTTCACGACTACTGCTACTCACAAGGATGTACTTCGAGAATGTCGCGCCACTGTGCTGCATCGGAACTCTCGCTGACGTACTAGTGGTATAGTGTGGTAACACGACAGCGATCACTAAAGCAGCATGCTTCGCCACGGCCTCAATAATCGCGTTGCGCCTTCAGCAGCACCGCGTCAGAGTGCTCAGCTCAGATGTCCATAGCTACATGCCAAAGGAGGCGCGAGATTCCGGAATTGGATTCAGGAGGCTGCTGCGAAGAGCCAGGCTGCCATGAGATCTGGAGCCATGCCAGACTGTTCTGCGACACTCACTACAGATGATGTGCATTCTCAGACTGTCATAGAGCAGGAACAGACAAGATACGCGACGATCTTTTCTGTGATCTCCATTTGAGTGAGCAAGCCGATGTGATCTATACCCCGTTGGACAACACACGATGGCAGAGCCGATTTCTGAGGCTTGTCATAGACGACAACCTCGACAGCATAGTTCGGGCTAATCTCGAGGTTGCCTCCATAGTCGAGCTTAAAGACTATGTCGCCTTGTCCTACCACTGGGGCGACAGATCTGAAGAAGCGACCATTATGCTCGCGCGAGAGACATCCCAGGACTATAGGAGCTTCAAGATCACCGCCAACCTCGAGGCTGCAATACGCCAGCTGCGCCGGAAAGGCGTAGCTCTGATGTGGGTGGATATGATCTGTATCAATCAGAAAGATATGCGTGAGCGCAGCGATCAGGTCCTCTTACTAGGTGAGATCTTCTCCAAGGCCAGCAAGGTGATAGCGTGGCTGGGATTACGAACGAAGACATCCGCGGTTGCAGTTCGAGCTATCAAGTCTCCACATGATCCAAGAACTCACTCTGAGTCAGCAATGCTGGAGATCGAGCAGCTACTCGACAGGACCTTTTTCAGGAGGATGTGGATTATTCAAGAGCTTGCGAAGGCTCGGAGTGTGAACTTCTGGTGTGGACCAGATGCAATGACTATCGATGAGCTCGAAGTATTCGTACAAGTCAGAGACGGCATGTGTCGCAATCTGGCAGAGTGGTGGAGTCGATTGCATGCTATTCAGCAGTTCAGATCGCGCGAGCGGCAAAGCAAGATCGGCATACCTCGAATGCTTCTCTCGCAAGCTCTTATCAGCACCCGCAGTTCTGATGCAACAGATCCACGCGACCACATCTATGCTCTTTTAGGCTTGACACTCGACGGACGAGATGTGGTTCCTATGCCGAACTACATGGAAGACGTCACCGCAGTGTACGCCGCAGCTTCGAGATACATGATCAATACCGAAGGACTCACCAGTCTGATTCTGCTCGCTAGAGGTGTTGAAAGTTCGAATAGGGCTAGTTGGGAGCCTGACTGGAGCTCTCGTACTGCATTTCCGCCATGGATCGACTCATGCGTTGCCAAGCAGCGTGAAACGTTGGACTTCCAGTCTGAGGTATCCGGCAAGGCCCTGAGTGTACGAGGTTGTCGTCTTAGCGAGATCTGCCAATGGACTTTCGATAGCATCGAAACCCCGTCGAGATCGACCTCAACGAACATCGTACACGCGCTGGCAGCGATTCTCACGAACTCTGATCGTGCAGAGCAGACATCTTCCATGATCAAACCTGGTGTGGACTGGACTGGTGTACTCACAAAGGTGCTATCACATTCTCAATCGCTTGCATCGCTCTTGCATCAGCATGGCTGCAGCTCATCAGCACTGATCACCAAGCAAGGACATGATAAGCAGCACCCACAAAGCCGTTCACGCTCCCTTGATCATGAGGCGCATCGCGAAACGTATGCGGATGTTCTCGAAAGTGCAGCCGAGCTCATGATCAAGAGCTCAGCTAAATTTGTCGCTCTCAGCCAGTCTGGAAGTCGGTTCGGCAGGATATTTCGATCAATGGCAATGAATGGCCTCCAGATCGCGCACCGAGATGCTCAAGATGGCCACCAGATTTGGCGACTTGAGAACTGCAGCATGCCTGTGCTCCTGCGATGCCTCGAGAACGGCAACTTCATGTTCGTGAGCGAGCTTCTCGAGCCACTTGCACTCGGCCATGAGACATGTCGCGTCAGTGACAGACCTCAATCTCATTTCGAGCCACACTTTCGAGCTGTCTGTATAGAATGAGGGACAAGCAATGGAAATAGACGGCACAGTGCCTCAGGCACCAGCACTCTGGAAGTGCGGCAGCTGTGCCACATTGGCCGACGTCAAGGCGCGGAGCTTCTAGGACTGAGTCACCATGTACATTATTGATGCGGCACAAGTAGCGCTCCTGTACTGCACCTTGTTGCTCAGGCTCGTGACTGTCCTTCTCGAGCATGGTGGCCTGTCGGGCGCTTGTGCTATAAGAACGCAGGATTGCACAAGTGCCGAAGCTCAAGTTAAGTACTCCTAACTCTGCAGTTCCTTGCCTTATGAACTCCGCAACATTGATCAGCCACATTCCGGATTCGAATCATGACAGCTCAAGAAGTCCCACAAGAGAAGCAAGAAGCCGATGATGGCCAGCAAGCCACCAGAAATGTCACTTCCAGCTCGGTTTCCACGACCGAGAACAAGCCAGATGAGAAACTGACCTGGATACCAATTGACAAGACTGGCATCAGCTTGCGTGGCAATCGCAGCCTAGCATTGGAATGCTACGAAACAGGCCAGCATTCTACCCTAGAGGACCAGAACTACAGCCTCGATAGCTCCGGACGGTCTGAAGAACAAGAGGGCCTGACTCTTCGATTGTGTCAGCGATGGGATGCAACTGTATGCTGGTTCCTGTTCGAGCACATACGATTCACACCGCTCCGGCGTATCACCCAAGCCGTATGCCTTCCGCTTCTCCTCATTCGTGCTCTAGTCTTCAATACTTTGGCAAGCATCTCGGACGACTGGCGAACGCGAGGCTGGAGGCGAGATGCCAGTGCTTACGAAGTGGTGAAAAGACCCGAGGGCGTTGAGGATACGGATGAAAATGGCCTGCGTCATCTCTGGAAAAGTGGTATCAGCTCGAAAGGCCATCGCAGCATGGCCATGCTTAGAGCCGAAACTGGGGAGGAAACAACAGTCGCAGATGAGGTCTATCTTTCAAATCCCGATAACATCGAGATGCGGCCATTCTTCCAAGCCCTGGACGAGGCTATGTGTCAAATGGTCGACGTGTGCAACATCTTAGAGAAACGGAAGCCTGGTTTCTTGCGCAATGCACTTGAGCTTGCGTGGAATTCAGTGTTTCTGCTGAAGGTTGCTCTTGTGTGTAGCTGGTTCTTGTGCAAGTTGTCCGTAAAGCGAAGATGGAAGCGCTTCAGGTACGGAGTCCAGGAAGAGCCGGAGAAAGCGTGAATGGCGTCGTTGTTTGTGCCATACTGTACATTAGTGATACCCAACTCTACTCAATCTTTGTAGTCAGCAGCAAGAGGTCGCTGCTGGCGCATCAAAACGCCATGCACAGCATCAGCACATGCTCCACTCGACTCTCCATTTGTAGTCTAGAAATAAGTAAAGTAGACATCGGTCTGCGTGATGCCACTTCTCCCGCCGCGCACGTGGGCAAATTGATGGCATTGATGCGTTGTTGATGAGAAGGATTGTCGTGCCGCCGCAGATTTTGAGATTTCCGCCAAGCCTCTTCCGTTTCTCACCTCACGTCCCCCTGTCGCGTGCTTTCTTCTTACATGTCGCGTGCTTCTCACCATCATCTTCATCTTCATCTTCGTATCGTTGAGCGAGATGTTCTGGAAGTACGACGATGCTCGTGGTGAGCGAATCCTACCTCAGAAACACAGGCGGCATTAATTTCCCTGGTCTGAACACGACATGGATTATTCTCGGCTCTCGACCAGATGGCACAGGACTTTGCTCCTCGTCAGCATCGTCTTCCTGGTTTGCGTCTTTCTATACATGACCCTCGATGCGGGTGAGACGGTCTTCATCGCGCCTGGCCTGTCAGAGGAGGACCTGCAACAGTTCTCTTCTCACGCGATCGACAATACTATGATGATCGTGGCCGTTAACACAGGCATGCTGCACTGGGTTGCGAATTTACTATGCTCGCTGGAGTCCACTTCACTGGATACGTCGAATATTATCTTCTGGGCTCTGGACGAGAACGCAAAGCAAATCATAGAAGCGAAAGGGCTTACAGCCTACCACGACCCATCTCTCTTCGCCACGAGCACGAATGAGAACAAGCAAGGCAACACAGCATCCTATAATCGTATGATGAAGGAACGACCCAAGTTCTTCATCAAGGTTCTTTCTGCTGGGTTCGACCTCCTCATGATTGATGCCGACACAGTCTGGTGGGAGAGTCCATTCTCTATTGTGCCCTCGGCTCAAGATCGCCCAACTGTGGATATGGTGTACAGCACAGATGCTCGGGAGTTCTATCAGGAGCACGATGCGTTCCGCGATGACTGGAGGAGAGGACCATATGTACCTCCAATCTGCAATGGCATCTTCTGGATGAAGAGTACTCCTGGGACCATTTCGATATGGAGCGATATGCTTGCTGTGTTTGAAGCACCCTGGTACATGGCATTGTTTCAACCCAGAGGATTTCAGGATGATCAGAGAGGCATGGATGTTCTCCTTAACGATGGTCGTGCACAAGTCGTAGGTCCACTTCCAGGTGGCATCAGTGAGGAGCAGGTTCCAGTTACTGCTCCCAGACCAGGAACCACAGCACTGAATGTGCGACTCTTGGACCAGACGAAAGTTGCGAATGGGCAGTTGCTCATGAATAGGCGAAGTGCCTACGCTCAGTATTTGCACGCGCTGAGAGTAAAAGGGCAGGAGAGATTGGCAGCACACTTTAATTGGGACACGACAGTGGTCACGAAAGAAGACGGTGCCAAAGAATTGAGCTTAATGTTCTTGGATGAGCATGGGGTATGTTTGAATGCATGAAATGCTACTTAGGCGAGCATCATCACTTTCACCACGACTCGGCTCATAGAGTGCCATACTGCGTCGTGCGCCATTTCTCCGAAGCGTCGCTGTGGGACACAGTCTACAACGACCCTATCCTCTGTGGCTTAGTCGGATCTGATCAGTAGAGGCGAGTAATGTTGGTGGTCTCCACATTCTGCGAGTGCTGATTTGCAGCAGTGTCTCGATGTGTTTTCGTCGAGTTCTAGATGTCCCTAGCCTACAGAGGCCCCAGTGGCAGCAAACATCGACGTAATACATTGAAGTTGCGAGATCTTGCGACTTAATCCTTCGGTGCCACTTCCAGGACCCATATGACCCGATATGCTTTCTCTGTATACTTCTTTTTGATCGCAATAACGCTTATACATTCCTTTTCCCTCGTCAACCTCAACTCTACGACATCATGCCTCTCTTCACAGGTGGCACAAGCTTGAACTGGGAGTACTGCCCTCCAAGCTTTGAAACAAGAGAAGAAGAGATAGCAAGACTGGAAGAAGCGTACCGACAGGACCCAACCCAGGTCTCGCCACTACGCAAGAGAAAAGCGCAAGCAGACGGGCCAGCAAAATTGTGAAGCTCGTTCGACTTCAATCTCAAGATCCGGATCTATATTAAGAACAGCGAAATTCACTCGCAGCTTCACACAACAACAATAGATCATGGACAATAGGTAGCTCTGGTCAATAGAGCTGAGGCGTCTATTGTTCATTCACACAACACGCATCGTGGCACATATATACTTCGCTCTGATCTCGTTCTCCCCTATCTTCCGTCGACATCACACGAAACACAAGTCACAAACCATACCTCACACACCAACACTTTCTCATCCACATCATCCACACAACCATGGCCTTCTACAAGGGCGGCGCATCTCTCAACTGGGAGTACTTGCCCGAGGACTTCAAGACAGAAACAGAAGTACTAGACGACCTGGAGAAGAAGTGCAAAGCAAACCCAAATCACGTCCTACCACCTCGCAAGCGACAGCAGACCAAGCCATTCGGCAGCACAGCCATCGCCAAAAAGGCCTCTACCAAGAAAATCGAGAGCGTCAAAGTCAAGTACCCGGTTCATCCACGGCTATACAACATCGCATCACTCAACAACAACAAGAAGACGTTAGCTGTGTCCGAGCACAAAGTCACCAAAGCAGCTTTCCAGTACCTTTGCACATTCGAAGAGTCCAAGTCAAAGATGTGGCTCTGTGCTAAGGATGTTGGCGATGCACAGATTGGAAAGTACTGGGAAGACCTCGGAAACAAGCTGGGAGGAGACTATGAGTGGGATGAGATTGAGGACTGTCAACCAGTCAAGGTAAGTCGTACTCCAATTCTTATACTGATGTTACCCGTACTGACTTTCATGACAGGATGGCATCGTCTCCAGCAAGGCTTGGCAGTTGATGAAGCACAAGGCTGATGTGGCTATCGAGGGTCGCAAGAAGAAGACGGCGTTCAAGGGGATTGTGCGTAAGGTCTCCCTGGAGTCTCCCCCGTCCCAAATCCTTTGATTCTGAAGTGTAAGATCCACCGTGTAACAACGGGGGCTTCCAATGAACACAGAAGATACATAACAACTTTCACGAGTGGCCAATGGGTAACACCGTGGGCGATGTCTTCTGGTGGCTTGTGGGCGGTAGGCTCTAGAGAGAAGAAATGGGCATGAGCTGAGAGACTGAAACATCCCGACGAGAAGAACACATAACAACTTTCACGAGTGGCCACTGTATAACAACGGGGGCGATGTCTTCATGACGAGCAGAGATTAGTTTTGTAACAGCGAACCATTGCGCACCTCACTCTTCTTTTTCCCTATGACAATTTGAATGCGAGTCTCTCTGTACAAAACCGCTTACCTCCAGAAGTGGGACTGCATACCCTACAGTAGGAGCAGTGCAAAGTATCTCCGGCCTGTCAAGCGATACTACGCCGCTCGACTGACCTGTATGGCAACGACACGATTTTGAGGCAACTCAGAGCCAGTTTCTCGATGCGCATCAGCTCGGACGATCCCTTACTAGCTCTCTGAGTAGTTCAGGCGGTCACCAGTGATGACCAGGGCCCGACACTTGTCACATATGATGGCGTGCAATATACCATCGAGTGTGAAATGATGAAGAGCGACAGCTCAGCCTCCGTGTAGCTGTGGAACACAAACACAACGGAACTGGAAAACGAGCCAGAACAGTCACTTCTTCTGTACAAGAAATTCAGCATTGATACACAGTGCATAGGGGATATATACCATAACGCAACAAAAGCCAAAAAGATGCAATGCAAAAACAACCAAGAAAATGCAAATGCTTCGCTTTGCACCTCAAAGTGCAGAACGCTATGCGATGCGATTGAACTAAGAAGAAACACAATCATCATCCACCATACGTGCCATTTCCTGTTCTGCCATCCAAGAGGCTTGTCCTGTATTACCAAGCGTGCACTGTCGATCGAGAAAGAATGTCCATGTCCTACTTGAACTCGCCTGGTACGTGCAAGTTGCTGATGCTCAGATTCGTATCGTGGCGTACTACGCGTGGGAAGAATGAGCCAGTCAGATGGGCACCTTTGGCTTCATTGCCACCTAGAGGAGGGCTGGTAGGGTCAGAGAGGGAGTCGGTGGTAAGCTCGGATGCGATTGCCGATGCCGTGGGCAGAGGAGTTGGCTCAGATGTGATGGAGTCCAGAGTCTCGGTCGACTCGAGTGTTGGCTGCTTGGTGGTGGCGGGCGCTGGGAGCGTGGAAGCAGCAACTGCTGGTGGGGACACTGGCGGAGAGACTGGTGGCGAGAGTGGTTCGTTGCCGAGCGCAATTGCAGCAATGCTATTGCCAATGGGCGAGGCACGCACAGAGCGTTCGCGAGAGATGGTGCTGAGGTTGCTCTGGCTATGCGACAGGGAAGGCTGGTCCTCTGGTGGCGCGATACTGGTGTATTCGGGCTCGATTGGTGACACGTCCTTCTTCTCAGCTTCAGGTACAACTGCATCCTGCTGATGTCTTCGGTATGCTTCAGTACCAAGAGCACCTGCGCCAACACCTGCGACACCGGCCGCGGCAGGTGCCATCCAGTCACTGTAGTTCGCAGTCTGTTGACGAGCCAGCGGACCCTGTGGCTGAGACTGAACAGGAGTAGCCGCTGGCTCGTTACCTAAAAAAGGCTGAGTAGATTGTGTTGATGCAGCGCTGGGTTGCTGCAGTCGAGTAGGAGCCTGGTGTTGAGCTGCCGGCAACTGTTCTGTGCCTGACAGTGCATAGGTCTGCGTCTGCAACGGAGGCTCAGAGTAGCTTGGCTGCGATGAGTGAACCTGAGACTGTTGCAAGATCGCGGCCTCTTTTTCCTGCTGCTCCTGCTCATGACGGCGGTAAGCATCAGTGCCAACAACGCCGGCACCAACACCTGCAGCTCCGGCGGCGAGCGGTGCAGCAGCAGCAAGCTCTTGTTGATGAAGTGGCGTATATGGTCGTGTGGCGTAAGGCTGCTCGTGAACAGTGGCAGAATCGATGTTGTCCATGCGGTATGGATCCTTGCCAGCGTAGTCATAACTTGGGCCACGGACGTGGGTTTGCGCGGTCCCTGGAACTATAGCAGCGGCAGCGGTCAAGCCTCCGTCATCATCATCTGAGTCGTCGTCGACCGTACCATCGGCGTTGGAGCTCATGGTACCAGCCTTGCGAAGGACAAGATCAGACGGGAATCGACCGCCTAAGGTCATCAGTGACTGCAATAGAGAGCGCAACGTAAGAACAAATCAAAGCAACGCGCGATAGCAAGGGCAAGCACTCACTCACCTGGCTGCGGCCTCGTTGGCTTTTCGACCACGATTGGGTTTTGCTCAGCCAAGCTGGCGGCATCCGCCGAGTAGGGCGCCTGGTCAGCTTCGTCGTCCTCAAGACCATCGCTGCTAACTGTTCCTCGCTCACTGGTGCCAGAAACACTTCGAGCATGCTTACGAACAAATGCTTGACGTGTCTCGCCAGTTGACTCTGTCAAGACACGGATATCCTCAAACCACGCCATCATAGTATCGTAGCTCTCTGCACGGAATACCCAGTTGTGGCCCTTGTGCATTCCGCCAGACTGCTTGCCCTTGAGCATGAACTTGTGACTTGACGAGCCACGGTCAGAGTGCGAGCCCAACTTCTGATCGAGCAAGTACAGTGACATGACTGGCGGCTGAGAGTAGATCTTGTCTGCGGACTTGAACTCGTGGAGGTGCGTAGGCGAAAGGACGTACCACCCAGGTGTGTAGGACTTCAGGTACTTGCTCTTGCGCTCGAGCATGCCAGCACGAATCTCTGTCGCAGCGGGAGCATGCTTGCCTGGGTATTCGATTTCCTCAATGCGGCGAAGTGGCAAGCTCGGATCAACAAAGTGTGGGTCGTGGGTCACGAATCGATACCATTCCTGGTCCTTTGGCATGGCGATTGGACCACCTCGTAGGCTTTCCACAGCACTGTAAGCATCGTCTGCCTCGCGTTTGAGGATACCAGCAAGGGCGTTGTATGCCTTTTGAATCTCGCCAACCACGATCGACTCAAGTTCGCGGCCGGAGCTTTCCAGGTTGAGGTAGGCCTGCGACTCGTTAGTATGGTCAATGCCGAATCAGAGAGAACAAACCTACCCTATGAAGATAGTTCTCCTCATCGATCTGTCTTTCGATCTGCCTATCCACACCGAGTCGCACAACATAAGGATCATGCTTGCCAACAGCATTGCCGTCTTCATGATCTGCGTGCTGAAGCGCCTCCTGTAGTTTCTCGACTTCTTGCTTAGTGGCGCTCTTCTCCTTCTCGACCGAGTTCTTAAAGTCGCCGCTCAAACTCTTGATCTCCTTGATCTTTTGCCCAAGATCACTTCGCAGACCAGTCAATGCACCAATCACATCGTTCTCGATCTCGCGTGCTTTGCCAGCTCCAGCGATCGAGCGCTTGTGATAGCCTTCTAGGATGCGTGTAGCCTCGCCCAGGCCATCATTGCTCATGAATACCGCAGGATGCGAAATGTTCGAAATGGTATTCTGCACCTTGTGGAGAGCCTTGCCGCGAGCATCGTAGGAGTTCTGGATCTCGCGAAAGTAGGCGATAAGCGATTTCAGTAGCTGTCTCCATGCCTGGAAGCGATTGGCGAGGACTTCCGTAGGTGTTCCTGTTGTCGGTACTGGCGTGAATGCATAGCTGTGAAAGTGCTCGCTATCGGCGTCCACACCAACACCCTTGATGCTCCCCGCTCTCAGGCTCTTCCTGCTCCCGCTGCGTTTTATGCTGCCAGTTCTTCGAAAGCTGCTCTTCTTCTTGAGGGTGTTGCTGCGGCTGACACCACCACCGGGCACGGCTGTGCTGGCACGCGAAGAGGATCGCTGTGGTCCGTCAATGATTGAAGAGCCTCGCTGACTGGCGTCGAAGTCCTCGTAGAACGCGCCGCCGTGGCCAGCAGACTGCGCCAGAGGTGAGCTCATGGTCGGATTGGCGCTCTGAGTTGCAAAATCGGTTGTTTGCGAGGCACCGTAGCCGCGTGCAGCGTGGGAGTCGTTCAGCGAGGGCACTGAACCATAGGAGTTCGACATTGTGGCTGGGATCCCAATATAATACCCAGATCCAAAAGCCTCGACAAGGATTCCTGCCGCGGAGCTTCACACCAGGGTAATAGCAATATGTACAAGATATGCTCCGGGATGACGGCAAAGAGGTGAGGTGTGACGAAGGAGCTGCAGGCGCAGCAATGCCCAGGAAAGTCTGTTGCACTGGCAAGATACAGTACAGTACCAGAAGACCAGAAGACGCGCAGGAGGAGGAGGAGGAGATCGGCAGAGTCTTGTAGTCTGGTCGGGCGTAAGCCACATCAGATACTTATCGACGTCACTTTCCAAACCATGCCGCTGCTATCGTGCATACGCAATCTTACTGTACGGATGTACAAATGCCTCGAGAGATGGGGGAACAGAGGAGAGTGAGATGTAGGGAAAGTGCTGTAGTGTATGCGACAGCCTTCATCTCTCCTTCACTATGAAAAGGAGGTCATGTTTGTCCGGTCCATCATGATATTCATCTCTTGTCGAGAGAATAATGGCCCAAGCTCCCAAGCGATCCATTGTCACGGTTGTCATGTGCCGAGAAGTGTGGCTACAAATCCACTGACAGCCTGTCGGTGACCGCTTCAACTACATCTCTGTACCATCGACAATACAGGAACGCATCCTGGGCACGATATGCTCGCTGGCATGGTGCCTGCTTCGTACGCGTGTGAGGCATATCATCACGCTGAGATTGTGATGACGACCTCGTAACAAAACACGAGCCACAAGCCAAGCGCTAAGACTTCCTCAATTACCGGCATTCCGTGGGGCCGTGCCAGCCAATATGGAATCCTATTTTATGCATGACTCGGGCCTTTACTTACATCTTCTGAGAACTTCACTCGAAGAAGTTCTTGTCCTAGATCAAGACTCGCTAGACTCAGCGTATACGAACAGATTCAAGAAGACCAAGCTGAAGACCAGCAACTACTGCCTTAAGATAGCCTGAAGCAAGAACTTTGACTTTCCACAACGTGCACGGAAGCACGAACATCTTGCAGCACGTGTCAACCAGTCTTGACCACAGCTCTGAGTTCGAATTCATGTCGTGCGAAACATGTACATGCAGAAGTCTCCAAGAGACAGCTCAACAGCAGTGCACGCATCAGGATCCAGCTCAACTCCCTCGCAAAGCTGCTCTGAACAAGACGACAAGATGCTTGGCCTGTAGTCTCGATAGCACGACTGAAACGTTGTGTTCAATGGGCTTGAAGCCAAATACCTGAAGTCGAGAGTCCCGTCCCACAAGCATCTACTCAGTGCTCGAGAAGCGGGTGGTCTGCTCCAAAAGCTAGAAGGTCCTCAGCAATTCACAGTCTGAGGCTGGACCACACGGTATTCTTCTTGAGGCGAGAAGATGCCTGATAGCCACAATGCAGAGACTCCATGTCAAGGAGAAAACGACAGTAGCACTCTAGTCCAACAGTCCAGTCTTCAGCACTCGGTTTGTACGATACGGTAAGCTGAACGGCGATCAAGGAATAACGCCATCGAGGTGATGAGCTAGCAACGGCGATCAAGAGCTGAATGATACTGCAAGCTATATACACCACCACGAGCGACAGCAACCCGACATGAATGGCGAAATCATTGCGTGCTCAACGCCAAAATGCCATCTATGCACACCAAAGTCGTCCAAGAACCAATCACACAACTTAAAATCATAACATCGTTCGCCGACTTGCAACAAAGAACAGCACCACCGTTCCCCGAACGTCGCCGTCTTCTCACCATACATGAGTCTCCTTCCGTACGTTCGCAGACCTCACCATACATGAGTACCCTTCGCAGACCTACTCCCAAGTCTCAGTACTTCACCAATACTCCTTCGAAACCTCCTGGTCCTAGACCCTTTACTCTTCATACTACTGATCTCCTCCTTCGAACTACCCTTCGAGCTCGCAAAGCTAATCTCCCTCACAACAGGAGGAGGAGCCAACATATCTCCAGGCTTGAACGTACTCCTTCTCCTCATCGTGACGTCAAGAGCGACTTGCTCGGCCGCCGATAAAGTAAGAGCACTATCCGCGCTCAGTCTGCTCATAGCGACTTCCTTCTGATCCGACACGTGAAGGACCGTAGCAGGAGCATCCTTAGGCGCGTCCAACAACACATCCTGCGGCAACGAGATCGGTCCACCACTCTCATAAACCCTATCAACAAACTTCTCCCTAATAAACACAACAAGCCGTTCAATATCAGCCTCAGTCGACATAGCCCCCAAACTCGCTCGGACAACTCCAAGAGGTTTACCTTGGTACTCAGCTTGTGGGCTCGAACAAGTATGTCCATAATCATAAGCTTCCTTTAACTCAGCAGGAGTCCAACCAAGATAAGTCGCTGTACCACCAGGATTACAAAGACTACCACTTCGAACATAGATATCTTGTTCGTTGGCCTCTTTTTCGAAGTCGAAGTAAGTGACAAGACCGCCACGGTCTTTTTGGATATTGAAAGCTATTGTTGCGCCTTGAAGGTGAGATTCTCCGAATATTGCGGTACGGTCTTTGTAGATTTTGACTACAGGGAGACCGTTCGAGTGTCGGAGAGAGGCGAGGTCGTCGTGCAACTTCTTGATGAGTCGGGTTGTGTGCATTGAAATGTACTTCATGGGAGATTGTCCGTAGAGTTTTCGATGGATGTCGATAGCGTGGTCGAGTTCGAAGATTTGTCGTAGAGGGAGAGTCCCATCTTCTAAACGTTCGTGGAGATGCGTGTCGCCTTTTTGTTTTACCCAGCTGTCGTTGACGGCTATGACCATTTCTACTGTGCCGCCGCCGAAGTATTTGCGCGATTCCATTACTTTCCAGGCGTTCTTCTTTACTAGGAGACAGCCGAGGTAGGGTGCTCCGAAGATCTTGTAGAAGGATAATGCGACGAAGTCGGGTGCTCGTGAGGCGTCGGAGAGGTTGAGTTCGGCTGTTGATGTGAATGCTGCGGCATCGAGGAGAGTGTATGTTTCTGCTTTGACACGGTTGCGGATTCGTGGTGCCCTACATTCATATGTCAGTAGAGCTCAGCTAGCGTTTCAGGTTGCATCGATGCTTACCAGTCGAGAGGAAGTCGCCTCCCAGTCATGTTGCTTTGTGCTGGGTATGCAAACAGCCCAATATCATGTTTGATCGCGCCACCTAGGCCTCTGCTTTCGATCCATAAGTCGACTTCGCGATCACTGCGGAAGCATCGATGTGTTCTTGTCCCCTCGCGTACGCCGACCACCGAGGTGTGGCAGTCTTTGTGGTAGCCATACCACCAGTTTCTGCCTTCTGGAGATGCAGCGTAGTCGCGAAAGCAATCGTGTACAAGCTTGACAGCCGCCGTTGTGTTTTGAGTGAAGATCAGATCCCAGTCGTTCGGATCGGCGTTGAAGAACTCCAGTGCTTTGAGACGTGTCTCTTCTACTCTCTTCCCTGCCAATTTGGAGGGACCATGTTCGGAATGTGGATTACCATAGAGGTTTTGTGAAAGATCTTCGCATATAGCAGTGTTTAGCGATTTCGCTGGTTGCTGACACGAGTTAGCTTGAATCCTTCGCTTGTTATGACGGGATTCCTTACAGTGGCTCCTGCATGATCAAGATATGTCTTGCCGAGCAGTTGTGGGTATTCCAATAGTCGAAGTAGATCCATGCTGTCCTCGATCGGACTTCTCGAATCTCGTGCTGCCATAAGTTGCTCGATCGGTGTGCCACCTAGTGCCGTGAAGTCGGGTGAAGGTGACATGACTTGTGTACTGTGCCTGATATATGTATCCACGAAGTTCTATTCGAAGGAATGTTCCTGAAGGTAAGCCCGGTGAAAGGTTGTGAAAGGAAGTACTATACTTGTGTCTGCAGATCACGACGCCTTTGTCTTCTTGACATGAGCCATGCTATGCCCTTGACCTACGATCTGGCGTGAACGCTTATGTCCGCCCAGCAGACGACCAGCGCGAGACTGCGGTGAGTCCGCCTTGGTCCCTGCTGTAGTTGCGACACCATCCTCGCTGGCCTCTGCGGCTTCAGCACCGGTGTAAAGTCAATGGGTGGTAGTGAAGATGTTGAAGGAATGGTGAAGAGCGCGCCGCACGGCGAATATCCGGTCCGTTCGGTGAGGAATACGCATTTGTGCTCGAGCACAGCCGGGGTGTACATGCTCATCTCTCCAATAGTGGAGAGCATACCGGGGAGAAGGAGGGCGGCCCGCATGAGTCTGAGTGAATGACTGAAGAAGATGGAAGTGCGCATATCTATTATCGCGTCTAGACTCCACCGCCTCCTAAGCCTGTGTGCCATTCCGGCTTTGTCTGTAAGGCTTGTGCACAACTTCCAACCACGCCTTGGTGGTACAGGATCTTCTGGTTGTGGGAGCGTGACTGTCATGCGTCACCACGCACATTTGATGACCCTGGCATCGAGGAGGCGTAGCCTGGAGCCGGCAGAGCAAGCTCGATCGTAGAGTACGGCGAGTGGTTCACAAATCATTAGCAGACCCCGCCCTTATGCATATGCCTTTTGGACAATAGTGCTCAGTAGCCGGCACACGCAACACGATAGCGTTACTTCCGAGTATAGCTTGACTGTGCCGTAGATATGACAAAACTCTGCGAATGAGAAGTCTCCTTGTCGGCGGCTTGAGTGCAACGGGTGGTTGTTAAGGCGGGTGATCGACCTGGCGGCTTGGTTCGTCTCGCAATTTGCTATACAGACGCGGTCAACCCATGCATGTTTCACCAGTCTTGGCCAGATAGTAGCTGTCCGAAGTGTCGCCAGTCGTCAAACGCAACCGTTAGCGACGACCGGCACATTGCCTAGAGGCTCGCGAAGTCGATAGGCATCTTGTCAGTGCTCAACGTGGAGAGTGCACGAGCTCCAGCGCTATGCGAGAGATACGCTTTGGCATGAATGGTCCGGACTGTGATGCGAGGCGATATCGATGTTTGTGATGTGGTGAAGGAAGAGATTGAAGCGGGAGGTGAAGTCAATCCTTGGCAAGTGGAGACTTTCTCTCCTTCCTTCTCGCGATCTCGCGATGTGGAGATCTATCAACGACACAACACCGGTATCACGACAGTGATGAGCTTAGTCGATGGCAACGCACGTGTGTGATTACCGCAGAGGTCGATAATTGCCTCTGACACACGCAGAATCGCGCATAGTACCACGGCAAACCGCCAGGAAACCACACCCACGATATCTACGAGCCATTGTCAGGCCTTCTCGAGTAACCGGCCATGCAGAGTATCACTGTTTGAGTGTAGCTGAGCGCGGCTCCGTACAAGATTTACGAAGAGCTGGACAGTAAAATATGATCGTCTAGGAAAGCAAATGCGCACGAGGTGCCGAGTCACAGCGTGCAGCATCTCATCATGACAGAAACGTATGCTGGTCACTCTACAATGGAGCATGTTATGAGACAATGCCATACCATTCCGAAATTGCGCTTTGAGGTCCTTGCGATTCCTTATAGCAAGCACCGAGTGGTGGTATATGAGATCTGGTCAGCTCGCTAGAGACATGTGCCTTGCAGTAGTCCCGAACAGCTGCAGTCTGCACAGCTTGCAGATTGCCCTTACGGTATCACTCTCCGAGACAGCCAGGAGTACAAGTATACAATCTCAACCAGGTTCTCCCAGATCTCATCATCATGCTGTAGCTGCTGACTGATAGCCGACCATCCGGGCAATAAGCACATCACGCAATGGATGCTGGGATCGCGTGGGGTCTGGCATCGCGCAATTGCTGACCAGACCTCAACGTGCTGTAGAACTGGATTGTCTCACATTAGCATCGTAGCTGAGATCAACACACTTCGAAGCTTGTCTTGACGACGATTTGACCATGATTCGTAAGGTTGCTGTGATAGGGGCTGGTGCTAGTGGTACGAGCTATGCCTGCAGACTAGCACAAATAACGGATATTGATCTTGCTTACATAGGAGCGGCGGCCGCTGCTGCACTCCATGCTGAGGACTACTTTGACGATATCAAAGTCTTCGAACGTCGTGAAACTGCTGGAGGTACATGGATCTACGATGCGGAACCTGGCGTTCTGCCACTGACTCCAGGCGCACTTCCACCTCAGACAGATATTGCGTTGTCCATACCAGAGAAATTGCCAGCAACACGAGAGCCATCGACTCAGTACCGTTTCGAAAAGACTCCAATCTATGAAGAGCTCACGTAGGTCTGTCGTCGATGAAAAGGAATTGCTCCTGACTTGTCTCAGGACCAATGTGCCCGATGTAGCTATGTCTTTCTCCGATATACCTTTCGCATATGGTCCTTTTGTTCCGCACTGGATAGCAAAGCAGTACATCGAGAACTATTTCTCCTGGCATCGACTCGACAGGCTGCTCCACACACGAACAACAGTCGAAGAAGTCCTAGCCATTGCCAACGATCGATGGAAGTTGACCCTGCGAAAGTATGACGCCCCTCGTCAAGTCGACGATTGGTGGGAAGAAGAGTTCGATGCAGTCGTGATCGCGAATGGCCACTATGCCGTCCCATTCGTCCCTGCTGTACCTGGTCTCGACGACTGGCTTGTGAAATATCCTGGACGTATCCATCATTCAAAGACATATCGATCCCCACGAGTATACGAGAACCAACGAGTCCTCATAATCGGCAACTCAGCATCCGGCTATGATGTCGCACACCAACTCGCAGCCTCTAAGCTACTCAAAGGCCCCGTGTATGTCTCACGCCGTTCAGTAGGACGCTGGGATGGCGACGAACCACCTCCTGGTATGCTCTGGAAACCTGTCATATCAGAGTTCAGAGAGGATGGTAGGATCCTCTTCGAAGACGGTTCAATGCTCAACAATATCGACAAAGTGATCTACTGCACAGGTTATCAGCCTTCTTACCCATTTTGGAATAGCAAGAAGAACGGAGGCCACATAATCGACTACGATACCCAGCGCATCGTGGACAATTACCAACACACCTTCATCCGAGGCCGGCCAACATTAGCATTAGTCGGTTTCCCTCGAGTTCTCACATTCCGATCTTTCGAATACCAAGCCATCGCCATCGCACGTCTATGGTCTGGTCGTAATACGAAACCTATGCCTTCGATCGCTGAACAGAAGAAATGGGAAGATGAACGCGCTGCACTCACGAACAGAGAGCATAGAAAATTCCATGGACTTGATTGGAGTGGTGGGTTATCTAACGAGACTATGGACTGGTTTGGATGGCTGTTCGAATTTGCTGGTTTGACAACACTTGAAGGTCATGGGAGATACCCGCCTGTGCTGGATAGTCAGACTAGGTGGGCTATTGAGCATGTTAAGAAGTATCCGGAATGGAGGGAGCATGATCTTGTTGGGAAGCAGGAGAATGGGGTGGGTAGGAAGCGGGGTGGTCATTTGTGGTTCTTGTAGATGCGTATTTGGAGCCGGAAACGGAGTGATAGCTTGTGGTTTTTGTTATTAATCGTAGAGGATCGATCTGGTTGAATGATGGATCTCAAATCATCGTCATCTATTAAGTCTGCTCTAGACTTTTCGTACTCGTACCCAAGGCGGACAGGAGGGAGAAGAAGAAGGAGAAGAATCCATAATCATCGTCATGTAGGTGAGGTTGTGATGCTAGGTTATTGCTCGATGCATCTATCTCCTCACTTGTGTTTATGCCATGCCTCTTCAACGCTCGATGTCTTTGACCGATCGTGGAGGAGTCGACGCGAGTCGTGGGCAATGGAGTTCCACTTTTGTTCTCAAAGTGGTTAGGCTCAGGACGTCACCCAAGCTCTCTCGCACATCCATCGCGTACTCCGATCGCCAAACAAGCGCGACCTGCCATCGCAATCAATCGGACTTTTCCTCGCGGTCATGCGTACTCTCTACGCGTCTATTCCAGATGCTGGCTCAAGCAATTTTGACGCCGCAGTCTCGCTGCGATCGCATACGCTACAATCAAAATCGGTCCCCTCGATCAGCGCTACTTTCCGAGCTGCTCAAGCCGACTGTCCATCGCGTCCATTCGCGCCAAAAGAGTCTTCATCAGAGCCTCATTCCGATCTGCTATGATGAGCAGCTTTGCAAGCATCTGGTTTGATCTGCTATCTGGTCAGCGATCGGCAGACTTGGGCAAGAGACAGAACAATGTCATACTTTTGAGCAGCGCTCACTCGAGGTTGCGATAATTCTGGAGCATGTACAGCTGTTTGCTGCCAATATGGCTTCTCTACTCTCCTCTGAGTGTAGGACGCCGGAGCCATTGCTACGGGCCACTGCTACCTTCGTGTCAGCGAACAAGACTCGACCCGTGCTGGTGCTTGCACATACCTCTTCGAGGAGCTCTGCGCGCTTCCGCTTCGGCAGTCCATCGTTACTCGTTGGGCTGTAACGAGTCGGTGGACGCGGGGCTTGCGGACTGCGCTCTGTCATGGCTGTGAATCCTCCATGCGGCGACCTAGGGGCTTCTACTGAGTGCAGTCGTCTGTGCTATCTTGCTGAAGAGCGAGGTAACAGTCCAGGTTCGAAGAGTATGAATCGACGAAGACAAGTGCTTGGAACCGGCTTGATTGAGCCTCTGTGACAACCACACACTTGGAAGATAACCCGATGCGATGCGCCGCACTCTTGTGTGGAGAAACCAGGAACAATGTCGAGATCAGAGTGCACGACTGAGTTATCATTACGAGCCATCAAAGAGCGCATCATGAACAATACATGCCAGCTTACTAGCTGGTTGTATCTGCTGCATATGTTCCACTTTTCGACGAGAGTGGTCACCCGAACGCCAAGCGGTATAGAGTATGTAGGAAGACAAAGCAATCTACATTTGGAATCGGAAAGTCTATTGCCAAGGGGCCAGTTCTTCGATCATGTTTGGCTAGTTGCATTATGCGGCATGCTATAAGGAAGGTGTCCAAGAACCTAATCCTGCTTTGATTGACGCGATGGATGCTAGGTGGCTATCGGCACTTGCGCGATGTCCTGGTGTGGTTGAGGCTCGGTGCGACCGAGACTACGGCCCGATCGAAGATTTAGCAGACCGAAGAAAAGAGATGCCGATACCAGCTCCGAGTGGTTCGACTGGAAGGCTGGAATACACACCCACCTGTCACATGCTCTAGCGTTGCAAGCTGCATCAGACTTATGCACGTGGGATGTGGTTGTTTGACAACCAGATCCAGGGACCGAGGAATCAGCTATGACCAACTTCCTTCTTCGTCGATTGATTGGTTGGAAGTGCACAGTTACTATGATCAGCATTTGGATGGACGACTTCAGTGATCGCTGTGCCGTGTGCGCGGACGCGCATTCGACTTGCTCTTTCACTGATCTTGAACTGCGAACACACCAACCAGCTAGGACTTCACCGAACGTTCATCATGGCTTCCACATGGCATATCACACCTCACAATCGAAGTCTTGACATAGTCATACTTCAGCACGTGTGTACAAGCATATTGTGTCGAGACACAGACCTACTAACATCCCAGCGCCACGTCCAAGGTACCTGCCTTTAGTCCTCAAGATCAGCTGGTACGCCATTACACTACCGGTCCGGATGCATGGTTCTGTATTACTGCAGATCATACAGATGCATTGACTACAACTGGAGCTGGAGCTTTCGGGCCCGCCAGTCATCTGTATGACAATTCTTCGCTTGAGTGCATAAGTGTCAACCGACATGCGCGCGCCAGCGGTAAATGGCGCCTGGCGTGCGATCGACTCGTTGCAAGCAACCATCTCCCGTGTCGAGCTCCCGCTCTCAGTTCGGAAAATGGCTCCGGCTTGCAGTGCATTGCTTTAGCAAGTTCTACTACTAGACTACTACTGCTGGAGCATCGCAGACTAAGCGCGCACGTTCATCTTAAGGACCTGTGTCCGAGCAGATCATGGACTACAGTGTAGCGGGCTTGATATCGGGGATCGCTGACTTTCTCGAGCAGTATCATTCGCTAATTCTACACTCCCTCACCTCAGACGGTTGAGCCTCGTCTCGGTCCCTGTCCGGAATGTACGAGCAGGACTTGGATCTATGAATGTGGTATGCAGTGCGTCCCATCATTGGTCGCTGACAGTCTTATCTAGGCAATGGCCAATTCCAACTCGACCAGTGATCTCGGAGCAAGAGCCTCTCGTCTTCGAGAACACTACCTCGGCCGTTGCAGACATACTTGGAAGCACGAGCTGTATCAAGGAAACTGTCGACAAAAGCGCGATCAGCTCATTCAACTGCCTCCTTTGCGACTGCATCTGGGTTGTCGGCCGAGACTCTCTACAATGGACAGGTCGAAGCAGTGCAACGCGCGTGGAGTGGCTCAGCTACAGGCATCCATGCTCTGCGCGCGTAACTGCTACTGTATGTAGTAGTCGCGTCCTGTCATGATCGGTAAGGGTACGCAAATCTCTGCCACAGCAACGACTTACTGCAGCAGATGGCACGCCTGCGAGTCTTGGTCTGCTCACCCTGCAAGCAAGACAGTCTCAAGTCGTTGTGGATGCAGGATGGCATGCTTCGAGCGTGAGTAGGAACGAGCGCAACAAGTCGAGACTGGCAGCGCTGGTAGCAGAGCATACGACGGTGGCGATTATGAAGCAGATTAGAGGTGGACGACGGCGAGAAAGAGATTGCCATCGCCTGGAAGGTCCGTATGTGTCACAGAGGGCAAAGAGGTCACAATATACAGGGTGAAGAAGCACAAGAAAAGGAGCGAGAGGGAGAGTCGTGTCAAATGAGGTATACCTTTGCATTCGGTAAGTCCTACTACCATGTGTAGCACACACTGATCGATCTAGTGCATCCACGCGCCATGCCAGATGCTCAACTCCTAAAGCCACGCCAATGCTACCATTACCATTACCAGGCGCGCATCTACCCAGTTTTCATGCCTGTTGCCGAATCTTTGTCATTTTGCTTGCAACTCTACAACCTTCAACGGATCGGCTCAATGCCCACGCCACCACAATTCGTACTCTGCACTGCCTCCTTGAACTCGCCAACTGGCTTTGAGCAGCCCAAGCAAAGGCTGCCACCATCAGTTGCGAAAGTCATAGCTCGGAACTGGATCTTCATGTCCTCGAGTGTCTTTGACAAGCACTGCGAGCACTTCTCCCCCAGGCAGGTGCACTTCGGGCTATCTTGGTCGACATGAATCTTGGTGCAGTCGTAGCAGATTGGTAGAGAAGCTCCGTGGACGAAGATCTCCTGCTGCTCGGCACTCTGGCTGAAGAGAAATGCGGCACTAACGCAAGTCTTGCAGCTCAAGGACTGGTGGTCTTCGTGGTAGATGCTGGTGCAATGGAAGAGTTCGAAATGCTCGGCACTGTATGGGCTTGCCTCGCTGCAGATCTGTCGTGCATCCGAGAGAGATGGATCGATGGTGTCGGTAGCGACAGTGTCTGGAACGACGGCCTGGGCTCCTCGAAGTGGTAGGTCGACTGTGTCCTGAGCGACAACGTTGTTGCGGTCATCGAGGGGTGCCAGGTACCACACGTAGCCGCCGCTAAGATCGCGTTCGGCCAGCACTCTCTTCATGGTGTCGTTGATGTGGTTTTCGAGAACGACAGCCATGACTCCCGATCGGACGTGGACAACAACAAGACCTGGACCTTGGTATGCGGGCAAGTGCTTGACCTCCTCGATGCGTGCAGAGGCCTTCTTTGCCAGTGCCTGCCATCCAGCGACCAGTTCTTCCGTTGCCTGCTCCTTGGTGATCCACTTGGGCACCCGCTCTGTGTGCTTCTCGTGGTTGGTTGTTGTGAGGAGGTATGAGTTCGTGTGCTCGCCAATGATACGAGGAATGAACTTGAGTGGAGGCGCCATATCGATCGACTGAGAGTGGTCGTCTGACCTGTGAGTGTGTGTTGAGTATGCTGTAGTCGAGCTTGAAGAGGTATGGTGGTATAGTGGTAGCACTTTGTTCGAACTTGCTGGTGATGAAGAGGAGAAGCCAGGCCCAATCGAAAGGTATATAAGTCATATTAAACGTGTGAAGCATTGAGTGTCGTATACCAGTAATCTGCTCCTCGCATAACGCGATTGTAGACGAGTGAAGTTGTTCAATCCAACCAGGCACCCATCGAAAGTGAATTTACAGCCAAGAATATGATGTAGAGTGTGTGTGAGTATAGGACAGCAAACGCCTTCGTTCGTATGTAGCATTGTTCCGGCAAGTTGGTAATGTAGCGGATGCCAACGCAGCGGTATTGCATAGACTACTCGAAGATTTCGAAGATGTTGCAGCCTGATGCCACAGCAGCTTTGCTTCTGCGCGCTCAACATCTCGGTGCGAAAACCATGGTAGGCACTGGAATCGATACCATCACGAAGACGGTTGTCCGTGAGGCGGAGAGCTGCCAACCCGCCGGGGCGTAGTGCTTGTGTACCTTCTTCTCTCGAACGGCAGCGTGGTCGGCGATGAGTGTCTCTGAGATCGTAAGCAAATTCATAGCAAGTGTGAGATAGTGATGAGTACATGTTCGTAGAGTATAGATAGATGAGGAAGGAGAGATGAAAAAGAAACTGGAGAAGGAGAAGTTGATGGTAGTGATGAAGATCAAGAGGAATGTCTCAGATTTTGCTGCAGTGTCTGCTTGACAGGAGAGACATCGTGCGTTGTCTGACTGCAACATCAATTGCTTGTCGACCATGTGTCGCACCTTCTCGAAAGTGCAACACCTGGAAAGCCGAAGGTCGCCTTGCTTCCAGGTTTCATCAACACAAGCGAGTCTAGTGCACGAAGCTCAAGGACAGCGCTTGAAGCATCGACTCGAATGACAGAAAGCGGCAATCATCTCTCTCATCCGCCGTCTTTGAGCAATGTCAGCGCTGTCAATTTATGCACTTCACTTCTTCGTGAGCAAGTGGTGGAGGGAGATGCGTTCGCGAGCTTGTGCTTTTGGTAGTCGGCGAAGAGTTCGAATATTAATTGTACAATGTCCACTCCGCAACATTGATGAAACCTGACCCAGGAGTACTCAAGTCAACGCAGTAGTGGAGATGTCTCCCCATCGGCTTCTCTCACAACGACAAAGCACCTCAGGGAGAACGGCCTTGGACGAACAATCGCCCCATACGTCTCGCCGCCATCAGACGAGAGTGGAGTAATCGCGCAGCCTGGTGAGCGGCGTAGCAGGTCATCCAAGACTGTTTGAGCTGCTGCCATTGCTGCAGACCTAGTGGCGTACGATCCGTGGACGTCCACGCTCTGCATGGCCATGCCGTTAACGCCAGGCTGAGGCTCTCCGAGAGCAGGCTCTCCAGCAGCATTTAGGAGAGGTTTCGCAACGATGACATTCCAGACCGGGCAAGGAAGCCTCGCAGCAAGGTCTGAGTCCGTTCGGCGAATAAGTTCTACTCTCCGAATTCTGTTTGGGTCGCCATTGATCGGAGAAGAGATGTGTACGAAGCTTGAAGGTTGTCCGTCACGATTCACAAACTCTTCCAGGGTGCTTTGGCCAGGCTCGCATTCCGTGCCAAAGTTGTGCTTTGCTTGGTGATGCACTTCACTGAGATCTTTATATGGCCCAGAAACCGAGATGTCGTGCAAATATGGTGTCGATGTTCTCAAGTAGTAGATCGTATCTTCACTGTCTTGTGGAGCAGGTCCGTTGGCATCGCCCGATCTGCCGGTCATGGCCATCATGTCTGCGAAGCTAACGCGCATAGTCGCTCGTGTGCGTGCAGGCTGTGCAGAGCCTTGTTCGGCCGCCTGCGAGTGCAATCGACACTGCCGCTTATGAACTGGCCAATCTGCGGATTGACAGTCCTGTACTCAGTAAGTACTTGTTTCCTGAAGTAGGTCATGCTCATGTCATACTAACCCTGGAGCAGTATTGAATGATCCGGCATTTCCACATCTCATCAATGCCCGGCCAAGGTCTGATGCTGAGATGTGGCAACGGCCACAGGAAGTATTAGGGAGCGCAGTAGACATGCTCATATTTCAGCAAAGGCTCCGTTTTGGCGAGTTCAGAAATGAGAAAGGAGACAACCTTGCACGTCAATCTCCAATGGCAACAGGCAGCCAGGACTGTATTGAATTTGCGACGCGTCGACGCGATGGCCAATAGCGACCGATTGTGAAAAATAACACTCCGGTCGTCAAAGCTGTCAGATGGCCGCAGGCATGCAACATATCGAGAAGCGTGCGAGATGTGCCCGCTAACGTGATGTATCGACGTCGAAGCAATGAGCGAAGGTTCTGATAGTAGTGCTGCATTATGAAGGTGGAGTACTTGGGCTGGAGATTTCGTTTGCCATCGACCTCACTGTCGCCAAGATTAGCGGGCAGCGTCCACTAGCTAGCGCCCGCCTTGACTATTCTTCCAACATCCGTTGCATTCTCTTTCTCCTCTGCAATGTCATTATTACAACTTCTGCTTCAAATGTACAGAGTGCTGGCAAGCTCGAAATCACGACACCACGCTCGTGATGCGACGTCCAGAAGGTTTCGGCATCGATTAACGACGCAGAGAGGTGAGCGATAATAGCCTGCCATCTCCCGAACGAGTCTCCAGTAGCATCCAGGGCCCGGTCCTTTCACTTTGTCGGCAGATGATCCGAAGCCAGTGCGAACATCTATTGGGCTTATTACAAAGCTTCGTGGTTGAGGAGAAGCACGATAGCAAGGATCGTATCTTGCAGGCACGGGCGCCGCGGGCAGTCCACTACTCATCAATGGAGAGGGTCTTGGACTTCCAACCGGCATGCTCATCAGACTGAAGGCGGGACTGGAGCGATTGAAACACTCGACCACGCTCAACTAACGAGGAAACCTTGGCCCAGTACGCCTCGAGATGGCTACTGGTCCAAATGCAGGCTCGGATGAGAAGAAGTCGCACGTTCTCGAAGAACAAAGTACCCAGTATGATCACAGGACTGAACGCGACTCAGAGGTGACCCGCTATCCTTCTGGCTACACGGTTCTAGGACTACATCTGCCAGCTTACCGCTCAACTATCGTCCAGTGCTTACTGGTATCACTAGTCCAACTACTGGTCGTTGGCATCTTCAACGTTCTCGCAGCTCTAGGTGGAGGAGGCCAAGTCAACCCAACAACAAGCAATAATGCCAGTACCATCTTATACTCTTTATTTGCCGCGTTCAGCTTACTCGCCGGCTCTGTAACGAACTATCTGGGACCTAAGTGGACTCTAGCGACCGGAGGCGTGGGATACTCCCTTCTCGTGGCATCGTTCTGGTGCTACAATAACACCAAGAACAAAGGCTTCGTATACTTCGGTGGCGCAACATGCGGCATTTCAGCTGCCTTCCTGTGGACTGCGGCTGGGTCGCTAATCATGAGTTTACCTGCTGAAGGAGACAAAGGCCGATACATCTCGATCTTCTACGCGTTCCAATTCACGGGCGGCGTGATCGGGGCCATCATTCCCACAGTAGAGAACTGGTCGGTGACAACTACTGGAACGGTGAACGATGGGACTTATATCGCGCTCTTTATACTCATGTTCAGCGGAAGCATCGTGGCCTTGTTTGTGGTCAGTCCTCAAACAGTCATTCGAAAGGATGGTTCAAGAGTCCAAGTAGAACGTGAGACAACGTTCGTTCAAGAGCTGAAGAATGTAAGTGAACCGACACCGGACCTGCGGCTGAGATTCTGATGATCTTGTCTAGGTCGTAATAGCGGTTCAGAAGGAGCCTCTGATTCTCTTCTTCTTTCCTTTTAGCTTTGCAGGTCTCTGGTAGTAAGTCAGCCATCCTTGGATGTTGACACCAAGGCGGATCAGCTGAAGACTTCTAGCATACCATACCAGTCCAACGACTTTAATGGCTACTTCTTCGACCTTCGCACTCGCGGCTTCGCTGGACTTTGGTACAACTTTGGTCAGCTATGCATGTCGGTAATCATGGGTTATACTCTTGATCTGAAGTGCTTCCGTCGCAGGACTCGGGCTCTGATCAACTGGACATTCCTCTTCGTATTCCTGAACGCAGTCTTGATCGGAGGCATCTGGCCTGTGCGAGAGTCACATCGTGGAGTGCCTCCGTCAAAGTTGCTCAGTGTGGGACAATCGAAAGCTAGTGGATACATAACGCTGCTAACGTTCTATGGATGTATCGATGGAGCTTGGCAGACGTTCGCTTGGTGGATCATGGGAGCTTTGTCGAACGATCCAGTTGTTCGTAAGTGACTTCTGTTTGCTCATGAGGCGTTGACTATGCTGACCAATTTCAGTATCAATCTACTCATCTTTCTACAAAGTCTTTGGAGCGACTGGCTGCGCCATCGTGTTCAGCCTGGACAACAACGGGACATCCTACACTGCGATGTTCGGATCCTATTGGTAAGCGTGTGTTGCAACTTTTGTCGGTCTTCCACGATCTCATGTGCTCTTATCTTAGGGGCTTGCTTTCTGGCTCGATGCTTCTGGTGCTATACCTGATTCACAAGAGGGTCAAAGATACGAGCGAGGAGCAGGGTGTGATCATACGAGCTGAGACTGGGTCAATCAAGCCGACACAATGATACTGCGGCATTCTCGTTATTGAAGTTGTTGCCAAAGAGCTTGGCATGAATACTGGAAAGCTGTTATACTGATACTGATTGTAGATATACTCAGAAAGCTGAATAATGGATTCCTCGCGACAGTGACTCCAGAGAGGGTTGGCTCCGAGTGCAGCTTTGTAATGACGTTGTAGATCCTGAGCGTTGATTATATGGCGATCAAGCCACTCGGTCAAAGAGCAACTGTCATGGTCTTGCCGACTGACACCTGGTTTAGCCCACCTTTGATCGCCGGGCCATTCACCTCAACGGTGGCTCTGGCGAGAATGCGCCCATTGTAGTAGACTCGCATCGGCTCAAGCGAGATGTACGCAGTCTTCGCGTCGAGTGGGTTGGTAAGGACCGCGTTCTTCACCGCAAGACGGTCCGACTCGCACAAACCCTGCATCCAATACTCGAAGGACTCGTAATTGGGGAATCTCAGGATCTTCACGCGAAGGAACGCCGGCAAATGCAGCGCATGAGAGCCGTGGCTGGTCTGCGCAATGACCTTTGGCATGCCGGACAGGAGACCGAGCTGAGATGGAGCTCGTCGTGTCGAAACTTGAGAGAGTGTCATGGGCACAGTCTCTCCCATACCAGGCAGTGGAGCTAGCACCAAAAACAGACTGGCGAAGAAGGCGCCCGCCAGAGCATCATGAGTGATGGCTCCGCCCATTGTCGTAACACCTTCTCCTGCCGAGGTCCGATCTCCAGAAAAGGTCGTTGTATGATTCGCAAGTGCAGCTCCTTGTTTTCTGTTGTGTCAGAAGTATCTCCCCAGGAGCCGACGCATGACATCAATGCTTGACCTCCACTGTTGACGTGTGAAACGAGCTTCTTGGAAGATGTGCTCGGAGCCGGCGCGCATCCGTGGTTGGATTGGTGTCCTGATGAAGTCAGCAGAGTCATCAAGGAGGTACAATCATAGAAGAGAGCTTACCATGCCTCGGCCAAGACCACCTTGCATGCTGTGATTGCTTGACGACAGCGGAAGATGATGAGCTGCCATGGCAGGTCGAGCAGTCTCAGCTTGTTTTCGTGTTCCACCACGCCGGTGACTGAGGTCGCTGAGCTGAATGTACAGCGTATAGTTCGTTGGAGTATTGAGTATACTGAAGAAACGAGAAGAGAAGCACAGAGATGAAGTGAAGACTGCGGCAGAACACAGAGCAATGAGTATATACGATGTGACAGAGTGTTGAGTATGAAAAGGAAAGGGAAGTAGAAGAGACGACTTGGGGTGAAGAAGAACTTACGACGGGGAGCAGTGGGTATTAGTACCTCCTTCAGAAGCATGTCTCGCTGTACTGCCTGCTTAGCGTAGAGCATTCTGAGACAGTTGGAAAGTTGACTAGGAATGGCTGCATCTTTCCGCATATAGGTAAGACATGCAAACAAGACTTTCATGCTCGTGGATGGTCTGGAGCATACTATTCTGTATGGGTTGTGAGCATACGGGTCCAGACAACCAACGCGACTTGTCATTTAAGGGTGGCCGTAAGTGAGGGTCGTTGTGTTGTTCACAATGTATCAAAGTGCCATCGTGGCGTGCGTTGGTTGTCTCCTTCTAGTAAAACCACCTAAAATCCTCACAAGCCGGCCCATCCTTCAACTTCTCCGTAGGCACATCCCTAGCCCTCAATCTAACCCCCTGCCTCCTATCCCTCCTCTTATTATCCACAATCATCCACGCCCCCAACAACAACGTCAGCACAATCCCCATCCCCCCAAACGCCGCAGTAGTAGCCAAAGCAGGAATATAATTCGGAGCATCCTGCGTTCGAAAAATATTACTACTCACCACACCCATCAAGTTCGCCACAGGAACTCCAATAGCAGTCAATAACATTCTCCGATTCTCGTCTGCGATGTTATTGTTATACCAGACGTCTAAGATGACTGAGGGGGCGGAGGTGCCCCATGTCATCATGAAACAGGCGTAATAGGCTACTGTTTTGTGGTGCAAGACGTCGATAGAGCCGTAAATTACGAAGCCACAGAATGTGAAGAAGAAACCTAGAGCGATGAAGGGGAACCTCCAACGTGTGTAGTCGGATGAGTAAGCTAGTATGAGTAGCATGACGGCTCCTGTGCAGTTGGGTGCTACAGTGTAGAGGTTCGTTTTGATCGTGCTGTAGCCTAATCTTCCAACAATTTGCGGGAGAAACAAGCTGACTGACTGAAGAGGGATTCCGAGACAGATCTCGATGGCCAGGATCATCCAGCTCGTTGGGTGTCTTAGGATCTTCAGAGCTTCGCGGAGATTGAATTTGCTGTCGACTTCGGAGGAAGAATCGATTTGGATCCTGTAGAATGCCAGTTTCTTCTCTTCGGCGTTGAGGAAGTTTGCGCGTGCTGCGCTGTAAGGTAGGAAGAGGAACGCTATGATGCTTCCGAGGATAGTGAGAGAGCCCTCGATCGCAAAGAGATATTTCCATGCTGGTAGAGCTCCGCCTTTGATTTGGAATACTCCATAAGCGAGTAGACCGCCGAAGGCATAGGCGATGTTGGAGGCTGCGTAGAAGATCGCAAGACGTCGGGCGAGTTCTCCTCGGCGGTAGAATTGGGTTTGGTAGTAGATCACGAGTGGGCTAGAAGCCATGTCAGTTTCTCCAATCTGACGCAGGTAGGATCGAGAAAATAACTCACAAGAACGCACTCTCTGCCATTCCCAAGAACCATCTCAACGCCACCAGTCCACTCCAGTTGGTCACGGAAGTGACAAGTAAAGTCATACTCCCGAATGTGAACATCATGCAAGGCAGCACCCTACTCGGCCCATAGATCTTTCCAAGAATACCAAGAAATGGCGCCGTGAGGACATACGGCACGAAGAATATGCTGAGCAGGATGTTATACTTGTTTGTGCCTGCAAAGCCCAAGTCTTTCTCAAGTCCAGCAGTCTTTGCATTTCCCAAATTGGCTTTATCCAGTGCGTTGAAGAGGTACATCAAAGTGAGAAGAGGCAGGATTCGGAGGTCGAATTTCCATAGTAAAGCTCTTTCGGCTGATGCGGATATCGTGAAGTGTTCGCCATCTTCTTTGACGATGATCGTGTCGCCATTGGTGTCTTTCGTGATGGAAGTTGTTTGGTGGAGATCTTCTGATGAGACGCGCTTTTGAGCTTCGATTGAGTGCAGCTTGCTGTCGGTCTCTGCTGGTGTGGTCATATCTATGATGCGCAAGAGTCGCAGCGACTCTCGACTTCGAAGAAGAAAAGGTAGAGACGAGAAGACGTGAAGAAACGAGCGAGATGATTTTGTTTTACATGCCTTGCCTATCGCGGCGGAGCCCCATCCAGGATTCTTAGGGTCAGGACAACCCGCCAGATCGGCAGCGTTGCAACCGCAGAAGTGCGAGGTGTTGTTGCAGGTACTTGATACACCTGAGAGCATCATGTAACGTTGGAAGAAAGCATTTGGCGCGAGCTTATCTTTACATCCTGGGCCGCGCCCGCACCTCGATAGCGTGGAGGCATGGGTATGCCGACGGGGCATTATTTAGCCGCCACTCGCCGAAGAAGTCTTGGCTGCTTGAAAAGCTGCGAATTGTTCCGACTTGCATCGTGCTGACAGTGATGAACAATATTGTGGTAGGCATGCGCGCTATGCTTGCTGTCGGCGGTTCTTGCGGCGTGATGGAGTTGAGCACAAGACGTTCCTCGAGATCGGAGAAGAAGCAATTTTACTTCGTAGTAGAAAGCTATCTGTACAATGGTCGTGCTAAAAGTGGTATCATATCTCGTTGAAGCAAAGGGTAAAAGCCTTCGTGGGCTAACACTCAAGCAGCAGTGCCGAAGTCAAGACGACGCTGACCAGCTTCACGTCGCTCTGGATCAGCCATTCTGAGAGAAAGTTAGTAAGATGTCAGGAATGGCATGGTCACGGGCAGACTTACTTGTGAACGTGCACATCATCGCCCAAATCCACGTTGTTCATGCTCTGCGGCGTGATGAGAATGAACTGTCGTCCTACTGAACGTCGTGCAGTCTGGATCATGAGACCCATACTCTGGGCACGATTTACGCTGTCCATGTAGACGTCAAACTCATCCAGGCATCGTATTGGCGAGCCCATGGCCTCCCAGATACTGAGCAAAAGACAGATCGTCGAGAATGATTTCTCACCACCACTGAGTGTCTTGGCTTGGCGACCGGAGTCCGATGCTTTTGTCATGTCAGGCTCGACGTGGATGTCCAGCTTCCTATCGGAGTGGTCGAGCAGGACACGGCCACGGAAGTTGCGCTCACTGAGCAGGTAGTTGAACTGAATCCTCGTTCGCATCGAGATGTACTTGCGGAAGAGGCCCCAGCGTCGACGACGCTCCGTGAGGGTGGATTTGAGTGTCTGTGGACATGTTAGCGATCATTCTTACTGCGTGAGAGTGCTGTACCATACCACAACAGTTGCCTTCATCCCCTTCGTCTCGTTGTTGGCATCTTCGAGAGCGAGCTGGGCTCTTGTGTGAGCAGCAACAAGTTCTTCTTGTGTGCCGCCTTGACTTTGTTGAGCCTTCTTGAGGTCCTTGTTGAGCCTGTCGAGTAGGTCGTCGAGCGTATCGACAGTCTGGCCCTCTTCCACACGGACACGCTCGCATACCTGGAGTGCGTTGACAATGTATTCTTCTTGAAGCTCGGTTTCTTGCTTCGTAACTTTCTCTTGGAGGCGTTCTTGGTGGTCTTTGTACCTCTTGACGTCGTCGAAGGCAGCATTCTTCGCGAAAAGAGCTTCTCTTCGATCCTCGTCACGTTGCCGCACTACCGCTTCGGCCTCATCGAGAAGTCTCTGCTCTCGATCGACTTCGTTCTGGGAATCATCCATCGTCTTCTTAAGCACCTTCGCCTTTTCATCCAAAGATATCTTGACATCCATCGCATCTTGCAGAGAAGCCTTCGCAGCTTCGTACTCGGCTGTAGCATCCTTGAGCTCATTCTCAAGTGCTTGCAATTTGCCATCCTGCGGACGATTCGCATCAATGTCGTTCTGCACTTCCAGCACTGCATCCTCCGCCTTCTGTTGAAGCAGATTCAGACGATTGCCCTCGCGCTTGTGGGCTACTATGGCCTGCTCGGCCTGTTTGGCAGCATTTCGAGCAGCCAAGTGAATTTGTTCGACCTCTCCAAGGGCACGTTGAGCATCCTGAAGCTCGGCCCGACGTGCTTGAATGTCTTGTTCCCGGTCAGCTTTCATTCTAGCTTGACGCCGGAAAGCCTGCATTCCACTCGACTTCTGATCGTTGTTGCGAGTCCATTCCCAACGTTGCCCTTCGCCGTGCTTCTTCGCCATAGTGATGACAGCTCTGACATTTCTGCGCCGGCCACTGCCGAACATATATTCCCGACCTTGAGCGATATCTTTGATCAGGATAGTCTGCTCAGCGGCATTGTTGACCACGAGTGACTGTCTTACGAGTGGATTGTCGATGCGTAGCACACGAAGGATCGTGTCGACATCCTCATCGTCAGGCTCGTGACCTGCAGTGCTGAAACCATTCGGATCGATGATAATCACGTTTGCCGGGCAGTTTGTCCTGCTGGAGCATGACTGCAAAAGCTCCTGATCGTACTTGCTGGTGACCACGAACGATTCAAGGCTGTTACCAAAGGTTGATTCTATAAGCGAACTCCATTCTGGTTTCAACAACTGCACATGCAAGCCCATGGGACCGACGGGCTTTGTTCGAAATCGTGATTCCTTGTCAATTGCAGCGCAGAGATTTGCCATTCTGGGGTGGTAGGGTGCCCACTTCTGTCCTTGCTCTCGAGAGACGTTATTAAGCGCGGTACGAGCAAGATCTGCGTCGCGTTTTGCAGCTTCGACCGGTGGTACAGCGTCCTGAAGCCGCTTCTTCGCATCTCTGAGATTCTTCTCATGATCTGGGTACTCCTCGCGATGTTTGTTGTATGCCTCCTTTGCTTCTTCTGCCTTGGACTTCAGCTCAGCTAGTCTCCGCTCACGCTCGACGTGAGCATCGCCGTGCTCATTAGCAAGCCTCGCATTCTCTTCATCGTACTCGGTCTGTAGGCGTGTCATATTCTTCTTGTGCGATTTCATGCTTTCCTTGATCGTGCGCTCCTGCGCAACGTGGTTGACCAGCGATGTCTTGTTCTCCTGGAACTTCTCGCTTGCTGCTTCACGCGCTTCGAGAAGAGGCGCAAGGTTCTCCCGGTGTCCCTCGACACCACGTTTTGCTGCCTCTACCGCTATATCTTCTGCTTCAAAGCGAGCGCTGAAGTCTTCGGCAACTCGCTCTTTTTCTTCTACATGCTCTGCCGCCACCACGACATCCCTCTGATAAGCCGCAAGGATTTCTTCTTGCGCCTCAACTTGGGCCCAGGCATGCTGACGAGCGATAGCGTGAAAGCGATCCTCCAGACCTCGAGTTCTCTCGGCACGTTTGACCCGCCCTCGTGCTTCGTTCTCCATCCGGCGTAGCTCCGTAATCATTTCTTCGCGCGTCTGAAGCTGAACCATTGTACCATCAAGGTGCTCTTCGAGTATGTTGTAGTCGCCATCGAGTGTCTCCAGCTGTGTACCTCTGATGAAGAACTTGTACTTCTCGGTCGGAGTGCTATTGGCCAGGAAAGCACGCGACAGATCCTGGGTCAAGACGTTGATTGGATTGTCCATTTGCAGCGCGAAGTGGTCAAGGACATCATCCAGATCTCCCTTTTTGGTTGTCACAATCCTGCCATCCGTGCTCTTGAGCTTGAAGGAAGATGAGCCACTCTTCGTGAAATGGCGTTCTACGGTAAGTGTGTCGCCGTACAGCTCATGCTTGTAGGCATTCTCGCCCATGTTCTTGATCTTCACACCAACCATTCCACTGTCGCAGCCTGTCCTGATCATGTCCTTGAGCGTCTTCGCACGGTTGGTTCCAGAAGCCCTGTTTCCGAGACTGATTTGCAGCGCAGTCAACACAGCACTCTTGCCACTTCCATTGTGGCCAATGATGAAGTTGATCAGAGGTCCCAGCTTGATTGTCAAATTGGGATGACACATGAAGTTGCGCATGTACACGCATTCAATGACACCAGAGTCCGCAGCAACGTTGTCTCTATGCTCCCTAAGCCTTCTTTCAACAAATTGCGTTGCCTTGATTTCATCAACCGCGTCGTCCTCCATCTCATTATCGCTCGAGTCCTGGCGCACTGTATAGTCGAGCTCGGAGTTGTCTTCTGGGGCTGGATCGACATCTTCCATCAGCAGCTCATCTACGTAGTCAGGCTCCTCGTCTGACACGACCGATCCGCCCATTGCCTGTGCCATCGCGACCTTTGTACGCTTTTGGTTCGCGTTGTTTTGGCGGAACGATGAGCTGGCGCTCTCCACCTCGATCTCGCCCTCGCCACCGCCATCGTCGTGGTCTCGTGACCGCTTCCGCCCAGGCATGGTGGCGGTGGTTGTTTTTGTGTATGGTGGTGGTGTGAAGAGGTTGCCAGGTGTGGAAGTGGAGAAACAATCTGAGGCAGCTACGACGCGCCCCAAAGTACCACCGCGTACCCCTGCAAACGCCAGGGCCACTAGCGGAAGCACTTCACGCTTTCGTGCCTCTTCCTATCAAGACAACATATTCATCATCTCGCAGAGGCATGCATCTACACAAGGCACGGGGAGCGCTCTTCACGATCAGGTAACAACTACGGCCACGACGCGACATGTCTGACACAGCATGACATTTCTGAGACAGAGATCCATGATTCGCCCGGGCACCCATATAAGTCTGCTCAACTCTACAGTTCTGCCAACATTCTTCAAGGCTCTCCTTTCCTCGAATCTGTTTACCACTCACTATACAATTTCAATACGACTATACGCTTACCTGCGACAATATACACCATATACACCATTCACAATCTAAAGGCTCTTTGTCCTGGCATGAACAAAGGTACACAATGTCTTTGTCTCGACCCATTGCTGGACGACACGCACTGAAGAGCCTCACTGGCTACAAAGACAGTCGCTCGACTCAGCCGACGCCTGACTCGTATCGCTATATGCATATATAACCAACATGACCTGCTTCTATTCGATTGACGACATTCACCAGCTCGACACGGTAGCATTCTTGTTCAACACATTGGATCTCAGCTCGACACGATGGACTTCACGCTCGACACATCCACTCTCACGCTCGACACTATGGACTGCATACTTATAGATTGCAGCCCTCTTCTCTCAACCTTCAACCTCCAATTGCATACACACATCAAGGTCAAGATCTTCTACGCACAAATAGAACATCCAGACTACACAAGTATACAGAACTCAAGCGTAGTCTATCACCGCAATGTCTGCTTTGATCAATATCAAGGTTATCGCCGAGGACTCGAGTGAGTTCCTAGTCGTTGCAGACAACCCGGCTGGTGAGCAGACGTCTACATGGATGGCTAAGCTCGCTGTACCGGGCTCGCTCGCCGCGCAATGGCTCAGCCATCGAGTTGAGATGGAGCAGCTCGTCGAGGTCTACAAGCAGGATCCGAACATCGCTGATGCGTTCGGCATTGTATTCGTGACTGTCTACTACCAGCCTGATCTCATGTACGCGATTGTCGCAGAGCCCGCGAGCATCACAATATGGCACACGCTCACGAGCAAGCATCCAGGATGCAACATCATACGCGTGCCCATCGCCATCGACGAAGTCTCTCGTCAAGACTACCTTGACATCAAGGAATTGAGGGACGTCGCACATCAGGCAACCTCTCCGATCTCAGATTGTGGTCACTTCGAGAAAGCAGTTTCAGTCTTCGGCGGCTTGCCTTCACCGGGTCTCAGCGAAGGCTTCCGTGATACTGACATGCAAGACGCTGGAGCAGATTCTCTTCAGACTCAGAATACTGCCCATGTCTGCCAAGACTTGCCATGCATACACAACGACCGAGCTAGCGTTGTCTTCAAGTGCGAAACACCAGAGCATGGAGAAGAGCAGTTCTACAGTTGTACTCTTTGCTCTGAGAACGCAGTGCTTGGTCTCACTCCAAAGCAGCAGGACGCACACGACTTCGGTGCTGTCTTTCCTCTGTGCAAAGCATGTGGTCTCAAGAACGTGAAAGATGACATCTCGCAGAGTATCTGCTCGTGTTTGACACCAGAGACCAAGTGCAGCTCCTGCATTCGGACCACACTCAATGGCCTAGTCGATTCCAAGAAGCGCGCAAGCTTGCGAACATTCCATTCCAAGCGTTGCTTCGACTGCCGGGCTCTTCTAGACGGCAGTGAGACGATTGGACGGTGCGCGTATTGCCTTGGTCTCGAGATCGATGAGCCAAAGTAGAGCAGGCGGAGATATTGTGGCGATTACTGAAGTTCAAGGGAAAGTGGGCTGGGACTAGTCTGCATACGCTGGTGCAATGCCGTCGGCTGGTCGGCTAATGGATTATGCCAAATCAGTAAGGAGTTGAGAGAAGGACTTCTCGGGTTGTCCCAATTATGTATAATCAAATGACAACGCTCTAACCCAATCACTTCAATCTCGTTTCTATAACTCATAAGACTCACTGATGTTAGCTAGTTGAAACGAAACACCTCTGTAGGTCATGACGTACCTGTATCTTCATACAAGCGGAGCATTGAATCCGAACCTATTCTCCGGATCCCACTGCCTCTTCAGCTCTTGTAATTTCTGCAAACGTCCCTGGTCGTGTCCATACTTCTCCTCCAAGTCTTCGTCACCAACAGCATAGTTCACGTACGTATGCCTCCCACTCTCACCCTCCAGCATAATCTCCTTCGCCAGCCTTGCATACTCCTCAGCCTTCTCCCTGACCTCCACATCATCGCCCTCCCAAAACAGAGTCACAGCAGGCACAAGATGATACAACCTCTCGTCCTCCGCCACAGCGCTCCCCATTGCAGGCGCCTCTTGGCTCCGACCACGTCCATAGCTCTCCAAAAGCCAGAACGTTCCAGCGAATTGCGGGTTCTGGTTAGTGAAAGTTGAATACAAGTCAAAACATCTTCTCATGTTTGTAGCATTCCACCTCCTCAAAGATCCCGTAGCTGTCGTGAAGAAGTTTGTGTTCAACATATTACAGACGGGTTTAGATCCTGAACCCATCTCATCATGAATCCTCTCCCAAGGAATGTTGGGTGTTTGAGTGAAAGTAAGAGGTCCAAGATTAAGGAAGGTGGAGATGTAGGTGTCTGCTATGGGATTATGGCCTTCGTGGACTATCAACAATGTGAGGATGGGGTGCGTGGCGTTGCGGTTGAAGAGGCCGTGCAATAATAAGATTCCCCCGGTGTCTTGGTATGTATCTTCGAGGTTGTTCCAGGTATCGAAAAGTGCTTCGAGGGCTGAGGCCGGGAGCGTAAGGATCGTGAGAGTCCATAGACCTGCTTCACCTGTAGGTATGTCGTTGATGCTGACCTCGAAACTGGCCACGATGCCGAAGTTGTGACCTGCGCCGCGTATTGCCCAGAAGAGATCTGGATTCTCCTTCTTCGAAACAGTGACCACTGATCCGTTGGCTAACACCAACCTCGCAGAAACGAGATTATCCGCTGCAAAACCATATTGTCCTTGGAGAAGACTATGGCCGCCTCCTAATAGTGGTCCTATAACAGATGTGCATTCGCAAAGTCCAGACACAGCTCTCTTCCCACTCCTCGCCAGAGCTTTGATAGCCGTATTCTGCGTCGTTCCTCCACCAAGAGTCGCAGTCTTGCCATCTGGATTGACGACTACGTTCTGCAAGTTTCGCATACTGATCTGTATACCATTCTTGATGTTGTTGATTGATGAGGTCCAGGCGTGACCAGTCGACACAGCGAAGAAAGGTAGGTTTTTGGCGTTGGTATATCTTACCACATGTTGTATGTCCTCTTCAGTTCCGACTTCCACAACTGCCAGATAGTCTGGATCGATCCTTGGCCAGCTCGATCTCGATACTGAAGCGTTCCAGGCCTCTGTAGCCGCTGGAAGTATAACTCTGGCGTATGGAGAGAGTAGTGAGCCAAGTTCTGCTGCGATCTCCAGAGACGTTGGTAGAGCTGTAGGACATATCGTCACAAGATGTGCCGTAGCCAGGAGCGGTAGCAGAAGCTCACTGCTGCGAAATAGCATGTTGTCAGTTAGATTGGGAGTCTTGGAGAAGTGGGCGTAAGCTTGATGGCTTTTCTAGGATGCAAATATATGCTGAAGCCAGCTTTGTAGCTCCGAATGTCGTGTAACATTGGCTTGAAGAGTGTCCAATGCTGTAGCACATGAAGTAGCTGTGCTCAATGTTGATTCTGTTCTGTCAGCCAAACCGGTACTGTTGGCTATACCACTTCGAGTCACTCCCTTGCGAAGCTTCGCCATATATACCGGGTCGTGCAGTACTCAGATTCAGTCTAGGACTTCCGCGCAGCGTGCAGTAGACCGCTACGTTGGAGATGTATCTCATGCTGCAGTAATGCAGACTCTTGCTCGTGTAGCAGCGCCAGCAGCGACTTCGCTGCATCGTGAACTCTTCCAGCTTATTACATGGTAGTGTCCTAGGAGAATTCATTAGTTTGGACGTCGAGTTCGATGGCACTTAGATGAGAGTCCGACCGCGATAAGGTGGTGGTCGTGAGATGTTCGTGAGTAAAAGGTGGAGTGGCTTCGGAAATACGGGAGCTAGCCAAATGTCCTGGGATTCATCTTTCTATTCTATAAAAGCCTCTCTTCCTTTCCTTAACTTTCCTCTCCTGGGCAGAAAGCATTTGTCAGACTAAACGAGCGTCTCTGACTAATAACCATCTGTCCCAGATCTTCCCACGAGCACCATGCTGCATCTCAAGACCCGCAGCCTTGCAGCCTTCATGCATTCCCACCGTAGTAGCCGAAACATCGACGTCGTCTAGCACTGTCCAGCATTCGGATCCGCTCTTACTCCTCTATCAGCAATACCGCCAACCACATACCTCACCAGATAGATAAGTCACGTGTACTGCCAGTTAGTATACCTAGTACTCCCTCCAGTCCCACACCCATTAATCTCCTTCTGGATCCCATCATAACACTCATCATAGCTCAGCGCACGTCTGCTCGAGGAAATCGACCCGACGTTGAAGTCTACACGCTTGGTATTGCTCAAATTGTAGCAGCGACCGAAACCTTGTCCTTCGTCGAGATCTGCGGGCTTAATGGTGCAGAAATCTCGGGCTGCAGATAAGGCGTTGTCGAGTTGTTCGTTCCAACCTTCGCCGCCGGTGTAGCAGCCACGCTTCTCGATGGCGGGAGCAGCAGAGGTGAGGGCTGCTGTGGTTAGAGTGATGAGGAGGGTGGGGAAATGCATGGTGATGATGGGGTTGATTGATCTGTTGATCGATGATGCTTATTTGTTCAGTGTTGGATGAGGATGGTAGACTCCAAGTGAGGAAGAGGGCTCGGGAAGCTCTTTATATTGCTCGCTCGGGACCAAAGGATGCAATCTTGCAATCTCTGAGCCTCTGAGCGTCTGATCAGTCGTAACAAGTCGTTGACTGCCTACAACGCTCACCGGCCGTCTCCACCTCCAAATACGAACGTAGGCCCTATGCTTGACTATAAACTCCTTAGGTATCCACATGGCCAAGAATCTCTCGGATTTACATCGGTAGATCCTTCGCATGTGGAATGGGTATGGTATAGCATCCTGTTCGGGCAGTGTTGTGTAGTACCAAATCCTTCTTGTGTGGATAGTACATCCTTTGGTTGTTGCAACAATGATCAATGCTAATTTGGTATTCGTGCGAAGTGGGACCGTACGAGAAGGAGTACATACCACTCACGACACCTGAACTCGCACCTTCCTCCACCACGTAGCTGGACGGGCCTCTGCGTCGAGAGGGAACGGGGAGCCGTTATACAAGAGCAGAGCTATAGTCAAAGAGTGCGTTCGTTCTCGAAGACTTTGTAAGTGATACAGAACGTCCCATGCGATCTGGCCGGATCTAAACTTGTTTCCAACGTCCAACATGTGAAGCTGTCAAATTGTGCTTCTCATGCACCGTTTCCCCATCAACATTCAGCATCGAAAGCTTCGACTACATCTGGTCCATATTTGGAAGAATCTTCATCGCCGGAGATCTATAGACGAGCAGATCGAACAAGAAGTCGACGTGGAATGTCTTTCGCCGCGATGTTAAACTCGTCTTGTTGAGGGCAGGTCCATGTAGCTCCAGCATAAAGTCTCGCGCTGGAGAGCCTTCGGGAGTTCCTTCGTAGATGATATCAATCAACTCTCCAGCCCAAGTCCATCTGTCGCGCACGAGCCCAACCTCGATCTTTCTGCTCCTCATCGCACTCAGGACGTTCTCTTGGAATTGGGTGTCGATCAATTCTTCTCCGAGACTGTATGCCTTGGCTAATGTCATGAACTCGCCTTTGACTACATTGTCGTGCACTTTCGAAAGGACACCATTGGCGGAAACGATTCGCAATGGCCTGGTCTCCAGTGTGACCTTTCCAGAATAAAGCCAATTGACGTAGACTTTGAAAGCTCCTGGAGGGTGATTTGGGATTTCTACTGGAGCGCCATTATTCGACCAGATGTCTTTTGCTCTAGCTTGGAGGAATTCCGACGGCCGCTGTAGGACATCGGCGTGGACCGTGAAGAATGCGGTACCAGTACCTATCTCTGGGCTGCCAGCTTTGACTGTGACGATCGGGGCAGTCGGGCTGGGAGTTGAGTCAGTTCGAGCGCGCGAGACATTGGGAAGGGTTGGACTAGAACTCACTCGAAAGCTTCGCCGTGGTTGATCCGACGCGTCACGCCAGATAAGTACGTCTGGGGCGGCATTGGCTCTCGCTGACGGCGATGCCTGTCGATCCAGCTATCTCCCGGTCCAAAGGTCCCTTCCTGGTAGTCCTGCAACCTCAGTTCCTCGAAACTTTTGTGTTGATATGGCTGCTGGAATGTGAGAGATTGAAAATGCGACCGATATGGCCACCCGTCCTCTTGGCCCTGCAAAGCTTTGAAGGGTGTGTGGAAAGTGCCAGTGAAGCCGTGGGATGTCTTAGCAGCTTGACACTGGAAAAGCTGGGCTGTTCTGGTTGCTGTACCGATTTCGTGTTGTATGAGGCCTTCGTACTTCTTACTCCATGCGCTGCCGAGGGAGCTAAGCGTTTCAAGTTCCCACGGTTGAACGTATTTCAGTCCTTTGAAGGCGCGCTTCTTCTTCTTACCCGCCATGAAACATACCGGAGGAGGTGTCGTTGTTGTTAACGATGCAGAAATGGATCCAAGGAGGAAAAAAAACAGGATTCCTGTTGCTCGAGTGAAGCGCTTGGCGAGCTTCACGACGACCATGCAATGAACTGCGACTCCGGCGCTGTGGGTTCCGCACAAGAAGTGAGATGTTGAATGCAAGCTGGAAGTGTTTGGAGAATTCAAGTCGCTTCCAACGCTTCGCTTGGCAGCTTCACTTGCTTCATGTGCGTGCAGGGATCTGGGAACAACAATCGGTAACACTCAACGCGCCTTCCTGGAGGCGATCTTTGCAGCCTATAGCTTTTAGCTCTATCTGTATTCGATCAATGCTGATGTACTGGACATGTTCTGCTTACTGACAGGTCCACCAGTTGAGACAAACACTCGTCCTCGCCATCATATGGCCACTTCTTGTCCAGAATCTCATCCTGCTGCTTTACCACACCGCGACTCAGCAATAGCTGGTCACCATCACAACCGCAGCTTCACCTCAACAGCCTGCCATCTCTGGTGTTCCTGATTGACCATTGCTCAACCCTCCTCGTTTCACATCAGATATACCTCCTCTCCGGATCCGCCTTATCCAACAACTCCATAGTCTTCTCATACATAGCAAAAACAATCCCTCCCGAAAACATGAGTCTCCCCAACCTCGGAACCGCTCCACTCCACAACTTAAAAAACCCCTCTTGCCTCACAATTTTGACCGCACAATCCACTGAATGCTTATACTCCCCTTTCGCTCCAATACTCTGCATCCGTGTCTTAACCGTATCAATAGGTTGCGTAGCATACACTGTTATCGTACCAGCCACAGCTCCAATCCCGAACGTACTCAACGTCCCCAGCTTTTCTCCAGGAGCGACGTACGATTGCGCGAGTTGTTTGAGTGAAGTGTATGAACTGAAGCGCACGGCGGAGTTGGCTGCTTGTCGTGCGGTTGTAGGTACGAATCCCTTAAAGAACCCTCTAACACCCTGTTCGCGCCAGATCATACCACTTCCATGTAAAAATCCTCTCATTCGAGGATTGGGCCCCTTGCGATCGTCTATGAGTTGCGTTTTTATTGATTCGAAAGGCGTTACGGCGAGAAGGGATTCTGTCGCTCCAGCGAGGAAGCCTGAGACTACCGTCATAGGTCCTGATATTGTTCCGTCTTCATTCGATAGCATGGATTTATATTGGTCGAAGGCTACAAAGCGTACTCCGGCTTTTATGCTGTTCCCTATTATGAGGGTCGTACATCCTGCATACCATTGTTTGCCAAAGGGTGGAAAGGCTAGCTTCTGTCCTGCTGCCAGGCGGGAGTTGAGCTGTGTGCGGGTTTTTGCGAATTCGGCGGGATATGTGATTGCGATTTCGACTGCTCCTGCGGTGGAGCCTGCTATTATCGAGCGCAGAGGCGAAGGTTTGTCTTTCTTCTCGGTGGAGGGTATCGCGGAGATATTCTTTGTGCTGGGCATCGTGGCCATGGTCGCGGTTTGGAAAGGGAGGGATGTGCTACTCTCTGGTGTGGAGAGAGCTTGTATGAGGAGACCGGAATTGCATGGGATGGGATGGGAGGTGTGAGTGAATTGTTCGTGAAAGTGAAGTTCACGCGATGTCATTGCGCATACAATCGGCGAACGGTGACCCAGAGGCGCTATGGGCCAGGAACTCAATATATCTTGGCGACAACATCTCTATCATCTGTACGTACACTCTAGCTATCATTGCCTACAAGCCTTCCTACAGGCACATACAAGCGTTGTGACTTCTCAAACAGGCACCGGCCAAACAGCCGGACTCTTCCACCCATTCCTCCCAACAGCTCTAACACCAAATTGGTAATTATCCTTATTCAAATCAACAGTAACATTCCCTCCATTCCCCAAAATCAACTCATAACTCCACTGCACATTCCCACTCTCCCTCCAAACCAGCTCATACCTCTCCACCATCTCATCATTCCCTACAATCCACGAAATCCCGCTCTCGTTCGTAATAAACTCCGGGTCCGTACTCTGATTAGCAGCAGGGAAGCCAATGACTCTACTGATCGTGACGTTCTGAGGCATACCAGGTGCATTCGCTGCAGCCCACATACTCGCCAAATTCACTTTCGCGACTCGGCTGGTATAGTCGAAGTCTACGAACTCTAACAAGTCTCCGTATTGTAACCCGTCTTGTTCTCGAGGGTCTTGATGTTGATGGGCGAAGTTCTCATTGGCTTCGGTGAAGCGTACGGCAGGAAAACCTTGCGTGAGGAAGGATTGGTGGTCTCCCCCTCGGAGGAAGCGGTCGGCGCGATAGATCAAGGCAACTTGCATACCGACATAATCTGCTGCCCCAGCTGCCACTTCTGCAATGAAACGTCCGAGGTTTTGAGCAGGAGAGTCATTCCAGCCTCCGATTTGCGCAGTAGTTCTCTGCAGTGCAGCCGTAGAAGCGTTAGGATAGAAGATGCTCGCGCCGAAGAGACGAACAGTGTACTCGTTGATAGGAGCGAATGGCTGAGACTTTCCAGTGCCTACAATGTCGTTGTTCCAATTTCCTTCGATACGATAGCCACTTTGCTTTAGTGTCTTGGCTAAGTTTGCAGAACCGTAGAGAACTTGTTCTTCTCCTGCTACCGCGGCGAAGATCATGGTTGCAGCTGGCTTCAGCTTTGCGCAGATCCGCGCCATTTCTAGAACGACTGCGATACCACTTGCATCGTCGTCTGCACCTGGAGCGTCTCCTTCGAAGTCCAGGATGTCGAGTCTGCGGCTATCATAGTGGGCTGTCACGACGTAGACTCTTTTTGGGTCTGTTGTGCCGTTGATTTGAGCCACGATGTTCGTGATGTTGGTTGGAAATGTAACCCGGTCGCCATCGACAGGTTGGATGTAGCTGTTAAAGTAGACTTGCATACTGCTGCCCTCAGAATAGCTTTGCAGCTCTTCGTATAGCCAGTCTCGAGCTGCGCCAATGCCGCGAGTTGTATCGTTCTGTGAAGACATTGTGTGTCGAGTTCCAAAATTGACGAGCTTGGTGATTGTGCTTTTGATACGTTCCTCGTCTACCTCTGCGAGCATATACTGCAATTCTTCGTCTGGTTCTTGTGGCGAGATGCGTTGTCCGAAACTGGAAGGAGTGGGTGGCCAGCTTGCATCCCTTGAGTCGCCCCATATGCCAGATGGCTCGTAGATACTTCCAGGTAGACCCATCCATGATGGTGCGTAGGTCGAGCTTCTACTCCAGAGCTCATGGGCGCCGAGCAGTGTAGGCCAGATGGCCAATGGTACTGGATATGTTCTCATTGTCTTGTTGTCAAGAATGGTCGATCTGAGGCACAGGAGTCGTTAGGATGATACCCTGGTATATATGCACTGTAGAAGCGTCAGAAGCTGATGTGATCTGGAGAGCTGTATCCACCAAGTAGGCCAAGGTAACCTTGCTCATGGAGAAATGATGAATGTTTATGCTCCGGCTGAGCCTCCTCATCAGATCCGCAGTCCAAGAGGCTTATGATGCCAGCTTCCGGAACAGAATGCATGACAAGACCTTCACTGGAGTCTATTAGTGAGCAAGGACTCGTCATGGCGAGTGGCCATATCGGCAGTTGATGCCATGATACCGCACAAGACATCGATCTGCCAGTCATGCCCAAGGCGAAGACCCACACAGCCTCGTGGCAGCCATGCCGCTACTCATGTACGTGAGCGTTGTAGACTGTCACTCAGAGAAGCTGCTTCCTATGTAGGAAGGTAGCTCAGGTCGTGGAAAGACAGGGGTCATGATAGCAGTATAGACCCCAGTAGACTGTGCAAGCGAGGACTTGGCAGTTCGAATCTAACGTCCAGCTGTAGCTTGAGATACAGAGAGCACCTTCATCATGTCCTCTGTGATATTGCCAGCTTCGAGGAGAGGTCCTGCTATTCAAAGCATGGATTGTACAAGTAGTCGTATTCGTGACATTGGGCCTTTCGAGATGCCGTAGTCTAACAAGAGTCAGGCTGTCGCGTCTTCACTCAGTGCCCGCGATTCTGCACTGCTGTATGAGTACGACCTGGTAGACATCGTTGAGACTGGCCAGGCGATGGAAGATTTTTCTCTTCGTGAAAGGTGCTTGATCTTGTGAGCTTGTCGAGACGGGGCCCGATGATCTTAGGGACGAGCTGGCGGGAGGCGACCATGAACTGTACGATATCACCAATTTAGCTGCGCTGTGTCAATAATGAAGATGTAAGCGCTGTTATCCTGGAAAGGTGTTGTCGGTGAGATGTTGTTCGCGAAAGAGAAGTAGTCGCGATGTCATACTGCTCTTCATTGGCTTCGGCTTCACGTGCGCATGACCCGCAGAGTGACCATAGCTTCAAGAACGTTTAGACAATTCTTCGACCCTTTCTCGTTCAACTCCATCACCAAATTGATCACCATCGATCTCTAAGTCATTCATCATGTTGTCCCTCCGCACACTCGCCCGCAGCGCACCGCGTACAGCAGCTCGCTTTGCCACTTCATCGATCCGACCATCAAGCACATCCTTCACATCGACCTTCCGATCACGAATTGCTGTATCGACACCCAGAAGCGCTCTCTTCTCCACATCACGAGCACGATTCGATGAACACTCACAACAACTCGCCGCCAAGCTTGAAAGCGAAATCAGCATCGAAAACGACGAGTCCGCAGCTCAAGCCGGTTCAGATCAGAACATCGAGCAATTCAAGGCCGAGAACCCATTCTGGAGTATTGAGGATGCGGCAGGAGAGCAAGATGTTTTCCTGACCCGCAAGTACGAGGACGAGCAGATTACAGTGCACTTCTCGATAGCGGACTTCAACTCAGAGATGGAAGAAGATGGCTATGGGGAGGAGGATCTGGCTATGGGCGACGAGGAGGGCCAGAGCGGAGGAGCCAACACCAAGGGAGCTATCAACAAGGGCGGAAAGGCAGACGGGAACTTCAAGATTGCCCCGGAAGACTCCATTGCGCCTGCTGATAGGGAGGAGTTGGTTGATGATGTGAGTACAACCACATCGAAGAGAGTGCGATGGAACATGCTAACGAGATGGGATTACAGGACTCCGCCGATGCTCCTCAACAATTCCCTGTCGCCGTTACAGTTCTCATCCAGAGACCGAACAAGGGCGCCCTCAAATTCTACCTGACAGCGAGCGACGGTGACTTCATGATCAACCAGCTTGTGCAGCTGCCAAAGGATCTCAAGGGCGATGCGAAGGCTCTGATCCGCGACCACGCAGAACATCTGTATGTTGGACCACCTTTCCAACAGCTGGACGAGGAAGTACAGGGCATCTTGGAGAGCTACCTTAACGCACGAGGTGTGAGCGAGTACCTTGCGCAGGTGGTACCGGACTACATTGATGTCAAGGAGCAGAAGGAATACCTTGGGTGGTTGAACCGCGTTAAGGAGTTCGTGGAGTAAAAGATGGCGAACAGGATGGCATGGGATGTGTAAGAGAAGAAGACATGGAAACTGCAAAAGAGGCAGCGACAATAGCTGCACCTGAGTATGGCAAGCAGAGAAAGTGAAGAGAAGATACTAACGCCAGCATCAAGGTCCGGCGAACGGCGTAAGTAAGCGAGGTGCATGATTCCCTCGATGTCGGTCCATGCACCCTTGTACATCAGACATACCACAATATGATCAAAACTCACCTCAAGCCGGTGTGCATACACACTACAGCGACTTCTCCTACTTCGACTAGGACTACTTTACTCTATCAGCAGCAGAAGCTTAACGAGCACTCGCGGGAACACCTTCGGCACTCTTCTTACTCGCAACCACTCGGTATAACGATTCTGTAACACATGCCTGGGATGGACGCTCGCAAAGGCTGACACACCTACACGCGAATCGAGGCAAGTTCTGCCGTGTTGGCGAAGTACATCCGTTAGACTGGAAAGAAACCAAGGTCTGATCAGGGGGAAGACGGAAGAGTTTGTCAATAGCTCGGCATGCCGAAGACGACCTTCGGACCGTACCAAGAAGCGTATCCATCACAACCACCGATCACACATCTACTACCACGGACGGCAAGCTCAAACAAGGGAGAAAGCTGTCGACTGCAAAGAGCTGCACTACATCAAGAGGATACCGATCTCTCCTTCCTCGATTCTCTCCTCACACTCTTGCCTCGAATCGGGAGATCTCATTCTCATCAGCACAACAGCAGCCTTTCGCATCGGCTTGGCGCTTGCTACCAGACATGCACTCGAACCCTACTCACCTCTCCTTACTAAGCTACTGACTATCATCAGAGTGGTGATTCGTCCCAGTCACTTGCTGCCTACGCTGAGTTGTGGTTGTCAATACGGAATCTGCGGGATTGTGCCCAAGCTCCTTCAATGCTCGAGCTCACGTTGATGAGGGCCGAGTATGAAAAGGCCGCCCAATGCTGAACTCCTCTTCCTACTCTTCGGTTCTTAGCACACATACTTCTCTTCTCCCAGCATACACTTCCCCGTACATCCGATTGTCTTTCCCCAGCATACATATTCCCGCATATCAACTGACCGCACACGCATACACACACATGGACACGATCTCTACACAAGCAACAGCAGTTCTCAGCTACATATACGCAAAGCTGGTCCGTGGTCGAGAATACTGGCTACCTCGGTCTGCAATAAGCAACAACCCCGACACCAATACATTCGAACTGGGCGACCGAGTACCCCATACACGGTCCTACTCCCTCGCTAAGCCAGCATAATGGGTTCGCGAATTCTGAAGCAAGGACCAACGAGACGACTTCGCCAAATACTTCGGAATCTGCCACTTCGTCTTGGGCCCAGTCGTCGTGGAGTCTCATGGGCGCTGGACGAGTCGCGTCAAGCTACGCCTATGCCTACCATCTCAGAGGACGTCAACATGCAGATTCATCCCTCTCTGCAGGGTAAGCCAACAGAAGCATATCTCGCACAATTCGGCTGCCCGCACAACAATGGCACACCCTGCTACTTTGGATGCTCAGCAGTATGTGAAGGCTCTTCAATGCGTCCACTCACTGCCGATGAGCTACTCCTAGCAGATCACAGTGACAGAAACTTTGATGAAGATAAGGCTGAGAAAGACTCGTCTTCTGGGGTTGCATACGAGAAAGAAGACCTCGAGGAGGAAACTCTCGCACAGAGGGGAAAACGCATACGACAGTTGGAAGAGGCGAATGCAAAGATCAAAGCGCGGCATGCCCTGATGCTCCCACCACTCCCACCAAAGCGACATCCCAAAATCACAGACGCCGCGCTGATAGCCCAGTGGAACGAGCAGCGAGAATGGCAATATAATCGTGAGCTCACCAAAATACGCATGCAAGTGAACGAAGACCGAATCAAGCAATTGTATGAGCGCCGAAAGGAGAAAAGCCGCATGCAACTCGAAAGATCGAGTGGAGGGGACGGTACTCGACATCTGAAGAAATTAATGATAGCACCAAGGCGGAGGACGGAATGGCATAAAGAGCAAGATATATGGTCGACAAGTGCGAAGATCTTGGTGGAAAGGGCAAAAGAGGCTGGGCTGAATGTGAATGTGCCAAAAGGTCATTGATGTGAGAAATGGTATGGCCATCTTGAGAAAGTCGCACTTCTGTTTGTTGTTACCAGATCCTTGCACACAGGTGAAGCGAAGCTCGCCAAGCCCTTCACTTTGCCCTCTTCTCGCGATTTGCTCAACCTTCTGTAAGTCATGGCAATAACTCGATCTCCAATCTCAATCACTTACACGCCAGCAGTCTTATCAACTCAGAAGACCCACCGCCAGAAGCTCCAACTGTCGTTCAGCGGACTAAGACGCGCAATATGCCGTCGTCTAAGAAATCACAGCCTCTTTCTTTACCAGCAGCCATAAAGCAGGGAGAGCGCCAGCGCGGCGAGCTTGTTGAGTGAGTTCACAGTCTCGAATCATCCACACACACTAATACTGAATCTACTTCAACCAGTCCCATTATCATCGTCAACGTCGGCACACCCGCAACCTCCTTCAATGTTCACCAAAGCGTACTTCAGCGCTCATCCGCCTTCCTTCAAGCCCGGGCCAAGGACGTCTGGTCGAAGTTTGGCACCACCGTCGTGATTCCGAATCATTCTCCGGATGCGTTCAAGCTATACTTGGACTGGCTGCATACTGGAAGGACCAACGTCTGCCGACCAGGTGAAGTTGATACATCACTCGAAGGACAAAAGGTGGCCAAAATGCGCATTAGGAGTGACTGGATCACAGCAGCAAACGCATACGTTCTCGGAGAAGAAATGCTCGACAGCAACTTCCAGGAAGCGATCATGTTGCTCCTCCAATTGTGGGAAGATGGTATTCCCACTGGCGTAGCATGGTCAATGATCACGGAACTGGTCAACGTCATCTATGATGGGACGCCCGAAGGCTCACCAGCACGCGACTTCATTGTCACCCTCTACTCCGAGGATCCGAACAAACGACAACGGAGGAACCTGACGGATGCGCTGCCTACTGGTTCCTGTTTGATATGCTCATGTACAAGACACCAGCGGCAATCCCATCCGAACGCACCTCAGATGACGAGCTAGACCTGCGCAAGATCACGACTGCCGATTTCTTCCCAGGAGAGTGGTTGTAATCAGAAGTGTCGGACGGGATCGTGACAGTCAAGAACTGAAGTGGTGGGGTGCTCCTCAAATACCGGGCTGGTAACAATACACTTGCGCGTAAGCTCTCTGAGGACATGCACAAGAGTCTTCGAAGGAGGGTCAAGTCCAATGCTCCATCTTTCGCAGAGATGGTTCCAAGGCGATACGATACGCGTGCGGCGGATTCCATTCGCTGTCAATTCAGCGGCGCAGCTACCGAAATAAATACACACTCGTAGCTCAACAGCGCTTTATCTCCACTACTGTACACTTAAGCTCCCTCCACAAGCCATCTTAATGTTGTCGTACCTGTGTCGTCACATAACAGTCTCTTCGTCATTGTGTGGTCGCTGCGGTCCTGACATCAAAGACGACTTATCGAGCCCTAGCTGATTTAGGACGTTATTGCAGCATAAGGCAAGTGGAAGAGATCGTAGTCAAGATGGAGGCACCCATCGTCGTTGTCGCAGCTACTGCTATTGGTCTTGAGTACCGCGTCTGTCACAGCTCTGGTATCATCGCGGCTTTGGTACCTCGAGGCGGGTGACGGCCAATTGACCAGGATGTGGGCAAGGGGCTTACGTGCGTCCTGATCGTTGCGAGTACGAATGTACTGTCACTGTGCTACCATCACCATCCGCCTTGCTAGCTTTTGAGCTTGATTCGGGAGCTTGATCTTGTTCTACCTCGCTTGGGTTTGCTGACAGTCTGAGACCTAGAACTCCCATGGTGTGAACTGGGACATGCAACACGAAGGGCCTCAATGTGGTGCCATTGACGAAGAGTGCGCCTCCGGTCCACATATATAGACGGGCGGTCATTCTGTTCGCTTGCTCCTTTCTGCATTACTGGACTTCATGAGGGCTTGCCCGCTGGAAGGTTTGTTCGTATCAGCGAAAGTGTCGCGTAGAGTCTAGTCTCCGCTATCGCAATATGAAATGTCGCGTATCTCGCTGCTGCTGCTCCTGCTCCTGCTGCCAGTGATCATGTCAGTTGCGGCTCTGGTATCAGCGAACTGATATGTTTGTGCAGAGCAGGGTGACCGACGGACGGCACACCCCGATACGTATCGTATTGATTGATCGGCGTGATACGATCAAGCGGGAACCTCGACGATACGATATAATCAATTAGAAGCTCGCTGTTTGGCCGGTACGTATTGGATGTATCGGCTTCTATAGAGGAGGCGTAGGAGCCTTCGGAGAGGAGCGCTCTTCGAGGTTTTAAGACCCACTCTCGAGCCGCACCGCTGCCAAGAACCTTCGTTCAATACATACCAATCCAATCAAGCAATTGACGGCCGGTCCGGCACGCGGACGGTCAATCGAGCTATTGCGGCCAATCAATCAAGCAAGACCCCTGATTGGCGTCCGTCCGTCCGTCGGTCACCCTGGACTGCAGAGAACCTCAAATGCAACAATAGGAAGTTGTTGTCCTTGTCATTCTTACCAAGCTCCTCAGCAGCTTACTGCGACCACGCATATCATGATCGTCAAGAGACCACAGCTTGCCAAGCTTGCCCATGCAATCACTTGCCTTAATTTTTCGTTGCAGCAGTCCTCGAATACTCCCACCCTCCCCATGCACGATGCTGTGGGCGAAAACAAACCTCATGATGCTGACCACGCCATCGTCTGCGTACTCTCGAGATAGAGACGCTCATTATGAGGTTGTCAAGGTGTCATATCGACGCGCAACGAAGGACGATCTCGACCAATCGCTTTGATGATCCGCAAGAAGAGTGCAGCAAGACACGGCAGAGCTGTTGATCTTGAAATCTTGTGTGGGAGTTGAGAGCTGATCATCGATATCGAATTAATGTAGATCCCTGGGCAAAAGGGACGTACAGAGACCATAGCTGAGAGCACGTGTTTCGATGTCGATAGAAGCAGTCCAGATGTGGCGCCTCGGATCGCGGCATACATCGTCGTGTACGATAGAGGACGGGACATATTGCGGAAGGGTCGCAACAGCAAAAGAAACCCGGAAACGAAGATCTCTCGATAGTCAGAGACAGCGAGAGCTCTGCTACAGGTATGATCTTCTCTGCAAGTAGACAGTCCAGCCATATGTAGGTGCGGGCTGATCCGAGCATCTACGCTGCTGTCAGTCGAGTAGTGTCTATAATGAACTATACCTCGTTACTCCACATCGCCTCCACATCAGGGTCGTTGATATGGGATTCTTCGTAAATCCTCGCATGAACTCATGATTCTTGACGTCGCACGATACGACGATGTCGCCTGCTGAAGATCGAGAAGCATCTCATCGTCGGTCCCGCGTGTTCGTCCTCGATCGCAAGCATACCGAAAACGTGGGTACTGTCTGGATAGAGCCGCGGCAGGGACTGTGGAGTAGTCTTCTTCATCAAAAGGATCGTAAGATCGGTGATGATTGGTTGTGGTCTGGTGCCTAGGTCATTTTCTAGGTGCCCTTTATCCGGTCCTCAACATCACCTCGCACGAGCAACCCACGAAAGATCGACAGTCTCGTCTCGCCAAGACTCACACTTCGGTCGTTGAACTCCCCGCCAGATGAATGGTCCAGAACCGTTGAGGTTATGATAGCTTTACCTGCCAGGTACGACGTGTAGCATCTTTGATGACAGAGGTGAATCCGTGTCACATCGTCCGTGGCACAGTCCTCAGCCTCACAAGCGGTCACACTGCCTAGTTGAGCAGTGTCGAAGGCGTCGTTGTGGCACTATAGTCTCGGCGCAATTGGGCCTTCCTGATATATAGTGTGCAGACTTTTCTCCAGCCCAGAAAGCAAGCTCTCCCACGAGGTGACAAGCATGCGCAAGAGAACGGAGATGCCAGCCAGAGGCGTGGAGGCGTGGGCGTGGGCGAACAAGAAAAGCGTGGTTCATGAGATCTGCCGCTAGTTGCAGCGCTAGCAATGCACAGCGGCTCCTGCCTTCTGGAACAAGTTTCGTGGAGAGCCTCTGCTTTTTGCACGTTCTTGCAAAACTGGTGGGAAGTGTCTTCTGATTCGCTGTGCTTTGTTGCATCCGTCAACCTCACTTCGTGCGTCCCACAGCGTGATTCCACAAATTCTCTGCGCGAGCGCGATGTCCAAAGCAAAGGGCACGCAATCTCGGTCCTCATCGAACGCCCGGGACGTGTGGACGATGATATTTTACTTTTCTGCTTTGCATCTGCCTCGTGGCAAGTCTTGGCTTCTCTGGTTCCTTTGTGGGCGGCAGACGATGATATGGAGGCAGGGTGGAATGGTGGTCACCGCAGAATCGTGACAGTTCTGTGCCATGCCAGAAGAAGGCTATTCGAATGCCCTGAGTGCTGCATGGCTGTCTGGAAACGAACACGGCAGCTCAGTAAGTATGCTCGTGTAGGCGCCATGAGTGGTTGTGTACCTATACAGTTCGCGAACGAATGGGAGTCCATAACATATATCCGCGAACACGGCACGATCTCTGCTTGGCATATCTGGCCATCGCGGCTATGGCCATCATGCCTGTCAGCCTCGCCGCCTCGCGAGCTGAGGTGTGAGCTGAGCAGGGAGCCCTGTGACCTCGCGTCCTCCGGCCTCTTTCAAGGTCAGGGAAGCCTTGCACAAGCTGACATGTTGGTTTTGGGACTCATCTGCGGCAGCAATAAATAACATCGCATCGCCTCGAAACACGAACCGGCGCATCGCGTGCACACAGAAACTGCAGTAGAACTTGCTGCATTCCACAAAAGGTCAGTCATCATCGTCTGCTCGTCAAATCTCCAGTGGCAACAAGGTCATCATCGCCGCGCCGGATGTGGGAGAATTCTGGCATGAACGCCCTCATCGAACAGCTCCCAAATTGGAAGTGAACCGATGCTCGAGAATCCTCACATCGGAGTTGTGTCGCTTCTGCATGTGAGCCAAACCCTTGCACGAGCAGGCATGGAGACCTCTCATTCGTCCGGGAGAAAGTTGTCCTTAGGATTCTGTGGCGCAACTGGTACAAACTTTGCCTCATCCGCTAACTTCGCCGCGCATTAGTGTCGCGTCCAGAAGCCGCTCGCTGCACTCAACATCGAAAAAGCTCACTCGTCGTCTGCTCTACCGTAGCTTGACTTCGGCTCTTGGCTGTCCTTGATAAAGACGAAGCTCCCTGTCGTCCTTATTCAGACACAAGCCCTCACCAAGACACTCTTTTCCTTGGCTCCAAGACATCAAGTTGTCTTGTCCTTCACAACCAAGCAGCACCAAGTCGCACAAGCAGTGCTGCCAACACCGCCATGGCTACCAGGACTGCTGGAGGCAACGCTGCCTTCCACAACTTCCACAACGACTACGCTCACATCGCCGACCCCAACGAGCGAAGACGTCTCGCACTTGCTGAGGTCGACAAGGCACCATTCGGTAAGCAGTGAAGAATATCAGCGGTAGAAGCAGGATACTAACATTTCCTCAGGTTGGTACCATGTCCGCGCTGTCGTTGTTGCTGGTATTGGTTTCTTCACCGATGCCTACGATATCTTCGCCATCGGTATCGTGACCACCATGCTTGGTATGGTCTACTACCAGACCGGTCCAATCTCCGCCCAGGGAAAGCTCCCAGTCTCCTCTGATACCGCTATCAAGGTCGCCACTTCTGGAGGTACCGTCATCGGTCAACTCGGTTTTGGTTTCCTCGCCGATGTCGTTGGACGTAAGAAGATGTACGGTCTCGAACTGATCATCATCATCTTCGCAACTCTCGCCCAGGCTCTTTCCGCACACTCTCCAGCTATCCACATCGTCGGTGTTATCATCTTCTGGCGTGTTCTCATGGGTATCGGTATTGGTGGCGACTACCCACTTTCCGCCATCATCACATCCGAGTTCGCTACCACCAAGTGGAGAGGTGCCATGATGGGAGCTGTCTTCGCCAACCAGGGTTTCGGTCAGTTCGCCGCTGGTATCGTTGCTCTCGTTGTCACTGTTGGCTTCAAGGAGTCGCTTCAGAGCGCCCGCGCTGTTCCAGCTACCGGAAGCAGCATTGGATCCACGATCTCCGCTCAAGCTGCTTGCGATGGTGTCTGCAACCTCGCTGTCGACAAGATGTGGCGTATCGTCATCGGAATGGGTGCCGTGCCAGGATGCATTGCTCTCTACTTCCGTCTGACCATTCCAGAGACTCCTCGCTACACTTTCGATGTCTCCCGCGATGTTGTTAAGGGTGGCTCTGATGTCAAGGCCTACCTTTCTGGTACCGCTGAGGGTGTTCCTGACGAGGTCACTCGTGTCTCTGCCATGCGTGACGCCGCTCCTCAGCTCGAGACCCCAAAGCCATCCTGGAAGGACTTCTTCGGCCACATCGGTCAGTGGAGATACGGAAAGGTCCTCCTCGGAACTGCCGGCTCTTGGTTCCTCCTCGATGTCGCCTTCTACGGTGTCGGTCTCAACAACTCCACGATTCTCCAGGCTATTGGCTACGCTGGCAAGTCCAACGCATACGACTTCCTCTACGACATTGCTGTCGGTAACATCATCCTTGTGTGCGCTGGTGCCATTCCAGGTTACTGGGTGACTGTCGCACTCGTTGACACCGTTGGTCGCAAGCCAATTCAGCTCATGGGTTTCATTATCCTCACCATCCTCTTCTGCATCATGGGTTTCGCATACCACAAGATCGGAACGCACGGACTGTTGGCTTGCTACGTTCTCGCCCAGTTCTTCTTCAACTTCGGCCCCAACGCAACCACCTTCATCGTTCCTGGCGAGTGCTTCCCAACCCGCTACCGTTCGACATGCCACGGTATCTCCGCTGCCTCTGGCAAGGTCGGTTCCATCATCGCCCAGGCTGCTCTTGCTCCTCTTCGCACTCGCGGTGCTACCAAGACAAATGCCAGCCCTTGGTTGAACCACGTTCTCGAGATCTTCGCCCTCTTCATGTTCTTGGGTATCTTCACCACTCTTCTCATCCCAGAGACGAAGCGCAAGACGCTCGAGCAGCTTGCTGGCGAGGTTCCAGGCACACCTGAGTACGACCCGGTGCTTGCTGGTACCCACGGCACTGCACGTGCAGACTCTTCCGAGGCTGAGCACATTTCCAACGAGAAGCCTTACCAACAGGTTTAGAATGCTATAGATAGCTCATGATGACTGCATGGATACATGAATGAGCGTTGCGCTGCTACTTAGTGATACCACCTGTATAATGAACTCTCGTTTGAAACTCAAAAGCTTTCCCTCTAGCAAATTGACGTCTTCGATGACATCTACGAAGGCTTAGCAAATTGACGTCTTCGATGACATCTACGAAGGCTTTATGCTTTCCCTTACCGTTCTGCTCGACTATAATCGTGGGTTCCGTGGTGTCTCGATGACAGCGAGCTGGTGCTCTCGTGATATCGCAACACAGCTCCCGTGCTTGGTCCATCCACAGAGTGGGGGAACTTCCTATCAAAAGTGATACACCCACCATCTTCCGTCCAATGGCCTCTTCCATACTTGATCGATGCACCACCTGACCTTACTCGCTTGCTTTCATACGGGAGAGCTCGACGATTCGCATCTCACGCTATGGAATCCCTCGACATTGCCTGGACCTTCACAGTCGTCTTTCCACTATATCGATGGGCTACCACTTCGCCCTGATCGACTTCTCTACAGTCACTCACATGGAATCTGAGCTCTGACAGAAGTGTCAGATAGGAACCTCGCACAAGACCATGTCATCTGCCCATTTTCGTCAATCTCGCTCAGCAAATGGTGTCCATCAAGACCAAAACCATGGTCACTTTCCCAAACGTGAGAATTTTATGAAATGTCCTTATCTCAAGATTCTCAAGGTAGCACTCGCAAACTGCAGTCAATCAGCATCAAAGCTCCCATATATTCTCAAATGCTAGTATAGAGCTCACACGATGGATGCGAAGACGATATGTGCCGGAAGCATGTTGTTGCTGTCGTCCCATATGTTTCGGGTAACCCTAAGGACAAGAGAATAGCAAAAGAAGGCCTTCCTGGACAACAGCTCAGGACCAGATATCAGCATAGGTGCTTCTGAATAGCTATGCGGACGAACTCACTTCTCACTTTACTCTCCCACTGCGCGCTTACCTCTCCTCGACCTGACCTCTCCCCGACCTCTCCTTCACTTTCCTACCCTATCCCCTTCACCTCTCCTACCATTCACCGATCTTAATCACGCTATCCTTCACCGGTCTGAACCCTGATAGTCCTAGGACGAGGTATAAGAACCTTCCTCCCCGCCCAAACTTCTAGACGCTATACACAGGCCCCGGCCGACCCCTGCCAGTGCAGCGCTCGGCCAGCCTACAATATTCAACATACCGCCGCTGCGGCAGGCAACGCTATCGAGATTTTTGAGGTGAGGTTAGCACACTCGCATGCTGTCTCAATACTCGAGAGATCCGAAGTTTGCTTTTACGCCTGGACGTTTAGCTGCGTAGTCTCGAGTCGACATAAGAGGGAGGAGGATGTAAAGGACTCCACCGTATCTATATTCGTCTCTGATACTTACCTGCAGCAGAGAATAACATCCTATAAGCGAGTAGCATGACCTTCTCGTGAGTCAGTACACTTCACAGGAAACCAGAGATGGAGAGGAAAGGAACTGGACACCATCATTAAACACAACACAAACCACATTTGTATTCAACGTTTCTCAACGACTATCTACCACTCGAACCCGGATTGGCATGACGTTCGGTTGGACTTTGCGGCGGCGTCTTCTTGACAGGAGGACCAATGATCCCGGGGCCAGCACGAGGAACGAAGACCTTGGCTTGAGGACGAGGGCTATTCGAGCCATTTCCCAAAGCGCCACTCAGGATGCTTGCGCCATCGACCAAGCCTGCGCTACCGTTTTGACTCGTGCTGCCAGTTGTAGAACCAGACTGGGATCCAGATGAGCCAGAAGTATCGCCTTCACTAGCTTTGCGATGTTGAGAAGCACCGGGACCGGCTTGACCATCCATCGACCAGTTCTGCAGCTGAGGATGCTGAGCGTAATCGCTGCCTGTTGGAGCATAGTGGAAATCATCATCGTCGGTAAAGCCAGAATATTGACTAAGCATTGAAGAGCTTCGACCTCGATGACCACCGAACGCGTTGGCGTTGCCAGAGTATGGAGAGGCAGCGAGATGTGGACCGAAAGGCGAGTGACCATTCGTACCAGAAGGAGTTGGAGGTGCGGAATCACCTTGAGGACCTAGCGGCAGTTGCGTAGTCAGGCCAGAGAGGGCAGCGGATTCTTGGTAAGCCTCAAGAGCCTTACCGTGCTCCACCGTAATCTGGTCTTCCATCTGCGCAATGTGAAAGCGTAGCTCATTCGCTCTGGTCTCGTGATGATGTGCCTGATTCGCACGATCGAGGTCACGCTTCTGCTTGGCAGTCATCTCAGCTTGCTGCTGCTTTGTGAGCTTCTCCAGATCGGCGGCGCGCTGTGCGATACGAGCAGCCAGCCTTTCCTTTCGAGTCTCCGTGGCAACGATGTCAGCCTTGATGGCATTGAGGTCGCGTTCCTGCTCAGCTTTGACACTGTCCAGCTCGCCGCGAGCAGCCTTCACCGTGTCCACTGCAGACTGCCACTGCCGTCGCTTGACGTTGGATTCATCGATGTCTTCGCGCGGGATGTCGCCCATGGCATCGATCTCAGCTTGGACTTCTCTGGTAGCCTCCTCTGCCTGGTGCTTGTGCTGGCGGATCTGCTGCAGCCTCTTCTCCTGCTTTTCATCTCCATCCGTAGAAGAGTTCAGCTTGTTCTTGAGCGCCTGGATCTCTTTTTTGATGTCGGCATTGGTTCCTCGTTGGTCCTTCTTCGCCTTTTTAGATTTGTTTCTGATCTCGCTGAGCTTGGCTTCTGCAGACTGGATGGACTGCTTCAGCGTGGTGATTGGGGAGGCTGGGCGTAGTGCTTGGTGCTGGGAGGGTGCCGGCACGGCAGCTGCTTGTTCTGTTGTTGGTGCAGGCTGCGTTATCAGGCTTGCAGAGCAGAGCGTACGATGCTTCGCAATGCTGACCACCTCACAGTGGTAGCTGCTAAGAGGCGCCAGACCAAAGATCTCGCCGAAGTGACCGGTACCAGGGACATCGTCATCTCCTTCGCTCGAGCTGATCCTGGTCGAAGTCCATGTAGCTCCGTTAATGCGGATGTAGAAAGGCTTAGACCTGTCAATACCTACGGGTGGCGAATGTGCTTCGTCCTTGATCTCCGCACTCTCTGCAGCAGAATCTGCAGAAAGATCTACAGCGAAGAAGATTTCAGTGTCCCGAACTTCGCAAATCCAGATCCGATTAGTAGTAGAGTTGATGGCGTTGATATAAGTGTTGCTTGTGTTGTTTGTCATAACAGAGGCTTCGCGTGCATCATCTGCCGCATCTCGCTGCTCCATTTCTTTAACGAAAGTGACTTTTGTACTCGCAATGGCAGCCCACAGTGGTTGCTGGCTCCGTATTTGGTTGGCCTGCTTCCGCTTTTTCCTGCTGCTCGACTCACGCGCTCTACGATCGATAAGCGCAGGAGGTTGACCAGGAGGGCGGCCATCAGTAGCAGAAACGGCGTGCAAAGGCTGTGATGTTTCCGCTAACCCGGTACTCGTACGTGAGCTGGGTTCCGCACCAGCGATGGCTTCGGTGTCGGTTCTCGTTATAAGAGGTATGAGGGAGTCCTTCTCGCTTGCTTTGGCGTTGGCGAGAGTGCGGCGGATGCAAGTTGTTACACCCTGTGAAACTATGTGTATTCCAAGAATGGCGCGGATGGCGTTGAATACCATACCGCGATCCAGTATTGCTAAAGAATGAGAATGCTGTGCAAAATAATCAATCGGCTCATGACCAGACCCCATTCTACTGTGATATACAGAACGGAGATAGTCAAGAGCAGTGAGATGTATCGCGTTGTAGCGGAGCAAGTGAACGACGCAGACCAAGAATGCGGAGGCCGCTATGCTGTACGTTGGGCCTCCTGTACTTGCTGCTGCGCCACTCAGAGAAACCGCAATGACCGCTTGAGAGAGATCCAAAAAGATTGCCTGTGCAGGTTTCCAGACTGATAACCAGACCAGGAAAAAGATGCAGTCCACAAACAAGATAGTCGCCATTGCTGGGTAGCCAAAATTGGGGGAATTGAACATCTCCTTGATGTTTGGCATAGTCGACAATGATAGACCAGCAGTGGGCGGGACAAATGTGAGTGAGGCGAATAAGGCTTGAATGACCAGGACCAGGGTAGGCGGGAGAGAGAGCAGGAGTATGAGGATAGAGATGGCATCGCGGAGCGGATAATAGTACAGAATCGTCGAGACGGAGTATGGCGCAGTGGCAGCATGCGAGCTCATTGTCCTGTCTGCTGCTGACTGCGGTACCTCGAGCAGTGGAGTCACTGCTTCAGGCGTATTGTCTACCATCTCGCCGCTGGGTCCGACTTCCTCCTGCGATGCGTCCGAAGGGGTCCTGTCTCTTTCCGTGCCCTCCACCGTGGCTGCATATTCCTTGGCAGTAGCGGCGGAGGAGACACAGTGCCCTGATGTTGATGATGAAGTGTCTGCTGGTGTTCGTGGGAATTTGAAGCCCTGGTTTAGGCCTGTTGTGGGAAGCGCGGGAGGCGTAGCTGCGGACGTGGCCTTGCCATTTGCCTGTCCGTTCAGCTGCCCGTTCGATCGCTGTCGAGGAAGTCGCTTTCCTGGCGGCGCCAGGCCTTTGTCGTGGGTCGTGTCTCGGTTGGTTGCGTTTCTCGTCTTGCTTGCCTTTGGAGGCATGAAATTGCTAGGCACCCAAGATAAAATGTGCCCTCTACTGGCTCGTCTCTAGTGGACGGCAGCCAGATGAGGGATGGGGGGTTCCAGAGGGGGTGGTGGTAATGTTGTTGTCGAAGAGATGCTGTGGGAGAGGCTTTCCAAAGTGCTGCTGTTTTGGGAGCCAGTAGCAGGCTCGACGATGGGTCTTTCCGAGAGTTCTACACCGTGGCTCCGTGGCTATCACACAGACCACGGGGGCGTCATTCTTCAAACACTATTCTATGCTTACTCAACCACCGTACCGTACTTTGATCGTGGCACTGCGACAATACCGAGGGACCGCCGTCTCAGCACTTCTCTGCCATCTAGCATAACAGAATTTTCTACCTCGCGAGCACTACAGGTGCCAGCGACGACCGCGTTGCGATGTCAGTACGGGATATCGCACTGCTATGTGATATTCTTGACCTGCTAGCGGGCTCCAAGATGCAGATCACTTCTACGCTTTGCTTAGAGCGGGGGATATCGCTGTTCGCTGCGACGGCAGGATTGGCTGTTCTCATGCACCAGCTGCGTCTACATCGCACAATCAGTTTCGGAGACTCCACTTTCTAAGCAGTTTCTTGCTGTCGTGTGTCAAGAGTTGCGATATTCTTTTCACGTCACGAGAACAGGCCTTTGTGCATGAGTCAAAGCCAATGATCTGCCGGCAATATATTGGGCGTTTGTGGAGAGAGCCACAATGATCCTGAGATAAGCATGGTATGCCTCCATATCTATGCTGGCTATAGCAGCGCTGTCGACATTCTGCCAGCCAAACATCAGTACGTACTGCAGACCGCATCACTAGCACTGCGTAATCCTTCGCCTCGCCAAGAAGGTGCCTCTTCTTCTCTTCCTTCGGCTCACGGATCTGCAACGGATATGCTCTGCGGGCCTGTCACTTCAAGCAGGTTCCGGGAGATCTACTGCACACATTCGGTGCTCTGCAGGAGTGCCGACGTCTATGCGTACAACTATGCGCCGGTGGGTGTGCTCGTCTCGAAGCAGTCTCTTCGAAAGACCGTCCTGCTCAATAGCAGCATGGTTATCAAGAGTCTGAGTGAGAGCGAGATCAGCTGCCAGCAGACCCCATATCTTCCACAGCTCCCTCTCTATCCCACGAGCTCTGCTCGAGCTGCCGCACCCTGTCAAGCAAGCCATATACTCGCTCGCTGTTGACACGCTTGGCCTCTTCCTGCAGTTTCCACGTGTGCTGTAGTACATCAAGCATGAATGGACGCAATGCAACTTTCTTGGCGGCCTTGTAGTCGTACAGCACACAATCTTCGATACATCGTGCAGCTGGCCTCTGATGCAATTCCGAGACGATCATGACATCCATGATAAACGTGTCAGTGCCTTCTGTGGGCTCTGTACCGAGCTTATGGTAAATCGAGATGTGGTCTGGATATCTCATAGGCTGCGCGATTGTCAGCTGAGACGATGACAAAAAGGTACAGGATTGAAGGAGGACCACTGACAAACTTGAACTCCGTTGTGATCTTCCTCAAAATAAGCCCATCTCCTTGTGGTGTTAATATACTCCGCCACTGCTGAGCATGCGCCGGATCGATGTATGTCGCCAACTTCGAGAACCAATCCACGCGACCTGTCTCAGCGTATCTGTTGTATACCACATTGTTGACATGACCCTTTTACACATACCTTAGCGAATCTGTTTCTACTATGACCAAGCATTTCTGAACAGCTTGAGTCAACCTATAGGCATACAGCGCTTACCATCGAATCCTGCTCACCCCAGACAACTTGCTGTCTGAAAGTGCTGCGCCTCTGCTTACTCGTCAAGAAGCCTTCGCTGCCAGCTAGCAGGTCTCTCCAATCACGAGAGATTTCTTGCAGTATGTCTCCAGCTTCTTTCGTTTGCTCGGGCTTCAATCCCCACATGAGACAGTGTCCGAGTCTTTTCTTGACGTCTGATAACCATCGAGGACTGAGTTCTGCTGTAGCAGGTATTGGCGATTCGGACGAGCGGTGTCTACAATGAACCAAGCTTGTTGTTGTGGGCGTCTGTGACGGCGCACTGGCTATCGTACGCGTACGAAGCAGTGCTGTGAGGTTTCGTGTATGCATTGCGACTGCGACTGGTATCGCGCGACGATGTTGTCGGTTTCAATGGCTTCAACGGAAGAGGAAGTGTTCGTGACTCGCGGGAGGAGCCAAAGTGGAATCCATTGTGGATTGACTTCGTGGATCAGCCTCGTGAGAGCACGCGGCTACGGCTACACGCAACGACAACCACGGCTCACTACTCCATCTTCGTCATCATCGACTCTCACTGCTCTGGGAGACAAACAAACAGGAAGGAGTAGTAAGAAACTGAACATCGAATCGAGGACACTATATTACTCTCCACGATCCTAGCCATGGCGTCTAACGCACTTCGACACGATGTTATTCGCATATACAAAGGTATATCAATTCAGCTTGAGTGCCTTGAATCTAGGCTGACACGCTGTCCAGAACTGCTATATCTGGGCCGTGAATATCCCCTGGGCTTCGACTACTTCCGCCCACGATTACACAAAGCATTCATGTCCAAAGCATCAATGCAGGATGAAGAACAAATTAAGAAAAGCATAGCTCAAGCCGAATATGTCAAGAAAGGTATGTTCATTCATCTCGCCATTCCTCTATCTATGCCAGCAATGCTAATAATGCTCTCTAGAAATAGAAGCGCTGTAAGTTGGTATCTCAAGCCCCCAAGAAATGCAAACCTCATGCCTAACTCCTCGCCAGATACTACCTCAAAAGATACCGAGCACTAAAGCAAGGAAAACAATACGGCGGCTCGTGATCACGTCTCACTTCCATCATCATCATCGAACTCATCAGGATCACCATCTTTGGTCGCCCACCAGGCACCCATTTCAAGGCACTCTCCTACCAAACCTCCCTTGGCAGGATCCAGCAGATCTGTCATCAAGGATGCCCACCACAATGACCACTCTTCAGCATTCTTGCCCGAGACTTCTTTCAACATAGGCTCCATACTCTCAATCCCACCCAAGACAGTCATGAGAGCCGTGTGTCTCAGGGCTTTCTGATCAGGCGTCAGGATCTGGCTATCATCTAGGACCTTAGTCCTCGAATCAACAGACATGGGCGAGTCATGTCCATTACTGATTCGCTTCCGGTGTGGCGCATCCCTTTCCCAGCGAGGCTCTCCTAGAGGAATGGCGACTCGACGCCAACCTATATCTCTGAGATCAGGCTCCTGCGTGATCATCTCTGCTATACGAGCTGTGGGTGAAGGATTGAGTTTTCGTTTATCCAAGGATTCTTCAATCCACTTATTCGCTTTGAGGAGATACTTATTCTGCGCTGGAGCGAACGGGTGGCCTATCGGTAGCGCAAAGGTAGCTGTGCGATCGGCATCTTCCTGCTCGTCTGCCTTTCTGGATCGTGCAGGCGGTGGGGTGGCGAGGAGAGAGCGCACGACATGGTCTGATTCCCAGGCCTCTACAGCGCCACCTGGTTTTACGCAACGAATGGCATCCACGAGAAGTTTTTCCGACCTGGGATCCAGTGGCATTGTCAAGCTAAGGTCTTTGAAGATGACAAGATCAAACTCGTTGTCATTGAAGGGCATTGGAACTCGGCGCATATCATGTTGGACGAACTTCCAGTTCATGCCCTGTCGTTGCAGAGGTGGTGCGAGTGGCGCGATGTCCAAGCCGACGAATTGGATGTTTGCATGTCCTCGAGCAGCGAAGTGATCGTGACACATTGCACTCCAGAATGCTGTGCCACATCCGAGCTCGAGGACTTTCTTGGGAGGGGTTTCCTTGAATCTGGGATTGCATAGTGGCCCGCCAAATACTTGCATCCCGATCAAAGTTCGCAGACTCTGCCTTTGAAGCTCTGCTAGGTCGCAAGGCAGAGGATAAGGCACCTCGCTGCGTAGATATCGTCGTCCATATCTGAGCTCGAATGGATTGTCAAGCACACTCTGTTGAAGTTGTTCTGATGTTGTGCGATGAAGTGTCGCTGTACTGTGGCTTGTGACACTCATGCCGGAATGTAAGCTCGTGCCGTTCATATGTGATCGTGCCAGGTGGATGTCCAAAACCTCCATCTTCAGAGACGGAGACGGTGGCTGCACCTGCAGCTCACCATGCCGGTAGTTGTGCCGTGCCGCCGATACAGAACCGAGAGAGGTGGCGGAAGCAATCCTTCGCACCAGATTCGTGGGTAATCCAGATACTTTTTGCTGCTGTCTTTGCCTGGCTATTCGAGAGTTTCGTTGTTCGACAGAGGCATATTGGCCAGAGGAATTGGAGGTACGAAGGACATCATAGATAGCTCCTTCGCTCATATTTATTACCGATGTAACTCCAAGGCCTCTCAACCCATCCCACGTGGAGACCGCTAGAACAACGGCGCCGCTGCAAATTGACGCAGGGTCGGCACGTCAAAGGTCAACTCTACATGAAATGCCTAGCAAATCACAAGCTCCAGCGTGCTAAACGATGAGCAGATTTGGAAGACGATACGGTGGGGTGGTTCGCAAGAACCAAAGAAGGTCAGGTCACCGGAAACCGACAGAACTTTGCGGCGAAGGATGAAGAAAGCAGTGACATGAGTGTTGACTGCAGGAGTTGCTCTCACTCACCGTGTAGACCTTTGTTGTAGCTCTGTTCGAATGCTTCTGCCTTGCCCAGTTGCTTGTTGTGAGCTGAGAGTGTCAAGTCGGTTTCACAATGCCGCGCCACTGCGCGACTCCGGACGGCCAAGGGAGTGCCGCTAGTTGGCGACATTGGCCTGAAGGTCGAAAGCCCAGTGGATGTTCATGCCCGGAAAGACAAGCGAGACTGGACTGTGCCGCATAGATCCATGTCTCATGAGTGAGGCTCCAGAATGCAGGCGAAGCTGACGTGCATCCAAGCCATGTTCGGTAGATCGATTACCATACCGGCGAGCGCGGGATGGCGAGAGCTGCAGACAGGCTGATGCTTGTCTCAAGAAGACTCGCAAGTGATACTAGCCTTGGCGAGCATGCCTTATAGGGCTACGGAGGTGAGACGTCACAGCTGATCTGCACATCGAATGGTAGACATAGGCGTGCTGTTTGTGTGCTGAGGTCTGCCACTGACTCGCCGCGCAAACGCTATCGTGATCCAGGAATAGTAGATATGCTCAGGAGAGGATTGTATGATGGCGGTGTATGCGATGATGCCTCAGAAGCCGCGGACTTGTCGCAGCAGTACCATGTTGTTTAGATCAGCTCATAGCCAATGGCGTTGATGTTGATGTGAGGATCGTGAGAAGTGCGGGCCAAAGATCGAAGAAGAGAAGGCTGGTTGGGTACAGGTCACGTGTGGCAAGCTTCGGCTGCTTCCATGAGAAGACGTCGATGCTCTCTGTTACTGAGAGGACTGCAAAGACCATCGAGGACATTACATTGCGGCCGCCATTCCCACGCATCGACACGCCTTAATCCATTACTCGACCAGGCTAACGCTATTGTACCACTATAGCCTCTCCGCGAGCAGATACTCGAGTCTCAATAGCCCGATCTCGTCATACCCACAGCTTCACCGCACACGACTTCACCAGCAGCAGCGAACTCCACCACGACCACCGCCGAGCTTTCGTACGTACGGGAACAGGCGTAAAAAGACATCCAGCAGCGGCGGCGGTATTCTTTCGTTCATGCCAGGCGGGGCGGGCGCTCATGTACTACAATCGAAAACGCAGGCCAGATCCTCCTCCACCCTGAGCACTACCGAGCACATCCCCAAGTCGCGCTTGACCAGGGCAGGCACAACGCACTGCGCGCGAGGAGTTCCAGTCGATTCCCTCCGACCATCGCCCTCTGGTGATGGCCGATGGTCTCAACCGGTTCAATCCCGGACAGCAGCATTATCTCTACCAGAACCACAACTCTCACACGCGAGGACACCAGCTGGGCGGCCACCGCAACGGCTCACCTGTCAACAATAACGGCCGTGGCCTCTATCACCCAAGCGCCGACACGCCCTCACCGAATCGCTCACCTGGGACCAATTCACCGGCTCACAATCCTTACTCGAGCAGCATGTATAATCATACCAATCACAGGCAGAATCAGCACCTGCTCAATGGCGGTTACCAGCCCTTTCAACCGCAGCAGACGGGCATGGGTAAGGGACTTCAGGGCCAGATTCACGGCGGAAATCAACACCATATGAACAATCAGCACCACGATAGTGGCATGGGCGGGCATAACAACCACTTCGGGAACCACCAGCACAACATCTCGACGAGCACGCTCTCGAATGCCACTCCACACTTCACCCCTGCGCATCTTCAGAACGGCACGCCAGAGAGTTCACTTGGCAAGCCTCACACCGAACATTGGGCTGAGCAGGTGCGGGAATATCAGGTGCTCCGAATGGCGGACAACAAGGCACATTACTACGCTCGGACTGCACCTAGTGTTAGTAGATTGGGTGGTCAGACTAAGGTTGCGAAGAACGAAGAAGAAGGTGATCGCGTCCGCATAAAGGATGAGTCTGATGAGATGGGCAACTTCCAAACGATAGACATGTCCGGCCAAGGACTTAAGGTTCTGACTCCCATAGTGATTAAGCGGTACACGAAGCTAAAGACCCTGCATTTGGCATGGAACAAGTTGATCTCGATACCACCCCAGATCGGTACGATGCGATTCCTTTCACAACTGGACCTCAGCTTCAACAACTTGAATGTTCTACCTCCAGAGATTGGCATGCTCACGAGCCTCAAGAAGTTGACGCTGTACGACAACCACTTGGAGGATCTGCCTTATGAGCTTGGTACGCTCTTCCAGCTGGAGATGCTCGGTATCGAGGGCAATCCTTTGCGACAGGACTACAAAGACCGACTCATGGAACATGGCACTCAGGACTTGATCCGCCACCTCCGTGAGCAGGCTCCAAGTAAGTCATGGCACTCACGCTCCGTTTATGAAGTCTAGCTAACCATCTTGCAGTTCCTGAACCACCTCTGGATCGTACCTGGGTGCCGATTATTGACGACGGCACGGAGTTCACAGACACATTCACGATATTGTCCTGGAACACCCTTTGCGATCGAGCAGCGTCCCAGTCCATGTATGGCTACACACCTTCAGAAGCGCTCAGTTGGCCACGTCGACGGAACATGATCCTGGACGAAATGACTGGACGGAATGCCGATATCATGTGTCTACAGGAGATCGATACTGAAAACTACGAAGAGTACTTCCGACCGAACCTCGGATCGCACGATTACAGAGGAATCTTCAGCCCAAAGAGTCGTGCGAAGACCATGGGCGAGAAGGAGCGAAATGTCGTTGATGGCTGTGCTATATTCTGGAAGAACACCAAGTACATCATGCTCGACAAGCAGTTCATCACCTTCAGCGCAGAAGCAATCAAGAGACCTGACATGAAAGGCGAGCACGACGTCTACAATCGAATAATGCCGAAAGATCACGTTGCAGTCGTACTGTTCTTGGAGAACCGCTTGACTGGTTCTCGATTGATCGTCGCCAATACGCATTTGGCATGGGAGCCTTGGTTTCAAGATATCAAGATCGTGCAGGTTGCAATTCTGATGGAGCAAGTCCAGAAACTGTCAGAGAAGTATGCCAAGTGGCCGGCTCTGAAGGACTCGGAAAAGAAGGCATTCGCGCACACTAGCGGGGATAACGCAGACGGCACCGCCGCGGCTCCTATCAAGCCAGGCCCTTCAGTGAAGTACGAAGGACCCACGACTATCCCACTCATTGTCTGCGGCGACTTCAACTCGACGGCTAAATCTGGCGTCTATGATCTCATCACGCAAGGTTCGCTCTCGAACTCCCATGAGGAGCTCGGCGAATACAACTATGGTGACTTCACGAGGCACGGAATGAGCCACCCCTTCAGTCTGAAGTCTGCTTACAGCCACATTGGAGAGATGAAGTTCACGAACTATACGCCGGACTTCCGACAGGTGATTGACTGGGTCTTCTACTCGACACAAACGATGCAGGTGACAGGAGTACTTGGCGAGGTGGATAAAGAATACATGAAGCGCGTGCCTGGGTTCCCGAATCACTACTTCCCGAGTGATCACTTGCCGCTCTTGACAGAGTTTGCGATCAAGGAGAAAAAGGAGCGCAAGGTGACTGAGACAGATTTTGGCAATAACAAGCGATAGGCGCCTCGGTTTCTGAATTTAAGTGCTTTCGCTTGTACAGGTAGAGGGAAGCACGCACAGGTGAGGTGCGCTGGGTCCGGTGATATGAGGTTGGGCGTTCAACTTTGTTACAGCGAAGCACAGGCGGGCAGGCAGTCGATTTCGCAGCCGATTGTCGACAATGATGGTTTTGGAAAGTCATCACTGCAATCACTTTGTTTTATCAGGAATCACTACAATGATGAGACGTATTGTTTATGTCGCTGGCGCAAAGGAGACAATTACACAGTGAGAGAGCAGCGGCGTTCGGTATCGGAGAATTGTCGATGGTAGAAGTCTTGTGACATGAGTATTGCAGCATAGTCGGTGCTCTGTATGAGTTACACACAAGATTGTTCTCTACTTCATAATGCTCTTTCATCATCGTAAATGAGCGAACTTACAAGCTGTGATCTGAAGCATTTGGAGCTTCCAAAGCTCCTTACTTTCTCAGAACTGATCGCTTGACCGAACCCACTTCTCTCGCTTCGCATACCCACTATGCTCTCGAAAGCAGCATTGGCCAACTCACATGATGAACAGTTCATGCGAGACAGCACCGTGCCGCCGACCTCAGCTAGCTTCCGTTCTCTGTCCTCCAATAAACTATGCCTGCCACACGACAAGAATCTTGGCGTCGATCTAGCCGGCGGATCTAGCCGGACAGATTGTCAACTTTCTTTTGACTTGGCTGACCTGAACTTTCGACTTTCGAGACGCTCTCTGATCACACGATGAGCCGATTTAAGAACCTCGATGGGTCGATAGAGGCTCAGACTTCGAAGCCTAAGAAGAGAAAACGAGATGACAAAGCACAGCATAATCCTTATGCAGTGAAAAAGCAGAAACTTCATGAAGGGAGGACACAGCTGCCGATATGGGTAAGTGAAGAAAGTGGTCTGACCCCAGATATCTCTGCGAACTGATGCGATCCACGGAGCTGAGGGCGTAGATGCACCTCAGTCTGACCAAAATTCATACCGGAGATACTTGCTAACGATGTGCCAAATTTAGCCTCGTGCAAAGGAGATCCGCAAATCACTCTCAGGCGACCAAGATATCCTTATATTGACTGGAGAGACAGGAAGCGGTAAATCTACTCAAGTACCTCAATTCCTGCTGGATGCAACATGGTGCTCCGGAAAGATCGCAGTGACTCAGCCGAGGAGAGTCGCAGCGATCAGTTTGGCTAGGCGTGTAGCGGAGGAGATGGGCTCACCTCTCGGACCATCTAGTCGCACGAGTAGGGTCGGCTACAGTGTGAGATTTGATGATAATACCAGCGAAGGCACGCGAATCAAGTATCTTACGGAAGGTATGCTACTGCAGGAGATGCTACGAGACCCGAAACTGTCGCAGTACAGCTGCGTGGTGGTCGATGAGGTGCACGAGAGATCTGTGGACGTGGATCTCATTCTTGGATTCTTGAAGGGGCTAGTACAGGAGAGGCGAAGGAAGCGAAAGGTGCTGAAGGTGGTTGTGATGAGTGCTACGGCTGATGTTGAGAGTCTGAGAGGCTTCTTTGCAGTATCCGAGACTGCATCTCAGAAAAGTGGCGAGAACCAAGCGAAGCTGGAGGAACCTCAGACCAGATCGACCTCTTCTGGAGAGCAGAGTGATAGCTGGGAAGGGTTCGAAAATGACGACAAAAAGGACAGTGCACCAACAGACACGCCAGATCGAGTCGCTCTCTGCCACGTTGAAGGCCGCCAGTACCCAGTGAAGCTCCAATACACAGCAAGCCCATCGGAAGATGTTATCGACGCAGCGCTGCAGCGGATCTTCCAGATACACTGCAAAGAGCCTATGCCTGGTGATGTACTAGTGTTCTTAACCGGCCAGGAAGCCATCACTGGTCTCCAGAGGCTGACCGAGGAATTTGCATCAAGCTTAACAACCGACTTTCCGAAGATGCTCGTGCTACCACTGTATGCTGCACTGTCCCAGCAAGCTCAGCAGCGGATCTTCGAAAGAGCGCCACCAAATACGAGGAAAGTCATCCTATCAACCAACATCGCTGAGACCTCCGTAACAGTCCCTGGCGTGCGATTCGTTGTCGACACAGGCAAAGCCAAGATCAAGCAGTTCCGCCCACGCCTAGGGATCGAATCTCTGCTCATCAAGCCCATCTCAAGATCGTCTGCAGACCAACGGAAAGGTCGTGCTGGACGTGAAGCGCCTGGCCAGTGCTATCGTTTGTTCACCGAAGCAGAATATAAGTCTCTGGAACAGAACACGAAACCAGAGATCTTACATTGCGATTTGACAGGCGCAGTACTCAAGATGAAAGCGAGAGGCATTGAAGACGTGTTCGGGTTTCCTTTCTTGACATCTCCTTCACAAGAAGCCATGGGTCGCTCGCTGGTTCAATTGCATCAATTAGGCTGCATCGACGATGCTGGCAAGATCACGGACGTGGGAAAGAAAGTCGCTCGACTTCCTTTGCCACCTCCACTTGGACGTGTTATACTGGAAGCCTCACGACCAGAACGCGACTGCTTGCTAGAAGTCATTGATATTGTTGCCGGACTGGACGTGGAGAGTATATGGATGCCAGCGGATACCGAAGAAGCGAGGGAGAAGGCTCTGGAAGCACGTTCACAACTCTTCTCAAGACGCGGTGACCACATCACACTTTTGAATGCTATTCGAGGGTACTCTGAAGAGAAGTCGGATCGCAAGAGGTGGGCGATTGATCGTATGATCTCTCATCGATCAATGCAGAGTGTAAGTCGAAAGCCCTCATTTCTCTTAATACTCTCACTGGCTGAGCCGCCGAGAGTACAGACAGCCAGTACCCAGACGCGATTCGATTTCAGAGATAGTTGCTGACCTTTATGTTTCTAGGTCATGGACGTCCGCAAGCAACTCCAAATCCAAACCAAGACCCTCCTCGCCAAACCTACTCTTCGAGAGACCATCGATGAAGAAACCCAAGACGCAGTTCTGAAATGCTTTCTTCGAGGCTTCAGCGGTAATGTGGCAAGATTATGTCCTGATAAGACCTACAAAACCTTCGGCAATCAGCAGGTGGCTATACATCCTTCTTCAACACTATATGGAGCTAAGCGAGAAGCGATTATGTTCAATGACTTCACTTTTACGACTAAGCCGTGGGCGAGAAAGGTCTCGGCTATTGAGTTGAGGTGGTTGGAGGAGGTGGAGTATTTGGCAGGACAGTAGCATGTATACGACCACGAAAGACCTGCATTCTACTCCTCCGACAACTCTATAACAGTCCACTCGTGCTCACCACAGTTGATCTTGCCTCCCAATTTGAGCTTCGCAGGTTCCATAGCCTCACCACAAGGCAGATTCATCTTTCCCATCCTCACGGTACGCTTCCAAGCATCCTCATTCCAAGCCCACCTTTCCACAGTAACATCACTCCCTGACCTCATGATACCTTGGCAGAACTGTCCCACTCTCACCACCAAACCTCTCACTTCATGCTTCTCATCATGGACCTGTAGAACAACACACTGCGCCTCACTGCTCTCCCTCCCAGCACGCTCAACCTTCACATCTTCCCAGACCTCCTCGTATTCCGTCATTTTCTCAGTAACAGGGTTCACCATACTCCCTTTCTCCAGGATCTTTCCGTCAGGCAAAGAGTAATTATCTCCCTCATCCTGTACACCGTCTGCATCCGGGCTTCGAGAGTCAATCCAGTGTTTCCAGACTCCATGTGTGATCTCTTCGCCGTTTGGACCTTTGGCTGGTGTGGACGAGGAAGTGCCGGCGAGTCCCCATTCAAGTTGGGAGAGAGACTGATCCTCTGATGAGAAAGCTTCCTTAAAGATACGAAGATCCACGAAACGGTGCTCGTTGGATGTTGTGACTATTGTTGAGGTGTTGTCTTTATCTGGAATGGGATCTGGAAGCCAGCGGAGATAGTGTCGGAGAGAGATACTTGAAGACATTATCGTCTTTCTTGGATTTGTGTGGGTAGTAAGCTCGTTGGTTGTTCTGAATAGTCCTACTTATGATATGTGGTTGCGTGATGTTGAGAAGATACTATACCAAGGACTGAGGTGGAGTGGAGCCGATATTGTGATACCCACATTGGGGTAAGCGTGGAGGTTTCGACGAAAGTGATGAACATAAAGCTTCTCCATTCTATAGTATCGAATTTGATAGCACCCTAAGGCTACTTCTAGCAGCATAGATAGCACAAGATCGTGGAGAGAGCGGCAACAATTACTTCGAGTGATCGTTGCCCACCTCACGTGCAGAACATTTCAACTCCAAGTCCACCACCCAAGGTGCGTTAACCGGCTTATTCTTCCCATTCATAATCGCAGCATTAACCATCAACGTATTATCACCTTGCACAACCTCCATCTTCCTCGGCTCTTCTTTTACTCCTGCCTTACTAACCGTGACGTAAAGCCTCTTCTTTACTTCAATCCATCCTTTTGGTCCCTTCTCAACAGGCCAATTTCTGACTTGAACTCCATAACCCTCGTGAATGTGGCCGAAGCAATGTAACAGCGGTCTGACGTTTTCAACAGCTGAGCGCAGAGACGTGCAGCCTGCAACAGAAGGTAAGCAAGTATCTCTCTTGAAAAGCGAGAATGTGTCTCAGCGACTCTGCCTCCGAGCTTGTCGCCTTGGCGGCCTCAAGCTCAGTGAGACATGGGAAAGAGGGGATGCCTTTACTTACCTGTGTGCGCCCCATGCGTGAAGTCCAGGCTGTCTTCTGGTGGGCCATGTGTCATGACGATGTCGGTGCCTTCTGGAATCGTCCAGCGTGGCGCGCGTGCCTTATATCCAAATGCCCAGTCGCAGAATTCAGGCGTGTAGGGTGACACGAAGATCTTAAAGGTAGCGCCGCTACACAAAGTGAAGTTATGCGTGCCCTCTGTGAGGTAAGCCACCTTGGCTGCCTTTGCTAGTGGTCCTGTCATAATGCCGACAGCCTGCAAAGGTAGAAGGTAAGCAAGTATCTCTGAAAAGTGTGAATGTGTCTCAGCAGATCTTGTCTGTGAGCTTGTCGCCTCAGCAGGCTCAGGCTCAGTGAGACATGGGGGAATGCCCTTGGCCTACTACTGCTTACCTCATCGTGTTCTCCAGGCTCATCGTCCTCTTCTAGGTGAGTGTTCCAGTATTCTTTATCGAGACTGATGTCGTGATTTCCGGCGATGACTAGCTTGAGTTCGGCGTCGAAGTCGCCAAGCATTCGGAGAGCTTTCTTGTATGCAGAGATACCTCCGACTTGTGTAAGATCTCCACAGTGCAGGACGACATCAACTTTTGGCAAAGGTCGCGCAAGGGGACACGACTCTTCTGCTTCTTCGCGCACAAAGTTGTGCGTGTCTGACAGTATCATGAACCTGACCAACTTGTGAGACATGGTCACCTGTATGTGCTAGTGGCCCTGAGAAGTGTATGAGGTAGTCTTCTTGATGGGTCGTGCTTTTGTATGTTATTGTAGAGTAGGAGCCGGATAGATCGCGAAGTATTTACCCATCTCTCGATGGAATTTCAGCTGGTTGATGATGACCAAAAACGCTTCTGATTGGCGTGGTAGAGGCTGGTAGCTCGAGCGGATTGCCACGCGACCGAGAAGTTAAAGTCTACCGATTGAGCGACTGTCAGCTTACCAAAGACTCTTGTGTTCTTGGACAGAACGGACTAGCATCAGTGGTCTCATTCCGGAGTTCTCTGTTGTAGTTGCCATTCTGGGCTGGCTGACAGAGGTCTGCTGTTCATCTCTGATATGTCTCTTGTATGTTATACTGTCAGGTCTGCGTTCGCGTTGGCGCGGTGCTGGCGAGAGACGTGGAGAGGTGTGCTGTATCCAGTCAAGTCTGCAAAGGGACATTATTGACGACATGTATTCGTACACTGCTACTTACTGTTCATTATTGTCTACAAATGCCAGCCGCCCAAACCATCCTCACAGAGAAAGTATCTCCGGGACACGCATCATCCACCTCAAGGCCCGAGAAGTCGTCACGGCCGCATAGTCTTCGTCCATAGTCAGAGATGTCTAGGCGTAGTACCTGGGTTCATTGAAAACGTGATATCTGTGATCTCGTACTCCGTTGCCCCTGAAGATCTGAGGGAAGCGTAGAGGCTCTGGGACTTGGTCCTCGGCGATGAGTTCATTGGACGGGTTCTCTGGCTGGCCGACCACGAACTTGCCAATCTGCAGCTCTGTGTCGGTAATCGTACTACGAGAGACGCGAGCGTAGCCAGTACGTCTCATGTTCTTGTAGAGGATGTACTCGCACCAGCGGTCCCAGTCTGACGGGTCGATGTCTCTCATGCCGGAGGTGTCTGATACGTAGGTGTTGTAGTTGCCCTCCTTGGGCTTGGTGACAAGGTAGGACAGGAGAATGCTTGGACGATTCGTGCTGCCCATCAGGTTGGCGAGGTACTCAGACTGCAGGCGTCGATCTTCGGGGTCTTCTTCCTGGCCAGAGTGGAAGACGAAGACGTCTACCAGCTCTCCGTACGCGTCAATTGTGGCGTGGATAGCTGGAGCCAGCTCGCCAACTGGCGAGGGTAGCAGGTGGTGTGTGGAGTTCACAATTGGGAACTTCGAGAGGAGTGCGCTGCCCCAAGTGTGCTTGTTTGGTCCTGGACCATAGTCGACATACATGCCTAGAAGTAGTAGGTTAGCAAGTATCTCTGAAATCTGGAGTGAGCTGAAAAAGAGCTGTCCACAACCTCACTGTCCTTGTCGAGCGGTCAAGGCAGAGATATTGCAGACATGCAGTTCAGCAACCGTCTTCTTGACTTACCAAGTTCTTCCGCGAGGTACTGAGTAGTATCGCGATTGCCCATGATGATACGCTGCAGATCTGATTCGAGAAGTCCGACCACATCAAGCTCTGTCTCGCGAATCAGTGATTCCATGCGGCGTTCGGAGCTCCACATATCGTTGTCGATGCTGAAATGGATGGTCCAGATACCAGCAGTGATGAGCTTGCTATCCTTATGGTACGGCTGGTAGTTGTATGTCGGAAAGCGGAGATATGCAACGGCCATACTGACAAGTTGCAGTCCGAGCAAAGCGTAGATGAAGTAGCTTCTTTGCTTCTTCGCAGCTGGGTTTGGAGGTGGCTGGAAGGACTTCTGCTTTGCAGGACTGCTGTTGTAGGTCGAAGAGAAGACGCCGGCTCCGATCATGAGCATCGTGGCGAGCATTACCCAATCCGTGCGCTCACGCACAAGTGGTCCTCCTGGCACGAACGCATAAGCGACGACCCAGACATGGAAGAGGACCATGAAATTGTAGAAGAAGAAGCCGACGAAGAAGGTTCGTCCTGGTGCGCATCGAACAGCATTGGTAATGAGAGCTGGTGTGACGGCCATGAGGTAGACAGCGAGAGTAAGACCGCCGTAGTAGCCTGTCCAGTGAGTCTGAAGGGTCAGGACTGCAGCGCCGACAGAGCCTAACCCGAATGCTGTCCAGCTACGGGCGACACTTGGATACCACATTCCGATGAGCAGACCTAGGCCCATGGCACCAATCGTCCAAGCTCCGTGTGGCGAAGCTAGAGGGCCACGGACTGGGAAACCTTCCCATACCCACAAGATCATGGTGCTAGAATCCGAGAGCAGAGAGTGGAGTCCGAAAAAGGCACCTGCAAGACCAAGGCCAGCCAGGAATGAAGGGCCTCTCGGCTTCTCCTGGTTGCGTTCGCTGCCGATGTTCTTGTTCTGCTTCATGTATGTGCGTACCAGCGCAAGCACGAAGAGGACGATACCGGTCTTGTTCAGACCTCCATTGGCATCGTGCATAATGGGCCACAGTGGATTGTTGGTCCAGAATGCGAATTTAGAGATGCTGCTTGCGATGAGGCCGAGGAGCCATGCGGAGATGTTGGCTTCGAGCATTGCTGGCTGGTTACGCTTGCTCCACCATAAAGCGACCCAGGCGAGGGTACCCTGCCAGACACCGAAGCTCACCAGGTAAAGCCGTTGGGGTGGGTTCACCACAAGATATGCGAGCAGTCCAGTGCCTGAAGTCAGGAGCACAAGTGGAATGTTTCGAGTCACAAATCGTCGCAGAGGAGGAATACCAAGCAGCATGGGCGAAATAGTAGACATGACAGCAACTTCATAGCCAGAAATGCCCATGTGCCTACAAGTAAAAGCCGAAGGGTCAGCAAGTATCTCTGAATTTAGAGGCTGCCTCGTCAGTGCCTGTCTTCAAGCTCAGCGCCTCAGTGAGGGCGAGCCTGGAGAGACACTGAGGGCAAGCCTTTCTCGTGCTTCTGTGCTTACCATAGAGGAAAGTACCAGACCACGACTCCCAGCGAGGTGAGGATGGTCCAGAATATGTATCCTAAGTAGACATCCGCGACGGCGTCAAGCATCTCAGCCCATGTGAACGCGCTAGCATCGAAGACACTGCCAATTGGTTTATCTTTCTGTTTCTCGAGAGTCCTCTCTGCAACATTCCCACTGTGAGTAGCCATCAGCACTATACTTGCTCGCGAGCCAGCACAACACCCGTACCGTCTATTTTGGAAGCCATTGGACGTACCCCTTGCTGAGCCCCTTGACATCGCGAATTTGGATTTCGAAGCTGCTGAAGTCGTATGCGGTGACGGCATCAAAGGCGACATCGAGGAGGACGAGTGACCATTCGAAGAAAGCGTAGATGGTGTATGCTATGATCAGGTCAGTTGCCTGTGATCCAGTTCGACAATGGACTACTGACCTCCTGGTACACGGTGGACCTTGTGCTGGATGAAGAAGTAGACCAAAGGAACCAGAGTCGCGAAGAAGGCTCCACCAAAGTACTTCCTCAGCTTGATAGCCTGCGGGTTTGGTGGACTCAATGCAATGCAGCCGATAGTCCACGGAAGAGTCGCCACCAGATAGCTAATCATGAAAATGTCATGCCAATCGTGATCATCAGTAGAAGTGACATATGTCCATCCTCCACAAGTCAAGGTTCTGAAGACACCCACGCCTGCCACGAAGTTGACCAGTCTATTGCCGCCATTAGGCTTCTTGCCTAGACACCACCAGAGAAAGCAGAGAGCGAAGCGAGGACCAGAGCAGATTGCAATGAAGACCATGAAAAAGGATCGTTCGGGGTAGCGATCTCCAATGGTAGCTGAGACGGAAGGAAACCACTCGACAGGATACCCATAGTGCTCATTCTGTACGATTTTGTGGTAATGAAGGTAGACACCAACGATGAAGGCGCTGACGAAGGCGGCGTAGGCGGTGATGGTATGGGCATGGCTGATGAACGAGCCTGAAATCTGTTCGTGAACATCCTGTCAGCACAATTGATGATTCTATAAAGAGACAGTTGGTGTACCGAAGCCACGACATCGCCGTCGCGGTGGTTGGGCGCCATTGTGATCAGTCCACTCCCATCAACTACCAGAAAAAGGAAAAACAGAGAAGTTGTTGGCAGAAAGGAGGCACAGGAAGGTGTTTCTTCACATTTGAGAATACGATGGTCGAGTTCCAGATCGAGAGAACATCCCTGAACGCGCCTTCCGCGTGCACGCGCGCCGAGGCATCTACACGCTAGGAACAACACTTTCTCCGAGTCGCCGTGGCTGCCTAAACTAAAAAAGTAGCCAACTACATATCGACCCTCATCGCCGCCACTTTCAGCACTCTCCAACTAGCTCAACAATCATGGCAGCAACTACGGACAAGGCACGCTTCTACCTGGAGAAGTATGTCCCAGAGCTGCGCGAGTATGAAGCCAAGGAGATCTTCAACCGTGACGAAATCAACGCCATCACCAAAAAGCGATCCGACTTCGAACACACTTTGAATGCTCGAGGAAGCACACCCGCCGACTACGCCCGATATGCTCAGCACGAAATCAACCTCTCATCCCTCCTGAAGAAACGATGCAAGCGACTCGGGATTCAGAAGACCGCGACCACAGCTTATAACGGACAACGAACAGTATTCTTCATTCTGGAGAGAGGCGTGAAGAAGTTTCCAGGAGATTTAGCACTATGGATGCAATATGTGAACTTCTGCAAGAAGGAGAGAGCGAACAAGAAGCTGGCCAAGGTCTTTACTCAGATGCTGAGATTGCATACCAGAAATTATCAGCTTTGGGTCGAGGCTGCGAAGCACTATGCTGAGGTGCAAGGAGATATGGGTACTGCGAGGTCATACTTCCAGAGAGGGCTGAGGTTCTGCAAGGATGAGAAGAAGATCTGGATCGAGTACATGAAGTTGGAGCTAGGATATTTGGCCAAGCTGGCAGCAAGGAGAAAGATTCTAGGCTTAGACGGGGACTCGCAGATGACAGGAGCTGACGACGAGGCTGGGCTGGGTGGTAATGGAGATGAGGTCAAATTACCGACCGTGACTGCAGCCGACATGGAAGATGATGCAGGCAAGGGCGTGGAGGAGGTGGACGAGGATCTGTTGAAGAGGCTGAAGGATGCGCCAGCGTTCACTGGTGGGATACCGATGGCCATCTTTGACGCTGCGATGAAGCAATTCGACAGGAGAGCGCCAGAACTGGCAGAACAACTCTACGATCTGGTTGCTACCTTTGAACAAGCCCCAGCCATCAAGACTGTACGGGACCACATCTTGGAATGGCTGCGCACAGATGCCTCGACAACCGCACAGTGCCTCATATGCGGTGCGAAGAATGAGCTCCATGGTCTCGATCCCCGCAATGCTCAGTTCCCAGCCGCTCTCGCCAGAGCTTTGGCGCTGCTTAAAGCTGGGAAAGAAACACTGGTGGATGATGGCCGACCGAACCTTGCTGAGAAGACAGTTCTTCTCTTACTACCTTACTTACAGCTGGCCGGACAGATCGATCGTGGGATCACAAAGGTGCTGGAGTCCACGATCAAGCGAAATATCAAGCTCTCCGCAGACTCGCCACAGAAGGCAGGAAGACAGCATCCTACAGCTGTCATAGTGGCGAAACTACAGTACGATGGCGCCCTACAGGACATGCAAACCCTTCAGCGCCTCGATACGGATATACGAGACGCTTATGTAGGCGACTTGGCCTACTCGAGAGCAGAATGAGGAGTCCAGGCGCTGTGTTGCTGCGGATTGATGCTGAAGATACCCAGAGAATGAATAACTTATCACGATCCGACTTCTGTTCCGCCAGTAAGCTCGAAGACAGCGCCGTCTTTGTCTGTGAGACCGCCCAGGCAAACGTGCTGCTTGCCTGCTTCACCACTATCCACAGGTCGCTCACCTATGGCTCTGGTATAACTCAATTGACGACAAGCTCCAAGTACCCAAAGGCAATTCACCACTATTCACAGATCGTTCACCCCCGGTTCTGTTATGAATCTGCTGAAGACAAAGCTTCAAGGTACCAAAGGATACTCCCTCTCCCGCCATTATACCATGAACTCTCACCACGGCACTGAAGCATCCCGTGCGCGCCGGCGCCGAACAGGTCGCACCTATCATACGGGCAACCCATTTGCTCGCTCATACAACCATCGTGCTTCCGAGATCACGTTGCCACCGAGGCACACTCCCGCATCACGCTCTACGACCCAACGTCTATCGCACTCTGCCTTGCAAGCACAATCTTCACGCAACACAATCCTCCTCGAGCCAAAGCCTGAGCCAACGAAGACTTCTAGCCGGCGTCACACATCACAAAATTCCGAGATGCCTCTATATTGCGACCTGACCAACGATACAGAAGAAGACTTGGTATTCAAGCCCATCAGCCACGATCAAGGTCGCCAACTGCGAGGTATAGCGCCAAGGATTAAATCACATGTCGATTTGCGTGAGGACAATGAAGATGTCGCTGGAGCTCGACCTTATGGCTTAAACCATGCTTTACCACAACCACCACAGCTGCTCGAAGTGCATCGATCATCGGATCCACCTGAAGATCTTGGTGATGTCCGAGGTACACTCAACTTGTCCACTGGCCACACTCAGCAACCCGTGCGTGCAGTTCGCGCCCCGCCAAGCTTCACTCCGGTGAATTGGAGCCGAGACGCGACTATCACTCCTGATCTGCCACAGGCTCAGGATGGTCTATTCTCCCCTCGCTGGGTTCCTGACAGTCCAACACGTCCAGCTCACAATGCTCTGTATGGGAGCTTCTATCGATCGAATGATCGACCACAGTCCTATGCGCAGATGCAGGCACCAGGTCAGGCCCCAGGCTTTGTCTACACACCACTACTAAAGGGAAGTTATGCCAACGAGATCGAGCATCGGGCTCATCAAATGCAACACCCTTCACCATATGCGAGGCGCCCACATCTAGCACAACCAAATCAGAGGCCGTATCGTGGTCCTGGCCTTACGGAACCTGGCTCAGATATGTTATTGCATATCAGCAGCAGCGAAAGTCCCACGTCACCGCCCGCACTACCCTCTACAAGACCGCGTCCTGCTTCAGTTCAACAGCGCCCTGGAGACTATACCCGCACTGGTCGTATCACCAGACCTACACCAAGGCCATAAACAAGCGAGCAACGCAGAAGCATGCTCCGTGGTCCAGATCAACGGTTCCCAAGGCTCGACTACGGGAACACAGAGGCGCAGGATGCGGAGCAACGAGCATAGCGAGAGGGGCAGGTGGAGCAGTACGTTGAGCAGTACACTGAGCAGTACCTACAGCGTGCTCGCCACGCGGAAGCGCAGCAAGACCAGGGTCGGACCTGGGTATAAGCGGACGGTAACTTCAGATCTTCGGGGCTGTACAGGATGTAGATTGTCCTATGTATGAGGTACTGCTCTGTTCTTGGGTTAGCGATGGTGTTAATGGGTCTGGCGAGATAAACATCGGATGGACTTTTAGCTCGAATGGCGCGTAAAGGAATACAGTGCTGTTCACACGAACCTTTTACTCATTACTTGAGAAAATAGCGTCGTATTTTGAACATCATTAGTATTCTTCCGCCGAGTAGATTACAAGGTAACTGGAACAGGGTCATTCTTGGTACTCATATGATGCGAATTGTATGATGCTGTCCATCATAACTGATGGCAGGCAAAGTGTGGGCCTCGGGTGCAACAGAAGTCCAGAATCTGACTTCATCTGGATCTGGCGGTGGGTCTTTGATGCGCACACGGGATAGTCCAATGCGACGAAAGACTCCTTTCTCAACACCAACAGGCTCCAATATCAGGTGTATCACCCACATCACGACGTCTTTCGAACCCATCGGAGTGCCCAGATTCATCGGTGCCAGGCCACTAAGTATCGGACAACAGAAGAAGCCAGACTTGCCAATAGGATCAAATGTGTCTGGAGTTTCGGACAAGGACAGCGTGGGCTTTTGTTCACTGTATATAGTCCAACCAGGTACTGAGTATGTATCATCATCATTGACGAGCATGTAAGCCTCATCGGCAGTGTTCCTGCCGAAGCGAAGAGTTTGCAGACGACACTTGATTAACAGATATCCACCTTGGACCATGCCCGTCGGGTCTGCAGTCGCAAGATCGAGATGTACGTCGAGAATCTCTATACAACTGTTCAGGCCTTCGTACGAGGATATGATCATGTAGGAGTCCATCGAGGCCCATGAGAAACTTGGAGCGCGGTAAACAGCTGATCGTGTGGCACGTCCTTCTATATTTCGATGTTGAGTTCGCCAGCAGAGGTCCTGTGCAAGAGTACGACGCCACATACCAGCAACGTACTCATCGTTGATTTGCTCGGCAATTGACTTGGCGATACCAGAGAGTGCTATCAGTTTGTCTTCACCCTTTATCATGTTACGGATGGAGTACGTTTCTACGATATTGTACCACGTGTATAAAGCAGCGGCTGCTGGAGAGCTCGATCCTTTTTCTTGATGCATCCAATTCCCGTTCTTATAGTCAACCTGCATTGGTAGCCTCTCTTTTGTGATACCTCTGGGATATATTTCCGCCGCTTGTAGTTGTTTGCACTCCCAATAGATTTGACTTCGACCGAAATGTAGGACTCTTGGCGAGAGCAGTCTTTCCTGGACTACCCAAGCACGGCGGTTCAACTGAGCACAATCAACCTCTTGTACCCAGAAGCTTTGATCCAGGATATCATAGGTCTGTTCTTCGTTGCCAAGGTTGCCTTCTCCATCGAGCCGAGTCCGTATCTGCGTCGCATCCAGCAGTCTTGTCGTTCGATTCCGATAGAAAGTCTGCCCGGAGTCGCTAGCTGCTAAGGCTGAGATGTTCAAATATGAATTTGAGTAGACTTTGTGCATCAAGCTTGCTTCTCGTATCCAATCTTCTCTGCTGTCCTGCTGAATGCAGAGAGAATCGATCCAGATATAGCTCGACAATCTGCTGCACACATCTATTGCGTCTCGAAAGGCAGGAGGCAGTTCTTGAACACTTACACCTTCCATCAGCCTTGATGCTGTAGACTCGCAAAGTATCATTGGTCTGTGAGCTCCCCACCGATGACTGAGAGTCAGATAGTTCCCTGTCATGGACTCTCTGTCTGTGGTCACCAGGCGAACATTCCCTGGAGAGGTACGAACATCAAGCAGGCGAGTCGGGTACCACGGTTCAGCGTCGGCATTGGAACAATGGTGTTCTTTGTCGCAACGTGCGATCCAGCTCGCAGCAACCTCCCAAGTGAGTTCAGAGGATGTAGTATCTGCTAGAGCACTGATATCGGCAATGTCTAGATCTGTGGTGCGAGCATTAGCCTGGCTCGCACACTCGTGGCGACGGTATTGCGCTTGCCTTCTGCACCAGGGCTGTCGTGTGGTGTCAAGAGAAATCGCGCTCTGTCACGCTCATCAAGAAAGTTACAGTACCAGCCTACATCAATGCCTACTGTGAACGTAACTATTAGAGCCCCTAACAGCGTACGTTCTGGCGCGTGCTCGGAGTACTTCGAAGGACGAATGCTGCATCGTGTTGCCACTGCGTAACTAGGTATTGAATTAATGTCATCCCAATCTAGTTCAGAGTCATCGGAATCGCCATCAAACACAACAGGTTGGAACTCTGTTTCGTCCAGGTCGAGGAGACTTTCCTGCTCGTCTTTCGTGAAACAGGTCCATAAAGGATGGCAGAAGCGACACTCCTTTCGAGCCGCCTCTTCCAAATCGGCGAACTTGCGATGATGAACGTAATTAGACTGCTCTTCTGGAGTATCCGTCGAACCCAGTGGGTCAATGGTCCCAGTTCTCCTACAAAGAATGCCCAGACAGGTCTGACAGAATCGCGTCTCCTGGGAAATGTCGTTTATGCCCTGGTTTGGGCCTTCGTGTCGTGGACGCTTGCATGGTCTGCTGTCTTCAGAAGAGGTCCCCTCCGCGCCAAAGGCCTGTGACTGGGTGGCCATTCTGAAGGTTGCGTTGCTGTGCAGGCAGAAGGAGAAACAAGCCTGATGTCGTGCTGACTCATTCAGCCCTCGAATCTCCACAGCGGCTTCAGCGGGAGCTGACGGCAAACGAGCTCAACGACAGGGACGATCGCTGACCACAGCTGTCAAATGTCACCATCATCAGCCCGCTGACGACTTCCGTACAACGTGTACAGGACGATGGTGCTACGACAGCGCAACCTAGATTGCAGCCAAGCCATGCACACGTGCGACAAGGCTAGCCCAGTGAGCAACCATGAGTGTGCGGAAATATCCTCTTCGTGCAGAACACCTCCAAACGAGCAACCAGAAAGACGAACAATCAGGCTGATTCAACGTCAAAGTCAAGCAAAAGAAAACCGCGGAGATGTGCACGAAGCAACTTTATCTTATAGACCACCAGCGACAGGGAGCAGTTTTCTTATCTGCATGTCCGAAAAGAGTTAGGCTTATCAGCACATGCAATCGTTGTCTCGCTCGGCAGACCTCCGATCTCTGGTGGTGGAAAGCTGGCTGCTCTGGATGACGGTGATCTCTCTCTGGCTTCCTCAACACATCCCTAGAGGACCCGTCTCATGCCTTGAGCCGATGGTACTGGCACCCTGATTCGCTTAACACGTTCTCAGCACGCGACAGTCTAGGAAAGCGTGCCCTGTCCCGAGCCCGAAGGTCCGAAGGTGTGTATCTATGGCTGTGTGTGCTCGATCGTGTCCTTGGAGATATCGTTGAAGCATCTCCAAGACGTTCGTACGGAGAAAGCATTCTTAAGCCTTTCACAAATCCCAAGCATCTAGAAGACTCCAACAAGCGCCTCGTCTAGTTTCAAACTCCACGTTGTGGCACAGATATAGAAAACATAGATAACCCTGCAGATTGGAGACGTTGATCTGGGGTTGGGTGTCTTCTTATCAGCGGGAACTCGACGTCTGACATTGGCTAGATCTCAGCACTTCACCTCTGCATACGGAATCCACCTCGGGAGGCCCTGGGAACGATACTCCACGCTTCGCTAGATCCTCGTAGGCTACGATCCGCGGATTTACTACTTCGTCAAGCCTAAGGTCATAGCATAGTGTACCGGAGAAGTAAGATCAGCGCTTCACTGAGCATTGAATATAACATGTAGTCGGTGCTCTTGTAGAGCTTGCATCTATCAAGCACTCACCCAAGTTCACCAGTGGTCTATCTTAGCACCGCTGCATTCATATCTTCACTGGACATCGGATCACTACACACAGCCAACAAGATGGTCTTCAGCCCTACGCTCCTCTGGAGCAGTCCTGAGGTCAACCCGATCACCAAGAAAGCACGATCGATTCCTGTCTTCAACCCGGTCAACCAATATGGCCGAGTATTCTTCTTCTCCTGGTTCGGCTTCCTACTGGCATTCTGGTCTTGGTATGCCTTCCCGCCTCTGCTCCACGACATTGTCATGAAAGATCTCAATATCACCGCGATCCAAGTGGCCAACTCGAACATTGTCGCTTTGTGTGCAACGCTGCTTGTTCGTCTGATCGCCGGACCTTCTTGCGATCGCTTTGGACCAAGAAAGACATTTGCAGGATGTCTGTTCATCGGCACTATCCCAACTTTCCTCGCGGGCACTGTCTACAACGTCAACCAGCTCTACGCTTGCCGCTTCTTCATTGGTATCCTAGGTGGGAGCTTCGTGCCTTGCCAAGTATGGACCACTGGATTCTACGACAAGAATGTCGTTGGTACTGCCAATGCTCTCACTGCTGGTCTTGGTAACGCTGGTGGAGGTATGTTACTCTTCGCATTGTCCCATTTGGAGCAGCTGTGCTAACCATATACCACAGGTATCACTTACTTCCTCATGCCAGCCATCTACAACAGCCTGCTCAAGGATGGCCTCCGTCCTCACGTCGCGTGGCGAGTGACTTTCATCGTCCCTGCTGTCATCATTGTTACTGTGGCAACTGCACTTCTCCTCCTGTGCCCTGACACACCAACCGGGAAGTGGGAGGACCGCCACCAAGCAGCCGAGAACAACCTTCGAGGACACGCTATCAACCCCGCCGTCATCGTTGACATTCCAGGATCGATCACACCAACCAAGGAACCCACTTCCCGATCTGGTTCGTCTTCGCCTCCATACGATACCATCAAGGACGAGAAGAAGCTTGGAGAAACACGAGGCGTATTCGGCGACCACGAGGCACAGATGGGAGAGCAGCAGATGGTCGACACTGCTCGCGGAGAAGTCGTTCAGAAGCCATCCTTCATGCAAATCGCCAAGGTTTCATTCTCGCCACAGACCCTCGTCCTAGGAGCTGCCTACTTCTGCACATTCGGCGCGGAACTTTCCATCAACAGCGTGTTGGGCGCGTACTACCAGCATCAACTGAACACCCCAGCGAGCAAGTTCACGAAGCCATACAACCTTCAATTCCTCTCCAACTGGGCGGCCATGTTTGGATTGATGAATGTCTTGTTCCGACCACTCGGTGGCGCTGTCGCAGATTTCGCCTACAGCCGCACCAAATCAGTCTGGGCGAAGAAGGCGCTCCTTCACAGCTACGCTCTTATTGCTGGAGCTTTCTTGATCGCAATCGGCCAGGTCAACACAAAGCACCTCGGCGAACTCGTCTGCCTCGTTGGCATCGGCTTTGCTTTCTTCCTCGAAGGTGCCAACGGCCTCAACTTCTCCATCGTGCCACACGTCCATCCATCATCCAATGGTGTCGTGTCTGGTTTCACTGGCGCTTGCGGTAACTTGGGCGGTATCATCTTCGCGATTGTGTTCAGATATAACCCAACGAACCAGAACAAGGCTATTTGGACTATTGGTGTTATAATCATGGCTCTTCAGGTTGCGACTTGCTGGGTCAAGCCGATTCCAAAGGGTCAGATTGGTGGGCGATAGAGTGCCACTACTGTGCTTTTCTGCGGTTGTTTTAAGCGAGAGATACCAGTTAGACCTATTCATGAGTAAATGAAGCTGCTACGACAGACAGCATTGATAATCATTCTTCTCAACTCATACTGTCTGTCCTTCACATCAGTGACCCGCACGCCTACTGACAGACTGACAGCCACAGAGCCAATTTCGATCGTGCACAATATGTGCCATGTGCCGGAGATGTCTCCTTTCCACGTGGAGCCCGGATCAAATCCTTGCACACGCCAACTTGATGAGCTGCAGGGAGCCTAATCGCCGAGAAGGCCAACGCAGACATTTCTGACCACATTGTTCGCTTCCGTGTAATAATACCTATACCAGGCACGCTCGTCTACTTGGATGATCAAGACGCTTTGCATAGGGGGAGCTGGTGTCCCTCCGCGTCGGGAGATAGTGTGGTAGCCAGCCCTTTTTTGTAGCAGCAGAAATGGCTCGAAACATGGTTCGAAAGGATTGTGGGTCTCCTGTCAGATTTCTGACATGAATATTGCAGCCGCGGAGAAGCGGTTCCTGTGATATGCACAATTGCGCCTTAGGCATCGGGAGTGTCCTTGACTAGACGTTGGAGGGCTCGCTTCATGCCTCCGGCTCTCACAAGCCACTGAACGAAACTCTCATCTGCGTCTTCGTCTTCGCAATCGTCGCAGTCTTTGTACCAGAACTCTTTTAGACTTTCTACGTCTTTTTCTGGCGTGACGAGTGCTATCTCCAGGGCTTCTGCTATTCTTCGCTGTCTTCGAAAGCAGGCCTCTGGATCCTTGGTACTGATCACGATTGCCTTGACCGAGAGTCTTGGCTGGAGGAATCTGGGAACGTTCCAGGTCTCCATGGACTCACTGTGTTCGTCGATCGAAAGGGAGAGTCTCTTGAGGCCAGTCAAATCGTGAACAGCCGGTTGATCTACGTAGGCAAGCGGAACCCCACGATGCTCCACATGTATATGCAGCGACCGCAAAGATTGCCTCTGTCGCTTCTCGAGCGCGATTTCCGTGAATTGGAGCATTTCGACCTGAGACTCCCAAGAGAAGGTGTTCTCGGTGTAAACCATTAGAGCCGCCTCTGAGTATATCTGTCGACATGTTCGGAGCAGCTCCAGACACAAAGGTACTCTATGGATGTCCTCCTTGAAACAGTCCATACGGTCTTGACAGCCCCGGTGACGAGTCCAGTAAGGTGAAATCGGATTCACGATGTTGCCTTTCTCATCGAGCTCTGGGTTGTGGCTCTGCGCAGACGTCTCTGCATCGGTCCATGGGACGTCACAAATTGTGTAGATGAACTTGATGAAAGGCACCTCGATGCTTGAACGACGGCAGAATCGATCATGATATACGTGCTGTACATTCCGTTTCTGCACCTCGTCAGGTCGGAGGTTGTATGCACTCAGGTGGATGTTCTGTCCACCAAGGACATGGCGATATATGCGTGTCCGCAGCTCTGGCGCGAGACGCAGAAGAGGTGATTCAGTTGCATTGAGACCGAGGGACGGGTCCTAGGTAGATTCGTCAACCATGAGGCTTACCTCAGACGTCCCTTCTGGGGTTACTTACCTCGTCATTCTCTCGAATAGTCCGCATTCCGCTCTGGCATATGATATCAGATCAACTTCATCGGCTGCTACGCCTGCGGCATCACTCTCATCTCCATTACGATCGACCAGCATGATGATCTATCACGCTGACTCCAGCCTGCCAGTGTGGGACAACTTGCCAAGAGAGTGATGAGGCGAAGTCGTCGTAAGGCCTGACTCGTGTTCGAATTTCGCGTTATTTTCGGTAAGGACAAGGATGTGGGCGACCAGGATTTTCGTCGATCCCAGCTGGCTGGCAACCAGGATGAATCTTGAAACGCGCACCTCACCCTCTTCTTCTGCTTCCTTCTCGTCGGACTCGTCGCCGTCCTGTGGCAGATGAAGATGAGCTGGTGCTGGCAGAACGCGACTTGCAACTTGCGACACGCGTACACGCGACTCGGTACCAGAGAGATGGAGTTGTTTCTGAGTTCTGATATTGCGAAAGGAGACGCTTCAGCCTCGCATCGATCCTGGCATTCTCCCGCACTGCCGGTCACCAGGTCCTCGTGTAGTCAGAACTCTCTTCTGCGCAGTCTGCGGACAGTCACGGTCATCTCGGCAGACAACAACAATGTGTTGTCCATCTTCTAATGGTCATTATTACCGACGCTTCACAAATTTTCGCAGCTGCTCTGTACAAGAATCGGACTGCGTTCCTGAATATCTGGTGGCGTCGAGAGCCAAGCAGAAGCGAAGTCTGCATTTCAACGGTTCACGAGGAACCGGCGCACTTCTAGCCTTTCCAAGGCCCCAAGACTGCTAAACAGGACTCTGCGTCAGCATCGCAGTGTCTTCTCTTTCGAAAGGACTCTGCAGGACGTCGGAGACTCTCCAGATATACCACGTCGAGGATGCTGAGGCCCAACGCTGGCAGAAGAACAGTCTGACGCCACCACAGCGGAGTATACGAACCACTGTCGCTACGGAACCTCTTGGCTAGCAATGATCTTGGGTCATGTGGTGACGAAGGCGTCTGCAGGTATGCTGTATTGGTGCAGAATACGAGAACATGTTGGAGCCACATCTAACGCATCTCTAGTCATATTGCCATTGCTTACTGTAGCACTGCACGCCGGCCTGACCACGTGCAACGGGACTCCAGGATGTGCTGACTACATTCGTGCCGGCATTGGGTATACGAGCACAGTTGTAGAGACAGCAACTGAGGTGGCCACTGTTACTACGCAGACAATTACTGTGACGGGTGGCACTGGAGCTGCCAATGGCGACCTGGCAGCAGCATCCGCATGCTCAAGCAGTTGGAGCTCCTACTCTAGTCGGAAGTCCAAGAATGTTGTCGTCACGAAGATCACGACTACATTCTACAATGCTCGCACTACCAATATCACCTATGGCACAGGAGATGTCTACTCAACCGCACTAGGATATGGCATCCCAATCGCGAGAGACAACTTCACTGCCACTAGCACTGGACAACGCGTCTACAACATCACATCGACGCGAATAATGAACGTAGACACGACACTGAACAAGACTCTTACGAAGGCCACACCGACTTGCTCCTTGATCACACCCGATGAGTGCAGCAAGTTGTACGTCTCCTACATTGCGAGTTTGGGCTTGCCTAAGAACGCGAGTGTCCCGGACATCACGCCTGCTCCAGCCAATTCGCCACCATGCCCGACATACTACTACAAACCATTCAGCAGCTGCTCCAACTCTTTCGTGACGAGCTATCCGAACGACTGCACTATCATGGGGAATAGCGTCAAGCTGTTCTACTTCCCCTCACAAACGACTACGAGTACGGAAACTGTGAATGTCTCAGCAACCATTACAGCCCCACCAAAAGTGGTGTACGAATATGCGCCTGGAACGACTTTCACCTCGCCTTCTATCTACCTCAAGTTCGACTACCTCTCTGCCGAACGACTCTCCCAGGGTAATGATGCTGCGATTTGCAGCGTTTGTGACAAGAACGGTTGCAGAGAGACAGGTGTTGATGGTGGCCAGGAACGCAATGTCGAAGGGACGAGTATCGAAGGACAGCTGGTCACTCTGGCGCCAGAGGAAGTCTCCAGTATCGTACTGAACTACAATGAGCAAGAGGCTTCCAGCATAGTCAGCACAATGGCTCTGAACCTCCCTGGCTACGCAGACCTTATGAACGACATCGTCGGCAACTACAACGTTACAGCCAAGCCACTGCGCATTGAAGATGTGCTACATCCACCACCTGAAGCATACTATCTACAGCCTTTGGACAACGCCCCAGGCTGCGGATTATCGGTACCTCAACCACAATGCAGCACGATCTTCGAAGGTGCATATCGGGCTCTTATCTCACTGCCGCACGAAGTCACCGGTTTTCAAGGATCCTGGAAATCTTGCTTCCCTGTCATCTACGGTGTCTACGATCCACCTATTGCTTTGACAAGAGCTTCAACTGCGGACGGAGCAACGTTACCTAATGCTGGCGGGTATAGGACCTCAACCAACGGCGGACAGGCCGCGCAGACTCCTCAGACTGCAGTGCCTGCGAGTCTACCTAACACTCCGACTCAAGCTACTCCCACAGCGCAGGCGGATATCGTTCCAGGACAGAATGGGAATGGCGGTACTGCTGGGCCTACACTGCCTGCTAGTGGTGGCTCGTCGAACAATAATGGCGAATCCAACAACGGCGGAAGCAATAATGGAGCGAGTGGGAACGGAGGTAATACTAATGGCCAATCTGGTGGCGGGTCTGGCTCAGGCAACAACAATGGCGGGTCTGGAAACGGAGTAGGCTCAGGAAGTAGTAACGAGAGCTCGGGCAGTAATGGTGGAAGCGCTGGAAATAGTGGTAATACTGGAGGATCAGGAACTGGATCAGGCTCTTCTTCGAACAACAATGCCGGCGGGTCTGGGAATGAATCTGGAGATACATCAAACAGTGGCGGAGGCTCTTCAAGCAACAATGGCGGAGGCTCTTCGAACAACGATGGAGCAGCACTCGTACTACCAGGCACCACTCTCCTTCCCGGAACACAAGCTGTAGTCTCCGGAACGACATACTCTCTCCCTCCAACTGGAGCGGGCGCCATCTTCATCAACGGGCAATCCACAAGCTTGCCAAGCGCAAACGAAGGGTCTCCTGTCACTTTGCCGAGTGGAGTGGTAGCTACAGTCGGCAGCAACAACGCAGGAGGAACATATATATATGTTGACAACAGTGGCTCGACGCATGCTATCACCGGCCCTACGACTTATGTTGACAGCCACGGCTCGACACATACTGTGGCAAGCAGAACGTCCACGAGAAGGACGACTGCGACAGGGTCTGGACCTGGTACTTCGGGCAATGGTGACTCTGGTAGTACGGCTACAGGAACGGCATCTTTGGCATCTTCGGCATCGCAGGGCATCGCAACTCATATGAGCTCGGTGGTCTTCGTCTTGGCGCTTATGGCGGCTTATGCTCTGGTGACCTGAAAGCAAAGCTGGAGCTCATCGCAGCCGAACACATCTGCTGTCACTGGTCAGCGAGGTCAGCGAGGTCAGCAGTAAGTACGCACTGCGCACTACGACTCCGCTACATTATAGTGGTCAATCTTAGCTCCACGCCTGCGCTGTTGTCGTATGGCATGGCACAACATTGACGGGTTGCACTGCGAGCACTGTCAAGGGCGTGGCTACGTCAGGAAGGGTTGATCAGACACCAGTATTCATGTCACATGCATGGAACTGGACACCATTGTCGGGCAATGGAGCTCAACGAGCACGAGCCGTGGCTTCTGGTTGAGGTCGAGACCATCTTGCTGTCAGCAGAAGTCTCGTGACGATCGTGAAAGCTGGATGACTTCAGATAAGCACATCTATAGTCTCAAAGGAGCTCAAGGCAGCAGGTCTCGAGAGACATGAACCTCGTATATATATGAAGAGGATAGTAGCCAATGTATTATAGCACATAATAAGATTGAAACATATCGAGCTGCTGTCCACTTCACGCTCGTAGAAAGCTTTGAACTTCATACATACCTACCTCAGATTCGTTCACCCAAGCCGCCGCTGAACAGGCGACCAAGGTTGTCGAGACAGACCTGCCATGGCGTTCTACTATATACTCACAATGATGCATGCTCGAACGAAACAAGTCCATCACATCACCTCGAACGTGAATGAGAGATCGTTAGCCGCCATAATATGGTAAGGAGGTTGCGAGCGAACTACATGGTGATTGATGATTATAGCGCTGTTCACATTGCGAGTGATAGAAGCTGGCATAGGTCTTCTCAACTTGAGCAGGATTTCGATGAAGCGGTATAGTAGGTCTGGACCTACTGCATCTGTATGCGATGGACGAGACTTGAATTAGGAACAGTTGGTTGAAAACGATTGGACTTTTCATACTTGCACCATCTAGGCGGCTGGCCCTCCGCGTCCTTCTCGCCCACGACGCTCTCTCGTTCTACGCTCGTGTTCTTGACGGCGATACTCAGCAAGAACACTCAGGTTTCGATCCAAGACGTCTTCATCAATGTCATCCACAGCTGCAGCAGGTCCACGTGCAGACTCCTCCTCCGCCGGTTCACGTGAAGTTCTCGCATCTCCGCCTGTTAATGGAGATGTGCCACCAATTGATGGCGATGTAATAATCCCCTCTGCCACGTCCGGGACCGCAGTTCTAACTTCACCGGAAGCAGAGCCTTCGGCAGTTTCAGCAGCCCTTCGAGCCAGCAAGTCCAAATACTCCTGTGGCACTGTCGCGGACGGGGGAGCACGTGGTGGTCGTGGAACAAGACCTGGTCGAGGATTTGCCTGTCGTGCAGGAGGATCTCCATCAGAACCCATTGATGAAGAAGCAATAATACCATCTGCCACGACATCATCATCATCATCATCATCATCATCAAAGCTCACATCAGTCTCAGGAGACGCAGGATCTCGCGCAGTGGGTGAAGAAGCACGCTGCGTAACAGTAGCTCTATATCCAAGAGACAACTTCGTCGTTTCTGCATCAGTCAGAGCATCTCTGGGTTGATACGGCAGTGTTGTAAGGAAAATAGGATCGAATTGTCCATAACAGCCTGCGAGGAATTTCTCTTCGATGCGTTTACGTACGTTGACGAAATCGCGATTTGCAGAGTTGATGGATGCTTGGTACGTGAGTAGTTGGCAGAAAATGTGGTCTTCGCCGCTGTAAGAAGAAGGAAGTTCGAGGGAAGTGGGGTCTTCTTCGTTGTAAGCTTCAGCGATTGCTTCGTCACGTTGTTGACATTCGATAGCGTAGGGTACAATAGTTCGCGAGGTTCGTTCGAGACCGAGAACGTGTCTGTAGTGTCTGAAAACTTGGTCAGTCGGGTCGTAGCCGAGTTGTTCGAGGAATTGAAGGGTGTGGTATGTTGGATCTTGCCAATTGGTCATACATCTGTCGAAGATTTGCTGCGTAGAGTTGTTATGTGCGTGGTTGACGATATGGAGAAGGACGTCGATCCAAGTGAGCGCCTCATCTGAATCGAGAGTACCGGCGTGTTGTCTGAATTCGAACGTCAGTTTCTTTCCGAAAGATTCGTCGATACCTTCCTCCCCAAGGTAAGGCATTAAGTTTCCGGTGTCGATGACTGATTGGTGAGCTAATGTAAACTGCAATTGTTCAAATTTGCGTACGGAATCTGCATGGTTAAGCACCTCCAACCATGATGCAACATCGTTCTTCTCGAGGAGAGGGTGAAGCTCGGGATAATCGACAGGCCAGCCTGTGCTGAAATCACGCACGCCGGCTGCGGCCGCTCGTAACCTATGGAGTATGTGAGCAAAATGGTCGGAAAACGCCCTGTTGTACGCCCTGAGGGAGTTGCTATATGCGGCCACTGTGCTGTTGCCGAGGTTCCTCCTTCCACCAGCATCGTCTGGATTATGAGCTAGCGTGCTTCCATCAACTCGGTGACGCGAGTGCATAGCATCGATGGGCTTTTGATTAGCGAGGTCAAGCGAGAGGATATTCTTGGCAGTAGGTAGTGGGAAGCATTTATTGCCATTACCGATGTGGACGTGTAGAGAACATAGTTCGTCAATAACCAGAAGCCAGCCGGGCGGTGCGTTCGCTGGGCTGAAAGAGTCAGTGATGCGTGTAAGAACAGCTTTGATCTCTTCTTGATACGTGATCTCATGGCAATGGTCTGGTACGTCTGCATCCTCAGTGGTCCTTAGGGTCGTGGTAGCGTGGAGGATCCTGCTCTTTAGCTCAATCGTGTGAACGGTGGTATGTCTGAACTGTCGAGGATACTTCTCTTTCAGCTTGTCGGCAGTCAGACTCCCGTCCTCGTCTACCAGCCACTGACTAAAAGACTCTGGATCATCGTCATAGCCATTGGGAAAAAGTTCGAACTGGTGCTCCTTGCCACATGTAGCACAGCGCGCGCAAAGGGGCGTGGTCAGAGCCGCCACGACCATGTCTATATGAAGGTCGGGCGTCCTGGTTGCGTCTGTCTCTCTGTCCTGCAGAAGATTGAACTCGAACTCGACACCCAGCGTCAAGCCCAGTGGGCGGTCTTGAGTATCGTCGAGCGATGCGATGTCCTCGGCAGGATCATGTGTGGGAGTCTCATGATCGTCGCTCTCATCGTCGCCTGGTCCTTCGAGATTGAAGCGAACCGTGTCCTCAGCAGGGACTGCAGAGTCCGCGGAGGGAGTTTCGTGATCGTCGCTTCCATCAACGCCCATATCTACTCCTCCAAAAGTGAAGCGAACCCTGTCCTCAGTAGGGACTTCAGGATCTGCTAGAGTGACTTCGTGATCATCGCTTTCATCATCGTCTAATTCTTCAAGAGTGAAGGGAACCGTTGTTGTTGGTGGTGGTGATCGTGCGGCCATCATCGCCTGCAGTGGGTTAAGCAGATCTTGGTTTTCGCTCGATGAGTTCATGTTGGCAGCCTGCTGCTTGAAATTAGTATTGGACGTTGAGTCGTGTAAGAATTGTAAAATATAATGAAAATGTCCGCCAGGGACAGTGAGCTGATACGTAAGAAAGTAAGGAAACGAATGAAGTCCTGTATCGTCGACGGAGCAGAAGTGCAAGTATATCCAGAATTGAGACGATAACAAAGGGCGGACATGCTTCGCTTTGTGAGCCAGAAATAGACATCTTGCAATTGGTTGAGAGGCGTCAACCATATTCCAAGGGCAGAGTTCTTTGTTTGCCATTGTCATCGCCGCCTGTAAGTAATCTTGTTGCACATCGGCTGAATGGATTGTGCTGCGGCAACTGAGGCCAACGAGGGAGTCGCGCTGTAGCAGAATAGTCGCTTGTGCACGAGCTTCGAACGCAAGACGGCTAGAGCTGTATCAAAGAGCATGCCACCGATCGAGCAAGCTGGACTCCTCATTCACATTGCCATGCTTATCGATATAGTTGACGATTCTCGAACAGTCTGTCCATATGCGTCGCCGGTTGCGCAGGCCTTTCAGCTCTCCGTCGCGCACATAGCGTTTGACGTCGCAATAGAGTTTGTGCCAGTTGGTGACCGATTGTGGCAGCACGTTTGGCACTGGCACTGGATTTAGCTTGATGTCTGGACTGGCGCGGAGCTTGCTTTCTGTCGTTGTCGCCAGATAAGGGTATGGACGGTTGGCTGCTGCAGGCCAGGCTTCCCACAGCCACGGCATGTCTTTCATGAGCAAGTCATGCCACAAGCTGATCGGCAGCTGTCTGAAAGCCCGAGAAGTGAGTCGTAGTTGAGCAATCTCGTGCGAGCTGAGATGTGATAGGATGTTCAGACGCAGCTCCATCGGCAAGGTGGCGAATCTGTCTCCAGGCGATGCCCAATCGGCCTTGCTGTCTGGCGCAGTGTCGAACGCTCCATGACTGCCATCGGTCTTTGGAGAAATACAGTCACGTGTGACTTGAGCAAGACTAGGAACAAAGAGTGGATTGGCAGCCATGTACTCAGTGCCAGTTTTGTGATTCCACCACTGCTCTCGAAGCACGCCAATGTCATCAGCGCGATCCCGAGGTGGATAGCGACCACCGAATGTCGCTTCGGCGGAGTTGTTCCAGTGCCACTTCACCAGTTCTGGCATGCCAATGCGTCCAGTCTGCGACATTGAAGCACGCTTATAGACCTCCAGGCACCAAGGATGGAATGGCATACTTTCGGTCGGATATTCCGTGTAATACTCCACAATATCCTCAGGGACATGGAGTTGCATGTTATGGCGCATAGGGATCATCTCTGCGACTGTGGCCATCTCCCGATCGCGCATGCTGTCGCACAGTCCAGACAGATATACAGGGAAGTCCGCCGACCTTTCAAAGTCCTCGTCGTCGGAAGCAGGTATGAAGTCTTCTCGTTTTGGTATGAAACATTGGAATGTTGTACAACCTTCCATCTCTTCGGCTGAGATGTTATGCCCGTTATAGCCATTGTGCTTACACCCAGGACCGGCAATATGTTCGATACCTGAATCTGTCAGGTGGACAATCATGCCTGTATGTGGGTTCAGATACCTACCCTCGCCAGTCTCGATTCCTTTTGGCCAGTCGTCGGTGTAAGCTTCGTCATCTGGAGTGTCTGGACCTGCGGACGACTTCCAAGGCGACCTGTAGATATCTCTGCTTCGATCGTAGTACAGGCAGCCGGAATTTCTGTCGCAACCATATGGAGGTGTGTAAGAGTCTGTCTCTGCCTCGATGTAGGAGTCGTTGCGATCATAATAAGCCCATGCTGCTTCTCTTGGCTCATCCTGGCGACGAATGCGAGCAATATTGAACGACGAGCCACAAATTGTGCAGTAAATCTCCGAGTATCCCATGATGACGGAGGAAGTGAGAGGCCGGTCTGAAGTCCTCAAAATGCGGTATAAGAAGGTCTGTAGTGGATCGACTTCGTGATCCCTTGCTTCAGACAGCGGAAGGAGTGGAGTCTAGGCAGCACTGTGGCAAAGAATCCGTCAGGTAGCGAGCACAGCCGCAGGTTGAAGAGTATGGCATTGCAGAAGAAGGCGAGTGTGCGGTCTCGGTCGAACCGCCGTGTGAAGCAAGATGCAGTGGTTGATGTTGAGGAGGAAGTAAGGTGTTTGAGAACGAGCGAAGAATTTGTGGTTCGGGCTGCCTCGTGACGAGGCACAATCAATGGAGGACTATATATTTTTCCAATTTAGCTTTGGGTAGACCGAGAGGTTGGCTTAACTAAGAATTCACCTTGCCTTTTACCAGATGAATCCGTGGGTCACCTCACAACTCGGCTTTATCAATCTTTGGAAACCACTAGTTCGAGCGATCGAATCTTTTGCACTTTTTGCACTTTTTTCATTTCTACTTCTTTTGCATTTGCTTCATCTCACACAACACACTACTGATGCATCATCGTACCCTACATGTACCTCTGATATATGTTGCACTCTGTCATGTCGTCTAGTTCTATCGCGCAGAGACACACGAACCGCACCACTACCACTACCATGTTTCTCATCAACAATCTGCAACCATGCGATGTCCTTTGAATGTACGCCTTGCGATCTCTGTTCTGGAATACTGACTGTGCTGCTACAGACGGGATGATAACGCACATCAGCGACCTGCATTAAGTTGACGCTCACGAGAGCATTACGCCACGAAGCCTATACGACGCGTTTTGACCACTAATAAAACGCTACAGAAGCCAAAGAGAAGACTGCATGCTTTATATTCGTCTTCACAAGCTTTTCAGTTGCTTTGAGTGGTTACCTGCTCTACCTAATGACTTCCTAAGCTCTTGCTCGAGGCATCAAGGACGGCTCGGCTGAAGGTAGCACTGAGCTTACCTTCCTTCTCCATGGCTCGCTTTCGCTGAGCAGCAGTGATGCCGGCTCGATCAGTCACTGGAGCGGCGTTCATGATGTTGTCAAAGTCATCGTCCTCGCCTCCTCCAAGGTCCGAACCAGACTCCGCATCAGAGTCGTCTGACAAGTCAGGCTTTCTCGTTTCTGTAGGACGTGTTATCCGCTCAGGTGCCTGCTTCTCCTCTTCTCGTGCTGCTGGCTTAGCAGCATTGACAAAGGGCTTCGAAGCTAGGACGCGGCGCCTCAGCTCTGCCATTTCCTCTTCGTCGTCATCGTCAGGTGGGAGGTCGTATGGATCTCTCTCCTCGTCTTCATCCTCGTCCACGTTGCCATGAACCTGACTCTTCTCTCCTGGCTTTGGTCCTCCTAGTTGTATCCCACCAAGACTGCTCGCATCACTGTCGTCGTCCTCCTCCTCATTTTCGCTACCTTCTTCACTGCCGTCCAAGTCATTGCCCACAATTGGCTGCCGCCGATTCAGATTCCCACCCCTCCACGGATCGTCCTTGTTCGTTTCGCGATCCTCGTGGCCTTCTCTCCACTCATTCTCAATTTTCGCCAACCAGTCCTCCTCCGCTTTCTTGACGCCTGCCTCGTTCTCCGCCTCCGCGTATCTTTGCAGCACCTCCTCGTTGATGTCGAGGAACGATTGTCCATAGCTGAAGGTCGATAGAATCTCCTCAGCCCAATCCAGATGTCCGCAGATAGCAAAAGTCGCAGCTAGAGCTTCCACGCAATTCAACCTCCACGGCTTGCCATAATTTGTCGGATTCGCCGCGATCAAGTAAGGCAGTAATCGAGGGTTAGGTCCTCCGATCTTGCCAAAGGGTACTTCTTCAATTCTGTTCCAGCTTGCTTCTACCACAGCAGCTCCGTATTGCTCCAAGATCTCGCGATCTGCAGGACTACACAACTGCTTTCCTTTAGGCGAGATGACTAGACCTTGATGTTTCTGTCCAACGTGGAGTTCTCTCATCAATCCTAGTCGCATCAATCGCTTGCCTGAGCATCTTTTGGCATCGCAGTGATTCAAGTCCCATGCTGCTGCTTTGAAGGAGGGCTTCTTGTGGGTTGTGCTGTCTGGATTGTCAGGATTGGTGTGTTGTGCGAACGTCTTTGCTCCGCCGCCGTGCTTTGATTTGGCACCTTTGAAATCTTTCTTGTGGCGAACCATCTTGTTTTCCCTCTTCTCCTATTGTGATGTTGTTGTTGTTGTAAGGAAGAGGCGATATACATATATTTCTGGTTGGTGACGTCTCGATCCTCTTCACTTCGACTGCTTAAGTAAGGTGGGACTCTTGGATGGAGCTGTACAACGTGGCTTAGGCATTCGTACCAACTCATATCGACAATAACCAATTTACCTCTCTCTTGACAGCAGAATATATGGAAAGTGAATAGGAGTCAATCATGGAAGCAGCCTCCGCGCGCTACGCAGCTCGCGACCGATTCGCATATCCCACCGAACCCGCCAACACTCCACTGCAACGATATATCCAGCAGGCATGTTCACCAGAGAACTTCGAGCCAAACCTGGCATTGTCCCTCGAAATCGCCGACACAATCAACGCGAAGAAAGGCGGAGCTCCTCGAGAAGCGGCGGTCGACATTGTGAAATACATCAACCACCGCAACCCCAATGTCTCGTTACTGGCCTTGTCACTGCTGGACATATGCGTCAAGAACTGCGGTTATCCTTTCCATCTGCAGATATCAACCAAGGAGTTCCTGAACGAATTGGTGCGCCGCTTTCCTGAACGACCGCCTATCAGGACCACACGAGTGCAGAACAGGATCCTGGAGCTGATTGAGGAATGGCGGAGGACGATATGCGAGACTAGCAAGTACAAGGAGGACCTGGGCTTCATTCGGGACATGCATAGGCTGCTGCATTACAAAGGGTATCAGTTCCCTCAAATCAGTCGCGAAGATGCTGCGGTGCTCAACCCGAGTGACAACCTCAAGAGTGTCGAGGAAATGGAGGCAGAAGAGCAGGCTGCGCAAAGTGCGAAGCTGCAAGAGTTGATCCGGCGAGGGACACCACATGACTTGCAGGAAGCAAACAAGCTTATGAAAGTCATGGCTGGGTATGACACGCGGCACAAGACAGACTATCGAGCCAAGGCTGCTGAAGAGGTGGGGAGAGTTCAGCAAAAAGCGAAGCTGCTGGAAGAGATGATGCAAGGAATTAAGCCAGGAGAGAAGGTGCAAGAAGGCGATGTCTTCGAGGAACTAGCGAACGCCCTGGCTAGTGCACATCCTAAGATCCAGAAGATGTGCGAGCAGGAAAGTGAAGACCATGAGGCTGTCGCGAAGCTCTTCGAGATCAACGACTCTATACACAGGACCATTGAGAGGTATAAATTGATCAAGAAGGGCGATGTCGAGGGCGCGAACGCTATACCGAAGGGTACGCTAGGTGTCAGTGGGGCTGGCGTGAAGCAGGGAGGAGGCGGTGAGCTGTCATTGATCGACTTTGGAGGAGCAGACGACACGGCAGCGGCAGATCCTACACAACCACAATCAGCCACGTCTTCAGCAGCAGCACCGAAGCAAACTGGCAATGCACTAGAGGACGACCTGCTAGGATTGAACATGGGTGACGGCAACTATGGATCTGGTGGTGGTATCTCACTCGGAGGAGGCTCCAACGGCAATGTCGACATCATGGCACAGTTCAACCAGCCGCAGGCCTCAAACTCCATCTTCAACACAACACAAAAGGCAACGCCTGCATCACCTGCTCCGGCGCCGGCCTCTAACTTCAACTTGTTCAGCTCACAGCCCTCTTCAAAACCAGCAACGCCTATACCTGCCTCACTACAGCAACATCAACCAAAGAAGTCAGACCCGTTTGCAGCTCTCGGAACACCATCTCGACAAGCCTCACCCTTCCAACATACACAGTCTAAAGCTCCAGCACCATCGTCGGGAGGCAACCTCGATCTGCTAGGCATGGGCAGCAGTAACGGCAACTCAGCACCAGCAGCTACCGAAGACGAGTGGGAGTTCAGCTCAGCCCTTCCAGACCAACCCACAGAAATCACAGTCACCAAATCGCAAATCACCACAATTTTCAAAGTGTCTCGACCCAACGACTCAGAACTCCTCATACAGAGCCGGATATCGAATGCCACAGCACAGCCTGTTGCAGATTTGACATTTCAGCTGGCAGTCACAAAGGTCAGCTACTTCAATCCTCGCCACCAGTATCTCAATGCTAACACGACTTAGGGCTTGGTCCTCAAACTCGAACCCCAATCCGGACGAAGTCTTGCGCCTAATCAGCAGAACGGTATCACACAGACGATAGTCTTGCAAGGCGCAGAGAGGGGCAAGGGTACGAGCATCAAGATGCGCTGGAGAGCGAGTTATACTGTTGCTGGCAAGCAGCAGAATGAACAGGGTGAGATAAATGGCCTGGGAGTGCCGTGAAGGAGTAAGTAGAGATTCAATGATAAATGCTCAACTTATTCTCGTTTACAAGAGTGCATAGACGAGGCATGCATATCAAGGTTCAGACGACTTCCAACACTAACCGCATGAGAGCATTACAGAATTTGGAAGCGAGAAGGAAAGGCGTCATCAGCCAGATAATGCTACATGTAAGGTCTACCAACACAAGTCTGTTCTCGATGCATCCTTCATCAGCCTTGGCTTTGCATTGACACTCATATCGCGATCACTGACAATCACGTACAAGTCAGATCTCTTTTCATCAACACAAGACCAATTCATTAATACGATACAGTCATCAACCATGATCGCATCAAAAGCAAGCAAAGAAGACCGCGACTTCCTCCTCTCACGAATGCGTTACTACAATAAACATCCCTACTCCAATCAAAGAATAATGGATGTCTTTCCCATCTTCTCCTCTCCAAAAGCAACGGAAATCCTCGTAGACGACCTAGTCGCATACATTCAATCGAGATATGATGTTGAGAAGGAAGTTGGCGTCATCATTGGGCCTGAAGCAGAAGGTAAGTAAATCGGATGATTGATGGAGAGGGGGAGTATGTTGATGTTGATGTTGCATTAGGTTTTCTTCTCGGACCTCTTGTTGCAGTGAGGTTAGGTCTGCCTTTTGCACCTGCGAGGAAGAAGGGTAAACTGCCAGGGAAGATTCTGAGGGAGGAGTATGAGAAGTGGAGTGGAGGAGATGTTTTGGAGATGCAAACACACTCCTTATCAGAAGTCGAAAAGTCAAAAGGAGCAATTATTGTTGATGATTCTAGTAAGTCACTCCTCTCCCCCCACCCTTCTTCTTCTGATTGATGTGCTGTGTAGTCGCCTCCGGAGGCAGTGCAGGCGGCGTTAAGCGTCTGATCGAACGTTTGGGTCTGGAAGTTTTATGCGGTTGTTTTATCTTTGAGACAGATATGCCCGAGCATAGGGAAACGCAACGCAAGCATTTGGGTGAGAAGTTGGCAAATAATTTGTATGCTACGTTGAAGATTAGTGAGGAGACACTAAAAGGCATGGAGATTTTTGATGGGATGAAAGATGAGAGTGGGGAGTATGTCGGGGAGGTATAGATGGTAACGCTGAGTGGAGGTGGGAGGAGTGTTGAGGGGGATGTCTGTCAATTCAATAATGCATTGCTGAGGCATCTCGTCTGCTCTTGACTGTGGTCGATCTCGAGAGCAGGTTGATCTAATATATATCTCTAATGCGCTAGCCGCGAGCATTGCGATCTGGTCTGCAATTTTGGTGTCGTGGTGGCTATGAAACGCATCGAGAGCCACATTTTATCCTGTAGGGTCGAGGAAAATGGTCGTTGCCGCATCTCCAGCTCCAGGCGTTGTCTACGCCCCTCCAAGCAGAGCTGAGTCACCTAGATTCTTTCCGCATGGCAATAGAGAATGATTGGGAGTGATGATTCCGTATCTAATTCTCGCATGCAGCTCGGCGCAGGGACAACGCGAGGGCGGCAACGACCATTTCTTTCGAGCCCATTTCCTTCGAGCCTTGCTGGCCCTTCGCCTATGCAAGTGCGTGCTGTGAGTCGAGGCTAAAGGTATCGTCGGAAGCAGCCTGTCTTGATCTCGTCTGTCTGGACTGTGACGTTGGCATGTGGTGAGGTGCTTCGGTCAGCTTCAACTTCACTTCGCTTCCCTGTCGCGCTAGCAACCCGGCTCCCGGGAAGCCGCAGCAAACATTTCGATTCTCGCCCACAACATTCGAAAGATAATTCGAAGTTTCTCATCTTGAACATCAACATCACCACCGCAGTCATGGCGCCAACACCGGGCATGTCGCTGATACCTGACGACAAGTACGCCGATTTCACGATAGAAGATGAAGACAACCACGTCTTCATGGTTCACGCCAACGTCGTATGCCCTCGGATACCGGCAGCAGAGAGAGTCTTTGATGCTGGTCTCAAGGTAAGCAGCATGGTCGTAATGGCCGTAGCTTTGCGACCGGACGCTTACAAGCTGTAGGTGTTACATATTAGTCAGGATGAAGAAGTGGTAAAGGCCTTGGTCGAGTACCTCTACTTCGGCGACTATGGTCCTTTTAGGGCCTCCATCGAGGCGTACGCCACATCCCTAGGCCACGTCTTCGTTGCCCACGAGGCGCAGGATCTGGAGCTTCCCCTCCTGGAGGCACTGGCGGTCACGAAATTGGAGCAGGCGTGTGAAGAGCTCTACGTGGACGGACAGCAGTTCGCAAGATTGGCCGAGTTCCTGTACCTGGACAACGGATTGCTCGCCCTTCGTCAGGGGATCCCGCTTCGCAATGTGTTCGAGAAGGTCGCCAAGAACCACATCGTCGAGATAATGAGAGACAGCCGCCACGAGTAAATCTCTCCTCCTTACGTGCAGTTACTCTGCGCAGATGATCTGACCACTCCCCACATAGGCGTTTCCAAGAGGTGATTCGAAAGTCCGGCCCGCTCGCCTTCGAGCTCTGCCAGGCTCTGCTCGAGCGCCTCGACCTCTCGCCCACGCCGCCATCATCGGCTGCTACGTCGGAGAGCGACGAAGGAATCTAAGTGACGGGTACTTCTGCTTTCGCAATTCAGCAGCTATCTCCGCGAAGACGTGGGCACTACGACAGTGGCAGCTCCGTCGACAGGTTGGGTAAACCGTAATGCGATTGTGGGAGATCGCAGGGACGGCGAGACGACGAGTATACTGATGGGCAGCGAGGCCATCTTTGAGATGTTCTTGCTCTTGCTCTTGACCGTTGTCACTCTTGACGCTGCATACACAGCATCCTCCATAGTCCTCATCATCGTCGGACTGAGAACTCAATGACAACAGTCTTCTACCATCTCTTGCACGATACCGTGGCCTGTATCCCTCACGACCAACATGACTGCATGCCAGGCCAAGTCTCTCAGCTTCTCTCTTCACCAGTCGACATGACGCCCAGCACAACTCAACACCGGGCTTTCACCTTGATGCTGACATTTTCGCAGCCGATTTCAAAGATGATGCCAGATGATGTCGTTCGAGACCAGGAACTCCCATGCAGGAATGCCAGAGACCGGGATCCTCGTTCGTTCACACAACAACATGAAAGATGACACCACCTTCATCCAAGGCTCACAAAGATAGAGGTGTCCAAGTACTCTCGTACTTCCTCTTGTGCACGTCGCCAATGATTGCACAACCACCTGCCGGCAGCTGCGGACATCGCCACAGCAGGCCTAGGCTCCATGGATGTCGATAGCGGCCCGCTGTCTTGCAGAGACTGTAACGCGACACAGACATGATCTTCGCGACCCACCAAAAGAAGGAAATCAAGCATTGAAGAACATCTCATAACCAGGAATCCATCTACAACTTCAACTACCAGCTGGTATGAACAAGCTCAATCGCCAAGTGGAGGAGTACCATTCAGTGAATCGCACAAGCTGAGGCTGAGCCACGTGCGACTCTTCCTGAAGGAGGTCCGCTCCGCTATCGTCTGCGGCGTGAATTATTTGCAGGGCCTCGACGGCTCGAGCTACCACTAACAGTTCGCGACCGATCTAATGCTCGTCATGCAGGAAGACAGCAACCAGTCGTATCGCATGTCGATGTTCTATCGGAGAGCTAGAGCTACATAGAACGCCTTTGTTCCGAGGCCAAGAAAATTTCCAAGGCGCTATGCCTGCACAAGGCTACGTCCAATCTGACGGTCCTTCAGTAGCCGAGCCCACCAGAGCGCATTACGTTTAGACCTGCTCACAACGTGCAGCCTCTGCGTTAGCGGGCTGTCGTACTTAATCAAAATGATGGGTCCCAGAAAACCTCACGCTCGTGCAATCCACGATTTGCTGCGACGGTCTTTTGCGACAGCTTGCTGTGTCCTTCCTTCCGCGACACGAGCAGTCTCCAGCTGAACTGCCTCATCACTCCCGGCTGTTGTATAGAAGTACGCAGAACACACAAAACAGAACACACCCCACCACAGTGCTTTTGCTGCAGCCTCTTTCCCGATACATCGACAGGACCGATATACCCAGAGCGACGAATCCCAGAAGCGACAACTCCAAACCACCGGGCCCAAAAGCGACATTCGGTATTGCGATCCCTGGCAACCCATTACTGCGACTATTGTATGTGAGAGACGACTACAGCCCACAGCACCAATCTCTTGTTATCTGATAGGCCACGAACGGACCAGCCCAAAAGCGACAACTTCCGAACGCGCCAATCCTTCGAGTGAAACATATTGCTGCATGAGTGATTGACCGTGTTACATATCAAAGCACGCAGCCCTACCGTATAGGCGAACCGACATCACTCACTTCAGTAAGCATGTCGAAAGCCGAACTCGCCAATGGTGGCTACAACACCAGCTATGCACCAAGCACCGAAGATACATACCGAAGAGGATCGAAACCTTTTGGGAAAGAATATGGCGACGATACTCTCCCAGAAGCGCCTCGACGACTGAACTCTGTCGACAGCGCTGCCGAAGATGTGCTCGCCGCAATGGGATACACGCAAGAACTTGTTCGCAACCGATCGACCTTGAGTGTGACTTTCATGTCATTCGTGTTGGCATCTGTGCCGTATGGACTGTCTACAACATTGATCTACCCCTTGACGAACGGTGGTCCTTCTACTGTGATCTGGGGATGGTGTCTTGTCTGTCTCCTGATGTTGGCTGTGGCCATATCGCTTGCTGAAATCACATCGGTAAGTCTCTGGAATGTTCAGCTGCAGGGACTCGCAGCGCGTAAGGTGATCATAGTAACTAAACTGTTGAACAGGTCTTCCCAACTGCTGGTGGTGTCTACTACCAGACATTCATGCTTTCGCCTCGCTGGTGCCGCAAACTTGCAGCGTGGATGACTGGCTGGTGTTTCGTGCTTGGAAACATCATCATTACACTGTCCGTCAACTTCGGTACAACACTCTTCCTGGTCGGGTGCATCAACATCTTCCAGGGTGAGCCATATTTGGACGAAACGACGGGCGAGATGACCACAGCTGGAATCTTTGCCGCAGAGCCATACCAGATCTACCTCATCTTCATCGCCATCACACTCATCTGCAATGCGATCTCCTCGCTGTTGAACAAGCATCTTCCTCTCATCGATACCTTGACAGTCGGATTCACTTTCGTGGGAGTTCTTGCCATCATCATTTGCGGACTGGCCATTGCTGCCGAGGGTCGACGCAGCGCTTCTTACGCTTTTGGCGAGTTTCAAGTTCTTTCTGGCTGGAGTCCTCCAGGATGGGCGTTCTGCATTGGTCTCCTCCACGCAGCGTACGCTACCTCAGCCACTGGTATGGTTGTCAGCATGTGTGAGGAGGTCCAGCGACCATCTGAGCAAGTACCAAAGGCTTTGGTTGGTGCCCTCGTCCTCAACTGGGCTTGCGGTTTCATCTTCTTGGTGCCATTGATGTTCATCCTACCAGATCTCGTTGCCGTCACCACGGACCCTACTGGCCAGCCACTTCCAGCTATTCTTGGCCGAGCAATTGGCAACCAGGGAGGCGCTTTCGCACTTTGTGTACCAATCATCATTCTCGGATTCTTCTGCGGTACTGGTTGCACCACTGCCGCATCTCGCTGCACCTGGGCTTTCGCTCGTGATGGTGCCATTCCAGGATCTCGCAAGTTGAAGTTTGACACTGTCAACAAGAAGCTCGATGTGCCGTTCAACGCAATGATGCTCAGTATGGCTGTCCAACTCGTTCTTGGCGTCATCTACATCGGCAACAGCGCTGCTTTCAACGCCTTCAACGGATCTGGTGTCATCTTCTTAACATTGAGCTACGTTATCCCAGTGGCCATCTCTTTCTGCTCGGGACGCAAAGCTCTTGTTGGTGCACGATACAACTTCGGCATTCTTGGCGCTATTTGCAATGTCGTTGCCATGGGTAGGTCTTCTCTCGCGTACATTTACACAGCTCTTCAACTAACCAAACTCACAGCTTGGACTTGCTTTGCCATTCCTCTCTTCTCCATGCCTGCAGCTCTACCCGTTACAGCCATCGGCATGAACTACGGTTCTGCTGTGTTCGTGGCAGGTCTGGGTATCGCTCTGGCTTGGTACTACATCTGGGGACGCAAGAACTACGCAGGACCTCGTGACAATGATGCTCTTGCTGCAGGAGAGATCTCGCCTCCATCATCATACCAATGAGCACCAACTATATAGCATATAAATGCATTCCTATTCTTTCTCAGCCCTCTGCGTTTCCTGGCAGAATCCTTTGCCAATCAAGATTGCTTCGCTTGGCAGAAGGATCGACATCACTTCTCCTTTGGCAGATCGTGAGATCTGACAAGCCCACGAATCAGGTCGCCGCGGCTCATTGACCGCCACAAAACCTACTCTGCTTCTTATTTGCTTGCCATTATGGTCGGGCAGCACCACCTTCAAGATGCCCTGTCGTCCTCTCTTCCCGTCACTGAAGACAGTCTGCAATATGTGTGGAGGTTGATGATCGAACGACGCACGCCTCAGCACTGACTACTCCTAGCAGCACATGAGTTATGAGACTCTCAGGAGGATATGCTGTTGCAGTGCTGTTATCGGTCGTGCACGCAGAGGTGCTGGTGACGAGGAATCATGTGAACATCACAGCGCAGCGAGAGCTGCCGTCCTGTTCGGTACGCATTCGCTTTTCCACGAAGCAGATCATCGTCGAGATCCTGACATCTTGTATAGACAGAGTGTGCCCAGCGAGTGTCCGAGCAAACAGGAATTACATGCCAGCCAAGCGACTCATGCTATTGCGACGATAGCACACCACGAAGTACGGCACTTCGAGAGTGTCTCCGTTCGACATGCTCGCTGGATGATCAATTGGTCTCTCAGAGGTTCAAGGCCAATACATGCAATCTTCCAGTACACGACAAGCAAGGCCAAATTCGCGCAATCGTCTACTCTTCATTCGTCCTGGCACTTCTGTTCACGATTGCACGACTGATATCGAGATGGCCACGACTCCATGGCGTGGGATTCTGGTGGGACGACTTCGTCATTGTCGTATGCACCCTTCCTGTGATAGCTTTGCTTGTGGACTCTGAGATGGCGCTGAAGTATGGGCTGGGTCTCGATATGTGGTTCCTCAGTGGAGAGCAGCTCACGAATTTCCTGCTGTGGTTCTACATCGCAGAGCCACTCTATATCGTGGCCACACGTCTCACGAAGCTGTCCTTGGTGTTGCTGTATATTCGACTCTGGCCAGAGAAGAACTTCTTCCGAAAGGTCTGCATCGCTGTGGCAGCTTTGTTGGTTCTGTCTATACCTGCTGGTCTCCTTCCGGTCCTACTACAATGTCGTCCAGTCTCCTTCTACTGGACGCATCTCGACCTTAGCACGCACGGAAAGTGCATCGAGCAGACCTCACTTTCGATAGCGAACGCGGTAATCGTCATCACCTTCGACGTCGTGGTCTTGCTGTTACCAATACTCAATCTCCTCAAAGTGCGGGTTCCGTGGATGACAAGACTCGGCGTGCTCAGCGTGTTTCTCGTTGGCTTCGTAGTCACAGCTTGCAGTGGAGTAAGGATCTCCTACATCACGCTGTACTCGAAGAGCAGCATGAACATCACATTCGACTATCGCGGGCTCTCCACTTGGAGCCATATCGAGGTGTACTTGAGCTTGGTTTGCTGCTCGATGCCACAGATGCCGGGACTGATTCGACGCACTTGGACGTACATCTCTGCGGGCCCACGGACTCAGCTGGAGTCTGATGGCACTAGTGCGGAGCGTCCTCATACCAGACTTTGGGGTGATAAGTATCGGGCTGAGGACTTAGCAGAGTGAACCACAGGTCCGGAGGTGGCTCGTCTCCTTCAGAATCTGTTGCGTGGGTGAACTGGTACCAGCTTTTCTTGGTCGTCGAGGTCCCAATCCTGCTTCCGCTGCTCGACCTGCTCCACCACTGTGGTAACCTTGATGCCGTCATTTCTTGCAAAGTCTCGGGCCCGCGGCGACGTGGGACTGCTTGGGCTGCAACTCGTCTCTACTTCGTGGACGCGTATCTTCGACTTTCGCCAACGCTTCGACTTCTCGCTCGGCTTTGTGTCCCAAACATCTGTACCAGCTCTTTCGAGAATTACCGTGGGATCTGACTTGTTCGTCCGACTTCGACTGAGCTCGTAGTGGGGAGCGACCTCGCTGCGAGAACCATTCGTCCCGGAGAAGAGATGCGGCAAGTATCTGGTGACCAGGCCTTTCATTGTTGGGAGACAGCTAGCGATGATGCCGACCGTCGCCTCGAGAACTGCCCATAACGCGGCAAGAGGGTTGTCCCAACTCGGGTCGTCTGATACGGCAATGGCGTATAAGGAGTGGAATCGGATGATGGACATCAAGCAAATGATGCCTCCCAGACCGAACACTGCCATGAGCACATATCGCTGTCTCTTCGGCAGATTGAGAGACTTCATGACTGGTAGCGGCAAGATAGCGGTGGCAATATCTGTGGCAATGTTGAAGCTCGAATTGAAGAACCTGTTGTTCAGGTCAGCTGTGTCCAACTGCTTGATTGCCCACAACTTACCATAATGGCAGTCTGTTTAGACACTTCCCGGGCTTGTGCGGCTCCCAGAAGTGCGATACTGGCTGGCATAAGAACATCGAGACAAAGACTGTCCACAACATGAATATGAACATTATGATTCCGAGCACGATCGAACACTTCCGGAATTTTGGGATATGGCCGAAGATTCGCAAACACTGTAACACAATGGACAGTTTCGCCAGTCCAAGTCCAAGATAGTAGTTCCAAATGGATATCCTATCCCAATCATCAGTGCACTTCAATATGGCTCCCACTCTTCAGGACTCACCAAAACCAGACCAAAAGATGCCGCTCTTCATAGGCCGTTAGAGTATGCTGATGGCGTCCGAGACCATAATGGACCTGATTCATGATGCATACTGTGAAGATGGCTGTGAAGAACATCGCCAGCGAGACTACTAGATCATCCCATCCTGCTTGTCGGACAATGCCGATTCGGGTCCATAGTCGGAGGAGTACGCAGAACAACGCGATCAATGTCTGTATACTTGTTAGCGTGTTTGAGTAGCTCCCAGACTTCGCAGACACTCACAAAGATTGTCACAACCACCACTACGGTAGTTGGTGAAGCATGACCGCTCGGCTTTCCCATACTGCCAGAATCGTGTTGATCAACACCTGACTGCGAGTCGACAGCCCTCCGCAGCTATCTCCCTCCTCAGGACGACGTTTTGTTCAGAAAGAAGTATCCACATCGTGTGAACACAATGCAGAACAAGGTGGCTTTACAGCGATTGGGGTTTCGCGTTTCGGAACTGGCATCTCCTGGCGAAGTGCAGTCATTGTCAAGGATATGCGTGGAGAAGAAAACTTCCAGGCATATTTAGCCAGGTATTGCTTCTTGATTTGGACCATCTCGGACCAACGCACAGTTCGCGATTTCGCGATGACTGATGCACAGGTCAGCAGAGTTCTGCGATCGTCAAGGTCGTCTCGAGTGGTCTAAGAAACGTTGAAGTGCCATCGCCATTTCGCTTGCAGCGCGACCAAGTGCTGTATGTTGCTATCCGCTCATGGGCATCTAGTCACAAGTGGTACAACTCAAACGAGATGCGATGTGAGGGGAAGATAGAAGCCTTGTCGAGTAGCCAAGATGTGACAAGAAAGAAGCTCACCTGCAGCTTTCAGAGCCAAACGAGAGAGGATCGCGATGAGTATGAAGGCCTTTCGGCTTGCTCTATCTGCATAGTAAGCAAGTCTATCTTCGCAATCTATCACAGTGTAAATCAGCCTTCCATCTATGTTTATCAGGATATTGCCGTGTTAGCACATCGCCATATACCAATCAGTTTCACAACTTCCCATTTGCAGCAGCAGTAACATCGTCTTTCGTACTCGTAGGCGCATAACCTCCAGCGACAGCAATCTCCTTTCCCTTCTCCTGCCACAGAAAGCACTCGTCGCTCTCTACAGTCTCGGGATCAAAGGTGAACATTCTGACCTCAGCGTTCTTCCACATATACCCACTCGGACCGTCCTTATTAGCAGTCAACTCTCTCAAGATATCACCATGGCCAACCAGAACGATCGTCTTTTCGGGACGCTCCCTCAACCACTGACGAACCCACTGAGCGCGCTTAGCGATGAGAGATCGGTCGGCTGACCAGAAGCCTTGCTTAGAAGTCCAGTCTGGGGTGGAACTGAGGGTAGAGAAGTTGAAGCCTTTGAGCTCTTCGTCCTTTTCTAGAACTTCTTGGGCTGATCCTGTATCGCAGGGAAAGTCGTTACATTCTTGGAACTGTGGTAGGAGGATGACTTTGTCGATGCCTAGACGGTCTATCGCTGGAACCCACCCAAGTGTCGTTGTTTGGAGTGTACGCTTGAGAGGTGAAGAGGCGACTAGGTCAACTTCTTTGGCCAAGTCTGCGACTTGAGGGGCGAGAGCTGCGGCTTGTTTCTTGCCGAGGGCTGTAAGAGGAGCATCGTGTACTGGACCAGTGTCAACAACATATTGAACTTTGATCGAGCTCGGAAGGCTTACTTGAGTAGTCAAGACCAACGTTGTGCTCTGCCTGTGCGTGGCGTGTGAGGATGATACGAGAAGTTGGCGCCATGTTTAATATGCTCGTGAAAGTCGATATATGGATGTATAAAAGTCGAAAGAGTCACTTAGAACTTTTGTCGAGTGACGACACTTGTAAGGATGACTAAGAAGGTGTGGACTTCAGGCTAAAATGTTGAGAACGAATCAGTTCAACACGACGCACCACCATGGAGTGCCAACATCTCATCAACTTCTGTTACTATCGTCATCCTGGACAGTCTCAAACTGCACCCGCGACTCGTGGCTATTGTACACTGTGAAACGCACTGGCATACTTGTCCTGATCAGGCAGGTGCACTGCAGCTACTGCCACTGCTTCCACCATACTTGGCACGACTAGAGCCAAAAGGAGTAATCTTACAGCTTCCCAGTGTCGACAAGCGTATGTGTGTCTTCGCGATCGCGATTGACCACAGACACTCAACCAAGGGTATACGGGCAAAAGCTGCCTGACATCGAAGATACTACAAGATCTAAGTTCTTACTTATCGCCAGCCCCTGCTTACAACATGCTTTCCTGACACTCCTCACCTCTTTAGCCATAATGGGCTCACCATCATCGCAACAGAAACATACTTGATATGGCGGCAGTCGTCTTCGATGTCGACGACAACACCTTTCCTTGGGGCCACGACGCGATCCCATGGGGCCGAGAAGAACCGAAACCATTTACGTCCATTCAAAACAAGACCTACTTACTAAATCGCACCGATGTTGATCTCTACGATATCCTCGTAGCGTGCTTCAGCCTACGTGCAAATGACTCTTATACAATATCAAAGCTCGCTCTAGATGGCAGTATTTACCAGTCCGGATTCACAAGCTCGGCTTTCGCATTCAAAGACTTCTTGGTCAAGGCGTATGAAAAGGACATTCTACCGCCCGGCTTCGATCGGGAGGAAATGGATCGCTGTGTGGAGAGTGCGAGGCCCATATTGCGTCGGAAGATCAGTCCGGGGGTCATAACGAAGACTTATGCGGCTAGAGATGACAAGGTTGTGGTGAAGCTGCGCTGCCTAGGCGAGGTAATCTATGGAATGGCAGTTGGTGGCGAGAACAATAACATGCTCGATCGCATGGTGGCGATGGAGAATGGTGTGCTAACTCCGTGAAGCTGAGAGGCTGTGTGCAGATCTGGAATCTGCTAAGGACTAGCTGTTGAGCTACGAGAATGCAGGACGACGAAGAAATGACTTTCGTGCAACATCGATCGTACCAATTCTCAACAGACCCGAGCGTTGCTGACTTGCTTGCTATACAGCCAGGAATATCTGATTCTATCAAAGTGAAACAGAATCACAACTGACCAGCAACCAGCACTCTCTGAATACGCAAGCTCACGGAATCAGACCACGACTGCGAAGTCAGTGGCATGGTGGCAACGGATCTCAGGAACCCCGAATCAATTCACACACGGACTTAGCCAAAAGAGAGCTTCTTCCAGCGATATCCCTGGGCGTGAAATAAGACTACGGCTAGCCAGCAGCCAGCATTCTCTGACCTCAGAAGCTCACAAAATTCGGGCCACGACTGCGAACCCCGGAGCATGGTGACAACCGATTCCAGGAGAGATCTGTCCAATTCAAAGTCGACATAGCCAAAATGAAGCTTCTCCAAGCGGTGAGAACCAATCACGGCTGCGAATCGAAGAGTATCTTCTCCAAAACCGCGACCTCGCAGGATCGGACCACGACTGCAATGGAGACGGCACTGTCGGCGATGAGTGAGAAGAGGCGGTAAAGGGCAAGCAGAGGGCTTGTGAGCAGAGTCAGCGTAGCGTCTACTACGAACTGATCGATCTTCTGGAGACTGCGAAGCAATGCGGTAAGTTTTAGCTCAATGCGAGCTACCACACTAAGTATCTGATCATTGTGGGACATGGATCCACAGCTTGACAAACTGTAAATCTGATAAGATGAGCACAGTTGTCCTTGGACTTCTACTATAGTACACTCATCAAGTACCAATCGCTCGCGTCATCCGCGAGCCACATGCGTTAGCTCAAAATGTCGAGTGACAATCTCAGGGAGCATGAGAAGGTATAGCAGCCTTGCCTTTGAGGGTGATGACAGCCCGAGTTGACATATATTCGCAGACTCCTGTCCACTCGCCGTCGAACTGCTACATTATGAACCTACCAAACGAACTATTAGAGACTATACTCCTAGCTCTTCCATTTAAAGACCTGCTTCTGTCCTAGCGAGTGACCGGTCTATGGCGGGATCTCATTAAAGCATCGAAGAAATTGCAACAAGCTTTGTTCTTACTACCTGAAGAGGTAGAAACGAGTTGGAGGCACGAATCCGCATGCTACCTGCAAAAGCCGGGCATTGAAGTCCTGCAAGAAGCTCCGCGCTGCTTCCCGTGGGGCGACTCTCGAGTCCTGAGACATCTTACTTCGCAAGCAAGCGACCGAATATTTCGTGGATTACTGACGATCCCCGATATTATCGTCCAGACCTCGAGTTCAGGGCCTCAATCCATACGGTCAATTCGGCCAGCGAACCTCATCCCGCGTTCGAGCAACCGCAACCTGCTTTCGACTTCGAGCTTGTTTCGTCAAACAACATGTTCAATATGTTGTACAACCAATCGCGACCGGAAGCCTCGTGGAAGAGAATGTACCCTTGTCAACCGCCGGTTAAGGCACTGGCTGTTATCTGGGACGGAGCTAGAAATAAGAGTGGTCTTGCAATGACCGAGATTATACGCACCAAGCCTATCACGATAGGAGATATTGTGGATACAAGCAAAGACTGGGAAGAGAAGGAGCCTCCTTTAGCTACTCGAATGAGGCTTTGCATAAACAACAGATTCTGGCTTACTTCGCAAGAAGCTCAACATAACAAGCTGCTCTATGGACCAGGAGGGAAATGGTACAGCGAGACGGAGTGGAAGGAGCAATTCCATGGTGAACCGGTGACCAGATCAGGCCAAAGTTCTCAATAGCTCCGCGTTCAGGCTCGAAGAAATTGGTCGTTACCGGTGCACGCTGTCTTTGCTCTAGGCTGCGTGGAGGGCAGTAATTGCGAGAGAGACATGAGAAACGAAGCTAGTCTCCAGATGCAAGCTCTCCGTTCCCAGTGTCGAACATAATAGCACTCCGAGGCTGCTTGAAGTAGCATTTTCGCAGGGAGCCCTGCATCGATCATTTCGAGTGGCCCTTGGTTGTGTCTGAGGCGACAGGTGTAAGCACGTCGTTACGAGTCAGTAAGGGGATCGTAGTTGGAGTAAACAGTATCTTTCGTATCGTAGCCTTTGGCTATGCCATGCGTCTATCATCATCATGCAGGCTGAGTCGCCACAATATGCAAAAGCGCTCATGAACATCGTCTGAAAGACAACCTTAAGCCTTGCCTCCCTTTTTGCCTCCACGGCCTCCTCGGCTCGACTTTAATGCTTGTTGGCGCTCCAGTCTCGCCAGTTGCTCTTTCTTCTCCGCATCGATCAGATCACGCTCTTGCTTCTCAGCATCCTTTCTCGCAGCAGCCTCAGCTCTCTGCTCACGAACCAGCTTCAGTCGCTCCAGATCAGCGCGTGCCTCGTCCGTCTTGCCCTCGGCGTGCAACTTCTGATATCTCTCCTTCGCCTGTTGAGCCTGCAGCGCTTCCCTCTCGCGTCTGCTCAATTGTGAGATATCACCCGTCTTCTTCGCCTTAGCAGTTTGCTTCTCTGCATCTTCAGCTGTGACTGGCACTTTGTCTGCCTGCTTACGCGCACTCGCACTATGATTGGGGTTCGCTGGCATATCATCGTCCTCGCTCTCGCTGTCACTGTTTGGTGGAAGGTCTCCAGCCTCTACTGGTCCTTGCTTCTTCTTGATTGCGGCTTGCTTCTTTGCCTTTGCTGCCTCTCGTCGCTCTTCACGTGTCATTTCAGTTTGTGGCTTCGCCGGGGTATCATCGTCGCTTGATTCCTCGGAAGAGTCGTCCTCGTCTGAAGAGTCTTCATCTTCTTCCTTGACTGACTCTCCCCACATGCCGCTCTCGTTACCTTCAGCATCGAGGGGTGCAAGGTTCTTGCTGAAGTGACGTCCGCCTGGTATGAAGTTAGTATAACTCGAGGGGAAGTACTGTATGACATGAGCTCACCTCCTCGCTTTGCCTTTCCAAACTTGCCAGCACGGCCTCTCGTAGAGCCTCTCGACGACATTTTGGTGGTCGCTGGTGGGGTCGATTTCGTGCAGTTGGTGGGGTTGTTGGAATGTCAGAATGGTATTGTTGTGGGCTTTGTTCGAGTCCGCGGAGAAGTGCTCTGTAGTATGAATGTATACTTCCTAGGTTCACAAAAGGGAGTAGTGAGGAAGTTGTAGTCACAAATAATGCAGAGAGTTGGCGACTTATTATTTAGTGATCTCGTGATAGGTGCCCAACTTGAATGTGGATTGACTCGCCACTTCCCGCTGTTCTTCCCGTTGCCGTGCCAAGGAAGGGACGACCTGACAAAACGCGAACTTCTCGCCAAATTCTGCTTTCTTTTCTTCTTCACATAAACTGATTCCTTCTTATTCACTGCATAGATCATACCAATGGTCAAATGGAGGGGAAAAGAACGATAGACAAATGCACCTTTCCGTTGGCTTACCTCTGCCGCCTTCAACTTACTGAGGCGGGAGCAAATATATTTGACGGCACATCTCTTCCATAATCTGTAGAAATGCGGAACGAATCGCAGGCGCTCTATCGCGCAAGTGAGAACGTAAGTGTGTGAAGGGCGCGTAACAGTGATGTTTGATGCCGTTCGTGGTAGGTCGCATCGCATCGCAGTGAGAAATTAGACGTCGAAAGTCGTGCTCAAGATTATCTCTGTTCATAAGAAGCAACCAAGGCACTGCAGTTCCAGACCGTATCGCAGAATCGCCCAATCGAGCTTCAGAGAGAGTTCGACGTGTGACCGCGATGCTCGTCTGTTGCCTTGAAATTCACTCCCAAACTTGACTTTCCAACCTCGACTTTCTCAACAACACCAACAACAACAGCCGACAAAACACGCGGACGAACTCAGTCTATGGCTGGCGCCCTTAGTTGTCTCTATCGGCAACGTCCACGAGCGCCTCGAGATCAACTTCAGCAGCCTCCGGCCACCACGACGCCACCGTCTCGCCGACCAACTCCCACCGCGATGTCTCAGCCGAGTGAGAGCTACGCAACCAGGCTCACCCGGCGCTTAAGAGAGTCATTCGAAGGCGAGGCTTCTGACCTCACCATCATCTGTGGAGAGCGAGAGTGGAAAGTGCATAAGCTAGTTCTATGCCTCAACTCGAATGTTTTCAAGAAGATGCTGCAGGGCGAATTCAAGGTACGTCTCCGCAAATGCGCGAGGACCAAGCTACTGCGTGACTTGACGGAGTGCCTTGCTCTTCTGAACCAGCTTTCAGAGAGGTGCTGCAGAGCCAGAGATACTGACTGGCGCAACAGGAGAGCACCCAACGCAAGATCGAGCTAGATAAGGACGACCCGGACGCCTTGAACATGCTGCTCCGCCACATGTACGCATTCAACTACGCAGAGATCCTACCAATCGCCCAGCCGCCTTCTTCAAGCCTGATTCTCAGCATGCGTGTCGCCAAGATTGCCGACTGCTACGACGTGCAGCCCTTACAACGCGATGCCATCACTCTTTTCCGCGCACATGCCCAGGAAGTTTGGGGCTCGCAGGACTTCGCAGATGCCATTACTGAAGCTTACTCGAAGGATGGCTATGACAATTTTCGCAACATCCTCGTTACGACTGCCGCCGAGCAGCTCACGACCTTCAAAAGTAAGCAGTAGTGAGCCAAAGGCATCCCATCCCATTCCCGAATGTCTCACTGAGCTTGAGCCTGCTGAGGTGACGAGCTCATGGACAGGCATGCTCAGACACATTCGCGTCTTTCAGAGACACTTGCTTACCTTCTGTCTAGGTATGAAGGACTTCTACAAGTCTGTCTAGATTGCCGTCGATACCTATCACGAGTTCGCATCTGCTCTGTTGCGTGCCTCACCACCTGTCAAGTCATCAACAGCATTCGCACCATCTGCACCATTTGCCAACAAGCGTCCGAACGAGTCTGGAAATCTCCCGCTTCCGAAGAGGCTCTCCGTAGGAGTGGCGACACCAGGGGCATACAATCCATTCGCGGCAAACCTCGATCCACGCCGAGGTAGTGGAAGCAGTCACCCAAACACTCCACCCGGACCTCCAACCGGACCGCCTCCATTCGACCCATCACTATTTCCTGTACGCGGCGATGTATCCAGTGGCTTGGCACGAGGCGGTCCTCGCCCTCGAGGCTGTGGAAGAGGAGGCAACTCGTTCCGAGGCAGTGCGCCAGGTGGATAGATGCGGAATGTCAAACGCCTGGCTCAACACCATCTCTGTCCCTCCATCGCGACCAAGGCATTGCATCTTCAGACCGCATCGCAGGAAATTTCCTATCGGAATTCAGAGAGACGTCTGCGTTTGACTGCTGACCGCGAGGAAGAAAGCTCGCAGCCATGATATGATGAAAAGGACGTTCAGGAGTGGAAAAGCACAAAGAGAGTCTGGCTGTGTCCTGGCCACGTTACATAGCTGAATACATGAGTAGGCACTGAATGATGTCTCGAGCCGTTTGAGCATTCTTCTTGGGCTCAGCCAGATCCAATTACATATGACTACGGGCGGGCCAGCCGCCTAGATGTTACAAGTATGATAAATCCATCCGTTCCTGATCCAAGTCTTGTCACACTCTGTGCTATCATCTCCTTGAATCAGACCTACTGTGTTGCCTCGTCGACATCCTATTTAGTGAGTTGAAGTTGAGAAGACCTATGCCAGCTTCTAGCTCGACTCTTCACTTGCAATGTTCCGCTGTGCTCGTTCTGGGCGAGACCGCGCATCTCCTGAGCAATGAGCATAAGCTCTGCTTCGACCTCTTTGCCATATTGCTCTGCTTTGTCGTTTGAGGCGATGTACTTGTCACGAGCCTGAAAGTAGTGAGGTTAGCAAGTGTCTCTGGCAGGGCAGGTTTTCTCAGCAGCGTTTGTTGTTGAGCTCCGTGCCGGAGTCAGTGCAAGCTTGGTGAGATACTTACATCGTTAGGAGTATAGAACGCCAGTGTCTCCACCACTTTGCTGGCTTGCTCAATAGGATCTTCGTTCTTGGGCATAGTCCTGACTAATAGCCAGAGATCGCGTGCTAGCTCCTTCGGATTCCAAAGAGTGCTGTGAGGGATCTCCAGCTTGGCCAGGTGAGGCATGCCTGGGTGGATGTCAGTACGTATGCTCAGTTATCAACAGCCGGCGGAGATACTTACAAGATGGCAGAACTTCTAGGAACACTCCTCGGCATATGCTCGTATACTCCAACCTTAGCATTCTCACGCAGGCGGCATTCTTGATCCCAATCATGTTGACCCAGTCCAAGAATTGGTTGGGATTGCGGATGAGGAAGACGTGGTTGCCATAAAGGATCGGTGTAGCTTCCCGGCTGACAGCAGTGCTGACCCGTAGCAAGCTCGTGTTGATTCTCGCTCCTAGCTCCGAGCTGGGTTTTCCATAGAATGACGGCCAGTCTACGTGCGGTTGTGAGCGGATCGTGCCCATCCTTCGGATGATGCCAGTGACATAATCGCCGACAAGGGCGTAGAAGTAGATCTTGTTCCTCACTTCTGCAGGAAAGTCGCGAAAGCATCTGCGGCGTGACAGGGGGCCAAGTTCAGTCATGTTTTCGTCGAGAGAGGTGGTCGTGATGGTAGTATTCAAGGAGTTCGGCGCCATAGTTGTTGCTGTTCCGGAGAGATGATGGAGAAGTAAGTCCAAGTGTATAAGCTTGGTGTTGAAGTGAAGTCCGAACGAAGAGAGAGTAGATGAGCTCACACCGCTTTTTGATGAAGTGAGGTTTGCGAATGTAGAAATACGAAGCAGTCTCTCTGCACTCCGATCGAGGATCTTCTCCCAGCATTGTCCCACCCGTTGGCACAGTCAAAGGCCCAGTCCAGAGACTGGCTGCTCCTAGGTGATTACTTCCTCCATATGCCTTTTGTCTTCGTGAGGACGACCTTTCAATTCACTGCTTGTGCAAAGAGCGAACTGAGGCGGCAGGAGGCAGATGCATTCTCGCAAGACTCGTGACACCAGGTCGATGGCGAAACACAACCAATAATGAGCTGCTTCGACTCAATGCCGTCTTACGGTCTTACATTACTAACAATAAGAGATGTTGGTCTGGGACATCGAAATATCCTTCATGGTCTCGTCTCATTCACTGAAATCTCTCGGTGGTCATCTGTCCAGCTCCTGCCGCGTCACATGTGGTAGTCTCATGGGTCGTGCTTTAGTCGCTCATCAACCTCCAGCACCGCCTCTCGCACTCTCAGAGCTTCTTAGCAACCTCATTCGCCATATGCGCATTATACTGGTGAATGCCCACGCAAGTACATCCAGCAGTAGGATCATGGCTTAGCGCACAGTATCTCAACGTGCTGAAGGTATCTCGCAGACTCCGGACTTCCTGGTGCAGTCTTGTATTCGTCTCCTCAATCTGTTGTGCGTGTTCCTCGATCTCCTTGGCTTTAGTCTTCTTCTTTCTGCGGGTCTTTGCTGCTGCAATACGATTTCGTTCTTTGTGGACTTTCCTCGTTGTATCTTCGCCAGCTTCTTCGCTGTCTGATTGATCCTCGTCATGGCTGTTGTGGTCTGTTTGACTGCGGCTGGCAGATTGATTGCCTCCGCCTCCACTACTTTGCGGCCGGCTGGGCACGCCAGTATATGTCGCGGCCATATTCACAGCACTTTGTACACTTCGTAGTCCTGTAGGACCTCTCGCACTGAACATGGGCGATTGAGCAAGTGTAGCATTCAAGCCGCTCGCTGTTCCGCTCTCCTGACTCTGTGATCGAGTAGCAGATTGATAGGGTGAGTACGCACTGCTTTCGTCGAGCTTATTCGTGTTCGACGGCAGCTCGTGAGTGTGGTACAGAGTTTGCGACTGTATTGGTGGGTATGGAAATGAAGAGGTCTGCACTTCTGGTGTCGCCGTCATTTCTGGATACGTAGGTATGGTGCTGTTGCCCCAGTTAAAAGCAGCATTGTTCAGGCTGTCAAGCGATGGTGTCGAAAGGTCAAGACCAATGCCTTGGGCAAGTTGCTGATTCACCCATGTGTTCGGCGTGGGTAGTGGTATTGTATCTTGGGGGTTGGTGACATCTGGCATCTCGAGGTTGCCAGTTCCATCGAATGGTAGTTGCTGCTCATCGCCGTGTGGGAAGTTCGTGTATGTCCTATGTCTCGTCAGCTGTCTCTGTTAGATGACGTCGAATCTGCTGTCTGGACGTACCCTGCCATCGTTTGTGCCTCTTCACTGTGGCTCGTCGTGCTGCTCTCGGTATGTGAAATATCGATGGGGTTGCTCGTGTCGTCAGCCAGAATGTGCTATTCGGTACTGTGGGCCGCTGATTGCGCTATGGTAGATATCAGTATATGGCATAGAGATGCAACACTCTCCTCCATAGAATACCCGGCATGCAACTGATCATAGGCGCCCAACTCACCCGAGCCAGTGTCAGTGTCAGCCTGGCGCACGACAGCCGAAGGAGCTCGAACCACAGCAAGACCACTACTTCGCTTATGATCAAGAACATATCATCTACTTGTCTCTCATGTTCCGGTGTCTTGGGCTCTCGACTATTGTGTAATAGAACCTGTGAAGAACTAAACAGAATCTTGTAGCATATTCTGCCACTCGGTTGTGGCGTGACGAATTTGCACGACTGATGATGGTGATCCGGAAGAGCGCGAAAACAACCAGCATGTACCGGGGCCCACACTTCTCCCGGAGGGCGCTCCGACCGATTTGGCGACTGGAATGCTTCAAACTTCCTCGCAAGAATGCCATCACCGTCCAAGATTTGTTTCTGGAGCGTTATGGTCCTCCCAGTGGCCGCCGTGCGAGTGTGAATGTGTTCTGATCCAACCCTCGGCCTACTCCTTCGACCCTTAATCTAAGCCGATCGTAAGAAATTGTTGTTTCACCGTGCGCAGAGGCACGAAGAAGGTACCGTGTCACGCTGAAGGCGTCGGCCTACAAGAGAGGTGTTACATTCCGCTGAAACATCTTCCGCCTGAATTCAACCAGGCTAAAGACTCATTGGGTGCTTCAATTGGAGGTCGCTTCATCATCTAGGAACGAATCGTCATATGACGTCGAGCATCGCTATCCTTGCACAATGGATGATGTGCGAAGAGACGTCCTGCTGAGGAAGATTCGTGCTTGTGCTTGTTCAGATTCCATCGTGTTTACTGTTTGGTTCATGAGAGCCACGGAAGTAAGCTGCGTTGCAAGTCTAGTATCGACGAGACCGAGAATCGTATGAGATCTGGCTCATCTGGCTCTAAGTCGAAGTAGGCCATTGCAATTGTTCGCAGGGATCGGAAAGCGGGCCATGTCGAATATGGTGCTTGGCTTGACTCGGGCACTCACAATGTTGAGATCGTGGGAGAGGCAGATAGATGTGGAACTTTTTCTCAGAGCTTTGTATCATTTTCTTAACAGTATTTGCAGATGTCTATCGTTGGAAAGGGGATCGAGATGGTTCCCTAGGGACGAATCGAATGAACCAGGGACGGAGCTGCGCCCATCTGGGCCGCATGAATCTAGAACGTCGTCAGCCACGAGCTATCCTACAGACTACAATCATCTTCATGTTCAACTTATCAGCAAGTCTAGGAACTGGCAGAAGTGCCACAAGATAGCCTTCGAGAACTGCTGAGAAGTTCGGATTTCGATAAAGGAAGGAGTGTCTAGGAAGAGCTGGACGAAAGTGAGGAAAACAGTGAGACGTCCAGACCAGCTTTGGTCTTCCTTCAAGTTTCAGATCATGGCAAGACAGGAAGGAAGTCATCCTGCATCACCACAACGACGTCAATGGCGACCATGCATCACAGATGTCTCGCAGATAGCCACGAGGTATGCACAGATGTTCACGGCATATGAACCTTAACTGAATTCATCATACCACAACAGGCAGTGACAGGCGGCAGCCTCATCCACCGCATTCACATGCCAGTCCAAGTGAGCTCATAGCAATCCACATTCCATGGAACTTCACAAAGCACGAGCAGATTCTGGCAGATTCATCACTCATCGTCTCTCCCGTCACATGCTCCAGAATTGAAGTGACGTATGCCGCTTTGACACATTTTGTGGCCATTTGATTGGTTTTCACCAGTCGCGCCTTCCAAAAACGCGTCACTAGAGCGTCACTTGCTGTTTGCATCCCACTTCACACAGCAAGAGCAAGAACGAGGGGTAGCAACCACTATTCTATAAAACAACACCTGTGCCTCTTCTTCCTCGCTCATTCACCAACATCACACAAGCCACCTCAACTCAACCACAATCAACCAATACCAAACCAAACCAACTCAACCAACCAACTCCATCAAAATGTCTGCACCAAACGCTGATAAGCCAAACGAGGGCATCGTCGGCCAGATCGGGAACTCCCTCAACAACGCCGCCAACTACGTCTCGGAGACCATCCAGGGCAAATCTGCTGAGGCTTCCAAGGAGGCCAACAAGGAGCAGGCCAAGGGCAACACCCCAAACAGCGGCCTCGGTGACCGCATCAGCGGTGCCACCGGCGCTGTCTCAGACAAGCTCTCTCAGGAGAAGCACGAGGGCTCTGCCTCCGTCAACAAGGAGTCGATCTAAACGGTTCGCGGTTTCGACCACAACACGAGGTAAGCTTCTTCTCCGAACATCTTCACCCACTGAGGCATTGGCTGACTTGACTTGCAGACGACAACCTCAGTACGACAAACGGAACGATCGAAGCATGAATTTACGGCAGCGATGAGCCCGCCATGATGGCGTGGACAGTTCAGATCTCAGATACCCCAGAATCAATTACCTTCTGACTGATGCGCTTTCTCTTCTTATATTTCTTGCTGACACTTGCCTCTTGTTCGCCATGCTCATTTCCACTACTGACAGCTTTCCGTGATCGACAGGAAACGTTCCCGGCACCACCAAATACAACTACCACGAGCCAACACTGATCTTACCCGTACGCAGCTACTAATGGCCAGTTGACCACAACGATCGACCACTGAACATCGGCACTCAATCGATTCAAGACCGCAAACGTCTCCATAGATATGACACCTCGACACGCACCAATCACCGATATGCACAATACCATCCTGCTCGGCCACTCACCCCATGGGAGGGATTTCGCCTACAAGCCCAGAGATGCTGTTGTACAAAGCTGGCTCGGATAGTCTTGCATATAACAATCATCGTGGAAGATCATCCAGGATGGTGGCTGTTGATATCGCCGGCGAAGGCTTGAACCCGCTGCTGTAGCTCTGAGGACTAGAGTGGACAGTATGTCGATGAGACTTCTCTGCCTTCGATTGCTGTTGGGTCAGTAGATTAAGGCTGCTTCAAGTAGCATGGCTATTACCATATCAAGGAGAAGCACAGCCAATTGCGAAGGACAGAAAGTCCATTATTGATACAGTTGTATATCAATACATTCCAAACGCCAACGCTATGCCTGCCTGCCTATCTGCGTGCAGGTCTTTCTCTTCGTCTACTTCGTACTGTGAGCCCTTCTTCTCTGAATCCTCATAGCACTGCCTACTTGCACTTCTGCCCCTCCACGTTGGCTTAGACCTCAGCTACCACGTAGAAGAGCATGTAAGCTTCTGCGTTCAAGACCTCTTTATTGTTCACCTGCACCACCATGGAGTCGTCGAATCGGAACCAGTCGCCGTCCTGCTTGGAGTAGGAGATGTAGTGACCACTATCGATCTTCCCCTTATGTACGATAACAGACGAGAGTTCGTAGAGAGGATATTCAGGGAGAATGGACTCTTCTTCGGTATTGTTCGGCTTGGTTTTGCGTGTCTTGACGGAGATGGTATCTTCGTCGTTATCGTCATCGTCGTCGTCCTCTTCTGGCTCGGTAAAGCCTGCTAATGTGTGGAGTTCAACATAAGGTAGCATATCCAGTTTGAAAGGGAAGCGAACTCTCGTGTCGACTTTCTGACTTTCTTTGCTGCTTTTCGAGTGAGAGAAGCGTTTGAAGTGGATTGGTAGGACTGGAGGCAGTCTCGTAAGAGTGAGCTTCTTTTTGGCTTCTTTGGGTCCGTTACACTTTCGACAAGTGTAGTTCTCGCTTGAAAGAGTTTCCGGGGATGTGTAGCGATCCAGGCATTCGACCAGCTCCACGGGGATCTGCTCTTTGACTGTCTGTATGGCACCCGTGAGGGCGAGTTTCTTCTTCTTGACAACCACACCGGCGGACTTGACATCCAGGCTCAGGTCCATGAAGGCTTCTGATTGGGAGGTCACTGTCTCGCATGTGCTGCATGTTACTGTACTCTTCATCATGCCGGCAAAGGTTTGGTGTATCACACATTCGCAGTTCTTAGCATCTTTCTTGTCTCCGCCTTCTTCTTCGGTATTTGCTTCGTGTAAACTGTTCAACATGAAGCCCAGAAATTCGTGAGCATCTTGCTGGCTGTATCCTGCCAGATTTCCGCCGATCTTCCAGCATCCTTGTAGCATGTGCACAGCTCCATAGCCTTCATGTTTCTCTGTTCCGTAGAAGTCGGTAATCATATCGTCTAGGGCGCAAGACGTGCATGCCTCACGTTCGCAGTCGGAGGATCGATGGCCTTCGGCGAGATAGTATGTTCGTATGAATGGGTTGTGGATGAGGGATTGCAGAATAACACTCATGAAGCACGTCTGTCCCATATTGTACAGCCCTCTCAGTCCCGTCGCAGCACATGATATTGACGTTGTATTGGCTGCCAGCAGCTTCTTTTCGTTCTCGTCGGCGGGCGCAGACAGTTTCCGCTTTTTGGAAGGCGGTGCTCGGATGTCCTCAAAGGCAGGGTCGTAGACAAAGTCTTTGCATGTGTGGCAGTAGACGAAGCCGTTGACAGACTCGGCGGCTTTCCAGATGTTAGCCTTGTTCATACCTTCACTGAGGTGTACATACCAAACTGATGGTCCTTCTTGTGAGGTTGCTCTTTCGACGCGCTGGTATTGGGACACTGCAAGCACAGATATGTTGGCGCCCCTGTGCTTCGTGCTATGTTGTTTCCATCCTTGTAGGTTCCCCAGCTCATATTGTCCACGTTTTGCAGCATATCAATCAACTTCTGGTACTGTTTGAGCGCTGGTCCCCTCGCCGCCGTGAGCATCGCCTTGATGTGTGCTATACCATACTGGTCAGCATTCTTCTCTGAAAGCTTGGCCCCATTTCTCAAGTAGTTGACGTACTGCAGCCGTACACAGTCTGAGCATCTGATTTGGACACATCGTTCGTGCTGGCCTTCTTGAGGAGCTTTGGAGCAGAGGCGATTTCGGGCGTCGCTGAGGGCGTCTGGCTAGTAGTTGTGGACATCTTTGCCTTGTTCGTCGCTGTCCTATAGATCGACCATCTTGTTATACTGTTCAGCTGTTCTTCTCCGTTATGATATGGTCTGTGGATTGTGCATGTGCATGTGCTCGTCGGCATGGTGTGCCTGAGATAGTCCGGAGCTAAAATCTGGGGTCAAACTCAAAAAGTGCACGCCACTGGCAGCCACTGCTGTCATGTCGATCTTCTTCTCTCTTCACGCGTCTCGACATCACGACTCCAGCATCGATGTCTCCCATCTCTCCAGATGATCACACACTATGCACTAGAAGCGTCGGATGGTCGCATTCTACCTACTGACCTCGACTCCGAGACAATGATAATGCTCCGACTGTAGAATGCGCCGAGCAAGCTAACATAAGACTTACTTCTCCTTCTCTACTGACAGGAAGTGTACCAACTTCCCAATGGCCTCAGCAGGAACGGAAGATACCATGGAGCCCTCTCCACTCCTCCGCCTCCCAGCAGAACTTCGCAACCAGATCTTCGAATACGTCCTCTGCAACAAGAAAATCCACGTCAGCATGCGTCCAGTCCTCGAGAACGAGTCCGGCGGCCATCTCCTCGTCAATGGTGCAGTGTGGCTTACGGGATCCTACAAACCAATGTATTGTGTCTGTCGAGCTGGAGACCACTGGTCAGAAGCCTACAAGCCGAACAAAGTGGCATTGATCGGGAAGAACCATCAAGGAGGAGTTTCTTACGCAAGATCAAGCCATGTTCACAAAAGCTGTGAGGAGGTCTTGAAGGAGTTGAGATGGCAGGACTACAGGACTATGCCAACCTCAGCAACATCATGCAATTGTGTAACGAAGCCTTGTATGCACTTCTTTGAGCATAGGCAGAATATGTTGGACAAGTATGGGCCGCTTCCTGAAGGGCTGCGGTTGGCGCATACGGCGACAAAGCTGGATCTGGCGTTGCTCAGGACCTGCCGAACCATATATAACGACGCTGCATCACTTCCACACAGCGGCAACACGTTCTCCTTCCCCACGCCGACGGAGCTTAGAACCTTTCAGGATAAAGTCTTGACAGCCAGGCAGAAAGAGGCGACGGAGAAGGCGGAGGTGTATATTGGGACTATCAGCCGACCGACTTTGAGAAGGGCGTAGTCATCTCTATCCATGCGCGAACACTATGCTATCGTATCAATAGGCAGAGCATGTTGCCGTCGAATCAGTCTATCAGAGAGACTTTCCGACGTTTGACTGTATGCGCCCCACCAACCTGGCAACATCTTTGGCACCGGCCTCCTCGGCATGATCTCCTCATGCCTCACCATGAACTCCAAGGGATGGTGGGTGGGGAAGGTGGAGGGGAGGCGGATGGGAGGCGGCTTGTGACTAGCATATATGATCCTCTGTCTACGCGCGAGCACCAGGCTACTGCGTCTCCAGACAGCGGTAGCCGCCATCGAATGACTCCCTTGGACAAGACTTTGCTCCTAGTGAACATCATCTACCCGGCAACGTCTTTGGCACCGGCCTCCCTGGTTTGATCTCCTCATACCTCACCATGAATTCCAACATCCGACTCTCTGCGCCCTCCTTCCCGATGACACATACTCCTTCTGGCCTCGACTGCCCTAGGGCATACTCGATTTCTGACAGCGGCATCGTCCCAACAGGATAACCTGCACATGCTGCCAGATCGTACAGTCCGCTGTCTCCTGGGCCGAGAATGAACTCGACATTGCTGTCCGTCATGGCCTGATCTAGGACCTTGCGAGATAACTGGCGACCATATGCGAATGCTTCCGAGGCACGTTCGCGCTCTGTGTTGTTCTGCTGGGCACTGTGCAGCATATCTTGTTTGGTGTGTGCTATGAAGTAAAATGATCAGCAAGTCTGTCACTTGAGGACGATAGCATAGACTCACGCGAGGGCATCGCCAGGTCAGCATGTTCTTCATTATAAGCGATCAGATCAGCTAACGTCTTGATAGGTGTATTCAGATAGTCTGTGAACTTCTCAAACTTCTCTCGAAACTGCGAGACTGCGAGGATCAGCTGCATAATCGGTAATTCTTCGCGGTCGACTTACATGCAACAACACGGATTGGCGATTCTCCTTCAAATTTGATATCCTCATCCGAAACATCCACTTCCCTCTCAACAGTGACACCATTCGCTTCCAGCTTATCAGCCAACTCAGCAAGCCTCCTCACAAGCTCATCCCTCACACTCTCCGAAAGCGGACACATCCAACCCGGATACTGCCACTTCCTCGCATCAACAAACCCAACCCGGAATGAGCCCACTTCCTTCTCCTCCTTTACACCACTAGTTCCAATTAACACATGCGTCAGATTACGCAGATCTATGGCAGACTTCGCCATCCCTCCCAAACTATCATGTTCACGACTAAGACACAACATTCCCTCTGTGGGAGCTCTCGAGGCACTGACTTTAAGAGAGTAGAGCCCTCCGCGATTCGCCGGTATGACCAACGATCCTGTAGTCTCCTGTCCTATGCCGAGCTGCGCAAAACTCGCAGCTACACCTGCTGCTGTCCCAGATGACGAACCTGCTATCATGGAATTCCCGCATGGAGCCTCTCTCTCTCCACTACGCCTCCGGGAATGAAGGGCGGCTGTGTCTGTCCTCCCAGCGCTGACCAGCCGAGAGGGAGTTGAGCTTTGATCCCACACATCTCAGTCAAGTTCGTCGTCCCGATAATAATTATTCCTGCCTGCAGTAATCGATCGACGAGTTCGCAGTTGCGGTTTCCATATGCGGAACGAAGAGCGTAGGAGCCGCATGTTGTTGGTAGCCCGAGGGAGGAGTGGGTTGGGAAGATCTCTTTTATTATGATTGGGATTCCGTGGAGTGGACTTCGAAGGTGGCCGGAAGCTCTTTCGGTGTCGAGAAGGAGGGCTTGTTGGAGGATTATTTGGATGGGTGCGATGTTGAGGATTGCATGTAGATGGTCGTTGTGGACATTGCTCTGCTTGATACAAAAGTCACAGAGTGCTTGGGATGTGATCTTGCCGCTGATGAGTTTAGCTTGCCATTCGTGGGCTGAGGTTGTGAGGAGGTCCATAGTTTGATGTATTGACTCAAGGTTAAGGATGATGATTGTGCTACATCGACCAGAGTGATCATGGGATACACATCTCATATAGCATCTCATTTTGTCGCAGCCTGGTGTAGGCAGCTTTCTTATCACGCCATATCCTGGTCGATTATCCTTGTAGGCTTGCAGCTCAGGTGTTCTAGCCTTTCACTGGGAACCCGGAATGGTGTGGTATCCTCTCACAGCGTGGCAGGACCCGACAAATAGCTATCGTCAACGAAGGATGACTACAAGGGCCGAGTTTGATGCCTTTGAAATAGGAGGGAGGGTCGAAGATGTTATCAACAGATTCGTTCGCAGCAACCAGGCGTCAAGGCACACGAATTTCAGCTTCATACCAAGGAAAAACGGAATAGCTTGAATTCCTGGTGATCAGCTTCGCAGCACCATACGGCGGCAGCGGCAGCGGCAGCGTCGGCTTCGTCGTCCAAAGTCTCCAGAAAGACCTCACGATCAACGCCCAAAGTATCCAGCACCTTGAACATATCGTTCCACACATCCACTCCATGTATTTCACCTGCGTAGAGCATTCTCAGGACGCGTAAACTTAGTCCGAGGGTCGATATGGTATAGTCCGGTTCGATGGGCTTCTCATCCGACCGCCACTCTATGCAGAATAGCACAGCGTAGAGATGATCTCTAGGATCAGCGCACTGTAGGTCGTGGTTCTTCGAGATCGCATCAGCTAGTGTAGTGTGTCGGTCTTTATAAGGCTGAAACTCGTCGAACGCTTCCGTGAGGTATGCCAACCTCCTAGAGTTCCCCTTTTCACGTTTCAGATTGGCTGTCAGCAGTTCCATGGCATATGCGAGCTGACCAAAGCGGCCCCAAAGAGACATATTTGAACCGCAAAGGATGACGATCGCAGGTATGTTCCGTCTTCTACCGGCCTCCCGTTCCTGCACCGTCCACAGCCGATGCCAGTATGATCTTTGCATGAATCGTTCCAGTGCAGTGCACAGTCTGTCAGGTATGGGCGCGCCAAACCATTGATTTGAGAACTCTGCCTGAAGCTGGCCCTCTTCGGTGAAGTAGTCACGTACCAGCAAGTGGTAAAAGTGAGAATGCTTCTGACGCCGAGACTGCAGCTGCCGCCGAGACTGCAGCTGCCTAGTGGCCTCACCAATAGAGCGAATATCATTGCATATCCACCCAACAGCTTGCAGTAGTAGTTCACTGTCGTCCTGGTGTGGACCAACGCACAGAAGTACCAGTGCACTCTGGCGGTATGTCTGATACATCATGCTCACCTGGAAGCTCTTTTCAAAGTTATCTCCCTGGTCGATACATATGGAATCGATCCAGATGTAGTCCTTAGAATAATGCAGTCGACTGTCGTAGTGCGTATGCACAGTTATGTCGCACGTTCAAGACATGACCATCGGCGAGGATCTCTTCGTTGTCCAGATCGCCCCAAGTATAGGATATCGCCAAGTATCGAGGAGCATTGCTGAGTAGGAACGCTTCAATCGTGGTTTCCAGGACTTCGGCATCAGGGCGTGACGTGATGCGCAGAAGACGTATCCATGTTGCGTCGTCTGGTAGAGGTGCATGCGTGAACATATGGGCATCGGGAGCAGCAACCTGCAGTGGTTCCTGTGGCGTCGAGGCCATGATTCGTGAGGGTGCTCGACGCGAGTATGAAGGCCAAATGCGTGCGAGGTCCTGCGCCTGTTCGGTATCGAGTTATATATCGTGTCGCACAAGATGAGGGGCAGCTGAATGCATCTGCAAGCCTTTGGTGCTACAGAAGTGCAGGACGACTTCGTTAGCTGGACCTAGCGCTGGTGGAGGGCGGACGACTTACAGTGTATGCAGGAACGTCGTGGCTGTGCGTTGCGTCTGGCCATCCAAGGCATGAGAAGTGATATGTGGTCAATTAGTGCTTCGTATTTATCTCTCCATGCTACTCGTCTGTGCGCGAGCTCGATGGCCCGATGTGCGCGTTTGGCGAGGGACATTGTCCAAGTGGTGGTCGTCTATCATAGGTATCGTACGCATCATTCCATCATCGTCTCATTACTCCTTCTCAATCTCCTCCACCCAATCTTTCCACTCCTTCCACTCCGAATATGACAACCCGACTTTCTCCCCTTCATAGGTGACCAGCTCTCCTCTCCCATCTTTCCACGTCTTCTCCCAATTCCGCTCACTTCCATTCCAGCCTGCCTTTCTCATCAAGCTCACTAATGTCTCCTCTTTCGTCCACTCCTGTTCCACAGCCACAGAAGGCAAATACGTGGCACCATACCTCCTGCCACTTTGCATGAAAGATATTCTAATGCCGTGTTTGCCAATCGTCCATGCTAGAGGGTCTTTCGTGGGGGTGGAGAAGTTCGTGAGGAGTGTAACATCCACGGATAGTGAGGGGAGGAGCGAAGAGGGGATTGGTGAGAAGCGGGTGTCTTCGAAGGCACTGTTTTATGATATGTTAGCTCCGCCATCCCGTACTGTCTTCACAAGAGGAAAGACTCACGAAGTCAAAGCATAAGACCGCAACCCATCCTCAAGCTCCTGTGCTTCAAACGTGCCAATACAGCCTCGTAGACTCTTACTCCCACTCCTAGAAACAGTATTCCACGTGATAAACAACGGATGCTCTTCTGCCTTCTTCGACAGATCTGAAACCGAACTCGCTGGCGTCGCTGTGCCTGAAGTGTTCTTGCTACTCCCACTGCTAGGTAAACTACTACTAGAGCTTCCAGCACTCTTTGCAGGTTCTCTGTTCAGTAAACGTGATATAGCAGTTCTTTTTGAGGCGGTCGTAGCTTCAACATCAGTCATTTCGGCATCGTCGTCCACTTCTGAAGGGGCTTCTTCCTCGTTGTTGCTGCTCGCGTGATACTGGGACCAGAGTGTTTCGGTTTGAGAGAGACTGAGTGGCTTTCTGCGCTCGAAAGAGGCGGCAAGGCTTTCGAAGCAGAAGGCACAGTGAGCTTGAGTTGCCATGATTGCTGAATCTTGTCAGAACGAATGCTATGTTGATGTTGTGGCACAGTCAGAGCTTCTTCTTGAGGCAGCTGAGCTGGCACGGGTAGTTTCGGATACTGGAAGTGGTGAGCAGATCGGAGAACGAGTCAGCTAGTAAGCAAGATGCACTCCGCGCTGGAGCTCTTGATGTGGTCGCATGAGCAGCTGCACCCATGTGTGCTAATGCGGTATGCCCAATATAGAGCTGTGAGTGGTTCGGCATCAACCGACGCTAGTGGAGGCCGCCGCGATGGTGAATGAGCACGAGCACGAGCATGGGCAGCTTTGGGCAGTTTGGACTTTGCACTTCTCACTTCTCACAACAACACGCGCTACGGAGGTATCGCCACCAACATTACCCAAGCTCGTTCATCTGACTGCCCGGCGGTGGCTTGAGAGGCATCGCAGTCACTGCCATGTCACCGCCTCGCAGCAATCGCAGCTCCGAACCCTTTGTCGCATCGAAATGAGTCTGAAGGACGACAACAATGGACAAAGGATGCAATTACTGAGTCTGGTGGTGATGGCACTGCCATGCGATCCTGGCCCGACAAATCTTCATGGCACTGTTCCAAAACCATGGAAGGGCACGATTGCGGCATACTAGGCTATTCCTCGCCGCCACATCTGCATCGTCCTGCGCTTCACACATCAATGTTCTTCTGGACAGCCTGGCCCGTAGTTGACAGCAGCACCTCACGATAGACCTTCTCGTCAGTCCTGGCTACTGTACCATACCAAACGCTCGTCTGAACAATGGCCATGACGGCAGTATCGCTCGTGCTGGACAGAGCCTGCCAACCAGGATTGCAATACCACGATCTCATAACAGCATTGTACGCGTTCCTTGTTCTTGCGCCAGGAGACTGTTCCTGGATTCACGATCAAAGAATGCCGCGGATTCATTGTCCTCCTGATGGCGAACTGATATACTCGCCATACTCGCATGACCGGACTGTCCTGGTTACGCATCTCCTAACTTCATCTTTCCTTACAGCAATCCCTGGTGGACATACTTTTCTTTTCATTTCTTACACAACACTCGACTGGTTCGAGCAAGGTAAATATCACGAAGATATATTATCACGACTGACGGTATAGAACATGTCTGCAAGCGCTGCTACATCGGGTGCGTCGACTGGTTCGACTCAGACGTTCGAGGAACGGCTTAGAGAACGACTTGCGCCTGTTAATGCAACCCTACAGAATTCCACAGAAGCAACGAACGAGAGACTGTGGCTATCAGTTCAAGACGACGTCGACGGCATACAGAGGGAGTTCAGACAGGAGTATTTCACAGAAACGGATCCACAAGACCCTTTGCACCTCACTCTCGGCGTGGAGATCGAGGCCGGACTCCTGCAAGATACTAAAGTTTCAAGCAGATGGACTGCGTACATGGACCCGACTACTGACGAGGTCATAACTGCTGCGCAGCAGGCTGTATACTACGCCCTTTCGCAGCCCTGCACCAAGCAATGTCCTGAATGTGAGCAGGCTCACACTTATATGCTGCGTGTGAATCCTTTGCGTGGAGAAGGAAGGGGAGACACGTTCAACTACAACGGCTGGACTGTGGGAACTGACAAGACTGTTCGCGCAGAGACCATGAGACTCAAATTTGAGGACCAGATCACCGATGCCCAAAATCCTGATAACTCCAAACAATTCATGTTCCACGGATTCGAGATCAGAAGCAGAGTCATGGGTCACGGCAAGAACATACTTGCTGACAGAACACTGACCTGCCTGCACAAGCCAGAGGTGACGTACCAAGACGAGATTCGCGCTGCTTGGGATCTGCTCATCGAAGCCTTCCTCAATCCATCACGCGATGCTTTACACCGAGCGTGGCGATTGATGGTCAATGACTCGATGGACCTGCACATCCACATTGGTAACGATAAGCAGCGACTGCCTCTGCAAACCGTGAAGAATGTCATTTTGTTGTGCACAGCTAATGAGCGACAGATTGATAATATGCACGCCAGGGACCATATCACGGGCAGCACTCTCAATCTCGATCCAGCACTGAACGGCGAAGGCCCTCCTGGGAGCGGAACGACTTTCCCACCTCAAGATCGATCACTAACACGCAGCTCAGAGGTGAAAGACCCGTACAATCGACCGTTCTCTGCACACTATGCTTTCATGGCCTACGCGAACCGTGCAAAAGACATAGCCTACAGGGTCAGGCAAACATATTCAGCAAGACAGCCGTATCCCAACATAGAATTCAAGAACGATGATGACCTGCGAGCTGATGCGAGAAGCATCAATGCAGGTGCCTGGCTGAGGATTGTAGAGAAAGCTGACAGAGTAGACTATCTCAACGACTTACAGGCTCGCGCGAACCACACTGCCACTATAAACCTGGAGAATCTGGCACCCCCTCAGTTGCTGAATGGTGGAACGGCAGTCAAGGTGGTGAAGTCCAAGAACACCATTGAGTTCCGCCAAGCAGCGGCAACGCTCGATCCCAATGCAGCTCTCGCATGGGTCGATTTCCTGGTCAGGCTAGTTGAACACAGTCATGCCACTCAACCCGCCACAGTCCACGCGCAGTGCCAGGCCAAGTGGCAGGACACCAATCACACTACCCTCGACCTCCTCAAAAATCTCGGTTTGAGCAGATCAGATTCGACCTTCAAGCACTACAAGCACGTTGGTCCATGGTGCTCGCCCGAGACGACATATAGCCACACTCTCCTTGACTCCGAACTGGACCTGGCAAACTCATTCGGCGATGGGGACCTGGCCAATTTGTTCGGTGATGGGGACCCGATGAGACAGTTCATGATCTTTAACTCAACCGAACTATGCAAGGAGCTCAATCCTGACAATGTTGGCGCGCGCATTCAAGACAAGTTCACCAGTCTTTGCTATGGGCAGTTTGAGAAGTCTTTCGTCGACTTTGTGGCCCGTGAGCAAGATTGGCCACTCGCAGGTGTGAAGACGGCGCACCAGATGAGATTGACCATTGGTAGTGGTTGGTCATCTGTTGTTAACCCCCACGCAGAACTTCTTCACCCCTTCTCAGAAGAGGACTTTGAGGGCAAGTCGGACCGTGAAGTAGACAATATGTTCGACGTTGACCATGACGATTTTGACGATGGCACGCCGGCTTCAACAGCTACGACTGCGACCACAGCCTCACAGCCTCCTGCTCCTGCTCCTGCTCCTGCTCCTGCTCCTGCTCCTGCTCCTGCTCCTGCTCCTGCTCCTGCTCCTGCTGCCGATGACCAGTGGTACCAGTGGGCGATGTATTCTATGATTTGTTCAGTATGAGGGCCTGTGCCTACAGACAGTTCTGAGTGGTAGGTGTTTGGTAAGTCTTCAATCTCCTCATACTTTTCATACATGTATCATCTCAATCTTAGCACAATTTACCTCATAATTCTGTCACAATAATGCTGATCAGACATATCACCTGTACATTTCTATTCGGGCTTCTGGGCTCCAGTCGACTGGAGGTAGGGATCCTGCCGCGCAAGATAGCCACTTAGCCTTTGATCGCTTTACAGACCTCGTGGCATTGTGGCGGCGGACAACACTCACTCTCGTGGCACGTGCGTCCCCGCATTTCGCGACAGCCATCCTCGGGTTTCACTTCAGCTTGCAGGAAATAAGATATATATGACCTGCTTGTGTAACGATGAAATAGTAGTAGGCGATATTCCTCTTTCATACCACTTCAACTGACCATACACACATCATGGCTACTGTAGCTGTTCAACAACCCGTCAGTGCTCTACCAGCACAAGACACCACACTCTTCTACTATCTTGAACTCAAGGACGGAGGTATTGTTCAAACATACCCTGGCACAGCATTCGAGAAGCGAAGGAAGCATGTTCCTCACGATGTCAACATCAAGGATCTGAGATCGGTCAAGGACGAGTTCAGCCTTGATAAGACGGGTTTCCAACTTGTGGACTTTACACCAAAAGAGAAAGACTTCTTGGATGAGGAACGTGTGAAGAGGGAGTACTATCCTGAAGTTGAAGAGTTGATTAAGAAGCAGTGAGTTCATCTTCTCACCCCAATATGCTCGTCTATACTTACCGAGTCTTGTAGGACCGGTTGCTCCCACGTTGTCATCTTCTCCCACATGACCCGCCGCCATACCTTCCAAGACGCACAAGACGATGCAAAGATCAAAGACGACAAAGACTTCGTGACGAAGAACAATCCAGCTCGCTTCGTTCACGTCGATCAATCCTATCGTGGAGCTGAACAGATTCTCTATCTCAACATGCCAGAAGAAGAAGCCGATCGTCGCACAAAGAATCGCTGGGGCATCATCAACATCTGGGCTCCAATCCTCAAGCCCGTAAAGAAAGATCCTCTAGCTTTCTGCGACTTCCGCTCTCTAGACGAGAAAGATCTTCGCACAGTCGTTGCAAACCTCCCACCACCGGGTGCTGGAGGCGAGTACGGTAACGTTTCGAAGAATATGGCGCATAAGCCTCGCGCGGAGTATTCGAGTAATGGAGAAAGTGCTGCGAGGTATGAGGTTGCTAATCTGGCGCATAATCCTGAACAACAGTGGTATTATGCTTCGGATATGACGCCTGATGAGGCTTGGTTGTTTAAGATTTTTGATTCGAAGAAGGATGGGAGGGCGAGATGTGCTGTGCATTCGAGTTTCCCGTTGAAGGGACAGAGTGATGTTGGGGATCCGAGGACGAGTGTTGAGTTGAGGAGTTTTGTGTTTTGGGATGATGATACTGTTGAGTAGACAGATGCCGGTCTAGTGTCGGTGTTGTTGACAAGAGTAAGATATGGTATTTATTAGCGTTTCTGTATATTGCTCGTTCATACACTCCAGCCATCAATGCACTTTCGATCAAGTTTCTCAACGAGCTTTTCAATCCTTCTGATGACCCATCCCGAGATCGCACCTTGTTCTTTTCTCCCAATCTTTGCATGTCCTTGCTCCGTTCTGCATTGGCCATCTCGCCACGACCACTGCAAGCATCTTTCATCTGCAAGGCAAGAGCCTTACATTCTGCTGCATCAGGAACGCCTCCTGCTAGATCGTCTGATACATTGTCCCAATCCACTCCGCGGTTGTTGTCGATTCGAGGCAACACCCACTCCTTGAAGACATCGCTGTGGCGGAACGGACGGTCTGGCTTGTTCCTCAACACCCATTCATCTTCATAGTTTGTCAGACCTTCTATGGCCTCACTGGTGACATGATGATACGTGATGACTGGATAACACCACACATTTCTACCGTGTTCAGTGGTACCGAAATCCATAACATTTGGATCGCCGCCTTGGAAATGTGGGAATGCCCAAGTCAGTGGAATGCTTAGATTTTGTAATGCTCGAGCAAGTGAAAGTTCGCCAAACTCCCCAGCATCTGCCATTGTATCCCAGCGAGCCTGCTCAGACAAATACAGCTCAGCCACACTAAGCAGTGCTGGTTGAGAGAGTACATAGCCCGAGCCGCCATGGCCAAAGAATTCTCCAGGCCCCATTGCCACCTGATTTCCCGAATAGAGCGGCTTTGTATAGTCGAGTGTTTCAAGCAGATGTGCGGCATTCGACCAGGATACAAAAGTGTCGGCATCGATGAAGATGTACCACCTAGCATCTGTCTTGAACTCCCTAGCTTTGACACTCATAGGCAGATTCATGAATCGAGCTAGTTGCCATCCTTCTTGTCTATCGCTATGCGATGCTGTCGTCCACTGTATTCGATCACTGTGCTCTGGATCCGCTTGTTCTAGAGTCTTCCTGCCGTGCAGTCGTAGTCGGCGCCAGAGGTTGAAAGCAGGGCTCTGATCTCGAATGCCTTCACTCACAACGTCTAGGGCATCATGTACCTGATGAGCTCCTATGGTCTCACTGAAGTCTGAGAGTAGAAGTACATTTGGCCAGTGCTCGAAGGTGGTGTTGAGGTGTACCGGAAGCTTGCGCAGGGACTCTGTTGCGCCAGTCTTGATGATCAGAACAATATCTTCAAGGGCGTCCAAGTTCGTTGGTGGCAATTGTGTGGTCAATCCGAGCCGCGATACTGTGGTCAGCAGCACAATTATTACCAAATAGGAAGATCAAACGAGAGGCTCGACCTCGTGGCAGCAAACCTGGGCCCATCACGACGGAAGGGCAAGAAGCTGAGAGGAGACCCTCAGAGCATGCTATAAGCCAACCCGAGAGAGTAGTAGTAGAGTATATTGATGTTTCTTCCCTTAGTGCGATAAGCGTTTTCTCTTCTCCATTGCAATGATTCTTCGCTCGCCATGTTAACGTGTTGATGTTTTCTTGATTAAAGGACTGCGACCAACGAAACGAATTCTTGGTATCTTCGGCAGCGCCTTCCTCTTTGAGACTAGAACTTCATTTTCACCTCATTTCCAGATCCCCTGCAAAATCCTGTAGATTCTGACTCCTGACTCTATTTACAGCAGACAGACATTCAAACTCATTTTACCATCAACAACAGACAGCTCTTTTCCGTGTGCCGGGCTCGAGAACGCCCTCGCAATTGTGAAGATAAGATGAGCACTGCCAATCCACCGACGGCTAGTCACGGCCTCGATGACCGAAAAAGATCCGTGGCCTGCATGTTGGAACGGCGTGAAACGCCATCATCTTACGCAATTATCGCTATCCGACTCACCTCGCAGATCTGAAGAACTACTTCCCTTCACAATCCTACGACCAGAAAACACGAGACCTTTCCTGAAGACACGAAACGACGTTGAACATGCATCTCCTCTGGAAAGCAACTCGGCAGGCCGCTGCACCGTTCAGCACAACTTCTACTGCTCGCGGCGAGGCTCTCACAAAGGCAAGATTCACTCAAGAAGAGAAGTCGTTGAACATCTGGAGCAGAATCTCTGCGCAACCTGCGAGCAAGATGTCTACTTCGGCATTAGAAGACGACATCCTGTATGCTTCAGACCGTACGCCGGCGAACTGGAAATCTCCTAAGCCAAGGGATCTCAAGCACATATGCGGCACTGCCAATGAATATGTTGCGAGCTGTGAGTCGACGTCTGCAGCTGTGAGCTGCAAGTCGCTAGGCTATTGCCAGGCGAGCAAGTTTGGCGGGCAGGCTTAAGAAGCATTCAATACTAGCAACTGATAACGCTATCATTCTATCGTGATGGGAATATCCTGTATTTCAAGGAGAGCCACTGCAATTCTTCACTACCTCTATGGGCAGCCCGGATCCGCCCAGCCAGGAATTGGACCCTGCGGTTCGTTAGGACACAAGCTATAGCCATATCATCATGTCTCATCACATGTCTTAGGATGGGTTGTGCCCAAGAGAACTTACCTCCGCTGGATAACATCCTCCGAAGATCTTGCCGCACGGATTCTTCATATACTCGCAAACAGTCAGCTTTCCGGACTGACCATTGCACGCTGGAACGTCGAAAGTCTTGCGTGGGCTCTGGCAAAAGTCGTAGCAGCCACCATACATTCTGAACGTTGTCAGCAATCTTGATCAAGTGATTGGAGCAGGCTGAGAACGTACTGGCCGCACTCATTGACCTGATCGGTGCAGGTCTGGCATGACGGATCTGGCGCTGGACACTCTGGTTTGGCGAACAGAGGGATCGGGCCTAAAAGTAGTAGGCAGAAGGGTCAGCAAAGATCTCTGGAAAAGCAGGCTGTCTCAATCAATGTCTGTCCTCAAGCCCCGCGCCCGAGTGAGTGCGAGCTTGGAGACACACTGAAGCGAGCGCATGCCTTCTATCTACTACTCACCATCCGCTGGATAGCATCCGCCATATATCTTGCCGCATTCGTTCTTCATGTATTCGCAACGAGTCAACTTGCCAGATTGGCCATTACATGCCGGAACGTCGAAGGTCTTCAGTGATTGTTGGCAGAAGTCGTAGCATTCACCATACTGCCTGAAAGATGGAGGTGTCAGCCTGGCTGTATGATATGGGTACAATCTACGAGGGAAAGCTTACTGGCCGCAGTCATTCTTTTCGTTCACACATATCCCACAGCCCGGGAACAATGTGAGGGCGAAGGATATGGAAGCAAAGCCTGAGGCAACGAGCAGATGCTTGATGCTGAGCATGCCTGCAGGTGTTGGTTGTTGATCGTTGGCTCGTGTTCTGATGTAGCTTCTGGGAAGACTGCTGTATCGGAATATGGCGTGCTGTGACGGATCTTATGAGCTCGGTGGAGGATGTGATCAGCAAGTTATAAAGACATCGCCCTACGCTGTCTCGATCGATACGCGTTTAGCCAGCATCTGCCCTACTCTAGACAAATCCGGTGAACCAGGAAGAAAAGTTCTTCTACGTCGCGCCAGTAAGAATGGAAGGCACGCGAAAAGCGAGGCACGAATCATGGCATCGTCGAGCTGCCCAGCAGCATGATCAGCACTATGAGATCAAGGTCAGCACACAAGACATCGAAAATGCTATTCCTGAATGCCACAAGAGCCTTTCATGCAAGTCTAGGCGTAGCCAAGACCCGTATGGACATGGGCAGCATGTGGACGCAGGGTATGGCCCGAGATTGCCGAAGCTGCAAAGACTATATTTGGACTGTGGGATGATGTCGCATCACAAGGTCGATTGATAAGTTACGTACGAAGTGGCCAGATTCCGAGTGTACTGTACTTGGCCTGGTGACCTGGCGGCGTATATATACCAGCGACACGAGATCTTCTATTGCGGCCAAGGCTAGGCGCTCCTTATTCGCTTGGAATCTGTATGAGCGAGATGATTTCCAAGTTCAAATGGACTACTATTGCCTGCTTTGCCACCATGAACAAGATGGCATACATACCCCTTTGCGGCTTGACTTCTTCGAGGCGCAGCAAACCGAGTGCCATCGTCAACACCCGCGCGCGGAAACCATCGAGGGAAGATAGGAAGCACTGCTTGCCGATACGAGAAGATCATGGCACATGTAGGTCATTCTATTCAACAGCTGCACCACTTGCTGTCCAAAAGGACTGAAGCGTCGTAATGACAGCTCAGGTAGTCAAATGTCTCGGCAACCTGACCTCATCACTCTTCACAGGCTCTCTAGCCTCCTCTCTAGCCAAATCCCAGATCCACTTGCCATCCGGCCGCAGCTTCTTGCCTTGGTGCAGCTGATCTGCCAGAAACATCCAATTGACCGCATTCCCAACCGTGCCAACTTCATCACTGACATGCGATGCAGCAAAGACACTCATCTCCTTGTAATGTTCCTCATCATTGAAGAGCAGATCGAGATACTTGGCTACGGCTTTGTAGTCTCCAGTCTCAATAGTAAACCCGGACTTCTCGTGCTGGACTTGCAGTGGAATGCCTCCAGCTCTGGTCGTAATGACTGGAATACCTTTGTGCAGAGCCTCAGAGACCTTGACTTCAAAGCCTTCGCGAGTGGAAAGTTGTAGTGCGACTCGAGCGCTGGAGAGAAGGGCATTGAGGAGTTGATCTGTTGGGCCTAGACGCATGAGGATAACGCTGTCTTTTATGTCGCTGTACTCGGCATCGAGCTGCTCTAATGTCTCGTTGAGCACGTGAACGCCATCTGGATCGTCGACGCTGTAATGTCCGCAGACAACGAGCTGAGGTGTTTCGTCCAGCTTCTTGTCCTTGCAGTAGGGAGAGTTGCGGCGGAACTCAGCATAGCTGGCAAGGACGTCTGGGATGCCTTTTGCAGGATCGAAGCGTGCGATTTGGACGATGTTCTCGCTTGGGGTAGGCCAGGGTATTCATGCGTTGTGCCATGCACATGGTGTTGAAGTCGTGGAGGTAGTATGCAGTGTCGAAGTCGCTCAACTCCTTACTCAGACCATCCAGCCAGTCCGTGGTAGCTGGCATGTATGCCAACTTCTTCTTGTCGACAGAACTAGGGACGAACGAACTGACTGGATGGGCGATGAACAGGTCTGCGTGCTGGGCGCTGGACCATAGCCACTTCCATACTCCTGCTGTAGGTGTCTCTGGTTGATCGGCGAGGTCTGATCGAACTTGAATGTGCGAGCGGAAGATCACAGGACGATCAGGCTCAATCTTCTTCGCGATATCGATGATGTTAGGCATTTGAGGGTCGTCGACAATGATCACGTCTGCGCCGCCTACCGAGCTATGTCGTAGAGGTCCTCCTTCGCGGCTCCAGAATCTGTCTGCGTTGTTCTGCACCCACTCATGAATGGTATTGCCTTGTTCTTCTGATAGACGTTCTTCTGAAGCGGCAACACCTTGTAGGATGTTATGATTTGTCTTCGTGATCCGGAAGACTTCAGGTCTAGGCTTGGGCACCCACCATGTGCAGTCGACGCCCAGCAAGCGTAAGAAGCGAATCAGAGCATGTCGCATCAGTGCCACACCTCCACCTTGCGGCGTAGCGGAGAAGAAGGCGATCTTGGTCTTGCGCTGCTTCAGCGTCTTGGCGTAGTGGAGTGCAGTATTCCAGGTGCCCTCGCTGACTGTGTGTTGGTAGTCTTTAAGTGAAGTCAATCGTGCTCGATCGGCGAGATCGACGTCGACTCTATTGCTGAAGCCAACCTGCACGCGTGGCTGATAGGATGGGCCGAACAGAGCCAGACACTTCCTGGCCATCGAGTCTGCAAGCTCATCTGCTCCTCTTATCATGTCCATTTCCTGCGCTGCTTTCAAGCTACCTCCCTCTTCGGCCTTGACCAGTACAGGCACGATATCAAGCTCCAGCCAGAGTCTGGGCAGCGTCTGTGGACTGACCTCTGAGAACTCATTCGACAGTCCGGCGCCAACGAATTTGTAAGAGTGCTTGGCGGCATAGTCGCGAATGGTGCAAATGAGGTGTTCAGCGATCGTCGTAGCTTGCGCTTCTTTGCCAGAAGGCAGACGCACTGGATGGCTCAACCCGTCGTTTGGTGCTTGTCCGTCTTCGCTCAACGTGTGTACTGCGAAGTCGATGTTGTAGACGCCATCGTGGCAAGCAAGTCCGATCTCGACTTCGCTGTCTGAGTTGCGCTTGATGGCCAGCCCAAGGAAGAGCACTGAAAGTGATATGCCGAGCTCGTTATGCTCCTTGCGCAGACGCTCTTGTCGCTCGATATTCTTTGTCGGTGCTTCTGACTGGAACTCGTGCTGCACGCTCGAGCCTCGCCGGTTTCTGATCGGCAGTGCCATGGTTTTGGTGTTGTGGAACGGGTCTGTCATATGCGTGTGTATTTCACAAAGACGAGGGGCAAGGAATTCGAAGCTCGCCTGTTTGCTGTGCTTTGTTACACAATCGTGGCGATGACGATTTGTGAGCTGCTTGCTGGAATGGTGGCACGAGCTCATCGGTGAAACATCCGCTGTGGCCAATCAGTAGTCATAAAATGCCTGAAGTGAAGTAGGTCAAATGGACATGACATAGTGAGGTGAAGTAGTATGCCTGCTCAGGGCTGATCAGAGCGGTGGCAACTGATTTGCAGCCTGATTGCATTGACGTGATATGGCATGAGGAAGTGGTCGTTTTGTCTCGTTTCCTCCTCAATCCTGCACCTTGCGCGCAAACTTATGCGGCAATGGTAACCTCAACCTCGACACCGGCCTCGATGTTGATGATGATCTGCTTGACGACCTCGGTTGGCGCGTTCAAGTCGATGAGACGCTTGTGGATTCTGCAGCCCATGTTAGTAGCTGCTGTCTAGCCTCTTTCATGTATGTCGGAGTTCCTCACCTCATCTCGAACATGTCCCAAGTCTTGGAACCCTCACCGCAAGGAGTCTTACGGGTGGAGATCTTGAGGTTCTTGGTTGGCATGCGGACTGGGCCCTTGACGCGCAGCTCCTTGCTCTTAGCACGCTCGATGAGCTCGCTGCAGACCTTCTCAAGGGACTGGACCTTGCGGCTAGTGAGGGTGATGCGGATCTTGTGGATCTTTGGGGCATCGAGGGAGCCTCCCTTCTTTGCGTCCTGGAAAGACATGTCGGCGGTTTCTGAGTGGTGGGTGGTGGGAGCAGTTGTAGGTGTTAGATGCAGATTGCGATCACGACTGTGGTATCGTTAGAATCGCCGACTTCAGCTCTCCATATCGATCTATACAAACCTCGTTCTCTGGGAAGCGGCAAAGTGATGATCGTACAGAAGAAAGATTGTTCACGCTGGCGTCGCGGAATTGAGTTGTCTTTTCGATTTGTGGAGCCGCAAATCTTGGCAATCTTCCAAACCTGAGGCAGCCACGAACCAGATTTGGCAACTGCGGTGACTTCACCACTTCACTTTCTTCACTTTTGTTGTTCTTGTGTTAACTCACGTTAGAGAATAATCAGAGGCCTCGATGCCGCCTTAGATCCAAGTTCAACGCTTTTCGACATGGCCACACCCATCCTCGCACCGCTTCCTCCAGCAAGCATCCGCCTCAGCTTGGGTCCAGAGGAATGGGAAGCATGTCTGGACGCTTGGCTGACCTTGTCTGAGTTGACCTTACGACTGCCAGCTTCGGACTTCAGCTTGAACGCCAGTGACCATGGAACCCTCCCTGGCTTCTTAATCTCATACTACAGAGAGCTCAGCACACTACAGCCAGGCGATCAAACGCTGAGCACATCGAAAGCTATCTCATTACGGAGAGCCTGTTTCAAGACGGTATCTCGCATATATCTAGGAGATGCGCCTATACCATTGTCGTTACTGGACTTTGCATTCTGGTCTAACTTTTGCCAAGCTCATCTCAAAGCCACAGCACTCGGAAAGCTTCTGACGAGAGTATGGAAGAAGAAAGGCGATCTACTGTCACCACGATTGCAGAAGCAGAAGGACCTGATTACAGCTGCACTGGAGGCTAAGTCGCTTGACGATGGCATTCGACTGCTCACTCAGCTTGCACCTGTACTACATGCATCGATCGATATCGGGCTGCTATTCATGACTGGTTCCGACTTCTTAGACTCGTTGGTCTCAGCATATAGTCATGCCGTAAACGATGACCAGAAGAAGGCAATATCGACAGTGCTATATCTTGGGTTGGCATCTCTACCCAGTACAGAGCCACCAAGCAATTCACTTCTTTCAGATCACTTGTATAACTTGAAAAGCCATGGCGATAAGTGTCCGCCTAATCAGTCACTACTCGCGGACGTGGTGACCAACACACCTGTATTGGCTAAGCTTCGACATACTCTCGGGGAGAAGGCTCCTGATAGGCTCTTCAAACTGCTCGATACTCTGGAAACATATCGGACACCAAGCTTGGCAAGGCAAAAACGTCGTGTACGACATGGTCACTCAAGAGCAAAGGGCAAGCAGGCTGCATCCAGAGCTGAAATGAATGTGCACCAAATGAGCTTGGTCACACAGGTGCAAGATCTGTTCCCAGATCTTGGATCTGGTTTCGTGATGAAACTGCTTGATGAGTACGAAGACGATGTCGAGCAGGTCACTGCGCATCTTCTTGACGACTCTTTGCCACCTCATTTAGCTTCGCTCGATCGGAGTGAAGATGGAGCAGTGCAAGACAACAGCCAAGCCGCAGAGATCGATCGTCTTGTGCCACAATCAGATCTGTCGGCCACTGCGAACAATTTTATACCTGATCGGAGAAATGCCTTCGATGATGATGAGTTGGATAGGCTCGACTTCGACACAAGTCGCTTGCACATTGGCAAACGAAACAAGAGCGTCACAGCTGAAGATCAGCCGAACAAAGCTGCCATCCTTGCTGCGCTGGCCGCTTTCGACTCAGATGATGACGAGAGAGATGATACATACGACCAAGAAGATGTCGGTGGCACGATAGATACCAAAGCACCGGACGGGGAGCCTGGTCCAGTCGCTAAAGTCACACAAGAAGAGAACGAGATGGCACTCTTCACTGCATACAAATCTGCCCCGGAGATGTTTGGCAGAACATTTGACATTCGCCGAGGGCAGCCGCGCGCTGCACTGAAGAAGGAAACTGGCATGACAGACGAGCAAATTGAAGGCTGGGCGCTCATGCTCCAGCGTGATCCGAAGAGGCTGAAACGTCTAGAAGCACAGACTGGAGCAGCAGCATTCACGGGGCAGCAGACAGAACTTGCAGGCACTGCACATCATGGAAGTGCTGGAAATACCGAAACAGAGGACTCTGATGCTGCTCAGGGCTCTAGAGGTGGCTTCAGAGGACGCGGAGGCGGACGCGGAGGCGGGCGTGGGCGTGGTGGTAGGGGTCGAGGCGGGAGTGTCGCTGGACCATCTAGTGATCCTAGCACTGCGAACGCACAACGCAAGAAAGAAGCCAGCAAGTCAACTCGCGCCAACCACAATCGTCGCGACCAGCGCGCGAAGAAAATGGCCAGAGGCGGCTTTCCAGGATAGACCAGAAATGAGGCTCGATTCCATGCAGATACAGAATAGAGATAGGATGAAGGACAAGCTGCCAGAACAGATAGACGTACCTCATCGTGACAGATCGCGATGATTTTACTTCCCTGAGTTCGGCATTTGCTAAACAGTGGTAGCTTTTCTGTGCTGAGCCCTGCTCTACCAACACATGCAAGAACACGCTTTGGTACACATAGCCTTCATAGTGATTGCGCCACTTGAATCAACCTGGCAAGTCATTCTATACAATGAGTGTTCGACTTCTTCTTTTCGTTCCCACCAAAACTCAGAACATTAGTGAACAGATCAATTCATGCCTCAGTGCCGATTCATGGACAAACAAATAGCCACCATCTCGTACATCCAATTCCTACGACCTATAAATTACAGCGACCATGGGTAACGACACCTCAAGCAGACAGAAAGTCATAGAGACACAAACACCGCCTTCGTCGCCCAGCACTGGCACGAACGAACCAAACACAAGGCGACCGATCTTCATCGTCATGACACATACATCCTCCACAGCCAGCAACAATGAACACGCTCTCTCCAACATCTCAGAAATGTTCGATCGCCCTGAAGAAGCTCTGAGCCACATGGAAGACCTAGTCCGCCGAGATCCACCAGCAGGATGCGATGATGTTGAGGCTTTTCTGGAAGCGAAGTTGTGGAAGGCTTTGTATGATGGGGAAGGCAATGGTACTGGAGCAGGTTATCAGTATGTTGCTAAAGAGGGGAGGAAGAGGAGTATCTGGGTCGCTGGAGAGATGTGAGAGAGATAGGAGACTGTGCTTATCATCAACTTATGTAGACAGAGTAGGCGAAGAATCGTCTCGTGCAGATTGCAAGAAGTAAGAGGAACACGGCGATGACGATGTTACGATGGGCCAGGGATATGAGAGATGACCAGATCATAGCAACGTCGACCTTTTCGCCAGTTTCAGTGTCATCAGCTCCAGTATACCAATCTGCATACTTCAGAATCCCGTGCTTACGACACAGATTTCGTACGTACTCGTTGCTCTTGACAGATTCCAAGTGGCATGCAAGAATGTGGCAATTGTCAATTTCTAGCCAGAGAAGTGGTGTCTGCGGCATGGTCGGCGGGACATGGTACTTGAAGAACTCCCGTATTGAGTCGTTGGCAAGGGCGTACTTGTTTTCATGCTGCCGGACGAGTTGTGGTTTAGTGCCGATCAGCTGCGGTAGTATCCAACGCACGTCTTCCTCCCGGAACGAAAAGCGCTCGCCACCACGAGCCTGCATCGAGTATAGCTTACCATCTCGGCGGCATTCTCGCCGGCAATGAGCTAATATGTCGGCGACATCGAGAGGAGCATCTTGACTTGTCGTCAGCGCGCGGCAGACTGTCTTCAGCAGGAACTGTGTGCGTGGTTTCGCTAGAGCAGTGTTGCTTCTAATGGAGTCGAATGCGTGGCCGATAGCCACTTCTTTACCAAGTGAGGCATGTTTCATGGCTTCGTCGAATGCAATGTCGTCCTTCGCGAAGACAAGACATGATAACATATGTCTAGCCCAGCCAAGTTGTCCTTCCGATCCGGTGACGATCTCATCTAGGATGCGTTTGTGATCATACTTGCGATCTTCAAAATGCTTATCTAGCTGGTCCTGAACATAGAGCGCAACATCGCAGTCAATATCGCCAGGCACGAGTCTGATCTCGAACGCTTCCGAGTATATGTCAGCTACGGCGGCATCATTCTGGTCGGACAAGGCAACCTGCAGGGGCGTATGGTCGCAAAGCCTGAGCAGAGCACGCAGTATCTGAGGTCGCTGGCTACAGGTGTCTAGACCATCGATCACGAGCCAGATCTCTCCTATCTGGTCACAGAGCAGCATCTGTCGGAAGATGTCGAAGAGCAAGCCGAAGTGCAGGGATGAGCCGGCCTTAGCAAACGACTTCCAGAGCTTCGCTTCTGAACCAGTAGCCATGATATTGGCCAGGACCATAGGACGTTTGTCGATGATCTGAGATATCAGACATCGTAGAAGCAGGTTTGGAGTAAGCTTGTGCGACTGCCACGACAGCTTACAGAAGTTCAACACTAGTGCGCTCGGGCGTTCGATCATGAGATATCGTGTGATGTACGATGTTCCCAGGAATTTACCAGTGCCTCTACCGCCGGTCAGTGCCAGTAGGCCGGAGCTTTTGTCGCTGGTGACATGATTGGAGGCGGAACGCTGACACCACGCCCTGAAGATGCTCGAGTGCACGATCCATTCGCATGCTTGTGTAGGCAGGAGGTTGTAGTCTCTCTTCAGCATGTCAGAGTGCTGGCTGACGAAGGCTGCCGTGTTCCACGCAGAGGCAGCACCGACACGTGTAAGGAAGTTTATTGACATAAGCCTTGCCTTGCCAGACACACATTGCAGCTGCGTGGTATAAGTGATACCGCCATTAGCTAGGACGGGGGCAGCTCTCGCGGCTTGCGACGTAATTGCAGCTCCGACTTTGTTCTCCAGCTGGGTCATTGCGTTGCGTTGTTGTTGTGTATGAGCATCGTGCTTATCGTTCAGCTGATCTATGACGGTTCGTAGTACTGCCACTCCATGACGCAGATTATTGACAGCGTTATCGGTGGCTCCTACGAGGACCCGAACTTCGTGTGCGTCTATTTCGCGAAGCAATCGTAGATAGTCCTCAAGTCGACCTTTTAGCTGGGTGATCTTGGACTTTTTTCGTGTCGTTCCAATCACAGTTTTGAACTGTGCAATGCGTCCTGGCGACGCCTGCTTTGGTCGAAGGTCATTGAACAGCTTGACAATCTCGTCCGAGATCGCAGTACATCCAGACCGAGCGTCCTCGATGAGAGTCTCTTGTCGCGTGAGTGGCCGCCAGGCTGAGGGTGCCTGTGGCAGTGCTAGAAGGCGTTGTCTTGCATGTTCAGCTTGCTGCTTAGCATCGCGTAATGTCTCCGGTGTGTGCTGTGTAGCCTGGTACAAGGCTTCAGTCTGCTCCAGTATACCTGCAGAGAGTTGTATAAACTGTACAATGCCGGCAGCCAGGCCTACCGCCGTGACAGGATCCAGCATGCCGTGTTAGTTGTGAGAGGAACACATATAAAGTTATATGTGCTGCTCTGAAGACAGTCCGACATGTGTCTGCTCATCAATACTATTTCGCCTTTGCCTTGACGGCGCTTATCGCCTCGTGACCACTGGACATGTTTGCCTTGTGGCGCTCTGCAGTCATAGAATTCGGCATGATGAACCAATGACATCCAGTATATCATACACGGCTTCTCGCTCGGCAGGATTCATAAGGTTTAGCCAGACCTTCTTCTCGTGGACGCAGCAGAGGAAGTCATGCGAGGAGAAGTCGTCTGTTGTGCATCTCAGCGATTATATTGGCAGTAGACGATGCTCGTAGTGCTTGATCATCTTGAAGGCCATTACCTGGTTGCCACGAAGCGATGTAATAGTGTTGCCCAATCATGCCATGTGATCATCGCATGGTCCGGGAAGTGAACTGCAGTATGTGCCCTGAGGCCAGCAAGCTAACGAGGCCTTATAGATCAAGTGTAGAAAGGCGAAAGAAGAACATATGTCCTCACAAGATGTCCTTTCGCCTCCACCTCGTACGTCCTCGTACTCATCGGACTGTATGTGGATCGATCATGATGATTCATATGGCGAGTGTGTGCGATCTGGGGAGCGGGAGAATATGACTCCACCATGTGGCATAATATATTGCGCCACTAATGCCTGCAACGTCGGTGTTCAGCCCACTGCAGGGTGTGCATGATCCATTTCGGTTGCTGCCAGCCATGATCTGCGTCAATGCCTAATCCTCGCCGTGAAGTGGTCTTCGCTATAAGTGTGTAGCGTGATGCGCAAAGGTACTGAAGATCGTCAAATTGATCACACACTAGTGTGTGGAAAGCCTCTAGATCTGTAGCAGAAGGAACGTTGCAGAATCGACCTGCTTGAATTCAAGGACAGTGCTCGCGTCTTGGCCTGGAACAGGTCGCATGGCCAGTACTTGCGCGACAAAAGAAGGAGAAAACATCCGGCTCCGTTGTAGTCGAGAGCTGTGAGTTCCGACGGCCAGGCAATGGCCGAGTGCAGGCGTATCTTAGGTTGTTGTAGCCAATCCACGCCGAGCAAGTCCGAGGGTCGACAAGAATACAATGATAGATGGCTTGTACAATAGCTCTGATGTCAAGATGGAGGGACCCACGTGCGTCGAGGTGTTGAACTGGATCGTGGCGCTCATGCTGGATTTCCAGGCACAGACTCTACGAGTGATGGCCAAGCAAAATCTGAAAACGCCGGATCAGGAACTCGTAGTGCAATAGGCTGCCTTATGAAGAATGTCTCGGTATAGTGTATGGGGATGGTCGTCGATCGTGCCACTTCTCCAAGGTTGGGCCCATGTATCCCGGTCCTTGCACTCCACGCCCATTGCCAGATTTACTCCGGGCTCGTACCGTTCTATGATCCGAGGACTTCAATGAGAGTGGCTGGCCCTATAGCGGCGTTCCAACAGTTGCAATCTGTCAGAACTTTGATCACACAAAGTCAGCAGTAAAGTGCAGTCTGATTGGCATTCGTGTCGATGGACTTGAACGATCTGGAATCGCTCGATCAGTGGCGTGTATCTTCAAAGGTAGTCTTGGCTGGAATTTTCGTTCTTGAGCACACGATCTCCCAATGGCATGGTAACGTTTCAAGACGTCCTTCTTATGTATTCAGCTTACGGCCGGGTGGAGTCTCAAGTCTTGCTCGCATATCTCTGATTCCTGGACTCGATCATGGTTGGAACTGTACGCTTCTTCAATGCCAGCTGTACAGCAGTTGGTCCAGATTGCCCCGTGGAGCATAGCATATATGGGTACCATCCGAATCTGGGCATCAATGTCTTCCTGGTCTCGAGCTTTGCCTGCTTCGCGATCATCCATATCTGTCTGGGAATCTGGAAACGAACGCACTTCTTCGCATATCTGCTCACGTTCAGCTGTGCAGGGGAAGTCGCTGGCTATGCCGGACGGGTGATGCTGCACAACAATCCATATGACGACGTTGGATTCTCCCTGGCAATCAGCTGTCTCAGCTTCGCACCAAGCTTTCTGGCAGCAGCCATACATGCAACCCTCAAGCATATCACGCTGACCTTTGGCGCAACCACGAGCATTATTCCACCACCGATGTACACTTGGCTCTTTATCGCAATGGATATGGTCTGTTTGACGCTGCTGGCTATCGGAGGTGCATTGGCTGGAGATATAAGAAATGCACGTGAGCATGGGACGGCAGGCTATATCTTAATCGTGTCCGGAATTGTGGCGCAGATCCTCACACTGGTGATATTCGCCGGCCTCGTAGTCGACTATCTGTATCGAACACGTCGAGCATGGCATAATGTACCGTTCGCAGCCACGAAGCTTCTGGATACCTTAAAATTCAAGCTTTATTTTGCTGGAGTAGCTGTTGCATATATCTGTGTCCTCGTGCGATGCGGGTTTCGACTTCTTGAGCTTGTTGGAGGTTGGCCGAATACTGCCATGCATAGTCAAGCCGCTTTCGTAGTGTTCGAAAGTTGGTAAGTGCAAGCGTGGTTACTTGTAATACGTAACGACTCTGACTGATCGCCTACTAGCATGATGTTCTTGGCAACTACTGCCTTCACTCTGTTTCATCCAGGATTCTGCTTCGCACTGGATGCTGCGCCTCGACCCGAGCGGCGAACGTGGAGAATGACTTGGTCCAGACCAACTATCGAGGAGAGTCGAGATGGCTTTGAGATGTGGCAATGTCGAGGAACCACGAGCCACGTGAACGTCTCGAGTCCTGAGCCAGCTGAGCTCCCTAGTCCCACGGATACCCGGTCTGATGGGACGAGGCAGAATAGCCATAACTCAAGGGTGGTGACTCTGAAAGCTATGAACAGCGAGGGGAGTCTGAAGCATGAACCGACTGAGACGTGGTATTCCATAGACAGTGACAAGGAGCCAGATCGAGCTTCTGCCAGTAAAGCCAGAGAAAATTCCACAGAAACATGGTGTTCGGACGCCACGTTAAAGGAAGGAGATGTGTTGCAGATATCATCTGCCTTCGAGAAGCCGTATTAAGGCTCTTTGTGCCCGGACTAATGATGGGACTTGACCACGAATAGCTGGAAATTTAGCGTAGATGAATTTATGAAGAATATGCCATACTACTTACTTACTCTACCTCCTGCCATGGAAGGCGGTGAAGCGATGTACGCTCTTCGAGGGCGATCTCCCTCAGAACCGTTCTGATCTTGATACTTGTCACTCGTCGTGACATCGTTGATTCGAGCGACATCGGCGGCCACGCGCTCTTCGCACCAAACACAAACTGACGCTCAATAATCTTCCTTGTATTATCCTCGTTCGCCGTACACTCTGCTCCGACTTCACCTGCTCATCAGTCTGATACTGTCTCGAGGATCAGCTTTCACCGCTCGATATAGGCCAATTCGAGCCTCCGATTGCGAGAAAACGAGCTTGCAAGACAAACCGCCAACGCACTGCACCAAAATCAGACACCGCCTCGCGTTACAGCATACAGCGTCATCCTTCGCGTCCTCAACAGGCTTGTGGCAGTCATATACGCGTGAAGATGCTGCTTACTCAGGGGAGTAGCTCAGAAACATTCTCAATGGAATTAGGAAGCGGGAGATGAGACGGGAGCATTGCTTCGTGGTACTTCCTCGCTATGCTGGCAACAGCCCTTCCCTTTTGGCGATTGGGGATCAATCATGTCCTCAAACGATGGGAGTGCGGGTGCTGTGGGCAGCTGAGACCACTTTTTGCGGAGATATCCGAGACAACCAGCATGTCTAACATCTCTCAAGGTTGCATGAGTCACCATGTACTGCGGACTTGTGTGCACGCCAAATGAACTCGAAGCAGCCGTGTATGATTAAGACTATTGCTTACTCAGGGAAGTAGCTACACCCAGGAGATGAGACGGGAGCTCTGCTTCGTGGTACCTCCCAACCGGTGCCGTACAGGCTTTCCCTTTTGCTGCTCGCAGCAAAGAGTACTACGGAGGGTTCGAGTCACACGAAAGATGATGTTTCTTTCGTGGGATATATCTCTATTTTGAGCTCAAATGAACTTTCGCAGGTACTCTACAAGCATCATCATAGCCATGGCTTGACCATAAGGCATAGAAGTCACTGGGATATCTATATAGTGCTGTAAGTCGCTGCCCATGCCTGTCCCAAAGCTGACATCTTTTAGTTCTCCGTCTGGTGCGATCCTGGTCAAGACTGCGTGCACAGCCTTGGCAGCAATAGGCTCGAAGTCTTTGCTGATGTAGCGCTTGCGTACGGCTTTTAAAATACCATAGGCAAAGCCAGCGGTCGCAGAAGCTTCGACATAGCTGCCTTCGTTCAGAGGCACATCGAGCAGCGTTCTCCACGCGCCTTCATCATCCTGGAGCTTCTTGAGTGCTATACACTGGGCCTGCAATGTATCAATGAGGTGCGTGCGAAGTCCATCCCCAGGAGGCAGGTCCAGCAGCTCAATGAAGTCCGGGATAAAGATTGTAAGCCATGAATTGCCGCGAGCCCATCGCGCTCGTGCAAAGTTGTGCCCAAAACCACCAGGAGCAGATTCATCGAACTTCCAGCCATGAAAGAATAAGCCTGTTGTGGGATCGAACAAATACTTGATGTGCAATAACACTTGTCGCTTGGCCTCTTCGATATAGTGCGGCCGTCCGAGCAGCTTGCCAATCTTGGCCAGGGGCAAGACAGTCATCATGAGAGTGTCATCCCACAGCTCGTTATGATTGTACGTCAAGTACGTAACGTGTTGCATACCGGCAAAGGGAGTACGCTCGAGCTCATACATGGCCCATTCGGCCCAGGAATCTAGCCAAGGAAGGTACGTCTGTTCTCCTGTCTTCTCGTACAGGTATGCTAACGTAAGAAAAACAGCCATGGTGTTGATGTTCTTGGTTGTGCCTGTGGCCAGTTGACCTTTGAACCATGATTGAATGACTTGCAATGCAGGTGTCGAGCCAGTCAAGGTATGATACTGCCAAACGCCATAAAGACCTGATATGTGTTAGCGTGTCAGAGCGTGGTCATCGGCACGATCATACCTATGCCGTGCGTCCACTCCCAGTCATTCCATCCTTTAGTATCAATCACTCGACCATCGGCCAAGGGCATCAAGAATTGGCCAGTTTCATCTTTGATGTTCACCAGATTGTCTATCAAAAGCTCGACTTTGCTTCTGATGTCGTTCGCATACAAGCCATCTATGCTTACGGACTGTTGAGGCATTTTGATTGGCTGATTTGGACAATAGTAATTGTTCCTGGTAGCAGAAGCAGCCTCGCCAGCAGCAGCAATACTTGAGCAGAGTTCACAAGCTCTACTCGCTGCAATCCTTCACCGAACTCCGAGGATCTACCTAAGCGCGCTCCACACGTCGAATCCTTCCCCAGCATACCATATGCGGAGACCCCACAAACTATGCAACTGTTACAACGAAGCCAAGCCATTTCGGTGCATTGATCATGCTTTGGGGGTCACCGTGGCGCTCTGGGGGTTTCCCTGCAACCACCATCTACGCCAATGACTTCCCTGCTGCTGTTGCTATCGTGAGATCGTACGAACACGCGAAAGCTAAGCGATGAGTGCCGAGCTGCATAAAGGGCCACGAGGCAATCCACAGTAGTGAACTCTTTCTCGCTCCACGATCGCACAACTTCACAGACAATCATGGCACAACTTCGCAATCAACCATGGAACGAGGGCAGCACCGATCAGGACAAAGTCGCCCCAATCGGGACATTGTCGACTGGCGCGAACGACAAGAAGGCAGGCTGGGATGCATCAGAAGTCGAGAGAGTGATGAGCCAGGAAGAATTTGAGAAGGACCACCAGGACTACAGTCGTATGGATGTACGCGCAACTCTCGTGTGGCTGCAAAGATGATCACTGACACTTTGTTCCGCAGGCCGAAGTAGCAAAGTATGCGAACGTAGCAGCTATCGACATTAGTCCATCGGAAAACAGCCGCTTGAAGAGGCTCATCGACAAACGAGTTCTGACAATCATGGTGTTTACCTACTTCTTACAGGCGCTGGACAAAGGCACTCTCTCGTTCACCTCAATCATGGGTCTGCGTGACGACCTGCACCTCGTAGGACAGCAATTCTCCTGGCTGACTACCTGCATCTACATCGCCATCTTGGTCGTCGAATACCCGATCAACTTCCTCGTACAGCGACTCCCCATCGCCAAATTCCTGGGAACATGTATTATCCTCTGGGGCTCGATATTAGCGTTTCACGCCGCAGCAGGAAACTTCGCAGGCATCACAGCCTTACGAACTCTTCTAGGTATATTCGAAGCAGTCTGTCAGCCAACTTTCCTTATCATGAGCTCAATGTGGTACAAGCGAGAGGAACAGGCATTCATCGTCAGCTGCTGGTATTGCATGAACGGAGCACAGCAGATCGTTGGCGGTCTTCTGGCATACTGCTTCTCACTCATTGGGCACAATGGTGCGTACTCGCCGATCAAGTCCTGGCAGGCAATCTTCATCACTTATGGTGTTCTCTCGGTCTTCTGGGGCATCTTTGTCATCTGGTGGCTGCCAGATTCGCCGATGCGAGCGAAGTGTTTCACAGAGGACGACAAGCGGCTCATGGTACGTGACATCAGGACATGACAAAATCTGAATCGAGAGACTAACGTCCGCTAAGGTCGAGCGAGTGCGTAGCAATAAGACTGGAATACAGAACAAGAACTTCAAGAAAGAGCACGTAATCGAAGCACTCACCGATGTGCAGTGCTGGTGCTACTGTCTCATTCAGATCTGCACCACTTTGCCGACTGGTGGGCTTGGAGCATTCGCAAACATCATTATCAAAGGTCTGGGCTTCACGACGCTGCAGGTGCAACTATTGGCTATGGTTCTCGGGGCATACATCATAATCATTCTCTTCAGCTCAGCATGGCTGGTGAAGAAGACTGGCCAGAACACTTTGATCATGGCATTGTTCTGCATTCCGTAAGTGTTGACTTGCTCATGATGATAGCAATTGAAGCTGATGCTGTTCGCAGTTCCTTCGCGGGCACAGTCGTCTTGATGACGGTCGAGAACACAAGTGTAGCGACAGAAGCAGGCTTGCTGTTCTCATATTACATTGTCCTCTCGTTCTGGGCAGCGCAAGGTCTTGGTATGAGCTTGTTATCACGTAACGTTGCCGGCCAGACCAAAAAGAGTGTTGCAGTGACCATGAACTTTGTCGCGTGGGCTGTGGGTAATGCTATCGGTAAGTTTCACCCTCGTATTGCATTCGGAAGTTTGTTCAGAACTCTAACACCTTGCAGGGCCTCAGGTCTTCCTATCTTGGGATGCTCCTCGCTATTTCATCGCATTTGCGGTGCACATTGGTTGCTACACGCTGCTCATTCTGACACTCATCGTGTTGCGCATTACGTTGATGAGGCGCAATGCCAAGAGAAACGAGGTAGCTGCAGCTGGCATCGCTGAGGCCAAAGACGAGAATACGACGCATGCGTTTGAGGACTTGACTGACAAGGAGAACACTACATTTAGGTACCAGTACTAGCGCTATTCGTAGTTTCATGCACACAGATCTGCCGAAAGATGTGTTCACTAGGTGTGCCGCCCCCACAGGAAGTACTAGTAGATTGTACAGTTCTCTCCAAGCTACAACCACATCATAAGGGTGATTTTCTCACATGATAACACGACCAAACACTATATGTCCGGTCTCGAATGCACCGAGAGGCGGCCGCAAGCGAAAGAGCCCCTCTCGAAGGCACGGGAGAATCATGGCACCCATGAACCTATGTTGCCATAAAGGCCAGCGCTTGTACCATGAGTATTCCAGGTATAGCCGCATAGGCACTCCACTCGGCACTCCACCTCTTTCCCAGGATGAAGCTTAAGCTTTCGATCACAGGACTCTTGGCAGGTACAACTACAGCTCTTCTACTTGCCAATGAGTCTACCACTCGCCTTACTCTGTCCGACGGTCGACTTACAGCCTCAGTCATGAAAAATGGCGGCACAATGGACATCCTCACCCTCGATGGCCAGGACCTCCTCGGACCCAGAAATGGAAGTACAGGCATAGGACCTTACCTAGACTGCTACTGCATTCCATCAGGTGCCTACACACCTGGCTCAATAGCCCCTGTTTACACTCTTCTCAACGGCACAGATACCAACGGCACATCATGGGGTGGTATTATCATGAGCGAAACATACCCGCCGACTGGCCAACTCTTCGAACAGTACTGGTTCCTTCGAGATGGCGAGACTGGTTTGCATATGTTCTCTCGTCTGGCATATCACAACTCCACAACACCTTTTCTGAGAAATCTTCAGGAATTTCGAACGTTGTTTCGGCCGAATAGTCATCATATCTGGACTCATCTGTCCACGAACGAAGAACAGTATGCTCCATTGCCTTACTTCAATCCCGCCACAGGCTCGCTAGGCAATGCGACAGTAGTACAAGACGCGACATGGAACATCAACAACGCCTCAGATCCCTACGTGCAGCAAGAGAGCGACTACTTCACCAAGTACACCTTCTCTGATGTCTGGCGTGACCATAAAGCCCATGGACTCTATGCCGATGGCACAACTTCTCCCGACGGAAGTACATATGGTGCATGGTTTGTCATGAACACTGTCGATACTTACTTCGGAGGTCCTACACATTCTGACTTGACAGTCGATGGCATCGTGTACAACTACATCGTATCGAATCACCACGGAGCTCAGACGCCGAACATCACGAATGGGTTTGATAGGACCTTTGGACCTGGATACTATCATTTCAGTAAAGGTGGTTCGTTGGAGGAGTCGAGAGAGGACGCCGAGACGTTCGCGGATCCAGATTTGTGGACGGACTTCTACGATGGTATTGCCGAGTTCGTGACGGGATATGTTCCGAGTTCTGGAAGAGGGAGTTGGAGTGGGAGTATCAGTCTACCGCAGGGAGCCGAGAATCCTGTGGCGATACTGTCATTAAGTGGTGTTGACTACCAGGACAACGCAAATGATGTCGATGCTTATCAATACTGGGCTAATGTTAATGCTAATTCAGGAGAAGTGTCTCTCGATGGTGTCAAAGCAGGAACGTATCGCCTGACGATATACGCAAGCGGAGTATTCGGCCAGTACACGGAAGACGACATCATCGTGCAAGTTGGTGAAAGGACAACAACTACTGCGACCTGGACGCCAGACTCCTCTGGTCTGGAGCTCTGGAGAGTTGGAACGCCAGACAAGAGCAGTGGCGAGTATCGACATGGTTATACCAAGGATCCAACACACCCTCTTCATCCGGCCGAGCATAGGATCTACTTCGCCGCTTACGACTTTGTCGACGACTTTCCAGAGGGCGTGAGGTTCGAAGTGGGCAAAGATGATGTTGCTGTCGACTTCAACTATGTCCATTGGAGTGTCTTCGGCGGCTATGGCAACTCGGCTTGTCCTGAGTGGTATTATGGTGATGGCAATGTTAACAACTGGACTCTGCTGTTCGATGTGGAGCAGGCGAAACTGCAGAACAGAACGCGAGGCATCCTCACGGTCCAGCTAGCTGCTGCGAAGACTGCAGCAGGCAACACAGATGTGTATAATGCCACGCAGCCATACTCGAACATCCCATACACGGTAGCAGTCAATGGTCAGGACTTGGAACAGTGGATCATCCCGTGAGTATCAGTTCTCATTCGACGTCATCCTCTTGCTAACTCAATCGCTCCAGTTACTACCAGAGCAGTTCTTGTGCAGTCAGATCAGCCGTGATCTGCTACAGTCTAGCGCACAAGTTCCTGTTCGACATCAGCCTGTTGAAGCAGGGCAGAAATGAGATAGTTTTGAGCTTACCTTTCAACGCGACAGACTATGAGTCTGCTGTGCTGGCGGAGTCGGTGTATGTGCAATATGATGCGCTCCGGCTTGAGGTAGCATAGTTTTCCGTACGAAGCTGTTCTCCATTCTGTGCCTCTTTTTGATTGCGATTTTGATCAGCACATTTAGCGCTCAAATGAACCCCAATAGTCCCCATCTCTCAAAGCGTAGACATTGTTGTAACCATAGCCCATGCCATTTCCCTCGCCAACAGTGTATGGGCACTTGGCATAGTTCACATAGCGGGCAATTCTGTCTCGCTCTGCCTCCGCTCGTCTCTCCTTTGCTTGTTGCGCAGAAATCTGCAGTCGTCTGGCGTGGGCTGCGTCGGACATTCTCGTCGAGTAATCTTGGTGGTATGGCTTAGCAGGAGGCCAATTAGGTCCCCAGATGGGATGTTCAGGTACCCAATATTCACGTCCCCAAACAGGGTTGACAGTCTGCTTTTCAGCAGCTTCCGATTTGCCTTCGTTCGCTACAGGCTCCTGCTGTCGTAGCGCCACCAAGGTATCGTTCAGTGACTTCTCGAGATCTGACTGCAGGCGAGCAGTTTCTTGCTCGATCAATGATTGCGCAGCTTTCGCCTCTACACCCGCGTTCTCCATCGCCTCGGTCAGATCATCTACGGGCTCCTGATTCGCACTAGGGCCACAGTCAGTCCACTGTTCCAGAGTATGAAATGACATGTACGCTTACCGCTCAAACTCATCGGACAGCTCGCGCTCTCTCTGCTTTTGCTCAGGAGTGGTCACTCCGCGCGTGAAGTCTTGCTTACTTGGAGCATCCGCCATGTTGTTGTGTGGGTGGGAAGATGTCTGGGTGGAGTCGGTCGTGTGTGTGTGTGTGTGTGTGTGTGTGTGTGTGTGTGTGTGTGTGTGTGCGAAAGAAATGGTTTGTTCTCGAAACTCGGGAAGTCAGGAGTGCGACTTGAGAGCAAACGCCAAGCTTGAAAGCCGTTGAGCTTCACTTCACCTCCGGGCTCATGCACGATGGGAACTAGGACTGGTAAAGAGGCGCCTCTCCATTTTTCGCTTCATACTGGAAACCGCATCATGTGCGCATTAGGTAGCCTGGCCACGCCGCGATATCGAGAGAGGTGGTCGCCGATGCGAATCGCGCTCCTTTCTTTGACCTGATTCCTCCCAATGCACTGTGCGGAGCTGACGCATCATGGTCCACAACAATTCGTGAGAGAGGCGCTGGTGAAATAATCGTCGGACGGTCGACTTCAAATCTAGGCTGTGCTAATCCATAGGTCAATGTTGCCCTCAATAGCAGCCTGTGAACCGGGAACGGGAATTGCCAGACTCACATTGGAGGGCAATAATCTTGAAAGGATCTTAATGAAAGCAAGTCTTCGCTTTTCGTGTCTGTAGGAGTATGTCCGATCCAAGGTGCTTTCTCCAAGTATGCCACAAGCCAATAGATAAAGACCAAGCCATCTATTCTGCGGCCTTTTGAGCCCCAATGCCAGCACTAGTATCTCCAACTCCACTCACCACCATTCCTGACCCCAGCCATTCCCCGGGCTTTGCACAGTCGGTCCATCGTAGAGGAGTCAATCGGATTTGGCAGGGGGATGCGATTCGCCGAGCACGTCAGGGATAGGCTCCTCCTCACCGCCTACATGCAGGACAGGTTCCTCCTCCGCGCCCGACTCAGTACCGGCAGCCTCCTTGATGCCTTCCATCAGCTTATCGGCAGCGACCTCCTCGTCAGCCTCAGGCTTTATTTCAGACTTGACGGCGATCTCATCTTCTTGCTCGGTGGTCTCGACCTTCTTCTTCCCGATTGCGCGTTTCTTCTTCTCTGGAACGGTGGCCTCCTCGTTTTCGCCATTGTCTTCGAGCTCGGTGGCGGCGGCCTTGCGCTTCGTTGGAGTCGCCTTCTCAGCTGGTGGCAGAACGGCATCTCCGATCATCTTCTTTCTGGCTGCGCAGAGGACTGCATTCGCAGAGGCCTTGTTCTTGTAGCCGCCCAGCTCAGCCAATTTCTCGGTGTCGACCTAGGGAATGTCAGTATGGATGTGGCCTGAGCAAGTAGGAAAGCATGAGGTGACTTACTTGTGGCATAGTCTTGAAACACTGCCATGCGAGGGAGAGGACCTTGACTTCGCCATCAGTGAGCTTTGGACCGCTCCATTCGGCGGCGGTGGTGGCGGGTTCCTTGGGAGGCATAGTGCTGTCTCTGCTTTGGTGTTTGTTATTGATTGTTGGGTAGAGCGGATGCCAGGTAGCGGAGCTGGCGAGATGTTCCAGAGTGTGTGGCGTGGTAAAGTATCGTCACTGGAGATATGTTTCTAGTTTGGAAGGAACTCGTCAGTAAACTTGTGAAGTTAAGTAGGTACTTTCGGGTTGTGAAGTTGAGGCAGCGACTCTTTCACCACATGCCAATGTGAGCTATTAAGCACCAAACCTCACCTACGCCTTTACCCGTTAGTGCCCAGAACCTATAAGTGAGATTTACAGGTGTGCCATTCACCAGGTTTGTGAAGATCATGCCTGCGCTACTGTAGGAGGATCGATAGTGAAGTGAAGCCTACGATCTGTGGCACTTGTCAATACAGTGCGTCTGAGTACTCACAATTACAAGTCCGTGGTCACAGTGTAGGATCTGCTCTCGTTCATGCAATTGTTCATATTCGTGCTTCCCAGCTTTTCGAGTCCCTATGGTACATCGCCTCGGATCGTGTCGCTGAAGTCAAGAAGTCGACCGTGCCTATCTTGCGCCTGGACTCCTTTCCGTTTGTGATGGAGATCTAACATGCGCGCGCATCGTCGCAGGTCTCGCGAAAAACCATCACGTCCGAGTTCCGCATGGTCTGCGCAGCTTCGTGCTAGCGCTGCCAAAGTCTTCCGTAGCCTCGTAGCAGTCCAGCCTAGAATCCCCTCCCTCTTCCACGTCCCCTGCCACCGCCTCGATCGCCTCTGAATCCACCCCTACCTCTTCCACCTCTCATTCCACCCCTCGGCGCTTCCTTTCCAGCTTGCTCCTTCCTCGCCTTGTTCTTTGGCTTAGGCGTATCATCAATCAATAATGTGTCCAGTGGCAGCGAGTCCGGCAGAATGTAGTATCTGATCTCTGAACCGCGAATCGAAACGTGGTCGAGGCTGATTTGCGAGCCGCCTTTGGGAGTCATCTTGGCGTTGCGGAGGTTGGTGTTCATTTGTGGGGAGACACTGGCGATTGTGCCCTGGATGATTGTGCCTGGAAGGAGTTAGTAGCGCTCATGAGTTGTGGTCTTCTGTCGTGACTGCTTACCGGTCTTGAGCTCGATGGTCACCGTCTCGTTCGTGCACTTCATGAGAAACCTACCATTGCCTGTTAGTCAGGCTCGCAAAGAGGTTGCCTTTGAGGATGTTCGTTCAGCGCAGGACTGCGATGCGAGCAAGAGAATTTCTTACCTGACGAGCTTCATGTTGGCGGTTGCGCAATTTCAGCGCTATATCGATGGGTTCGTCGGGTGTTGTGGGAAGATGCTGTCTCCGGGTTTGCGATGTGGATATGAGTTGTCGCGAGTTGTGTCTGCGCTGGAGCAGACTTTCGAGAAGTTCGCGATTCAAGCACGGTCCAGCCCGAACCGAAAACGGTGGGACGACTGTCAAGATTGTCAAGATCGCCAGTGAGGGCATAGGCAAGGGCACGATATAGCAGAGAACAGATGCAGGTGAAGTGGTCTGGGAGTGCAGCTTGGGTATCATAATCGAATCACATTCGTCACATCATCCATCTCGCCTGAAGAAAATCACTATCTCCCCACCTCGCTGACCTTTTCCCATTCAGAGTCCGTACTGAACTCACTGCTCGAGAGATCTCCCTTCTTCAGCTGTTGCGCTTGCCTCTGCCTCGTCTCTCGTGATCCATCAGTCTGCACTCCACTAGCCTCAGCTGCACTACCAACAACAGGATCCTGCACAGCCATCTTCGCGATCTTCCCCCTCTTCTCCTTCTCCAACCCACCAACACCTTGATCTAGACCTCCTTCGCTGATCATGCTATCGCCCATGCCCTTCCCTGTCCCCGTCTCGACTTCTGTGTCCTCGCCCTCATCATCCGCATCTCCTCCCTCTCCTCGTCCTCCGTCCTTCTCTGCGGCCTTCCTCTTCCTCAATCTCTCTGCCTCTTCTTCTGCTCTCTGCGCTGCCTGTAACTCGACTGCAAACCAGTTTATGCTATACCAAAGCCCTCCACATAGTACAGATAAAATGGCAAAGTGTATGCTGTAGGTTGCGTACAATAGAGCGAGGAGTAGAACTTGTAAGGATGCGAACGTGACGTTTGTTGCAATGAGGAGAGTTGGTGTAGTGCCGGGCGTGAAGACTGATTCCCAGAGATTTGCTATGAAGGACATATTGGCTGGAGTAGCTGAAGGTCGCGTCGATGTGTTCTCGCTAATGGGTTACGGTACGCTCGTTGAGTAGGCTATAAAGTGGCTCGGACAGCCTCTCTAGATCTTGCAGTAGCACTCGTTGCTTGTGTGTATGTAGAGCTAAGAGTCGTGTGTTCACTCTTCGCCAGTATCTCGCAGCCTTATCGCCGATATCGTTGCCTTGATGCGCTGGCTGGCTGAAAGGCTGCAAATTTCCAGATCTTGTGTGCTTATTCACCTTCAGTCGTATGTGTCTTCTTCGTCCTTCGCAAGCAGCTGTTATGTGAAGGGGAAGCAGAGTCAGAGAAGCGTGACTTACTGCCCGTGAGGCCGACGTCACGCTGCAGCGGCGTTGGTTTCTGTCACGCGACGGCATGGTGGCATGGGTTGGTAAGACATGACTTCAGTAGTCTGGACCGTGAACCATGTTCATCACACTCCATATGGACTGCGAGGTTGAAGTATTCGAGAGACATGGAGAGGATACCACATGAGGCTGTCCGTGAGGAAGGGACAACTGACTTGATCAAAGAGGTGAAGTTGAAAAGCCAACACGGCCAAGTTATCACATCGCGCAATCACAGAGATGAGTTCTCGAATGTCTGATTGATGAAGCACAGAACTGCTACCGATGTTCTTAGGAGTCGAGATTTGCCATCTGCTGATAGTCTTTTATCGAGAAGATGCCCAAACATTCGCAGCAGTTGAAGCCCACGGTTCCAAATACCATCCATTTTCGGTATATCGTTAATTCGAACTTTTCGATGCAAAGACCTCAAAACACGACGATCTAAGATCAAACTTCTAAGGCATTACTCAATGGTTGTGGTGTTTCGACTGAACGTCCACTTGGCGTGTTAGACCGGCAACCTGGATGTCGTCTGCGGGGCCCCACGCATATGGCTAACCCTAAGGAACACAGGGGAGGTGATGCGATTCTCGCAGCGCACTTCACGATGGACGTGTAGTGGGAATACACTGGATACTTCGCAACTTAGCATATGCGAGCCAAGGAACCTCATGGACATACTTTATACGGTACCACCATGTTCCGCGATCAGAGAACAACACCTGTCCCGAAGAGCCATACTTCCAAGATGTACTTCTTCATGCCATCTCAGCACTCCAACGATGATGCAGCACGCCACTCTCCTCTTCTTCTTCTCGTACCCACGCTCGGCACGGCCGAGACGAGGTGAGTACTATGACATCTGTCTGCGTGCCGTAGGCAGTGACTGGCACTTCATGTTACAGCCAAGTCCGTTCAGCAACATGGACTTTCATATTCAATCGAGACACCGGCTCCTGCGGCGATGAAGGCCCGGGCTTGACCATGCAGTTGTTCGCCAACATCACACATCCTGGCTGCTATAACTTCGCGGAGCTGTTCACAGCAACACCTAGCTGTAACCCAAACAGTCCAGGCTGCTATTACGACTTCCTCCTACCAAAGCCAGATCCGAGCACTTACGATCCTACGGCAAATTACTCCAAGGTATTCTTCAACCAGGGCACTGGTTCGCAGGAACTGGCGCTTAGAATGTATGAAAATGGTGATTGCATCCAGCCAAATATCCGGGGCATCGACAGTCTTTCTGGCCCTCGTTCCTATAAGCCTTGGTTCCAATGGACTGGCTGCGAAATGCCTCTGAACTCAGGTTGCACAGAGTTGCCATTCAGTGTAGGCAGTATTGAGGTTGGTAAGGCGGGTGACTTGGGATGGTACGGACGTGCTAGTTGTCAGATTGGTGCAACACGTGGTACAGCCACGAGAGGCAGACCGATGCAAGCAGGAGCAGCCGTGTTGGCTGTTGTTCTTGCATTGATCTTGCTTCGGTGGCATTGATGCTGCTTAGGCTGAGCGTAGCTCAGATTTCCGCGAAGAGCAGCGAGATTGTCCAATATATGTCCATATTTACACTGGTCTCGAGACGCGAGCTTGGGTGACACAGCGAGGTCTCTCGCGTAGATCCTCCAGATCGATGTTTGAGATAGCGAGAGGACGTCTTGTACGACCGGCGTAGTCAATGCTTGGGTGCTGACGATTGATGCACTTCAAGTTGTGCTACACGAATCCTGGCCATGGAGGATCGAGGCAACTGTACAGGGCCCAGGCTCAGCTATTCTCAATAGCATAATGGGCTCCGGTAAGTATGTGCAATAAGTGTTGCCGTGCAGCTTCCGGGAGCAATATCGCTCCCAGACGTCTCTTCGACTTCGTAGTGCTTCGTGGTTCGGGACGAGTATGTTCCAAGGCCTCACATCTTCGGTTGCCTCGTGGCTCGCTCTTGCTTTCGACTCGGGTTCGGTAGACTTGTGGGCAAGAACCAGTGCCGTTCGATCGGGATGCCGTGCCGATGGAAGTAGTTTTGACCACCTTGCAATCTTTCTGATAGTGCTGCGTGTCAATCTCAATCGTCGAAACAACAACCTCTTCACTATGTACAATGCAGTCAGCCACACTGCCTGGACCTACGCGATCTTCTATACGACCACATCATGCGAACGACAATGGCGCATATGCATAGCCCGGCATCTCATCTATGTGCGGCGCGATCGCGCTACCTGTCCAGCGGTCCGGTACCTGTGATGGCAGTGGGCCTTCTTCTACATGTACGATCTCAGCACGAGTCCAGAACGACACCCTCGACATCTCCTATCATGCTCGATCACGCTTGACAGTAGGTCTGCGCCTGCCGCAGCACAACTTCGTCATACCGGATTGGTATACTGCTGGGCTGGCAGATCTGGAACAGACGCCGCTGACATGCGAAAGCCAGTGGTGGCTGCCATTTGCTTCTCGGAATGTGCCTTCGGTCGTGATGCCGAGGACGCCTCGCGCGCCTCACACAGGCTCAACCGCTCCGCTGCCTTGTGCGACACAACCGCTCCACCTCTTCAGCCAGTTGACGGCCCACTGGTATATCACCAACAGCAGATTTCACCAGCAGCATGCTTCTTGCCTCAGCATTGTGCACGTTTTGCTCGACGGTTATAGACCAACAGCATCTCTTCCTGGATAGTCCGACGATCGTATGCAGGGCGAGCGCACTGCACGCTTGTGTGCCAAACGAGCGAGCACGAAAAGCGGACTCAACGGTGTCCATCAACATGAAAAGAGTGACATCGCCAGATGCATTCCCCAAACGACCTCCCTGTCACAGTTTCTGCACTGACACGAGTTGAAATTTAAGCTCAGTGGCTCGATCTCACAAACAAGATACGCGAGAAGTCTGTTTTCGAAATCTTGTCTATCATTGCTCGACGAGGCAGCGCTAGACGACACTACGCCGCATCTTGTCTAGCACGAATGCAGGACGATCGAAGATGAGCTCGAAATCTCGAGCCCCTCCGCTGCGCTTCTGAACTTCTCCTGACGTACCGACGACTAGCCAAGCGGATAGCTCAGGTCCGCCATTCGTGTCCAGCGGTACGCCTTTGAAATAACAGTCTAGCTGGCTTCGATTGGAAATCAGTGATGGAAGTACGGAGTGCTCTCCATGCAAAATTGGAGGAAGCGTGGGCCAAAAGCCACTGAGACATGCCCGGAAGCAAGCCCGTATGCCTGTCAATCTTGACTTATCGAATGTGGTGCATACGCTGGCCCATCCTGAGCTGCGTCTCATATTGGTACTGCGAGGAGTGTGCTGCATGATGCAGAATGCAATTACTGTATTGTTGTCCCTCGCTGTAACACAATCTTCGGAGCTGAAGCCGCCTGGGCCTGGATGCAGAAAGCGAGGCGAGCTCTTCTCACTAGCAGTCGGCAGTGAGAAGGCCCACTCGCAACCTGTTGGAGAAACTGCTGAAGATGCTCCGCATGCACAGGAATGTTCACCAAACGTCAGAGGCCGCTGTGACGAATACCTTTAGTGCGCACCTAAGGAGGCAGGCGATCGAAGACCATAGATCTGAAGAACATTCCCGTGCTCTAGCGGCATCCGGTAGCGTGCCAGCGGAGACAGATCTCGAGTCAATCTCGTTCCACCAAGCGCGAACAACCAATCGACGATTCGTAGGACCGCAGCTTTGCTTCGCCTGCATCGCCTCGGACGCTAATCTGTGTGGAAGGTCGGCGAAGTTGTGCGTGCGGGCAGACAGGCCTGTGAATTAACCTTGCAGCTACTATGCGGCCGGGTTTTAGCAGTTGCAAGGGTAGCAAAGCTCTCCAATCGCTCCCCTTAGGCTCGTAACAAGACGACAGTCGGAAGCGCAACGGGTGGTAGGTTATCTCCTCCCACACGCGCCTCGCACACGTTTCTTCTCAACCGCCACTCCTCACCACTTCACTTCTTCCTGCAACAACACCTCCACCGACTTTGTTATCAGACAAACGGCAGGTACAGAGTCGACAAGAATCAGAAGCGATAATACCACTCGATCCGCACTCGCCACCGCCAATCGCCCCGCATCTTGATCTACGAGCTGCACTTGATCCCTGGAGTCGGGCCAACACAAACATCCACCTCAGACCACTGGTAGGTCAACTCTTCCATCTTCCTCCGCTCTTTGACAGCCTCAATTTTTTCATCTTCTGCGTTCACGCGTCGAATTCTGACATTGTATGCTAATACTGTTCTGTCTCACAGTATTCTTGGAGCAACAAGGTCAGGCTTCGGCTGTCATCTGAACAATCATGCCTCCAATCCGTACGCTTCCGATCGTGAAGCCCATCAGGACCGAACGAACTCACGAAGAGAACCAAGAAAGGTGTGCATCTGCTTCACTTACTCATGCACAATGCAGCAATGCTTACTTTTTGATAGAGCCTACATCGCAGCATCCCGACGTAGTGATCGCAGCCTTGAAGCCCGCGTAGAGTCTGCTCGACGAGCGTCCGAGATCCACAAGAAGCGTACTGGTCGATCATTGCGAGTGAGAGAGGAAGATGTCATGAACGAAGAGATGTACGAAGAAGAGGATGATGATCTACCGATGCAATTCCGCCGAATCAACGCGCTGAACCCAGGCTTCGCATACAGCGCGTTCAACGAACGAGTCAACAGCTACCTGCAAGGCCAAATCGGAGTTCGAAACTACCTGCATCAAGCGATATACCAGGCCAACCAGAGCTACAACGCCAACCAATTATTCAACCCCATGATGCAGCATAATCAGCAACAGCAGTTTCAGATGAGCATGCAGCCTCCTCAACAGAACAATCACAACAGATCTGCCTCGATGGGTACACCACAAGGCTTCGCCAGTCAGCGACAGTCTCACAACGATGCGAAGGCAGCAGCAGCTGGGTCACCGACACCAGGACTATCGCCCACTGCGACAAGGACGTCGTCTAGCCAGCCTCCTACGCCGCACGCACAGCCCCTGCCTTCACCATCATCGGACAATCCATTGACATTCAAGCTTGATCCCAACATGCAACAGCTGGTCGACAATCAATCAAGCGCTTTTGGTGCACAACCTTACCAGATGTTGGGTAATGTTCCAACACCCTCCAACTACTCGTACCATCCAAATCTTAAATCAGCTAAGCGCGACTCGGGTGCCGGTGTGCGGACTGGGTTGGACCAGACACTATCACAGTACGGCATGCAGCACAACACCTACTCCAACGGACCTCTGTACCAAGACCCCCAATCTTCGCTTAGCGCACCGGGCGCATTTGGTGGATATGACTATGGTTTCGACATGCTCAACAGCGACTTCACCAGCGGCAACAACGACTCGAAGTATGCCTTCGACACCGACTTCAGTGGCAGCGGAGGCCTTACAGGCAATGCCAACAATAGTGGACAGGTGACCCCCGCAGGCATGGAGAACGACTGGAATCCCGACGACTTCTTCAATCTGAACGATCCTGTGGCATAAAGCTGACCATCTTCACGGCTATAATCAGATGCCCACGAACCAGGAGTCTTATTAACTTCCGCTTCGCAGCTGGCGACGCACGAGGTTGCAGATGCGTACGCACCAAGCAGAGATATCTTGCTCGTGCTATGTATTGGAAGCAACAGCGCGTGCCCTACTCTGGAGGACGGCAGCACGTCGCAGATTTGATGATTGCGTTGTCTCTGCACTGCCACAGGCACCACGGCAGCGTGCGCGTGCAAAGCCTGCGTTGCGGCGGACTTCGCTTCTCAGAGATGAAAATTTCTCTGGCTATCTTCCTCGAGTTGGAAGTTCACAATAAAGTGTATTACTAGTAATTAACTGAAGCACATTGCTCATCGGGGCATGTATGGGAGGAACAAGAACAGTCGACAGAAGAGTTTGTCGCACTGGGCACGACGAGTAAACGAATTTCTTTGGATACCACATTATCATTCATGGATCGCGCGGGAATGCGGCGTACAGATACGGACGGGGCTGCTCTGCACATAATCGAGCATATGCCATGCAGAGACGGCATGAGAGAGGCCTATACACAGCTCACATCAAAATGAAACAAAACAGGCTACGACAATGATCGCAGCTACAACAAATTCGCTTCAGCTACAACCCAGTCTCTCAATATTGCAACAAACGTGAAGAGTGCACACTTGGTACACACAGCAGCTCAGCGAAGTAAACATCTTTGGTTGAGCTGGCGTTGGTGGAGCAGCCAACATCGGTACACAGAACTCGGTACCAACGATTGCTTGCTGAGCAGGTTTGCACGAAAGCAAGGGCAACAATATGAACATTGACAAAACTGCATACCATACTTTCATGTCTCTGAAAAATCGCATAGCTACTACAGATGGTCCAGGCCCAGCAGCTGACAATAACACTCAAGTCGCCGATCATCAGGTTCGTCAAAGGCTGACAGAAACATTGCAGCTTCGCAAATCCGACGTCACAAACGATGTGGCCCTTGCCCTACAGACGTTTTCAATCTGGATCCGCCTATTCGATAGCATACCAGACGGTACCAAACGGAATGGTCCGGCTTGCGTCGTCCTAAACAGGCAGGTGGATTGGCACAGTACCTTGAACGCCACAGGGCTGAGCAACTGATGACCTCGAAAGGATACTCTATAACGAGAAGAGATTGTCGTATGGTGAGTTGTGACTTTTGGGAACCCAAGGCTCATGTTCTTGCGTGGCAAGCGAGCATGTTGTTTATTTCCGTGGGGTGGGTAAGTTAACTCCGCGCCAGATGATGTTGGCTGAGAGTACTATAGTCGGATCTTGAGGATTTGAAGACAGGCATTATTGTTTGGAATAACTATCGAATTGGTATGCTTCTAGAGTTTGTCTTAGCGATTGGCGATATGTGCTCAATGCATTGTCAGGAATGTGGTACACAACAGCAGCCACCACCTAAGAGATCAACTGGGAGCAGCACCCTCCGAGAACACTCAACCTCTAGGCCAGATCGCACGCGGAAGATTGACCACGGATACTCACTAGCATTCGCCGAATTTCGACTATTGTTGGCATGTTGGAGGAAGACGGAAGCTGTTTGAGGACGATTGTTTCGCCCTTTTGATTTGCGCTCATCTGAACTCGTCTTCGATGATATTGCCAAGTTGGCTTACAACAACCCTTTGTGCCATTGTCGAGGGTCTCCTCATCGGTTTGTAGTCGTTGAGGCTCTCCACAACATGAAAACGTCGATGCCGCTGTGAGCAGATTTCCATCTGGCGAGCATTTCGTGCCTGGGGAGACGCAAGCAGCAGCAGCAAACCCCAATCCTCGAAGAGACCAGTAACCTTCAATAGTGTGATAGATATGCCATTCTCTGGATACCTAGATGGAGTCGTAGGAAGTGTCGGTCAGGTGGATCGTGCCCACAGCACAAACTTCGTAGTGACCAGACTTCGATTCCTGCTGACCAGCCTGCACCAACCAACCACGGATCTTAAGAACCAAGGAAGTCTGCGGATGTCCTGCACCAGCGCTATATCAACCTCCTATTCTTGCTGTTCCTGCATTACCGTGTAGCCTTCTCTTGTGTCCACGCTATGGACTATCTCACCGTCTGCAGCCTCATCTTAGCCTGTGAGTTACCGAGCTCGAAACGTCCGTCAGTTGGCACTAACTCTTACTGCAGTCTGCACTACCGCCCACGCCGCCACCATCTTCTACGATTATCTTCGCGACGAGTGGGACTTCTTTGGCGGGCCTAAGCCAACTCCAGTCAATCTTGAATTTGACGTTCTCTCGGATCGTGAACAGTACCTTGGCAAAGTTGACACGACTGTAGAGGGCAAACTGGGAGCCTCTAGCTCGAGGGCAGACAGAAAGGATAGCTGCGAACCCCTAAGCCTGAAGAAATGTTCCCAACACAGTTCGCAGAAGGGCTCGGAGTAGCAGCTCCAGTGCAGTACATCCCGCCGTCGCACAAGGCTTGCCCAACGCAGGAGTCCGTGAATTACGATCTGGAGCACATACAACCTCGCGGAGAGCAGGATGACCCACCGTGGAGCTTGGAAGAGCTGCATCGAAACGAGGGTGGCCCACTTCTCGAAGACGTACAAGACATACCCTTGAGTACTTCAAGTCCAGTCGCAGCTCCCGCGCCAGTGCACACAGAAGATCTCGTCAAGCCAGCAGCACAAGACAATCTCGCTCTCATCGCGATCGTCGCGCCAATCTTGCTCTTGACGATCGGTGCTGGCATCTGGTGGTGGTGTAGATATCGCAAAGAGAACAAAAGGTATGCTTCGCAGTCAAAGAGGCTTAGCGTAGCGCTAACCACTAGTGGCAGAATCGAGGAGAACCCGAACACAGCTAGACTGCCTCGCATTGCAACAGCAGTCCCGGAACTACCAGAAGAGCGCGAGCTTCGCATGCAAGGGAAGGACACCGGCGGTCGCTGGGGACCGAGCTTTCGCTGGTGGTGGATCAAGCGAGCGAGAGCAAGAGGAGAGTTGAGCACAACGGTCGCGGACAATGGCTCCATCAGAAGCTTGCCGCTCAGTGATGAAGGCAATGATCTCGAGATGAACAAGATCAGTCGGAATACGACAATGGCGGGATCGAGTAAGGCGTCGAGCTCGCGCAGAGAAGCATCAGTCCCCGTCACAGGAACAGAGCAGAAAAGTGCCAAGACACGTTCGACAACTGCAAGTGAGCCTGTGTCGAGTATGCCACAACAGCGCGCAATGAGTCGGGAATCAAGCTTGTCAAGCTTGTCGAGCTTGGAATCGAGGCCGGAGCCTATTCGAGATGTGCTTTGGTGGGAAGGGGTCGATCACAGTGACGAGGATTGATGCCACGTTGCAGCCAGAACCAGTCATAGTCGTACACACACTTTCGCGGATGTTCCAATTCCAGTAACCCAGGTGAACACGTATCAGGAGATGAAGTGGTGAATGTGATCGCGCAGCGCTCTTTCACTTTCTCGTCTTCAATCTCCAATGCCCACGGATGTGAAACCTTGGTTGTCTTCCACTCAAAGTTTTTCCTCGACCATATAACCTCTTCCCGAGCATTCTATTGAGTTTCACACACCAGCTGCAAGACCACCTCCACCGTCAATATCATGGCACCAGGCACGAAAGGCTTGCGCAACAAGAAGGCGGAGGGTGCGAAGCCAAATCGCACAGATAAGCGCCGAAAGGAGAAATGGGAAATGGCGACGGCGAAGAGAGCCACGTCCGGCGCCAAACCTGGCATTGACCTCAAAAATATGCCAACCTGGATGCAAGTCGCTGGTGTCGGTATCGTCTTCTCCTTCTGCGGCGGTGCTGCCCTTCTCGAGGCAATCCCGTGGCTCTCGCAGCACAGTAACGCACTGGCTGAATTTCTTGCCATCTCGATCGTCGTGCTAGGGTACGCGGGCTACCAGTGGTGGTTCCAGAAGATGCAAAGCTCCGCAAGAAATGGGAATAAGGCGTTGAACAGCCGAGGAGAAAACTTGAAGGAGAAGATCCATGGCAAGTGGAGAGAGAAGATCGCGAACACAACTCCTACAGTACCTGGGTCAACGTCTGGAGTGCAGAGGAAGGAACGACAGCCACACAAGAAGTACCGACTCGACGAGACAAATCAGACTGTTCCACAGGCCGCAATTGCATCGCCAGCTGAGTTCGCTCAGGCGATTCAGGCAGCTGCTACGCAACAACAGATGATGCTTGACTCTGCGACGGCTTGAAAATGGAGCCCAGGGGGTGTCGGCGACCGCGAGGAGAAGGCGCTGTAAGTATATGGAGGAGGAATGGCCGCAGGGTCCTGGGTCCTGGGCATTCCACGACGAGCGTCCCAATCAGGAAGTCACAGCATACCAAGCACTAGCAGGACCAATTCGTCTTCAGAGAAGGACATGCGGGATAAGTCCATGACGATCGACGGACCAGGCCAGCAGGGCATCCAAAAGGTATCTCGAAGCTGATGTGATAGACGCTCAGCTGCGGTATCATGTATTCGTAAGAGACGGTTCCAGGCCATACCAGAGGTAGTCAATCCCACATGCGTTTCAGCAGCCCAAATTCAGCCAGACCAAACCTCCCATCACGGCATCCCCCTCTCTTTCCCTCAATCCTCCTTCACCTTATATACCTCCACCCCAAAAACCTTGCCAACAACCCAACTATGCCCAGCAACACTAATCGGGCCACCCCTCAACAACGGCAAAACCTGCTCCCTACTATTCCTTCGTCTCTCTTCCACCATCTTCAAAATGTTCCCCGACGTGAACTCTCCTACATCACCACCGTGCAATAACCCACTCTTGACATCAGCCGCAAGAGCCCAAAGACCCGCAGCTTCAACCACACCCATCATGCCAAAACCCTGGCCTCTAGCCTCACTCACCAACTCCGAGCAGGTATACTGTTTCTTAGGATCCACTTCGAAGCCGTGCAGTGGAGTGTTACGCCATGAGATCGTAGGGACGAAGATCGATAAGCTGAAGAAGCTCGTATTTCGAAGGAAGAGATGGCGGCCGATAGCGACAGCACAAGCGACGGGGAAGTCGAGTCCAAGGGCTAGGTTACCTGTTATGCTGTCTTGCAGCCGGATCGTTTGAGAGTCGTGAGGGTTGCGGTTGGAATAGAAGCTGAGGAGGCGGTGGAAGGGTGGGACGCTCGAGGAGTCTGTGGAAGAGGAAGTCATCTTGTCGAGAGGCCAGAAGAAAGCTGCTGAGAGGGAGGAAGCAGGACTATTAGCAAGTGTACGAGAACGAGTACAAGACGACTTGATGAGTCCAAATAGGAAACCCAGAGCGTGTCTGTGATCAATGCTCCTTCGTCGTCGACGTCATGACGCGCCGTGATGATTTGTACGCGTCGTGATGCAGCCACCGCCAACACCCTTGGCGATGGCTCTTCTCGCTGTGCGACCTCAATAGCATTATTGCGGTCATCGCGTCGTGAAGATGTGTTGTTGAGCAATGTTATACAATTGCTACTTTTTCATTACGCTGCTCTTAGTGAGCGCCACAGTCCTCTATTCAATGCTTCGTTGAAGTCTTCTCGTCGTCATTTGGTCTGTCTCTTGTTTCCCCTTCTGTGCTCCAACATGCCTGTCGTGGCTGTCGGCGACATGGATGGTTACTGGCGTGCAGAGACCGTCGTCTAAAACGCCGCGAGAACAGCGAGAGCGCCGGCGGCCAAGAAGGACGAGGTCAAATCGCGTGCGGCGGCGGCGCCGGTGAAGGGCACGATCGATTCAGACGTGGCAGCAGCTGGTGCGGTTGGCTAGAAATTGTTGGTCAGTGTCTCGAATAACGTTAGACTGTCTCAAAGACGCGTAGAAGACTCACAGTTGCCAAGGTGCCATTGGCGAAGTAGCTGAAAGTGCTGCTTGCAGTGCCAGTAAGCGCACTGATGGTGTTGGTAGAGAAGCTCGAGGCTGCAGAAGTGGTCGTGATTGTGACAGTCTGAAATGCGGGGTCAGCATGATACGCGCTCAGAGTGCCGGAAAAACTCACGCTGTTGGCAAAGCTGCTTGGACCGCTGGCAATGCTCGAGGCATTCGCTGGCAGAGTGACAGTCGCGTAGACGAAGGACGTCGACTTGACGACGCTGGAAGTCTGTGTCTTGGTGGCGTCTCCTGGCGATGCGAGGGTGTCTCCTGGCTGGCTGCTCGAGCTCGACACAGCCGAAAGAGTCACGTAGCTGAGCGTACCAGGCGAGTCTGCGCTGAGAATGGTGGTCGAAACCGGAGCCGTGATTGTGCTGGTCCACTCAGTAACGACGCTAGAGTTGGTGAGGGTGACCGTGAGCGTCTGAAGTGGCGCGGAATTGCCAACACCGGCGGAGACGGCTGTCGCGGTGACTGGGCAGATGGTGGTGGTGCTGTCAATCACGGAGGTGAGAGACGCGCCAGAGGCCTCTGGGCAGTCGGTGACATTAGCAGCGCACTGCGTGACGGTCTGCACGCGAGTCGAGTAGACGACCGAGGGGCTGTAGCTGGCGACGTCGGCATCGTCGCGAGCTGGAAGAAGTCAGCGAAAAGAGTATTCATCTTCGAAAAGACATTGCGCTCACCAGTGATGTTGGCAGACGCGGTGGCGGCGAGTCCAGCGGCGGCGACGGCGAGAATGTTCTTGAACTGCATTGTGAACTGGTAGCGGTATTGTAATGTCATGGAAGTGTCTGTCGTTGGTGGCGAGAAAGTGTTCGCGGTGTATTAACAGGCGAGTGTCGAGTGCGAAGAAAAGAAAGAGGAAGTTGTGAAGGAGTTGAGAAAGTCGTGAAGGAGGAAGCAACAACAAACAGCTCCACTTCACCACACCTGGTTTCTGTAGCGACCGAGGCGCTGAGAGCGCAGACAGCAGCGATCAAACCGAGAAGCCGATCAGAAGTACTTCTGTTCCAAATTCATCGATACATACAGCTTCCAGCCTCGCCAACCCCTGGAGTTTCGGAGAGCATATTTCGCTACTCTCCGCGAGCATTGCGACAGCCGAATCATCTCTGTCGACAACCATTCACCAAGCTATCGAATCTCCGGACAGAGCACGATGCCAGTGCCCTTCGCAAACCTTCGCAAAGATACCTTCAGGCCGCTTTGGAACCCTCTGCGGTCTTCCTCACTCTCCACGGACGAGCCACTAGACGCATAGCCGCAACCACCACGGGACATAACCAGTCCATTTTCCGACGCCCTGCTGCAACACCAGCTCTGTGATCTGATCCTGATTTCCCGGCTGCAGCCAAACGCGGCTATGCTATGCAGAACAGTTATCGTATGGCGGTGGCGAGTGTACAGTACCAGGTATATGTATGCCAGGGCAACTACGGCGGCGAGAAGTAGTCTGCGCGGACTGCGAAAGTGAGGTACGAAGACCATTACCAAGGGATCGAAGGAGACGGCATAATACATCTCGACGCAGATGAGATCGTAGAGGAATAACACGATCATGAATGTCATGTTGATCTCCAGTTGGGTACTGCTGAACTGTGGGTAGCGCTTGACGAGTGCAGCGCACCATATATGGAATCGCCAATCCTTCTCCAGGAGCATTTCGACATGGGCTCGTCCAAACCACTCATTGAACGCGGCTAGGTCTGGCAGCGATCGAACGCCAAATCTGCGGCACGTCAGCTGAAGCCATCCTATCGGATCAAGAAAGTGGCAGCAAGACTCACAGGATGATGCCGCATACGGGACATATATTTCGATTGTTAGGAATCAAGAGATCCTCCATACAAGGCAGACAACTTGGATGACCGCATGGCTGTTCTTCAGGTCAGTATGGAATTCTTGCAGGTGAATATATCGATCACACTCACCGGAGTACGAAGTGCTTGCACGTCAGGATCGCGACATGTGATGCAGACATCTTCGGCAGGCTCAGAAGCTTTCATCTCAGCCAGGAATGTCGCTTTGTCCGTCGATGCGGCGAAGTACGATCCTATGAGGCTTGTATATTGTCTTATTGTCTCCATGGTGCTGTGAGTCTGGCGGCCTTTGACGGCGATGTCTTCAAGTCGCTGCTGTGTAGAGAATAAAAATTGATAATGCTCAGTAAGCTGGCTTAAGATAAAATATATGGCGAAAGTAACCTGCCAGAGTGAGCCAGATATGAGAACGGAACCATGGTACTGCAGTACCTTAATACTCTTTGCCTTGGCGGCAAGATGCCACATACATCTTCCACAATAGCTCTTCCCACCGCACCCTTACTTCGCATTTCATCAACACACATCGGCCGGCAATATGTATCTCTATATCTGGACAATCCTGGCTTTGGCCTCCTTCGCTCTAGCACAAGTTGACACACCCACATATCAAGGCCACATGGACCCCTGGTTCTCTCAAACCCGCCCGCGCGGCAGACGCGTCGCTATCAAGGCGTGGTGGGAATATGGTTGTGCCCGCCAAAGTTCAGAAATCGGCCAGGTTGAGCTTGTACCAGGGGATTGCAAGAACTACAAGACTCAGCCCGTAAGTATCATGTGGGCAACTTGGCCGCGACCAAAGAAACCAGGAAAAGACGACTATACTGTCTGGAATTGTACACTTTCTGTCTTCGATGAGAAGGACTGTAAAGGGGCTATGCTTGTACAGTATCATGATAAGGATACTGCGGAGAAGTGTATTCCTGCTTCTAGTGAGTACATATCATACATTTCTCCTCATTCATTCACTCACTCTGTACGGAGACTGACTTGCTGCCAGGTCCCGGAGACACAGACATGGTTGGAAGATCCTTGATCATTTACTGTTATGGCAAGACAGGCCATCAGATTTATGAGGAGGAGCATCAGACGATCTACCAGAATGGGACTCAAATCTGGCCAGCAACGAAGACTCTTCCGGCTGTCGTATCCAGCATTCCTACTCTTGTGACTACCACGAAGGATGCGAATCCGACAGGTACTGCTACCTGGGCTGCGATTCCGACGAGCACGGCTACGATGAAGACAAAGTATAGTACGGTCTGGGTTACGCCGACGGCTGCGGTATAAGGAGGCTCTCCAACATCGGGAGGCTGTCGAGAATCTCAGCTGCGTGGAGACTGGGTGTTGCGGTGGGTGATGAGCAGTGGAGAGAGTCGCCATGTGAGCTGGCATGTCGAAGTGAGATGTGATCACGGTGTGTAGAGCGGACACCTCCGAGGAGGTGCTCTGATGCTGTCTCTCTGATGTCCTCGACGCCGCAGCGTTGGATTCTGTCTATAGCTGCTTGGATTCATTAACAACTCAGGAGAGACTCGCAGCATCATACGTGTACTTGGTCGCACAGGAGCTGACAGATGATGACAAAGTGAGGCTTAGCATAGCAGATCCAGAATCAATTCAAATTTCAAGCACTTTCTATCATGTAATGCACACCGCTATTCTGTTTCGCAATCTCGCCGCTGAGTGTGTAGCCCGAAGTGAAGTCATCGTCGCTATCCTCGTTCCTTTGCCACGCTTAACTATTCTCATCCATTCCCAGGTTCACTTGCCACCCCATCTCCGTTCACTTGCCACTCATCAAACGTGCCTCCAGCTCAAATGCCTCCGCCTCGAGCCGAGCGCTCTCTTGCTTGTAGCGTGCGGCCTTTGCCTTCAGTGTGGCTACGCCGGCCATGTCGTTGGTATGCTCCTGTGAGATCTCGTTAGTTCACTTCATCGTTCACTTGTCACTTGTCGTGCTGCGCTTACGGTCTTTGGCCTCTTGGCGGGCTGTGCTGCCGGCTTCTTGGATGGTGCGGCTGCTGGCTCGTCGTCGTCTGAGATGACTTCGCGCTTGGTCTTTGGCTTAGGTTGTGCTGGAACGGCCTCGATATCGTGGTCATCGTCGTCGTTGTCGTCTTTGTCCGGCTCCTCATCGACTGGCTCTTGCTTTATCTTCTTCACATCATCGTCCAGTCCATTCTCTTCGATGTATTGCTTAGTCAGGCGGTCATTGACGACGTCCAAGTCGCTGGGCAGGAGCTCTGCAATAGTGCGCTGCCTGCTCGTCATGTCTCTGTGTCTGTCTCGTACCTCTAGTAGCAGTAGATCGTGCGCATCTTGCCTTTCGTCAGCTTAGCCAGTCGAGCTAGCTTTGCCAAGACGTAGATGCTCCACAGATACCATACTTGTTCCTGCCCGCCCTCTCCAAGACGCCCCTTGATCCTGGTGTTGTTGAAAGCTCGAGGGATGATGTGTAACGGGATTGAGTATTGGATCTCGCAGTGCCAATTCGTCTCGATTACCTGGCGGTGGGCTAGCTTTTGCTTCTTGATTGGGTTGGGAAGAGCTCGAAAGTCTGCTGGTTGATTCTCGTAGAAGAACTGCCGGTCTTCGGCTTGGACCTGTTCTTCCTCAGGAGTCCAGTCATGGTATCGGTACTGGGAGTGGGAATGTTTGTGTTTGTGGAGAAGTGTAGAAAGGTCTCGGGTGATATAAATAGGCCAGAAAGTGAATATGTGCGCCTTCCTCACACAGATTCGACTCTTTTCGCTTCGTGTAGTAAGCGCACTTTGAAGACTTCGCATGTTTTACTCCGAGGACAGTGTGATGTCTGTACCATCGGAGGTCCCGACTGCGAGACTGGGAAGCGCGGAACATAGATAAAGAGTCCTCGGGCGAGGCTTGCTATCGTCGAAGACTTACTCGCATTCACTTCTGGTATAAGCTAAGACTTCGAGCATGTTAGCAATGCTCTCACAACTTCATTTCAATATGTGACCTGCCTTGGCTTTCCCGCCCGTTCTTAAGCTTCGATGTCCTAGTCGATGAGCACTACTTGGAGTGATTAGTCCCAACGTGAGGCCTGCTTTCTCGCTCCAGTGTGATATCCATCGGATCGCTTCGGGACAATGTATATGTGACTCAACACAACTTGCAAATATGCCTGCTTACCAGTAAGGACTAGTAGCTCGTCTAACGTGCAGTTTCCAGGGCATTGAGTGTCCAGAAGGGCGAGACTTGGAAGTAGCACGCGGTCCAGAAGCGCTAAGCTTTGAAGAATGTAAGGCATATCACCTTGCCAATCTATCTTCTCATTCTCCTGGAAGTATGCAAAGACTGAGGCATCAAAGGTCCAGGCAAATACGATGCAAGTAGCGACCACAGGGGAAAATCGAGTCGTGAGAGGAATCCACACTTGTTGTCTTGAATACATCACCTCTCAGCTCAGCCAGTCGTGTAGGCTCCATGGCACTGGATGTGAAGGCAGTAACACACCAGCAACGATGTTGTATCGCACGAGGACTGAGCTGAGATGGCGCTCCATCAAGGTAATGTGCTCGCTTGCCTTCAGCTACGCATTTTGGTGTTCGAGCAATCGCGGTAACCTTGCTTGTGATGCGTGGTACCCAATCTTGTTATTGAGACTGGCCGAGACATTAAGATCCAATCGGACACCTTTGGCACCGCGCATCGTATCAGAATTTGCTAAGAACAGTCTGGTATAGTAAGCATTGCGGCGTGCTCCGTATGCGTGATGACCAAGTTCAGCTCTGAGCCGTGTTCACCGGATATGATCAGCAGCCTTCAGCGACTTTGCCATAAGGTTATGACGGAAAATATAAAGAAGCTGCAGAGTAAGAAGATGAGCAAGAATAATCAGGACCTGCAGTGGTCAGATGTAGTAGGAGATCTGTCCCGCACCCACGTCGAATAGACATGTCGTCGGAAGGTCTCCCATGCAAGGCAACCCGGAGCCACGCTACGATCGACATTGCCAGCTGTAGCGCATATGCACAATGAGAGTTTCGGTAGGAGCATCAAGGGCAAGATAAGATGCTCAGTGAGTGGGACTCGCAGAACCACGTGGGAGTCGTTCTTGAATGGTCCTCGTGAGGTTCCAGCAGCTTTAGACGTGGTGTGGAGGGCCTAAAGATGGGTTGACAGATCGACAGGCGGAAGCTCATGCTCCTATTTCCTCGGCTCAGCCCACCCAGTGTCTGAAATATGGCTGTATTGTTGAGGTGAAAGAGCCGGCGGGACTGTAGTTCTCATGCTTGTAATTGTGCTCGTTGTGCGATGTCCGGCATTCTCTTGGCGAAGTCTCAATTGACGACTGCTGCCATCACAGTAGTTCTTGCCTTCGTATGCAGTACGGACGTGCAGAAGGAGGAGGAGGAGGAGAGAAGATGGAGGTGAAGTCGATCGACAGGTTAGTCTGCCCAACAAGGTATCCCAGAAAACCTGAGCTGTTGCGCGGATAGCCGAAAACACCGAATATAAGCCAAGAATACGAGAAACTAGCCCTCTAGGCTTGTGCAGAGATTTCTCAGATCTTGGCGAGCAATTTAGTATATAGAACGCACTATAGATTGCTTAGAACAATTAGTTGTTAACTCCTACACAATCTAATCTATATATTCTAATATTTATAAAATTGCCAAGTAATTATATAACTAACTGCCTCGTATTAGTTATAAGCCCGGAATATATATAATCCGACCCCGATTCTTTACTTTTAGAATCGCAAAATAACTCGAAAAACAAACTACTAACCTCTCTACAACTATATCGATACTTTAGATAGTAGGCGCTATACCTATAAAGAAGGTATGCTATAAGGCAGAGGATTAGGACGATTAGAACAACCAAACAAAGCGATCCGCGATAGCTCTATGGATTTAGCGATATATCGACCCTAATAGCGCCGACGTATAACTAGAGCCTATAAAAGACTCTAAGTACCTAATAGTTGTAGAAGATAAGTCTAAGATAACACAAGAACAGAGGTTTATTATAGATATAAAGTATAAGGTAGTAGCGCGCAGACAAGCCGACTTTAATAAATTCGATAATATATATATATACTTTACTTAGTACTTTAATAATTTAGCTAATAATACCTATAAGATAAGACTTATAGATAAGGCAATATTGCGCGAGAAGTACGCACTATTTGTAGAGATATATAAGCCTATAGAACGCTATAGTAAAGAGATATACTCGGCGAGACTATATATACTAGAACTTAGTTAGAAAGGCTATATATCTAGTAAGGATTAGGCTAATATATAGCTATTACTTGAACTACGTATGCAGGCAGTTAAATATAGTAACGCCAATAAGCTACTATCTAAGTTTATTAGCACTATTGCCAAAAGCTTATACTCTGCTACAACTACTATATATAGTAAGATCTATAGTAATAATAGCTCTACTACTTAGACGTTATCTAAGGTAGTAAGCTACTAGATTAATATAAATCGTAAGCTACCGAGCCTACGCTTATATAGCGCAAACGCTACGTTTGGTAACCTTAACTTAGAGGATAATACTAACTCGAATGCGCCTCCTCCGCTACCTCTAAGTAGTACGTATAATAATAAAAGAAGCAAGGGGTATATGCACCTTACTAGCAAGCCTAAGGCAGACAACTATATAATATTAGCTATATATACTATCGCCAATCCAAAGAAACGGCCTGTAGCTAAAGATCGTAACTCTAAGTTTAAGAAATACTTTAAAAACTACTTTACTAAGCTTAAGGAAGATAGTAACCTTCTTACTAATATAAAGAAGAAGTTCCCTAACGATACTAAGTATAACAACTTCTTAGCTAGCGATATAGCTAGTAGTATACCGAGTACTATATCGATACCGAAACTAGTAATTAATACGCCTTATAATAATAGCTAAAATAGTAGTTCTAGTTATACTATACTTATTTATATAGTGCACTATATAGAATATGCGCCTATAGATACTACTAATATATAGGCTTACGATAGCTATACAAACGTGCATGTTGTTAACTATTATTTGAAGGCCGCATTCTAGCTAAAATATATAGTCCGAGGTGTAGCTATTCGAGCCGGTACTACTATATTTAAGATTGTCGCTTATAGTAACTATATACTAGATATTGGTCTAGTAATACTTATGCTATACGACGTCGCCTATATACTAGGTTTTTATACAAACATCGTAGCTTACTATATTTTTAAGAAGTCCGGTCTATAGTAGCACGGCTTTAAGAACTTACTCTATCGACGCAATAAGGCTACTAACTAAGATACCTTTATCGCAAGGCTTTATAAGCCTAATAACGATATGCCCTACCTTACTATAATTACGCCGGCTCTATATAACGTTATAGCGTAGACAATATTTACAAACTTTTAAAAACAAAATAGTACGTATATACTAGTTACTCTAACCTTACCTCTACCGAACCTACTACTTATACTCTTCTTATACTAGTCTAAAGCCCCTACCGACCTCTATAGGCCTATAGATACGAGCTTAAAAGCTCGTATACTAAAGCAACTTACTATAAGGTAATAGTATATAATACTCGGTTATATAGGCAAAGAGAAGTTAAGAGAGTTCTATAAGTACGTACTTAGTATAGAGGTTGTAGGGGACGTAGAGAAGGACTTAGATAAGCTACGAATAGAAGACTATAAAGTTTGCGCTACTAGTAAGAGTATATATATTTACTTACGTATCGAACAATTATAAGAAACAACCTCTTTCGGCTATATTATTATAGATACCTACTTCTTTATAGAGGCGTACGACGGCTCTAAATATATACTTTACCTTATAGACCTTATAATATTACTAGAGTTTATAGAAGCTACTATATTTAAGAAAGGCAAGATACTTACTAATATAATTATAAGAGTTATTTAATTAGCTAACTTAATAGATCGTATTGTCGTATAGCTTAGTACTAATATAGATTCTATACTAATTAATCCTTAAGAGATAACAACTAAGTACTTCGAAACTATATTAAGAAATAAGAGTATTCGATAGATACTAGCTACAAAAGAAAGCTATTACTAATTACTAGCTAAAATATATAGCAAACAACTAATCGACACTATACGTTACCTTATATAACAAAGCAACCTTAGTATTAAACTCTAGCCTAAGTATATGCACGTAGCTATATATATACTTAATCGACTACCTACACCTAGTAAACGTAGTAGCAAAATACTAATTAAGTTAGCGACCGGATAGAAGCTAAACCTCTTAAACCTCTATATATTTAGCTATAAAGCCTATATTTATAAGGTTAGTATAGACTAACCTAAGAAGCTAGAAAAGACACTAGCGCAAGCTTATATTAGCTACCTCTATAGCTTTATTAGTAACAATATATATAGAGTATAGGTACTATCTCAAAAGCATATAATTACTACTTCCTATATACGCTTTAATAAGAAGTAGTTCTATCGACTAGGCGACTTAGATATTGCAGTTGTTATACCTAGCTTAGTAGACGATATCGATATACCTTATATAGATATAGAAAAGGCTATTATAGCTAAGTTACGTAATCTATAGTTATTAGGTTAACGTGCAACTAATCTAGTATAACAACTAATCGCAGACACTCTATATAACGCCGATAATTATATACAAGAGCCCTCGGCTAATTAGAGCCCCGCAAATACCTCTAATAACTCGTAGGTTGCGACAGAAATAGCGGCAAAAGTTATAGAATAGCTATTTCTAGGCAATACGCCAACTTTGCTACCCGAGCGGGATTACCTATAATACTTAATATAGGCAGATCTTACTTAGAAATAGAGGTACAAAGACGTAGAAGCTCCTTCTAGTATATAGATACTACTACTAGAGGAGCCTAAATATCCCTATAGTCCCTCTAAAAAGGTAAGAGCGCCTAAGATTAATATTAAGATAATCGATAACAAATTATAGTTTCTATTAAAATGCCTATATATAATAGACTATGGACTATATAGTAATAGTATAGATAAACTAAGGTATAGGGAATACCCTGCCGCTATACTAGATATAGGACCCCTGCCGCTACTATCTCTGCTGCCGTAGCTAGATTAAGGGGTAGAACTTACTAGCTTAACGTCTAAGCTAGTAAGGTATACTATAGACGATCTAGCATATATTGCACTAAGTAGATTAAGTACTAATAACAATGCAACACTACTATTTACGACAAACTACGAAGCTTATACCCTTACTAATATAATATAGCTTAGTATGCAATCCAACCTTATATAGCTTTCTAAGCTATCTTATTATAGTATAACCGTAACGCAGAGTCTATAGCTATATAGCATAGTAGCGTCAATAGTGTTAATAACTATAATAAGCTATAAGCAAGATAGGCTATTATACCGTCGCGATTTGCTACTAGAACTAAGGGGCTAGAAAGCTATAAAGAAATATAAACAAGCTATAGAATTCACTGCCGCAGCGCACTTAGAATGGAACAAACTTATAGAAATAAACACCTTTCTATAGGTAGATAAGTTAGAAGTACCTATAAGTAAACGTAAGCTTCTACCTAGTTTGCTATTAACCTAGGTATTTAAATACAAATTCGATAAATAGTCTTATTATATACGAGACAAGGCACGACTATATGCACGTAGCGACCTTTAAGGCACGACATTCGACACTTATATAGCTATAGTAATAGCATATATCTTCTGCTTCTACTATATATTAGCTACTACCTTCGGAATAGAAATAGAGCAATTTGACATTATTAACGCGTTTCTTAATACCTTACTACCTTATACTATATATATATAGGCGCCTAAGGGGTTTAGATAGAAGGGCAAAGTGTTACGGCTATTACAAGCACTCTATAGCTTTAAAGAAGCCCCTATATTATAGTAGGCTAAGTTTACTATATTACTTTTAGAGTTTGGCCTATATCCGATACTAGACGTTCTATACCTATACTATAATAACAAGGGTGTACTAGTCTTCTTCTACATAGACGACATTGTTATAATCTACTATAAGAAGAACAAGGTATACGTATAAGCCCTTAAATAACAGCTATTCGAACGTTATAATATAACTTTATAGGGTAAAGTAAAGTAGTTTCTTAGTATTAAGATCTATAGAGATAGAGCTAAGAAGCTTATATACCTCTCGCAATAGGAGTATATTAAGTATATAGTACAAAGGTTTAGTATTACTCTAGGCGACAAATAGACTAATACGCCTATACCTATAAATATAGATTAGTCTGTGCCTAAAGGCTACTATGCCGAGAAATAGCTAGTTCTTAACTACTAGTAACGCGTTAGTTCAATTAACTAGTATACTATTAAAATAAGGCTAGATGTTACAAAAGCAGCCTCTATACTTAGTTATTACTTAGTTAATCTAATAAAAGCATACCTCCGAGCTGCAAACTACTATATTCGATACCTCTTATAAACTAAGCTATTATACTTGGTCTATAGTTACTTTAAGGCTTACTTACTATATATATATAGTAATAAAGTACCTCTATTATAATAAGGTAGCTTCCTTGGTGCCTCCGACGCTAGCTTTATAGATTATAGTAACTTTAAGAGCTCTAAGAGCTACGTATTCTTCGCATTTAGTAGACTAACCTTATAGAAAGCTAGTAAGCAATCGACTATTACGAAAAGCACTACTAAGGCCAAACTTACTATATTATTATACGCCGGAAGCGAGCTTATTTAGTAGTAATTACTATTTAAATAGTTATCTATTATATTTAATAATATACTAACCCTCTACTATAATAACTAATAAACGATTCGATTAATAACTAAGGAAGGTACGGTTAATAGTAAGCTTCGATATATTAATATATACTAATACTAGCTACGACAAGAGGTGCAGAACGCCGAGCTTAATATCGAATATATACCGATACGAAATATACCTATAGACGGCCTTACTAAACTACTTACTATATAATAATAATAGTAGTTTATTATATAGCTAGGCCTTCAACCGATACCGATGCCTAATATATAAGAAACGAGCGACACTCGCTTACTAAGCATATACCAAAACGAGTTAGAGAAACTCTCCTTAGTAGGAATTAATATAATAGTAGATAGCGAGGTAGCTACTAATAATAGTATATATCTACTTTAGGAAGGAGGTCGACAGACAACTACTATATGCTATACTAGCTAAAGGGGTGTATTGCGCAGATAGCCGAAAACACCGAATATAAGCCAAGAATACGAGAAACTAGCCCTCTAGGCTTATATAGAGATTTCTTAGATCTTAGCGAGCAATTTAGTATATAGAACGCACTATAGATTGCTTAGAACAATCAGTTGTTGACTCCTACACGATCTGATCCATATATTCCAATATTCATGAAATTGCCAAGCAATTACGTAACTGACTGCCTCGCATCATGAGCCCTCAAGGGCTCGCACGGACATTTCCACCGGTTTCTTTTGACTCCACCACGTTTTGGAACTTCCCACAACATCACCTTCCTGCTCATCTTGTACCTAATCATCGACATCGACCAACCAGACTCCTGTACTCTTCCGCCGCCTTATGCACGATCTACTATCTTTGTGGCGCATGACACAAATGGCACGCCCGGGAGCTTAATCTCACGTTTCCTGGAGTGCAGCAGCGCACTATACGATCAAGATCATCACCGTGTGTGCACTAAAGTCATCAAGTGGCAGGCGGCCTCACCTCAGCCGCACCCCGATCGAGAGATGCTTGCGAGTGGACGCGCTTCTCAGCAGCTGCCGTACGTTCTCATGCAGTCACTCGACCTGCTATGCAGGCATGCAAGCCTCGCGAGCGGCCGATGTAACACTCTTGTCACCGCATTGTTGGTGCAACAGCGAGCACTTACTCATAACTTGGCGCCATAGATGCACTTCGCAAGGGAAAGCGAGTTCAGTCCTCCGGCACAAGAGCACGAAGGATTTAGCTGCCGGTGTCTGTGCATTGCTTGAGCTTCTTCTTTAAACTCCCAAACGGCCCGTGAAGGATGTCCTAACGCGAATGGGCAGTATGTGCTCTTCTAGTTGATGGAGCAGTAGTGCAGCTGAGCATGCATACATCATGATTGTCGAAGAGTTATTAGCAGCCTGGTCCGCATCGCTGGCATGCTTGATCACGCCACATAACTCCTCAAGGAACCACTGCATACACGAATACAAGACTCGCCACGCTTATTGATCCTGTCGCACACCACGAACCTGCTGCTTGCGTCTCATCTACGCCAAGCCAAGGACTTCTCACCGCGAGCATTACTCACTTCAAGCATACCAAGAACGTTGGCTTGGCTCACGCCACCACCATCACCTGCACTCGACAGCGAACACCGAGCGTTTGTCAGATCTGACAGCTATTTCGACATTGTACGATCGCATTGGTCATCTCCATACCGATAAAGAACGGACGTCGGCATCAAATATGAGCTGTGCAGATGTGCTCAGTCCAGGCCTACTTCACGATGTGTACCTGGACATGTTGACATTCTCGGTACGTACGGCCTACCCCATTGGTGCTAGCAGCTGTTCTCGAACACCAACATAACAATCCTCCCACAAATATCTCTACAGCAGATTTGCTTAGCGATCTTCCAGACCGCATTTTACACGACTCCCACAAATCATACGCCGGCTCAGGCACTCCTGTCGCACCACTTCAACTGCACAAGTAGCCCACTGACTGCTTGAACAGTCTCCTTCAGAGTTCGATCGACAGTTCGCCAAACGACAGAAAACACAGGGCATCGATCCAGCCCTACTGAGAATGTCTAGCCACTATCATCAAACTCCAGTAACCTCGAGCGAGCAGTTCTATAACTTCGACGATCCCTTCAGCTTGCCGCATACGACGAATACGACCAGTTCGATTCCAGCGTATGCGACAGAATCGTACGAGCCCATCACTGAGCAATATGGACAAATTTATAGTGAATACCCACAGCTCTACCAACAGCCACCTGAAGCTCAACAGTATCAATTCCACATGCCAATAGCAACACAACAGCAGCAACAACAACCAAGACGACAGTGGGATCAATCTATTAGCCCTCCGATTGAAAGCGCTGCGTACCGGTCGACAGCAGTGTTTCCTCAGTACACCGATGCTGTTGACTTCACTGCCGAAGTGCTTCCCTCAACCCCAATGAGGACCTCGTTAGGGCATCTGTCTCCCGAGGCAAGCAGGCCCAGAGCATCACGAGCAACATCAGTTGCAGAGTCAATAGCCAGTTCTGTGCTGAGCTCGCAGACAGAATTCTCACGAGGCAACTCTCCAAGTGCGACTGAGATGTCCAAGTGGGGCCGGAGGAACAGCGAAGGAAGCTGGTCCTGCGCCTACCCGAACTGTACTTCCAAGTCAAGATTCAACAGAGGATGTGACCTTCGGAAGCACTACAAGCGGCATACCAAGTCGCTGTATTGTCGACACGATGGCTGTCCACAAGCCACAGAAGGAGGTTTCTCCAGCAAGAAAGATCGAGCAAGGCACGAGGCCAAGCACAATCCAATGATTGTGTGTGAGTGGGATGGTTGCGAGAGGCTTTTTAGCCGGCAGGATAATATGGTGAGTGCCGCTGCCTAATCTGAAGGAATATAGGCTTACTGTTACACAGAAGGATCATGTCAGGCGTGTCCACAAGCGTCGCGTACAATGAATTACACGTGTCGAAGGATGAATCGCATGCTCCACAGACTCGTGGCATATATGATATAGCTGACTGTTGGTGTCACCACTTGAACGCGCATAGTTCAACTTCTTGCAGCGAAGTCGCAACCATGCTGGCACAAGACCACCATCCGCAATACCCAGAGCTCTGTCAGCGTACTTGACAGTTGCACGACAGGTGCACCGCATTGGTCATCGATCACATGGTCTCACGGATCACTACTCGTGCGACATTCCAAAGAACCGCCGTCAAGGATCGCATTTGCACTGCATCAAGAGCTGGCGGTGCTTTGCTGCCGTCAATGCACTATTCGGCCTCGTCTCAATACGAACAGCTGATCGACATGCCTAATCGGGGAATCCGGAGCATAGCCACGCCTTCCCCCATCGATTTCAAGCGAGCTGGAGCAGAGGCAAAGAGTCTCTATGGACAGTGATGTAAGAGAGGGAGCCTCACAACTGAGGAGCTATTCGGACATTGCACCGAGACCGTCCCCGTTACCAGCTTCATGAGCGCTAGCGATCGGAGCTGGCATGAGCAGCGAGCTATTTCTACGACTACGTTCAGCTATCATCAGCCCACGTGCATCTTCGTATCATCATTGCGAACGCACTGTGATGCAGCGACTCTGGGCCTTGGACGCCTGACTACGGCTGCGACCTGCCACTCAGGTATAGAAGGAACAAAAGAGTAAAAGGTCCGTACGCCACAGGCGTCCTTACACATGTCAATCGCCAGGATGTGGCTGCTTCGGATAGTTGAACAAACCGAGACGAAGCGTTCTACATAGCTATACTGTAGGCATCTCAATCTTTTGTCGGTTCATAAACCACCTACGACCAGCGTCAATGCATCAGGAAGATTGCTAGGCCCCAGTGTAGAATGATGGCAGCCTATGGTATGGCAGCACTTACCACTAGAGCAATCTTCTAAGCAGCATCCGTTCCACTCCCCACACTCGTGGTAGCCAAGAATATCGATGCCACCAACGCATAACTAAGACAACCGACCACGTTCTGTTCCTGATCTCTACAGCCTTAGTAGACCCACACAAAACATAGGGCTACCCTTCCTCTTTACGCACGCGAGATAATGTAGATCTGAAGTTGAAGAAGTGCAAGTTCTACCGTGCTACGTAGTCTTGCCCGCGCGCCCTAGGGCAACGAAGCCGGCTACAGAGTTTCGATTGATCTGCAAGCCACGAGTGAATCCTTCGGAACCAAGCTTCGACACACAGCGTGCCAAGCTATACTTGGACCGATCAACCAAAGTCAAAATGGTTAGTAAGTTGTTTGTGCAGTAGGTTGAAAGTGTAGTTGCTTAGTTGTCATCGTGTCTGCATTGCTTCGTATCTCTCCGATGCTCTGAGATGCGTCAGGCATATTGCTCGTCACTTCGGATCCTCCACACGACTCTGTGCTCGATACTTCTCCTCCTCCTATCTCACCGCCTGCCAGCCTCACTCAACCAGACTCAGGAGTGATCTGCATAGCTGCCGGCAGCTTGTCATTTGGAGGGAAGCAGAGGTCTATGAAGTCAGGATTGTTACTGGCAGGTCAAAATTGTCAGTCTTTGCACATCTCAACAACCGACAAACATGTACACTAAAGACTCACCCATTGCGGAAACTTCAGCCCAGGCAAGGCAATGCAAAAAATCATGACAGTCTGCATAAGCTGAGTCCCGCAGTCTAGTCCAGTTCCCAGCAGGTAATTATACTTGCGCCACCAAGCCGGTCGCCATCGGTAGATAGCACCCATGAAAGTTAGAGACACAAGCATAGCCGGAAAGAAGTTGGTCATCTGATAGACAGGAAAATTGCAGGCTCCATAGAAGAACAGACTGGGGTTGGCATAGTGTTCCATATTCCATTGAGGTTTCCAGTACTTCTGAATGAGCCAGGCGATGAGCACGCAGACAGGTCCCAGGATGAATCCGTAGTAGCTGTGGACAAACAAGGTCAGTTATACATGCTCTATGACAATAGGTGAACTGACTTACACCCAATTATATGGCGAATCACTTCCAAAGAACGTCTTCGGATCAAGGATACCCTAAATGACAGAAAGTGAGTAGAAGTTCTTTGTTTTCGCAGCGAACCAGTTGACTGAGGGGATATCTCCTTTCAGTGTAGGAGCTCCGATGTGATCGATGACGTCTTGCATCAATGCCACGTTAATGAAAGATCCGAGTAGAGTGCCCCTATAACACATCATCAGTGCATAGTCCTATTGAAGGTATGATCATTTCGCTCACCAAACCTGCCCAATGAATATCTCCTTCTCTGGAATCTTCATATAGAAGCCAAACTTATAATCACTGATCAAGTTGAGATTCTGTTCCAGGATTTGTCTTGCATAAGTCATACTTGTCAACAATGCAAGCGGTTGTCCTTCGAATAAGCTTCCAGCGATAACTTCAGAGAGGAAGCTCATATCGATTTGTTGATTTGCAACACCCCAGAGGACGCCATTCGGAAATGTGAAGAGGAAAGCTATGAGGGACATAACGATGAAACCCCACCAGGGGGGTTGTAGGCCTGCTCCATATATGGTTCCGAGAGAGAGGGCAGCGCAGATGACAAGAAGGACGATATACCACCAGTGAGGTCTGTGTGTGAATGAGGTTAGTTCTTGTATCGCGAGGAAAGGTTACTGATGTACTCTACTCAAACGCGAGGGTCGAATGACATGAGCTTCAGATATGGATCGCCGCAATCTTTTCTGCTGTTGCCCTTCGAGAAGCCGATCTTGATTGCTGCCCAAACGTAGTTGCCATACCACAGCACGGCGTAGAGCATGGCCCCAGTGCTTGACGCGAAGCCCCACTGTAATTCAGTCAGTCGAACGTCCACCGCTCGTGGCGGCATATCCAAACTTACGAAATAGCTGAAGACATAGCTCACACCCCAATAGGGTCTCGAATAAGCATCCATTCCCGCCTGGTCCAATCGGTAATCCGACGTGATCACTCTACTAATGTTATACGTACTACCATTCTTATCGAAGGTCCCGCTACTCATTGCCGCGAAAGTCTTAGCGTCCAGAGTGTTGGTATAGTAGAGTATAGGATAGAGGAAGCAACAAGCGAAGGCTACACCAGCGCACTGGGTCATGAAAGACCACAATGGGGTGTACATAGGACAGTTCAGGACGCCAGTATTGAGATAGTTCCAGTCGAGTGAGAGAGTAAGGTAGCCGAAACCTTGGCTGCCGGAGCCTAAGACGTAGGCGATCGGATTTCCTAAGAAAACGTAAGCAGGAATGTTCGATGTATGCTCATTGTCGAGTTGTGTTGCATGCGAAGCACGTATCCCCGGCTTGGAAAGGCAATGATTGCAGAAGTCCGATCACTCACCATGGCCCATCCAACATATAATAGGCAGTGAAGCAAGAGTTGGCCACATCTAGAGCCACATCAGTATCGTTCTCAGCACAGTCGGGACTGAGATAGTCTTCTCCCACAAGTTCTGGAAACCAATGGTACACAAATGCAGCAGTAGCAGTCCACGCAAAGAACCAAATCGACTTCTTCGTGACCGAAGGGTTACGATGCATGGCGTTGAAGAGCGCGACGTTAGGAAGCACGCCAGGATAGTACCTGGTCACAAAGTGTCAATTCAAAGAGACATTGAGGTGAAAGGAGTGCAACCTACATCGCCGGCGGCCGTACCAAGATGTCGCGAAAAAGGCCTGCGAAACCATAACCGATCATTTGTGTGGACAAGATGAAAAGAATGCTCCAGCCTGTGACGACGATGAGATTCAGTCAATGGTTTTCATTGTTGGATGTGTATGCAACTCACCAACATGTATCTTGTGTCCATAATATATCTTACCTCTTACTTCTCGTGTTACTCGTAGTTAGTTGTTCTCTATGCATACTACACAGACCCACAATACGGCGTTCAAGCTACAATGCAGATTCGACACGACTCGTCTATAGAGGAGGACACGCTGGCTTACGCACTCAATGGTCCAAGTCCATATGCAGTATAACACGAACCCCAGTACGCCTATCCTCCTATGATCAGCACACCTTGCTCAACTCATTTTCGCACACTCTAGACTCACCACAACAATCAAAGCATGCTCCTTAGCATTCCAAGGGCCTGGATTCAGACTCCAGTTGTAGCCAAAAGTTGAGTACTGTGTCTTTGGCAACCACCTGGCCATAGCATCGCCCATGCCCCATGCAAGAAGCTGGATCGTATAGGACGTGAGATTCATCTGGTAAGGCTTGAAGTAATAGAATGTGGAAATGGCACATCCAACTATGACCCAGAAAGTGCCGAGAAACCAGAAGCGGAAGGTCAAGATTGGTTCCGTTGGGTCGTTGTGTAGGTCCACTGGAAAGTGTTAGCTGTACGGCACATTGGCGAGAAAATGAGGCTGTTTTGAGCATACCGGTCTTCGCCACAAGTGGAATCGGATAGTCCTTGAGTCGAGGGTCGATGAATTCGTCCTTGTCGTCCGGAATATAGATCTCGTCGAACGAGCCTGCTGATAATTCGGTCTCAGTTTGGTAGAAGCCATCCTTCTCCTTCTCATCTCGATTCGTCTGGCTGTTGCCAGAAGAGTCATCGGCTTTCTCAGTAGTTGCCATCTTCGTGTAGTGTCGCGATCAATGATACTCGCAGCAGAAAGCGTAGGAGCGGAAGCTGTAGCAATGGCCTGTAGAGTGAATCGTCGTCGCGCGACCTTATCTAAGCTACTCAGTCAGGTAGGTGCAGAGACAACCTGGCGAATGTAACGTCTGCCAGGTCTCTTGCACTAGATGTGGGTGTTCTTGGAGCCCTAGCCTTGAGAAAGCTACTCAAGTCGCTGTTCAAAGCAAAGCCGGCGTCAGTTGCTCAAAGTACAGTGCAGCTTACAGCTTGTATGGCGTCGAGATAGCGGTGCCCAGGGTGGCGATAGGCTACCTGGACGGAAAGACCACCCACATCGTCTCCAACACAAAGACTTCTGCGAGTACTATTCTAGAGTCGTTGTGGCTCTAGTGTTTAGCCAAACTTGAAGCATGGCATTATCTCAACATACGAACATGTGCAGCATACCAAAGCGGACTACCAAATTGCGCTGGATGGTCACTCTGAGCAGACATCAAGTCTTGGCCACGGACTTGAAGGCCGAGAATCTCAAGCTTTTGATCAGGTATAGCACGAAGCTTTTCTCGGGTCAAAGGACTGGTATCGCACATGGAGCCAGGATCACAGAGAGATAGCGGCTTCAGTCCAAGGCTTCTGGTTGTGCATCGTACTCGGCAGTTCTCACAATGCTTGGAACAGCTAGCAGGCATGGTATCATCGCCTCTTTTCGTGGTGCAACGATACGACCACTAGCTGCCTCGATCATGTCGAATCATAGGCATGGCGGTCTTTGGGAATCGCCAGCTCCAGCGCCTCTTCGAGGCTGGCCCTTGTTCAAGGCCTGTCGATGTTATAGGCCAAGATGAGCAGAATCAGCAGATCGCATCGGAAACACTGCTCTCCCGTGGCGATACCTCGATGATTGAGTACAAGCTGTGTCGTATGGTATCATCGCCTCCGGGCTCGTCTTACGTGGGCTCGATGAGATGGCAATGGATGTGTACTTGGTCAATTCTTGTGCGATGGACTGATGGCTGGTGCAATCGGCGTGGCCGCGTGGGGCGTCGGCCCTTGTCCTGGCCACTTCGCTGCTGTAGACCAGGTCAACAAGAACGATCCATACTTATCTGCAGTCGAGGCAAGCCTGGTGATCTGGCAATGACTTCATCGACGGCGTATACGCAGGACGATGGTATGAGGAAGAAGAAGAAGAAGAAGAGGTGAAGTGGAAAAGAAGGCTAAGGGCGGCGGTGACTCAAAAGGTGTTCGGAGTTCGCTCCCTCGCTCAGGCAGGGGTGGAACGGTCCCGAAGGTCGTTGGCTCTCCACTACTCCACGTGGTGATGGAATTGCGGCCGAGAACAAGTACGCAAAGCATTGTCAAGTCAGTGAGTGAACTGATGAGTTGGTTTCAAGAAGGATCCTTCTCCACCAGAAAAAGAGCGCTAGTGCCTGAGGCACGACATATGGTCTTGGCGAGCATATGAGTTTTGGTTCCCCTTGTTCCGTGGCACTCCTGATCTTCTACCAGACATCTGCATCACTTTGGAATTGCTGTTCTGCATACCCATCCTCCCCGCAAGATCGCGCTACGTGGCGATTGATGAATGTGCGGCGTCTGGGTAACGTAGACATAAGTCCCACCTTTTCGACAGTGCACGGCATTGTAGAACTGCTCGCTGCCCGGTCATTCACAGCATGGAGCGGCATTAAGGCTCGCACCAAAGGGCCCACGGATCTATATGCACGTGTTTCTCCCGAATGCCAGATCCATCCATGGCTACTGGCCAGCTAGCCATACCGCTGTGTTTGCTAATCCCGCCTCACTCTCATGCACTTGAAGGATAACGCGAATACCACAATCGCCGTTTAAGCCAATCTCATTCAATGCATCTCCCCAACGTCACCCCGAGACCTCCGGCTAAGAATAGACATGTGGCACTGCAGTTCAGAACGGCTTAGCACGGAAAGTGCATAAGTTCAGAAAAACGTACACATAAGGAGCTACCGAGCGCACCAGAAGAGCAGAGACTCCATCCAACCAGAAGCCAGCGAACAGAGGACAGCAACTGGAATACCAGCAAAGACGGCATCGAGGCGTGCCACCGGCGTCGGATTGGTGGAGATGGTGTCGGACATTGTGAAGTGTAGATTTGTGTGATTTCGGGCAACTGCCAAGCTCCCTGCGGATTCAAAGTGTAGTAGTAGGCACTAGTCTATGCCTTGCGATACGAGAGACGCGCTGATTTGACGTAGAGCCAGGGTCGAGGAAATGGGCAGGTGCCGCCTCTCCAGCAGCTCTGAGCATTGTCTACGCGGCATGAAGCAGGGCTAAGTTGCCTAGAACTCATCGTGTTGCAGTGGAGAGTGATCATAAGTGTCGAATCTATATCCAATATGTCTCTGATGTTGAGTGCGATCCGCGCAGCTCGACGCAGAGACAATGCAAGGACGGCAACGACCATTCTCCTGGAGCCTTGGAAGAGCAGTATGCACGAATGCAAAGGGAAACACGCAGAGCTACCTGACTGGCGAAGAAAGATCATCTTCATCATTGAGAACCTCAGATCCGCTCATACTGTGGCAATCCATTTCCAGTTGAACCTGCAGTGTTCGATAAGTCGTTCATTTCCACCACAGACACATAAGGCCCATTCTTCTTGACTGCATTCGCATTCGCAACAACCGCCACGCCTCCAGGCGCGGTGTGGGAGAACAAATGCACTGGATGATGTCCAGCCACATCCTGCATCTCCTGCACAGTGGATGCTTCTTCCAAAAAGTTGCCGATGTATACGCCGCGCGACATCGTTGCGAGACTACTGGATTTCCACAAAGGAGTGTGCCGGCTTGTCCATATTGTGGCAAGGAGTTGAATGAGTGTGAGTAGGACGACCAGAATTGGTAGAGAGATCCATGGCCATGAGACGCGGTATCTCGTTACTGAAGTACCAGCCATGCCGGTCTGGTGAAGCTTGGGGTCATCACCATTCGCGCGGATCGTGTTGGAGATACTCTCGGCTAGGGACTCGAAAGTAGCTGACAGGACACTGCTGTTGAAGAGGGGTTGAATTGTGGCCGGCTTATACTGAACAATGCTGTCACTGCCCAGCGTTCCCGTGAGGTAGCCATTGATTTCTGGTATTCGAGTGGTGGTGTTGAAGTCAGCGAAATTGAGTTGAAATCAGTTGCTGATTGAGTCGACTGCGGACTGTGATACGTTGTAGCCGTCTCCTAGCATCAAATCTGTCCTTGAAAGAAGCGAGACACGACTATCGAACTCCAGACTAAGCTCATTGCTTTGACTAATGTCCATAGCAGACGTCTCCTCGGGATTCAATTGCCAGGAGTCTGCTGCACGACCTGCTGCATCGTTGATACGTGACGTTTGGAGAATGAAGCTATTGTTCACTGTAGTGTCGTACTGTTTGACACAGTAGTATAGAGCACACTCCATCGCTTCTGGTGGATTACTCGGCGGCCATGTGCTAGCGCGTTGGTCTTCTGTCAATCTAAGCATGGTCATGGACCATATGAGCGTATCGATCCCGGTCATGGAAACCGTCGCGCTCTCGTTACCCGTTCCCATTGTCACCATTTGGATGTAGGATGGATCGCCGTCTAGATTGTCCGTATATACTCCATCAGGCAATTCATATCGAGTGACAAGGCCAGTTTTCGCAGCATCATTAGTTTCGTCCAAGGCCACGTATTCCGGCGTACCACCTTCGCTCTGCAACTGGGTCAAATGGGAGCTGATGTCGTTGCACAAGCTGCAAACAGCGAGCGACTCGGTGGTAGGCCATGTGCAGTTACCTGAAGGACAGCTCAGAGCAAGTTGCTGCGTCAAATTACCTATCGGCTTGATGAGACCGTATAACGCAGCAGACTGTACTGCGTAATCTGCTTCAACGTTTACTTCCACCTCACCAGACCCACGCGCTGCGGCGGTCAGCTTTGATGGAACAAGACCGCAAGAGTGCGTATTGGCTTACTGGTATTGAAACCCACTAGTCCGACCATTCCCTTTGGCACTCGATTTCCGGCGCTGTACCTCTGAGTGCGTGGTAACGCTGCCGTCGTGCTATCCTGCCACGCTAGACCCTGGTCAAAATGGACTACCTGCTGGATGAACGGCTCGAAGGCAAGCGATAGCACGAATGCAATTGCTCCTACGGTAGCACTATGCTCATTAGCATCTATGTTGGTGTTCTGGTCAGACTTCACCTTACATCTTGCGCGTAGAGGAGAAGAGTAGCATCGCGGAGCCAAAGACTCCTCGCCCAGCTTGTTCCACTGCCTCAAATTCGAGCAGCGAGCGCGGCCTGCGCGAGAAGATAGCCCATTTAGATTGAGCAATAGCTGCACCCAGGACGAACAAGTTACTCAGCTTGCTGGCAGTCGCGAGAATAGAAATGATTGTATTGAGTGTCAACCCGTGCCAGGCCAGAACCACCTTACCATCAGCGGAGGCTAGCACTCCGGCCACAGCACCCAGTGCCAGAATACTGAACGTGCAGGCAACCACCTCCTGTATCCATGTTGCGGAAAGGTCAATCCCCATTTTCGCAAAGCTCGCGATACTAAAGACAATGTGAGGAAACAGCAGAGAATGGGAGTCGGTCAGCACATGATGCGACCAGACCATGTTATACACACACGCCCCGTTCGACGCTGCCAATGCTGCATGCATGGCGTCTGCTGTGCGCTTTCGAGGCGTGTCGCTTGCGAGAACTGGGTGTTAGCTCAGATACACATCCGGGTAGCTGGCCTCAAGGCAGCGAAGGAGACATAGTCGTATACTTCGGCTCCGTAAAGTCGCTGTGTGCTTGACTCGCAGATCATGCGTGGGATGGTGATTGTGTCGGCTGGAGCGGTCTATACCGCCACCTGGGGTGCGTGCATACTGCGGTGGCATGAGCTGATAGAGCCCATCCCCCTTGGAGAACTGCGACCGCGGCATCCAGTTGTGCTACAGGACGTATTTGAAATCGCGACACCTGGCAGAGAAAGAAGTAGTAGTGAACATGTGTGAAGCACAGAAGAAAAGGTGAAGCTGATGTGCTGAGGTGAACTGTCAAGAATGTCGACTTTCAACTCTCACGGTCCGAGAGAGTCCGGTTCATCTTCCGACGACGACGACATCGGCGAGCGGCATTGAGTCTACGAGTCGACTCATCACATATGTGGAAAGTGGTAAGTGAAGTGGTCAACCGCTTTCTCAGACATCTCCCCTCTCTCGTCGAAGACACTTGTACGAAGACAGACACGGAAACAACGAATCGTCATCATGCCTATCACAGAAGGAGCACCGATTCACGGCAATCCGGCACATCTACTGCCACCCTCATGGAAGAAGTCGATTGGCGTCTGGCTTGAGGAGGACACTCCGAGCTTCGACTATGGTGGCTTCGTGGTAGGAGATGGTCCAGCTGAAGCGCGTCTGCTTGCAAAGAGCTTTGGCATAGTGGCGGGTGTGCCATTCTTTGACGAGGTGTTCAAGCAGTTGGACTGTACTGTGGAGTGGCTCGTAAAGGAAGGTGATGAGGTCGGGAGAGAGGAGAAGCAGCATGTGGCCACAGTACGAGGTCCAGTACGCTGCTTGCTACTGGGCGAGCGGGTGGCTCTGAATCTGCTGTCGAGATGCTCAGGCGTAGCCACGAAGTCGCACTCTTTGCTCCAGCTACTACGAAAGGCAGGATACAGAAACATCCTGGCTGGTACGCGCAAGACCACTCCAGGCTTTCGACTCGTGGAGAAGTATGGCATGCTTGTGGGTGGATGCGACCAGCACAGACACGACCTCAGCACCATGACCATGCTGAAGGACAACCACATCTGGGCATGCGGAGGCTCGATACCAACCGCAGTTGCGGCTGCGAAGGCGGCCGGAGGCTTTGCGGTGAAAGTGGAAGTGGAGTGTCAGTCGGAGGAAGAAGCAAACACAGCCATTGAGGCTGGTGCGGATGTGGTCATGCTTGACAACTTCACGCCTGAGGGTGTTCGCATAGCATCGAAGAGTCTCAAGGACAGATGGGGAAGAAGTGTGAATGCGCGTGCACTAGTGGAGGTCTCTGGCGGGTTGACAGAAGACAATGTCGCCGACTATGTCTGTGATGACATTGACATTATCAGCTCGTCAAGCATTCACCAGGGTGTGAAGCACATCGACTTCTCGCTCAAGGTCATACCAAAGGAGAGTGCAACTGGCGGAAAGCTAGGGAACGGCGAGTCGGCTGAGACTTGACAAGCAGTAAGTAGATCAAAATGCAGAGGACGCGAGCGAGAGATGCTCGAGCATAATAATAAAAGTGACTGCTCGACCATCTCGTCCTCGACCCATTTGCTCTCTCGAGGACCGTTGAAAGGACTTCGAGGCCGGCTTTCACACTGTAGGAACCCCGTAAACGGTCGCCTGAGCTCAACGAACTTCACTGGGTCTAGCCGCTTGCCGCCTAGCTCGCCACGAGAAACCGCACTGAGCTGACGCAAAACTTGCTGGCCCTCACTCGCTTGCAACACCAAAAATAACACCTTCCAGTTCACCGGGGCGCCACCGGCTCTCCTACTACAAGGCAGCGCACACACAACGTTCAGCGCATTTTCAAACCCCACAGGTCAAGACATTGGCAAGCCTGCCGCAACTCGAGCATCGCAGCCCCAATTCGGCAACAGCAGCGCCCTCGGACAGTCGCATCGAGCTACTATACAGGCACCTCGAACGTCGCAAGCTGTATCACCACCCCTGCTGGAGCATGCAGGCGAGGACGATACAACACTGATGAGAGCGCGGAGACAAGCAGAGACGTCGAGACGTGCGTTAATCGGTGCGCAGTCGCTCTCTGACGCGATCGCCAACCATGCCACCCCTGCTCCACCCCAGCCAACAAGCAATCCGGAGGTCGCATTCCGAGTCTCACCGGCAGTGGAGGATGAAAGGCGCACATATGACTTGAATAGTACTTCTCATCGAGATGGAAACACGCGCATTCCACGCGACCATGCCAAAGTCGAAGAATATCGGACTGCCCTTGCAGCGACTCTGAGAAAGGACAACTTCGTCCTTCACGATGAGGGCGCCAGAGTGCTAGCAGAGTTCCTTGTGAAAGAGATGTACGAGGGAAGACACAGCTGGATGATGGAAGCGCTTTTGCAAACCGCATTTGCCTGGAGGTCATCGCTCAGACTCACCGCTTTGGTCGTTAGTGTCGCCACGGCATTGCGGGATCTGGACGCCAGGTATAGGAATGGCGAGTTTCACACACAGAAAGAAGTGAGAGCTGGCGATTCTGTTCGTCACCACGGTCAGAGTCTTGTAGGAATACTCGCAAAGCAGGGGAAGCCAACCTCCATCATGCGCAACGATTCTCCGACGCGTGCAGCCACGGACAAGCAGCTTTCGCAACAGGGCATCTTCCAGTTCCTCGAGCTCCCACCAGAGATGCGCAACCGGATCTACCTGGAGCTGCTCGCCCCGAATGGCTTCATTACCCTCTCTCGCTTCGACCGCAGGGGCAGAAAATCAGACAACTACAAAGCCGTAGCGCACTACACTGTCAACTCTGGGTGTCAACTTGCGATCCTGCGAACGTGTAAGCAAGTTTACAAAGGGGGAAAGAGTATTCTCTACCGCGAAAACACAATCAACATCAAGTCTGATCTGAGGAGCGACTCGGGCTTGTGCTTACCCCTCTTGTCCAACCCCACGCTGCCGTTGCTCGCAACCATGACGCTCGTTCTGGACCTTGGCCGACTTGAGTTGATGCGCGACGGGTGGATTGATCGAGTCAATTGGTTCCAGTTGCAAGCTCTTACAACTCTCAAAGAGCTTCGAATCTGCGTGGTGGAGAGTGACCATTTCCTCTGCACGGATGAGGACAAAAGCTCCATCCTGAAACATATCCTGGAGCGCGTACCAGCGGACTGCGAGCTCAGCTATGAGTCAAATGCAGACTGTGAGATTGATCTCGCGCAGGCAGTGATCGAAGAGCACGACCCACCAGGCGACGACTTTGGAATTGCCGAGTTCGAGGCACACGAGGTGGATGGCGAAGTGTTGAAGCAGCTGGCCAAGGAGGTGCTTGATGGAGATGGTTTCGAGGCGGGCTGCAAGAATGGGGATGTGAGAGACTATCGCTTCGCTCCTCGAGTTCGCAGCGTGGTCAAGAGTGTGGATCAACTCATCGCAGAGGGTGCAGTGGACTCAAGCATCGTGCTTGGAGGACCTTATTAGCCTTTAGACACAAGGCAAGGAGGTGAATAGCTTCACATACGATACCTAGAGCGTAGATAACGCTCTAACTCTGCAGACCCACTGGCCACTATCCCACTCAAGCTCCGGGCAGGGTGCTGTCAAGAAACTAACATCGAATCAGAGATACTTACTAACACTAGCTTCATCTCTGTGTATCTAGCTTTCGACCAAGCCACCTAGGTTTCGTACAGGTCGCTGCTGATAAATTAGCCCCTTCCCAGAGACACAACATCGCTTCAGTCCGCGAGTCCACAGCGTGGTCAAGAGTGTGAGCCACCTGATCGCAGAAGGTGCCGTAGATTCGAGCATTGTGCTTGGTGGTTCTCAATAGGAGGTGGACAGCCTCATTTACGATACCTGGGGCGTAGATAATACCCGAACTCTGCAGACTTACCGACCACTATCCTGCTCAAGCTCCGGACCGGGCGCTGTCAGGAAACTAATATCGAATTAGAGATACTTGCTAAACCTAGCTCCTCTCTCTGCGTATCTAGCTAGCGACCAAGCCACGTAGGGTTCGGACAGGTCGCTGCCAGTAATATTGCCGGTGTCCTGAGATGTATAGTCACTATGTCTGTATCTCTGCACATCAGACCAGCGACTATGCCATTGAGAACCCGGATGGGGTGCTGTCAAGAAACCATATTGGATGCAGAGATACTTGCTTACTCGTTCTTCCATCTCTGCGTATCTAGCTATCGACTGAGCCACCTAGGTTTCGGACAGGTCGCTGCTCTTAGGATCGCCGGTCTCCAGAGATGCATGATTACTATGGCTTGGTCTCCGCAGATTAGACTGGCGACTATACCACTCAAAGTCCGGATCAGGTGCTGTCAAAGAAGTCACAGCATATCAGAGACGTTTGCTTGATATGCAGATCGAGTGGTCGTAGGGAAAGATGACTGTAATGGACAGCGTGTAGCTTGTAACGCGTGTTCCAGATTGAGACGCGTGCCTTATGGTATCACATGGATATGGCTTTGCTTTGTAGTGAGTCTCCGTCTCTCTGTACATTCTGATTACCTCCAATGCATCTGGCACATGTTGATGAACAGAGCTCCGGCTGGTTCGCAACGCCACGTTGCGGTAGCGTCATCCGTATTCTCAGCCACTTCTCCAAAGTTGTCCCCTTGTCCCGCCGTGCTCCACCGCTCATAAACAATACCACTCGACATATTCGAGGAACTTCTCTACCTTAGATAACCCACCTAAGAACCCTCCCCCCGTACACTCGAAGCACAACAAGCGTCATTACGCTACGAAGCCGACAAGATGGCCGCCTCTAACCCACACTTCGAGCCCAATCCAAAGTACGATCACTACGACTTCCCAACGACCGCGCCAGAGAACAAGCCTGGACACCCAGGCCACACCACCAAGGAGCAAGATGCGCAGGTTGAGCAACTGCGGATGATGCTTGAGTCAGAAGGATACACCGACAGGCTAGACACATTGACGCTGCTGCGATTCCTGAGGGCTAGGAAGTTCGATGTCAATGCTAGCAAGGCCATGTAAGCTGGGTCGATTGGGGAGGGGCAAGGGCGGGTGCTAATGAGGACATGAACAGGTTCGTGAACTGTGAAAAATGGCGCAAAGAATTTGGAGGCGGTGTAGACCAGCTGGTGAAGACCTTTGACTACAAGGAGAAGGCCCAATTGATGGCATATTACCCACAGTACTACCACAAGACGGACAAGGATGGCCGACCCGTCTACATCGAGCAATACGGAAAGGTCGACTTCGAGGCCATGCGAAAGATCACTACGGACGAGCGCATGTTGGAGAACCTCGTAGTCGAATACGAGAAGGTTGCCGATCCTCGTCTTCCTGCTGCATCACGAAAGGCTGGCCAGTTGCTTGAGACATGCTGCACAATCATGGACTTCAAGGGTGTTGGACTTATGAAGGCAAATCAGGTCTACGGATACGTCCAGCGTGCATCGGCTATCAGCCAGGACTACTACCCTGAGCGTCTCGGAAAGCTGTATCTGATCAACACGCCATGGGGATTTAGCAGCGTCTTCGCGGTCATCAAGCGATTCTTGGATCCAGTAACTGTTGCAAAGATCCACGTATTGGGCAGTGGGTACCAGAAGGAGTTGTTGGCTCAAGTGCCAGCAGAGAACTTGCCAACCGAGTTTGGCGGCAAATGCAACTGCCCTGGCGGTTGCCAGTTGAGCGATGCTGGTCCATGTGAGTGGCAGCCCAGAAGTGATCAGGTATAAGATGATGTACTGACATGACATAGGGACGGATCCTCAATGGGCAAAGCCAGCCAAGTGGGAGACAGACAACACGATCCCAGCCACAGAAAGCCACGTCGGCGAGGGTGCCCCAGCTGCCACGGGACCAACACCCACTACCACCGCTCCGGCACCAACGACCGGCGACCGTGTGCCAGGCACTGAAGCACACACTGGTGCACCAGCACCTCAGTAGAGCTCGGGTGCTGAAGTCTCCATGTAAGGGAGACGGTGTGGGAGCGTGTCGAATTGCGCTGTAGAGGCATGTGTTACCGATTAGGGCAGAGCATGAATGCAGCTTGAAAATAGCTATACAGAAACAAGCAGATAAGAGGGCATTATTGTAAGGAGCATGGTTGGCGCAAGGAGATGGCGCGCGGGTAGATACCCAGGATCGAGAACACAAAAATGAGGGAGCTTAGATTGTGCTTTCGGTATGTATATCCTGTGAGCATTCTACGGGTGAGGTATAGTATCACAATTCAACTTGGTGCGACATTGAAATGTCTTGGGGTAGAAGCAGCTTGTCTATGCTGATGTGTCACAGAATATTGCATTCATCGAGCGATTATAGCGTGCCTGCTGTTTTTCTGCTGTGGTAGTTGCGACTGCCTGACGAAGTTGGACGACACTCCTGCTATCAATCCACACCTTCTACATACCAAACACGACACATCGCAAGAACGACTACATGCTATGGGCAGGACTGAGCTGGTCTCGTCTTTCCTCTTCCTCATTGTTGATCTACTACCTTGCTTCATCACAGCCTCTCCTCCACCCTTCATCCTCCAAACACTGCATTTCTCGCCAATTTGGTGGCACTACTTGGATAGAGCGTCTCTTGGTCCGTCGTTCAACAACAAGCTACACAAGGCGGCACAATGCCTTTCACCGATACCGTGTCCACACTCAGCGGACGCAACTCCAGAGCCAGCAATGTCTCTGGGAACTCTCGCTCGCAGCATCGCTCACCACGGACGAGCACGAACGACACTTGGTCCAATGCAGGTGTTCTCAGCATGTTAAAGACTTCAACAGATACCGGCGACATTGGTGCTCTTTCATTCAACAATTCACGCCTGCCTGGAATGCCGCATGCTCGTCACCGCGACAGGCAGGGTCACAGATCGAAGCAATCAGCTTCAGGACATCCTCACATCACGAGCCTTTCATCCAATCACAGCTATGCACCATCTCAGACTTCACGCGTTAGCTCGCAGTGGGATAATGCTTCCACGACCCAGCGTCGAGGATCGCTCACGAGCATGCAGAGTATGCCGCCTTCCTTACCACCACTTCATACAGGCAAGCCTTCCATTCCGATGCGACAGACCTCTCAAGACGTAGATCCGCGAGACAGTAGATCATACTCGATGGGCTCTGCCGTGCCAGGTGGACAGCTTCCCAGACATCGATCAGCCACCAGCTTGAAGAGTCAAGGACATGAACCAAGACACGTCAACCACATGCCGCCTGGGCCAGTACCTCCAATGCCAGAGAGTCGCGGACCATTCGTCTACCCCACCAGATTGAAGCGTCCAGGATTCCGCTCACCATCGCCAGCTTTGAGTGATTCATACGCCGGACCACACATGGGTGGACCACAGATGGGACGAAGAATGCCTGGCCCTCACCCCCCGCCAATGGCTGCTTACAACGGCTACAATGGTGCGTACATGGGAGATTACAACAATCCGCCATCGAACATTCGCCCGCCTCCTCGGGCAGCAGACAACTCGCCAGATCCAGGCTATGGTCCTGGTCAGTACGCATATCAACAAGGTCCGATGAGACAAGCACCTCCGCTCGGTATGCCGCATGCCATGCAACAGCCATACCCGCACCAGTATCCGATGCAGTCAATGGGTTCCCAGATGCCTCCTCGAGCTCAGTACGGCCTTCAGTATCCTCCTGGCTACGCGTACCCACCATATGGTCATGCACCACAACAGGGAAGAGCTCGTGGACCACCACCTCCTTCAAACGTCGGCCCTATGGCGCATCACATGTTCCATAATGCTGCTCGAATGGCTCGCAACCTGCCACAGCGTACCGACACTCCCATGACTGACGGAGGGCCTCCATCCTCAGACCCAGCATCTTCAAGCTCGGCACCAGACTCATCAAGTCCTCCAACACCACGGGACACTACGACGGTACGTGTTGTCGTCGATCCGGCTTTCATTGAGCCAGACTTGCTTGATCTTTCAGAGTGCAGCGAGCCTATGATGCCAGGACACAAGTACTTTGAGTACGCGGAAGGACGCGATGAGCAACAGATGGAATTGCAGCACGCTTCCATACCACCTTCTGGCTTTGTACAGCGTGTCAAGGCTATGCTTGAGTCAAAAGCAGCACTGGAGGCGGCGCAACAGCATGAGAATGAGAAGGCGATGCAACTGGCACATCCACAGCACGTCTATCTGCACGAGCTCGAAGTCAACCACGACCAGGAGGGCGATGTGTCCGAACTGGTAGACTTACATGAAATGGCTGCCAATGAGACACCACGCTTTACAATCATTGAGGAGTTTGAAGCGCCTGTAGAGCTACCTGCATCACCTGTGAAGGTCGCCGAGCTAGATGCCATGGAGACTACCCGCATCACAAGAGAGATGATCAGAGCAGAGCTATCCTGCACATCGAGTGCCGACAACACCCTTCAGCAGGTGCAGCCTGACGAGTCGACTGCCAATGTCATCAAGCAGCTTGTTGAGCGTGGAGATGGACCAAGCGCACCGGTCCAATACGAAGCCCCCAACCAGGAGATGGTCCGCCACTCCCGTCGCTCTTCTCGTCAGAGTGCCACCAGTACCAAGCGTCCTCAAGACTCGGTTCCCGAAGCTATTACTGAAGCATCAATGGAAGCTTCCTTGCCTACGGGAGCAGACTACGCGATCCGCTTCGAGGTTCCTGTCGACACGACCGACTCTTCCGAGGAGACACAGTCAAAGGATCCGTTCGCACTCGATGCCGATACAGTCACACTGCAACACCAAGCAGCAGCGGCGAAAGAGTCGAGCAGAGCTGAACAGCCCGAGGATGGCAAGAAAACGCCTGGCGTTGACTCTGCACGTCAGAGTGTGTTCCTTGACTTGACACCGGTCAGCCCACTACGACCCGGCGAGGAGGTCAAGCGCAGCTCTGCAGTCAGCCCAATCCAAGATGACCCACGAGGCATCGACCAGACTTTACGTGTCGCCGGAGATGACAGCCGCGAAGATGGCTCTTCTTCTGGTATTCAGGAGCCTACCACCTTCGACTCTCTGACAGCTGACTCTGAGTCAATGCCGCCTCCAACGCCACGAACCCCGAAGACGTATTCAAAGTCCGTTCAGCTCAATCGTCCTAGCACCTCTGTCACTGGCAAGTCTGCCACGAACAGCAATCGCTTTTCGCTGCCCGGCGACCTCAGCACCGTTGGTGACACCACATTGAACTCTGGTACCGACATGATCACTGATGTGGCCGTCCGCTTCTCACTTCCCGGGACAACTATCACTGTCGGCAAGCCTCAGATCATCGAAGTCTCGCCTAGCTCCACACCTGACAAGCCCAAAGACGGGTCGCAAAACTTCCAGCCGCACTTCACGAAACAATCTGGCCTCAGATCGAGCAGGCGCAACTCTGTCACGTTTGCAGATGAGATCGCGCCACTTAACATCAAAAAGTCTGAGCCAAGCAAGGCTGAAGCATCGTCAAGTCAGCACAAGTCCATTATTCGCAAGCCTGCACCTCATGATGACTCCAGTCAGCCGGCCAAGGCTCCGCGTGACACCGCAACAGATATACGATCCAACAACAGCAATACCAATTACAGTACCCATGCCCGCTTCGGGAGTGCTCACTTGCATCAGCTGCCCGGTCTCAAGGAAGAGTCCATCGAGGACATGAGCAGCCCTGAGAAGAAGCGATCTTCCAATCATGGCGACTTTCACTTACCAGCTCGGATTGCTGCAGTGAAGGCCATGCAAGAACGACGCATGCAGGAATCTGCCGATCAAGCCAAGGCACGTCGCAATGCTCAGAAGAACAATCGGCCACTTGGCGAAAGCAGAGATCTACCATCTTTAAACTTCAGTCGCACTGATCTGTTTGAGAAGCTCAATGATGCTTTGGAGGTCCGTCCTGCGAAGTCAATGGATGTCATTCGTCGACGCGACTTTACTGGCATTCATTGCCCATCGCCGCAACGTCCGATGAGCACCGAACCTCTTCGTGATCGCTACGCCAGCTTCTTCAATAAACCAGAAGACTTTAGCTTCTGCGACGAGCTTGTCACCAGCGACGAGGACGATGATGAGGATGCAGATCAGGAGCCCGCCGCCGAAAGTGACAACGACAAGGCACTTGTACCGACTGTTAACATTCAGGAGAACACCCAAGTTGAGAACGAAGATCCTGCAGGCAGCCATCGCCCTCTATCGCCAGAGGACTTCCTCCACGTTGCACAGCAGGCCGATCGTCTGTCGATACCGTCTGTGGCTGGTTTATCTGAGCGCATCTCTGAGCTTATCCCCGGCCTCCGCAATCTTTCCAACTTGCGACTTGACTTCTTGCCATCTGACAGCGACATGCATCCTGGGTACCCTCCTGGCACCGCTGAGCTTGGCAGACCTGATACTATTCTTACCAACCGCACTTCTGCTGGCTTTCGGACTCTTGCTGAACGTGCTGAAGAGATTGTGATCAACGGTACTCACGACTCAATTGCACCTTCGGCTCTGCATACGTTGCTCAACAAGGAGCTGCCACCGCTACCAGGATCGGCATCTGCTGACGAGCTCTCTGGGTTTGATCTCGTCGATTGCAAGAAGGCCTCATACCTCAGCGGGTCTATGTCTGTACCTGTCAATCTGGGCAAAGATCCTGCTCGTCCTGCGTCCGCTCTTCTGCGCAACAGGGCACCTACTACCGAAGAAGAGGTCCAGGACATGCTGCCAAAGGGAATGAACCCACTCAGCCGCATGTCGAACAGGCGTTCCATGATCGTATCACAGCCAAGCAGTCGTCCTTGGAATGTTGACAAGAACTACCCATGGTCGGGCAATAAGATCGATATCGACCTTTCGGTGCCTTCTCCTGCACACACCCACAACTCGCTGGCCAGTGATGTTCTTCGGGAGCGGAAGACCAGATCGCTTGACTTACCCAGATCACCTGCCACTGGTGATGGACTCATTGGGTCGATCACCACCTCACCTGCGAGTTCCAGGTTCTCCACGACCACTGACCAGCTCACTGGTATGAGTCCATCTCATCTGCGCCACAAATCGAAGCGCTCGATCATCGGCTCCTTCTCGAAGAAATTTGGCCTCACTTCTGGTCATGCTGAAGCAATTTCAAAGAACCTACCAGCATCACCGGTACCTCGTCCACGCCAAACATCTGTAGCCTCGCACAAGCCTGGCGATCGATATCCTACCAGTAGCCTGACACCACCTGCCATTGCCGCACTTGATGAAGTGCGCTCGTTCTTCTCGGATAACAGCTCGGAGCGCAACCGTACGGCATCGTTCCGTAAGCGTCTGACACACTTCAAGAGCAAAGGCAGGACTCCTCGTGCAGACCATCCACCACGAACTGCTCATTCTCTGGACATTCAGGGCAATACCGAATACAGTGCCGGGTCCATCAACGAAGCTCGGTCCGAGAGTGCTGCCATGCACATGCAGTACGACGCTGCCGTCATGGGCAAGGCGGAGTTTCACTTCAAGCGCTTTGGAGAGAAACTTCGACACTTCTTCGCCAAGGGTAGCGAGTTGTTCCGAACCATCAGCACACGTGGTAAACCAAGACGAGATGAGCCAAGAGATGAGTGGCTTGCTGATTCACTGTATTCTGGTGTGTAGAGATCTGTGAGTACGTTTCCTGCTGAACAAGAGCGGGGCAGCTTACTGATTCCTCACAGGTCCTTTGCCGATGCATGTTTGATGGTATGCTATGATGACAGCAGATGTATGTTCATTGGAAGTAAGAATATGGGATGTATCTTGTTGGACTCATAATCTTGGAGTCGCTTTGGTGGTTTGCAATGTACAGCATGTGTTTACAGTTTGTCGACATAGAATCTGTATTGATAGTGGCAGTCACTCGCTTGATCGACCTTCTTGGTTCGACGCTCCAAATCAAATAGTGACCTGGAAATCGTCGTCGTCCTGCATCTGTACATCTGTCGTCGCATTCATGGGTATCACTAATAAGCACTGCCAACTACTCGCTCCCACTTGCTCGTTACCGTCCTTCACGTTTTCGCCATCGCGTCTCTCTTCTCCTTCCACTCCACTTCCGCTTGCATACTCTCCTCCGGCTTCATACGAGCTTGTAACCTTTCCGCCCGCCTGAAGAGCCTCACTCGACTCATTTCCTCTTCTGTCAGCCCGCGCCTTTCACTCGCTGCTCTCTTTTTCATGGTCTTGATTCTTTCTCGGAAAGTTTCGAGATCTATAATGCGCGAACCTCCTCGCTTTCTGGACCAGAGAAGTGTCACTTCACCTTCTGTAGTGAGATGGATCTCCTTGCGTATTGGAGTGGAGGGTGAAGGCTCAGGGACGGGAAGGGTGAGTTGTTGGATGTCTTGTTCTTCGAGGAGGGAAAGCACGTCGGGCTCTTCTGCTGGAGATGGAACAATTGCAGGCGAGGGACACGAGAGGGTTCCGGTGTTTGTGTAGCCAAGGCCATTTCGCTGGATGATCGGGATTGAATCGGAGGAGTTGACTATGGGATCTGCGAGCTCGGTTGTAGAGGAAGCTTCGACAGTAGTTGTAGAAGGCGGCGAGATTTGGAGGTCTGTCTCGGGTGGAATGGCACCATCAGGCGCCGCAGGAAAGAGAGGTGAGTAGGACGAGAGCTCGGAGCTCACGAACCTCACTGGGGGCATCGAACTCAGATACTCCTGCTGAGCAGCGGCTATCCTTTGATTCTTGGTCGTGGTGATGCCTTTTCCGGTCCTCATCCATAAAGAGTTATCATATCTGAGCCTGCCATGTGAAGGCTCCCCGAGAATCTCCTGGATTTCGTGTCTTGCTTTGGTGACGCGCTCTCTCCACTCCTGCTTGATGACAGGGAGCACATTTTGCCATAACCTCCATATCGCTTGATCCAGCTTTGTCGCCATTTCTTCTCCTTCGACCTCGCGTACTATATCTAGTATGTACTGCACTCGAATGGGTTTGCGCAATCGCTGCAAGAATCGCAGAATGCCTGCTGTTACCAGTGCTCTCGTCATGACGCGACTCACTGGACATCCCCTGTCCTTGATGTACCTGTAGCATTCCCAGACTCTTCTGAACGCCACTCGTGGTTCGATTTGTTTCGATCGGGCGATAGTGATCGCTACCAGTTGAATGAGATCAATGTGCTCGGGAAGCAGGCTATTGTTTCGGATGCTGCGCTCTGGAGAAGGGACGAACTCCTCGGCGGTCTGGCGATGCAAAACTTTCCAGATCGCGCGAGCATCCACTTTCTCGCTACGAGCCAGACGTAAAGCCAAATCCGGGAAGTCTTTCAGCGCAATGGTCGGCGATGACCTGAAGATACGCGATGCGTAGGCGAGTCCGGCATTACTTCCACAGTCGAGAAAGTGGCGAACGAGAGCATGAGATAGTTGTGACGGTATGCCGAGCGTTGGATGTCTCTGCAGTTCTCGAAATCTGTAAAACAGAGTCGGTGCGCCATTGTGTCGGTTCAGCGCGAGAGTCGCAAAGATGCTCACTGCCAATGAATCATGGGCAACGCCATTCTTCTGCAAAGCCTGGAGTAATGCTGGTACGGACGTCCATTGCCGCAACGTGCCTCGTCTAGTGGGCAGTCTCGCGTTACGCATTGCCTGATAATCTGCTCGGATTGCTTCCAGGTCGGTCTTTCCAACTCTCGTCCCGTTCAGCGTGGTAGAGGCGTAATTGAGTCTAATTTCACTCCCAAGAAATGTCGCAATGGGCTCTTTCACAGCAAGGAGAGGGATCCAGTGCCGAAGCAGAATTTCGCAAAGGACGTTTTCCGGAAACGCGGAGAGATGCTCAGCGAGCACGCCAGGGTCATGGAAACACGATGCTAGTGCTGCATGCACAGTATTGAATGCATCACGGGGCACTTGACTCTGTAGAGAACGACACCTGGACAAGCAATGAAGCCATATGAGCATCTCCCCGCTAGGCTTGGTGTGCGAAGCGGACATGCGCAACAGCGTCCTGGTCGTGTCTTCACATACTGCAGCCAACTGGCTGCTCGGTATCTCGTCCAGGATGCGATTGATCCTCACGTCGCTCCGCTTCTCCATACTGGCCATGGAGCGCAGTATCTCAGGTAGGTCCTCTGCAGCCAATGTCCGCAGACGTACTTTGCTCGCAACTATTTCCGCAAGTGCTCGATACGCCTGACGTGAAGGCTTCCTGTCAGCCAGCCACTCGCATAGCCTCAGAACATTATTGGCCTCGGGTTCGTCTCTCGTACTTTCCAGAAACGTCAATACATCGTCCAAATCAACCTTGCTCACAGACTTCATCTCTTTCGTGTCCAGCAACTCATCAAAAGCAGCTCGGCTGACTTCAACCGCATCCACCTCTTCCTCCTCAATCTCCGGCACAGTCTCAAAGATCGCCTCTTTCCTCTTTGCACTCTTCGGAAACATCCAATGCTCCGCCTTCTTCGCCTTCTCCACACCAGGCGGTATCCATTTCAGATCTCGCTGTGGATCAAATTGTCTCCCTCCATAACCTCCAAATCCAAACAGAGCGCCAGAATCAGCGCCTCCACCTTGCACACCTGCGCCAACAGCGCTCATGCCCATTCTCCTTCGCGCGATTCGTCTGTGAGCTTCCAACGGGCCGGGTACGTTGCTTCCATATCGTCGGCCGGACTTAGACTTGTGGTGATGTGCATTGGAGACGCGGAGGAAGCGATTCCATGCTTCGGTGAGGACATGATCGCTAAGCCAGAGGTACTGCTCTATCGGCGCGGACCTGAGAGCTGTCCGGCATGGCATAGCAGGTGTGCTCCAATATGTTTGTCGTACATATAGGCTAGAATGGGTGAGAGGAGAGCTTGCCGTAGGTAGGTCGCGGAGTTGTCGGAGGTGCTTGGCGTTCGTTGACTTGAGATGAAGTTCAATGCTTCCCATACTGAGATGAAGTTGAATGCAGAACAGCAACACGATGATCATAAGAGCACTGCGACTGCGGCATCTCCATCTCTCGCAGTATGAGAAGAGCATCGCTCTCCCTCGCTTCTACACCACATCGTCGCCTCGCCTCTCCTCACTCGAATCGACAGTTTCGCCCAACGCAGAAGCGTCTGAACGAGTCGGACTTCCTCAATTCACAGCGACAGCTGCTGGCTCTTCTTCCATCGGACCCAACACAATCGTCGATCGAACAGTGCCTCTAAACGACCCCAATCATCCCGTCGCCCTCGACTACGCTTTCTACCAACACAACAAAAAGTACACTTCTCGAGTCGGTTCTACTCTCGCACCACACTACAAACCTCACGAACTCCTTACAAAGCCGCCTTCACCACGCGATATCACTCTTGAAGCCCTCATCGCTGCGCAGACACATATCGGCCATGCTACATCTCTCTGGAACCCAAGCAACGCACGCTACATCTTCGGTATCAGAGGCGAACATGATCCCATCCATATCATCTCTCCAGACGCTACAGCTTCTCATCTCCGTCGAGCGTGTAAGATTGTCTCTGGAGTAGCAGAAAGAGGAGGTCTGATCTTGTTCGTCGGAACAAGACAGGGACAAGCTCGCGCAGTAGTAAAAGCAGCAGAACTCACACAAGGCTGCCATCTGTTCACGAAATGGATTCCAGGCTCCATCACGAACGGACAGCAAATCTTAGGGAGATGTGAGAAGAGAGTGAAGAACGAACTGGACGAAGATGTCGAAGGATTCGAAGATCAATTATACACGAAAGCGGCCATCAAACCAGATTTGGTGGTGTGCCTCAATCCGCTGGAGAACTACGTTCTGCTACACGAATGTGGTTTGAACAATATCCCTACAGTGGGAATCATTGATACAGATGCCAATCCTACCTGGGTCACGTATCCTATTCCTGCGAACGATGATTCCCTCAGAGCTGTACAGTTTATTTGTGGTGTGCTTGGAAAGGCAGGACAGGAAGGCCAGGAGAGGAGGTTAAGAGATGCTTTGCCTAGACGAGGGAACTCTGACGGGTTTGTGGTATATCCGCCGATTCATGGGCTGCAGGCCCCCGAGGAGGACGGAAGGGAGAGAAGAGGTGGGAATGAGAGGGTCGTGGGGAGTGCGAAGCTCATGAAGGTAAGGGACAGAAGCGCTGATGCAGGACACCTTGCGGCGCTTGAGCAGCAGACGGCTGAAGAGCAGCCACTGTTCCCGGATGATTTCGAAGGCGCAGATGTCAGGAATCATGAGAAGGATCAAGCTCTGTTGGCACAAGCAGAGAAGACACTCTTCGACCAGGATAATATGGAAGCGGCCGCAGCAGCAGACGGCACCCTTGAAGCAGAAGAAGCCACACAAACCTCTTCAGATTCAGCCCTTCTGGATGCTGCACAAAAGGCTCTTTCCGACGAAGACTCTTCATCAGAAGACGTGTACGATTTTGCCGACGTCTACGCATCGTTCAACGACGACTCCTCCGAGCCAGATCTATCTGAAGTCGATCAATCTCTAGTAGACGACACCTACACGCAGCAGAACCAAGCGGACACTTCAGCTGAAGATGCCGCACAATTCGGACTCGGCAAAGACGATCCAGTCTACTCTCAAGCAGCTAAACCAATGGAGCAGGTCGATGAAGTCGAGAACGAGCTTGGAGAGCAGGCACCTGAATCTGCGGTCAAAGCGGGCAACCCAGAAGTGAAAGATGTTGATAACGAGAGTCAAAAGGAAGTCAACGCTGCTGTTGAAGAGGCGAAGAAGAGGTAGGAGCACATTTTGTATAAATTATTGTATAGAGACTATGGGATATGACTTTCTACTGAGATCAAAGATAGGTGACCTTGTCCTCACTATCACCCGCAGACCAGCCCGCCCTATCGATCGTCCGAGAATCATTCGAACGATCGCTGCCGGTCTCTCTGCGAACTCGCGTTATCTATGTCACTATAAGCAGCCTCGAGGTGCTAGCAGATTTGATACTGAAGTCGGAGAGGGCATCGGACGCCTAGCTCGTGTTTAATGTCTCTCCCAATTTTTGCTATCTGTGCAGCCTCGAGTAGAGACTACGATCAACGGCAACAATCGACTCTTTCGAGTCTTGTTCGCATCCTGCTCCATGCTCCGAGTATTAAGCCTCATCTATTGTTTGACCTGACCTGGCAGACAGGTGGCTTCCCCGCCTCATTAAATCGACTCAGCTTCGTCACTCTCGAGACTGAAATCTCGATGATACTCTTGAGTCTAACGACACCGAGAGACAATCATACATGATCCAGATCTTCTGGTCCAAGGTCCTGCGGCAGATTTACTCCTGACTTGTCTAGAAGGCAGACGCACTGGAACAACCTCGGACGCTGCAGTCGCAATGAGGACCATAATCGATTCTCCGCGTGACTGGCACGAACGCTACGCTTCGCAGCTAGTCGAGAATCTCTGTTCTAGATACCGCTGGGCATGGCGATCGATACATCGCAACTATCATCGAGAGCGTCTAAGCTTTATTCGGCTCGGCATGGCTCCAGCTCCTCTACCAAGGACGATCTTTCGCTTATTCAACAAGACGGCATTCACGTATCTCGTAGATTTGCCTAACACCATATGGCGGAGAAGGCTCGATGACGGTACTCTCAGCGATATAGATTGGATGTACAAGATCTATGATTCGTGGCGAGCTCGAGCGACGGAGAATGACTTGAGCGATGGACATTATGTCACAGAGGGAGTCCAAATGTCGGATGAGCTCTCGCAAATGTTCAGAAACGCCGTCACAGATGAAAAATGTCATCTGAAAGACCTCGAGCGCTGTCTTCGCCTTCTGACGGAAGCACATCTTGATCTTCTCAAGACAGCCAGAGCATACGTGAAGGAGTTGGACAAGTATGAGCACACTTTCCAGAGGTTGCTGACACGCGACAACTCAATGGTGTCTCCCATCTGCGAAGCCGTATTTATGGTGAGGAGTTGGTGGGGAAACCAAGACGAGACTGTACTCTTGGTACTCACGGGCCATTCGTCAAAGATGCAGTCGAGACCCCCTACTTTTGCAGACATTCCAGAAGAGGAATTGCTCTCCCGACCAACGTACACTTCGGCTGAGGTCTCAGTTGACACAGCCCTTGCGTTCCTCGCACGACTCGAGGCCCAAGAACGAGAGGTGAATTCGGACTATAGTGCTGCTGCCATTACAAGGATAGAAGCACGGCAGCGGTCTCGATTGCTAACCGCTCAGGCGGCAGTTAGTAGAGCACACGCACATGGACTTGATCCTTTGTCCGAGGCGACACGGGAGTTGAGGAAGATTCTTGAGCTTCAAGAAATGTCGGAACATGCCGCAGCATAGCGCGTACAATGTAATATCAAGGCGGAGCGCGATAGCCTGGCCTTTTACTTGAGTAGACGTGCACTTCGTTCACTCACGTACACAAATGCGAATGTAGTGAACAACCGAACAAGTCTGTCAGTGGCGAGTTTAACGTGCGCTCGACGAGACACGAAGTTGAGAAGTGACTAGTATGGATCTGCATCCCTCTGAACGAAAAAGGCCGGCGGCGTGGCTATGGACGGCGCGGTCGTGGATGGCGGGACGATCGTTGCTGAAAGAAGGAGGTGCTGGAATGTTGGAAGGCCTATTAGATGGTGTATAGCGGCTTGTGGAGAAGACCGAGGTGCTCGTGGAAGTTGCAGGTCTCGGAGGCCGCCATATGGAACGGGGAGATTGGATACAGCTGCTAAGTCTTCCATCCTGTACCCAAGACCTTTACTTGATGTGAGACGATCCTCATGGAGTCTTGTGAGGTTCTCGAGTGGTGCGTTGCATGTAAGAGATCAGCCACACCAAATTGCTGACATCGCAAGAGGATTCCTGGCGAGTGCTGCTGTGGACTGCTCCTCATTGGCTCGTAGTTGGTCGTGCGTAGCTTCAGACACGTGTGTCAACGTACTTCAATACAGGTCATCCTTTGCGTTCATTTCCTCAACCAGAAGCCTCATCTGCTCATTCTCGTAGAACTCCGCCGCTACCTCATCGAATTCTGCGTCTAGGTCCTCGCGTGCTTGCGGAATGCCAGCAGCAGACCCATAGCTCTCCTTCCTTTTCTCCTCATCAGCAATCAACCTCGCCACATTCTTCCCCATCAACGCATTAGTCTCCATCGTACTAATAAAGCTGTCCATGCCACCTGTATACCACAAGCCTTGCGTGAGCTTCGCATCCTCGAAGGTGACCCGCGGGTACTCGTAAGGATACGAGTTCCAAATCTTGCGGTACAGCCACGTAATATCGCCCTTGTTGCGATTGGGATTGCTATCTTCGGGCCTGATACCAAGTAAAGCTTCAATCCAAGCACTCGACGGCGCTTCCGGAGAGAAGATCTTGTATAGATACTCGTCTTTGCCACTCTTTGGATTAACAATCGGTCGCAAGAGGGAGATGCTGAAGAAGCCGGGCTTGCCAACTCCTTCCTTGCCGGACTTGGCAGGTGCGCCGTCTGCAAGAGTTGTGAGAATGACTTGTGGAACGGGTATATTTGGCGATAAATTGAAGAAAGTAGGACTGAGGAGGCGTGGGCTGGTGAAAAGCGTGACGTGAAGTTCCACGTAAGGGATCGTGTCGGGCTTTCGAAATGACACGAAAGCCCACGGGTTTCTGTCAGGCTGCAATTTCGTGGTGATGTTCGTGTACTGGTATGGTCCTGCGATGATGACGTGGTCGGCCATGGTATGAGAGTGTTCGGCGGGAGAGCTGGACGTAGGGGACGAAGTGATGGTGTACCCAGCATCTGAGGCCTCCCATATCTCGTCAACTCGCTCTCCCAGTCTCACATGCGCACCGCTTGCATCAATCATCTTCTCAAAGATCCTCCAATTCCCTCCCTCAACAGCGACAGCCCCATCTGTAGCCATACAAACCATAGCCTCCAATCCATGGATATACTCTAGATTCTGCGCATAGTTCACTCGCGTGCTTGCCTGCACAATCTCCCTCCCGAAGCTACCCGTTATACCATTCTCTCTCATATACTGCTGTCCAGTCGCGGCAGTCACAGCCAACAATCCTGTAGCCTGAGCAGCCTCCGTAAGACTGCTGAAAGGAAAGACTGGTGCCTCATACATGCTCAGGAACTTGCCGACCACTTTCTTCATCAGTCGTTGCGTTTTGACAGGTGCCAGTCCATATCTCCAGAGAAGTTTCGCAACATCCCAGTATCCGTTCAGACTTCCGTCTAGTTCTACGATGAAGCGCTCTCCATCCCATATTCCCAGATCACTGCCTGTATGTCCCTTCGGATTGTCATCTCCACTCTTCGTAGTCAGATTGAACTCCCTAGCTACATCAACCAGTATCTGGTTCACGCTCACAAAGATTGAAGCGCCCAGTTCCACGGAGTACTCATACTCCAATCCCGGCACAAGTTCACGCCGAGAGGTGAGCTCGTCGTCGGTCAGGTCGTAGGCATTGATTGTGGTGCTTCGACCTCCAATGTAAGACGCTGCTTCGAAGATGGTGATGTTGACTGGTACGGAGGCATTGTGGGCATATTGAGAGAGGTGGTAGGCTGCAGAAGCTCCTGCTGCTCCGGCGCCGATGATTGCTATTTGTACGGGTCTTTCGGTGGTCTGCTGCTGCTGGAGTGGGATCTGAGCCTGTTGTTGTGCTGCGGTCAGGCTGACTGCTGCTAGCAGTGGGGAAATGAAGTGGATGAGCTTCATGGTGGGAAGTCTGTCCTGTTCCCAGAGATGGATTTGTGATTACAGCGCCTCAATGGGCATCTGTGAGTTGTGTTTGTTCACATGTTCGTGCATAGGAAGTCGAAGTCCGCATTGCATCGTGAGGAGGAAGCTGCTGACAACGTCAAGGACCCCTGCTATCAGATCGTGGAACGGCAAGGAGCGGATCTTCACAAGACCAAGAAACAAGCATTCGATCTGCCAGGGGACAAATCGACGTCAGACTACACGAATGAAACAGGCACAAGTTTGAAGGTTGATCGTGAACATCGGCATGAAGTCAGAGGTTGCAGTGATCAGGAGTGGAGCCATCAGTAGTGGTGGAGAGTGAGAGTTAACACATTCACTTTCAGATTGATGTGTCGTGGTAGTCGTTAATCGCTATAATACTTCTAGTATCTTGGGTATTCGCGTAAAACAACTGTTGATGCCTTCACATAGCATGGCAGCTCTGTAGTCAAGGCTCGCCTTCTGGCGATGCGTGTTATCGTCGCGCTGTCGTGAAGGTGATTCGTAGTCAGATCTCTCCCGGAGCAGGCAAGAAACATGGCTGTATCCTCGATCTTTGAGCTGATCGCAGATCCGGCGGTACAGCTGCGGTTTCTCTAAAGCTAAAGCCACAATACGGTCTCATACTTTCAGCATCCTTCTCCTCTTGTCTGCACAAGCACAACGGGTCTTCGTCAGGGTACGAGTGCCTTGCTTGCATTCAATGGTATTGTGCCGCTATCGGTGAGGCTCGCGACCGCTTCTCCACTGCGCTGAAGTATTCGTTGTGCCAGGTCAGGTATAGGTGCTGTCACAGCTGTTGGCATCTTGTAGTAGCCGGTGAGGTAGTAGGCAAGTCGTTGTAGTGCCTCGATTGCGGTCCGTGGCAAGATGTAGTAGGTGAAAGCGAGGCAGAGTCCCAGTAGCGAAAGAATGACGAGGTTGAAAGCAGTCTTCTCTCCAGTGGACATGACATAAAGTCCTGTATTGACTTCGTAGCGGTAGTATGCCAGTTGCCATTGGTAGTATGCTTCAGTAAAGATGTTGTTGTTCTTGAGTCGTCGTGGAAATGTAGCTGGACTGTACGTTCCCATCGCTTCGTGTTTGTGCTCGATGCTGTCGTCGAAGTGTAGCTGCGGTTGTGAAGAGTGATCGACGCTGCTGAGAAATATACTTACCGAGAGGAGGATCATTATATAGCTTCTTGATAAGAAGCTCAACGCTATGGTCTCGCGTTTGAACCTGGTTCAGTGACAGGTCTCGCAAGTGATGCAATCGCATAATGCCCCAAGCTCCATAGCTTCGAGGCTGCATCCAACAGGAAGTAAGGCGGTATGAATGCATCTTGGTGATAGGCTTGCCTTGGTCGCTGCGACCGCGGGAGAAAGTGCCTCACGATAGGACGATATTGCTGATCAAGGCTTTTGCAGATTTGCCATCATGCTGCAGATGATTTGGCCGTTTTGCGCCAGTAATTCGGAAAACTCGGGATATCCTGCTTACGTAGGTTGTCACAAAAGTGGTATAGCAGTCAGAGTTTATTCTTCACATCTGTCGTTCAATGTGACATCGGGCAGGCTGACTCATTATGCTTGAGAGATTGTAGGAGCCAAGTTGGCGGTATACGATCTTGATCGGGGACGGAAGTGAGGCTCTGCGACGATGATGGTTGAGTTTCAGGTACGTGTTTTTTGTTCCTGGTCGAGAGGTGATGTCAAGTTGGATGTGCAGAAGAGGACGACAAGGGACATTGCAAGTTGCCGCTGAAGCGAGAGAAGAGCGAGTTTCGGCACGGAAGGAGCCGTGCGCACGTGGGTCGCGTCGCGATCGCGCCTGCTCTGTTTACTCCGCAATAAACAGAGGCAGCTGAAAGTGTTTGACAACATCTCTACTAACGACACAGCACCACCCCACACACGCTGCAGACATGGCAGAATCCTCTGCGAGGCCGTCGCGACGAGCGGCATCGCGGAGAAAAGTGGTTGTCGACGAGGAGGAAGAGGGATCCGACGCTGGACAGAGCGTGACCAGCAGACAGGACGACTATGAGCAGGAAGAAGAGTTCACTCCTGCACCGAAGACAAGCAGAGGGTCGCCGAGACGAAAGACGTTGGGCGATGCTACGACACGAAGAGGCACAACCAACCGACTGAGGACAGTCGCATCCTCGATTGAGCCGTCGCAACACTTCACTCCACCGCCTGAGGATGCAACGGATGCGACAGAACAGCCAGAGTCGCCTACCAAGAAGTCGCCTCCTAAGCGACGCAGTGTCAAGACTACGCGCGCCCGGAAGAGTATGGCATCGCGCGTGTCCATCGCAACGGACTTTGGGGAAGAACTGCAACCTCCGCTACCAACACCACAAGCCACCGCCTCACCTGAGCCGCGTGAGATTGCGTCGCGGCATGGAACTCCGCTTACAGAAATATCTATCAATGAGCAGACACCACGAAAGTCCTCCCAACAAAGCACTCCGCAGGAAGATGTAGACATGACTGATGCGGCCATGGACGAGAACGCTGCGACGCCCAAGGCTGTAAAGCGTCCGGTCACACCACCCGAGGACGACGACGCGAGCTTGGTGTCAGTGCAGCAGCGAACGCCAGGACCCGACGCGACGCATATTGCAGTGAAGAAGATCGACCCGAACGTGACGAAGCTAGATCGGCCTATGGATATCGTGGTCAAGAGGAGAGCATTAGGAGTACCTGCATCACAAGAGCCTGCAGAGGCGAAGCCACGGATGACCATCACCTGGCTGACATTGACCAACTTCAAGTCGTATGCTGGAGAGCAGAGAGTTGGGCCCTTCCACGCGTCCTTCTCGTCTGTCGTTGGGCCAAACGGATCAGGCAAGAGCAATGTGATTGATTCGCTGCTGTTCGTGTTCGGCTTCCGTGCAAGCAAGATGCGACAAGGCAAGATCTCAGCTCTGATCCACAACAGCGCGCAGTACCCAGACTTGGACTACTGCGAGGTCCAGGTACACTTCCAGATGGTCATGGATTTGCCAGGAGGTGGATCAGAGATCGTGCCGGACTCTCAGCTCGTTGTCTCCAGACGGGCGTTCAAGAACAACAGTAGCAAATACTACATTAACGGCAAGACGTCAGACTTCACGACAGTAACGACGCTGCTGAAGGGCAAAGGAATCGATCTGGACCACAAGCGTTTCCTGATTCTGCAAGGCGAGGTTGAGTCGATCGCTCAAATGAAGCCAAAAGCGGCGAATGAGCACGATGATGGCTTGCTGGAGTATCTTGAGGACATCATTGGCACTTCCAAGTACAAGACCCCAATCGAAGTTGCGGCCACAGAAACCGAGACCTTGAACGAAGTATGCCTGGAGAAGAGTACCCGTGTCCAGCATGTTGAGAAGGAGAAAAATGGCCTCGAGGACAAGAAAGAGAAAGCATTGGCATACCTTCGAGATGAGAACGATCTGGCTTCGAAGCAGTCTGCACTCTACCAGATCTATATCGCCGAGTGCAATGACAATGTTCAGGTGGCAGAGGAGGCGATCGGGCAAGTCCAGGCAAAGCTTAATGAAGAGCTTGGGAGACATCAAGAGGCTGAAGCTGAGATCAAGTCTGTCGAGAAGCAGCACAAGAGCGAGTCTAAGGCATATGAGAAGATGCAAAAGGATACGGCTGGCCTCAAGAAACAGGTCGAGGATATCGAAAAGGCAGGCGTAAAGATCGAGGAGAAGAAGAAGCATCTCAAGAACAAGGAGAAGAAGCTTGAGAAGACTCGTGAGACGTCGAAGTTTGAGATTGCGCAAGCGCAAAATCTGTCAAAGCAAGCTGCAGACGATGTCGAGCGCTGGACCGGTGAAATCGAGAATCTGGAACAAGACATGCAAGCCGAGAATGAGGAGCTTGCCCAGATTCGAGAGTCGCTGAAAGGCAAGACACAAGGCATCAGCGACGAAATTGCCGCGAAGCAGAAGCAACTTGAGCCATGGTCAGCAAAGATCAACGAGAAGCAGTCATCGATTGCGGTAGCTCAGTCCGAGCTGGACATTCTGCGAGAGCGCGAGAGCGCTGGCGAGACCGCTATTGCAGAAGTCCAAGCGAAGATCACAGCATTGCAGGAACAACGCGAGGCCAAGGCTGCTGAGATCGACAACTGCAAGTCGCAGATGAAGGCGGCAGAGAAGGAAGCACAAGTAGCGCGAAAACAGCTTGAAGGAGTGTTAGCCAAAGAGCCTGGTCTGAAGTCGAAGCTGTCTAATGCACGATCGAAAGCAGACGAGGCTCGAGCGAGTCTCTCTGCAACGCAAAGTCAAGGCAATGTGCTCGCTGGACTTACACGCCTCAAGGAGTCTGGCCGCATCGACGGGTTCCATGGACGCCTTGGCAATCTAGGAGCGATCGATGCGAAGTACGATGTCGCCATTTCGACGGCTTGCTCAGCGCTTGATAATATGGTCGTCGATACTGTCGAGGCTGCACAGCAATGCATCGACTACCTTCGCAAGAACAATCTCGGACGTGCCAACTTCATCTGTCTCGACAAGCTACCCAATCGAGATATGTCTGTCATCGAGACACCCGAGAACTGCTCAAGATTGTTCGATCTGGTCAAGTCCAGGCATGATCGATTCCTTCCAGCGTTCTACAGTGTGCTACAGAATACTCTTGTTGCCAAGGACTCACAGCAGGCTGATCGTGTCGCCTATGGTGCTAAGAGATGGCGAGTCGTCTCGCTGGAGGGCAAGCTCATCGACAAGTCGGGTGTGATGACGGGTGGTGGCAAAAAAGTGTCCAAGGGCGCCATGTCATCCAAAGTTGCTGCTGATACCACTAAAGAGCAAGTGCAAAAGTACGAAGTCGACCGGGACGCCTTGGAGCAAGCGTATGCTTCGCTACAAGAAGAGCAGCGCACACTGGAGACACAAGTCAGGCAACTGGAAGCTCAGATACCGAAACTCCAGACACAAGTACAGAAGTTGGAACTGGAGCTTGGCAGCATTGATCGGAACGTTACAGACTCTGAACATCGCATATTGGAGTTATCTGATGAGCAAAGCAGCTCGAAGACGGACGAGAGCAAGACTGCCAGTTTGGAGAAGAGCATCACTGCCATGCAAAAGGATGTCGAGAAGCTGCAACACGAAACAGCGGGCCTTGAGGCCGAGATCAAAGAACTGCAAGACAAGATCATGGAGATCGGCGGTATGAAGTTGCGAGGACAGAAGGCCAAGGTCGACAGCCTGAAGGAGCAGATCGATCTTCTCAATGAGCGTCTCAATGCAGCAGAAGTGTCGAAGACCAAAGCAGACAAGGCACAAGTCAAGCACGAGAAAGCGCTGGCAGATGCCGAGAAAGAGTTGGAGAAGATCGCCACCGAGCTCGAAAGTGTTGAGCAGAGTGTGCAGAATCAGAACAACGGCAACTCGGATCTCATCAGCGCGTATGAAGAGATCAAGTCCGCCCTTGAAGACAAGAAGGATCAGCTCGATGCGCTTAAGAAGCAGATCGAAGAGATGCAATCCGAACTCAACGAGACGAGAGGAGCTGAGGTCGACATGCGAAATAGGCTTGAGGAGAGCCAGAAGCATCTGGCCGTCAATCAAAAGCAGCACTCTTACTGGCTTGAGAAGCTCAGCAAACTCACTCTGCAGAATGTCTCCGAGGACGGCGAAGAAAAGGAACCCGAACCTGTTCCGGAACTCTCTCGCGATGAGCTCGAAGACCTGGACAAGAATAGTCTCAAGGCTCAGATAGCTTCTCTCGAGGAACGCACATCTCAAGCGGTAGAGCTGTCTGTATTGGCCGAATACCGAAAGCGTGTACGCGAGTACAGTGATCGTCTCGAAGATCTCAACACGGCACTTGCAGCACGCGACTCAGCAAAGAAGCGAACAGATGACATGCGCCGCCTCCGTCTGGAAGGTTTCATGGAAGGTTTCTTCATCATTTCGCAGCGACTGAAAGAGATGTACCAGATGATCACCATGGGCGGAAACGCTGAGCTGGAACTCGTTGACTCTCTCGACCCATTCAGTGAGGGTATCTTGTTCTCTGTCATGCCTCCCAAGAAGTCTTGGAAGAACATTGGCAATCTTTCTGGAGGTGAGAAGACACTTTCTTCTCTGGCATTGGTGTTTGCGCTACATCACTATAAGCCTACGCCATTATATGTCATGGACGAGATTGATGCCGCCTTGGACTTCCGGAATGTGTCCATCGTGGCTGCGTATATCAAGGAACGGACCAAGAACGCGCAGTTTATTGTCATTTCTCTGAGAAACAACATGTTCGAGTTGGCGAGTCGGTTGGTGGGCGTCTACAAGGTGAACCATATGGTAAGTTCGTTACTCGCGTTCTTCGGGCCAAGCTTTTGTTGTCCGACGCTGACTACTGGGCCCATCCCTGCACCACCTCCACTAAACTTGGACACAACGCTAACTTTTCTTTTACTCACAGACCAAGAGTGTAACCGTGGAGAACCGCGATTACATCGATCCAAGACATCGTACCGTTCAGCGACCTGCGGTGCAAGAGGGTGCGACGCCTGTGACGCCGCAAGTGGAAGCTGGTGCGGCGTAAGACCATGTCTGAGCGCACGAAGAGTATGAAGACAATTGTACAGGAATGGTAGGATCATGATGCTGGCGTTCTTGGGATAAGGTTGATGGATGTCCGAAACATTGGCGGACTGGCACGATCGATTGATGGTATCTCGATACGATACGCGAATGGATTCTCGTACTACTTTCACCTAGGAAACAACACTATTGAAGTGTGAGTCTATAATGAGTGTATATGCTAATATCACACAACTAGACTTCACGATCTCCGCTTCATGCGAGTCGCTGTGCCTATTATTGCTGCCTGACTGCTGGCTGTACAGATGAGCAGTGGCGCATGAGTGACAGCCGTTGACAGTTCGCAGATCACGGACTTGCAGCATGAGAAGCTCACCAATTCTCCGATGCTCAGCTCGGGGTTCTGCGGATGAACTATTGGAGTCACTTTCGGACCAGACAACAGAAGAGCGCGCTTCCCTGCCGAATTCTGCTTTGTGCGACTCGCGCAGAGAGTGTGTTTTGTAAGTGCAATGCGATTGCAACTCTCACTCGAGTGTTTGTTGAGAAGTAATGACAGCTGACGCCTACGTATACAGGAAAAATCCTAGCGCCAAGCTTCTGTACAAACATGCCATGCTTGTCAGAACTACAGCCAGCTGCCAGCCACCTACGACGACTGCAATACGAAGATGGCTGGAGACATGTCCCGCATCCAGATCCCCACTATCTACCCGATTGCCTACTGGCGAGCCCACCACGGCACGGACTGAATCCTGGAAACCGCGAAGTGCGAAAAGGCAGATACCAAGAACTACTGCATACTGTGCATGAGTTGACAGCTCACCGCACAATGCAGGCAGAAGGCATAAGTATGTTCGTCTCGCGCAGATTTGTTTCATCTTTTCTTCCTGCTTGCTTGTCCTACGCAGCTCTTTCACCAGCCTCCACGATAGCTTCGATACCGAAGTTGTTTCACGATCATGGCACCATTCTACTCCAGCTTCAAACCTCACGACCACTGGAAGAAACACGCTCCACCTCTCACTCGCTCTTCAATTCCCGTCATCTCCCAACGACGACGAACTGGAATCATCCGAAACGAGAAATTCGTAGCTTCGATCTGCGATGAGAAATGTCTGGCGTGGTTCGGTGCTGAGGAAGATAAATACTTGGTTCCGGTCATTGATGATGATTTCAATTGGTTTAGATTGAGTATTGCGTTCTTGGAGCATCAGGCACAGAGATTGAGTGGCTGTCAACGAGACTCTTGGATACCTGATGAGCGTGCTGGCAAAGCCATTTCGACTATGACTGATCATGCGCTGAGGTTGAGTCGGAGTGGGGATTTGAGATTGAGTCGAGTGGGCGATTTGATGAGTATGGAGGAGTTTCTTGCGATGAGTAGGATGTCGAGGTGTTGGGAGGTTGATGACGATGAGGAGGAGAGTGACGAGGAACAAGAACACGATCGACTGGTGTCGCCGCCATTGAGTAGAGTGTGGCAATCTGATCGTGCTGGAAGAGTGCAGACGTACAATCCCAATCAACGTCGGATGAGGTGGGAGAGTACTATTTGTGAAGAGGGAGTTGAGTTGGAGGCCGATGTGCCTGTGGAGATGAATGCAAATCGTTCTCTGACAGAGTTGGAGGGAAGTCAGGCTCTCTTGCCGCCACGACGAAGATGCGAGACGCATAGGCTATCCGTGGCGTCTGTGCAGACTTTCAAGTTGATCAATGCTTCTTCGGAGAATGTCGCCAATGGGGTTGGGCGTTGGAGTGGTGTAACACTTCTCAACTTGTGAGTCTTGCTTCAGTGTTGCCTACATCTGGTGAACGTTTGCTAATTCCGCCGTGCGTAGCTCGAGGACTGACCTCACAGTACCAGCTACACGTTGGTGATCCAGAGTTTGTCGCAGAAGCATGACGTCCGGACTCTGCTGAAACGCGAGAACGAACGACGTCGTTGGTATAAGCCCAACAAGCGGCCAGCTCGCAAAGCTCGGCCTCAGCCAAGCCAGCACGGTCTGACAAGACAGTGGAACGTTCTGGTACCTCTGAGTGATGGCTGTTGGCTTGTAATGCGAAGGCCATAAGTCATGCGACTGGAAAATCTACGCGTGCCATCAGATGCGCAAGACTCAAGGCTATGCGCTTGACTGGCCTTGGCCAACAATTATTCCTATGCCCAGAGTTCAGTCGAGGCTATGGCGCTCCGTATGCAAGGCTGAACTCCACGTGTTCGTGCCTGGACGACAAGCTTCTCTCATTGGAGACTTGACTGACTTGCTTGGTAAGCTCTTCCATCCAAGGCCGCACGGTGCCGGAGACTGAGGCAGTCATACCTCTTTATGGTATGTGCGGCGAGCTTGGGACATAGGCGGCCGTATCGTCCGTGGCCCTAAAGTCTGCTACTGTGTGAAGAAGAAAGTTTCGATCAGCGATGCTGCTATTAGCAGCGACATAGGGCGAGGACTACGTCAAGCGCACAGATCGTGGAACGACGACATCAACGATCTCCTAGCAATGATCTCCATGAGGGTTCGGTAACATCGGCTTCGCTAGCTTCGCAGAGCCGCCTAGAGTCCGCCCAGAAGACGTCCAGAAGACGTTTGTGGTATGTGCAACTGCTTTGACTTCAGGAACGAGACCCGAGAATGGTTGCTGATATATGTTTAGTGCATGTGGTCAAGCATGTTCCTTGTACGGAGACCCCCGACCCCCCAGCTATTCCAGTGCTCTGGGCTTCATGGCGATAGGCTTGGCTTGAAGCCTCTTGCCAAGACATACGTAGACACAACATCTATGCTGCTATGTTGCTAACAGATATAAGAACTGTGTACTTCCGTCTTCTAAACTCATCATCAAACAACTCAGCAATCCACAGCAACAGCACCAGCAACAGATCTTTCCACCTCATCGAATCATAGATACATTACCTCAACAGACACACTCGTACAATACAAGCACTACATCTCTCACGATGCAACTCAAGCTCTTCACGGCTGCCATTGCCTCTCTGGCTCTCTCAGGAGTCCTTGCAGCACCTCAAGTGAGTCTTCATCAAGCCCGTCACATTCCACCATCGCACTAACTGTCTCCTCCAGAACATCGAAGCAGCGATCGAAGCTCGTGACGTGAATCAAGCAAACCAGGAGCTGCAGCAGCTAGGAGATCTTGCTATAGCAGACAAAGAATCCACGCAGAAAATCTTCGAAAAGCTTGGAGCCACATTCGATCAACTGGCCGCTGAATTTGAAAGTAATCCCAATGCTGAGGTCCCGACTGAAGCTGAGATTGAAGACCTGAAGAAGCAACTGGACGCGCTGAAACAGCAACAGAAGCGCGACGCCGAAGCCGAACCACAAAGTTGGTGGCAGTGGAACAATCGAGTGAACAACATCAACCGATTCATTATACCTGACAACGTCAGGTGGCGATATGCGGCAGGCTTCCAGGTCAGATACCCATTCATTCAAAATCCTAGGCTCTGGGACTACAGCCTTATGAACTATTACACCATGTTCGGTGTTTACAACCCGAGATTCCAGCTGCAGAACCGCGTTTACTGGGGAGGGTATTTCTAAGGTAGCGATCGAACTCGCAAGACGAACAGAAGAAATGCAATGTATGTTGGCGATAATGATGGCGACGATCATGATCAGGACACTACAGGACTCTCCTTCGAGAAGCATTTACAACGCATGGACAGGCTCACGATCATTACGAAGCATTGGGAAACGGAATCTTTGTACTGTCAGCAGTGTGTACACTAAATAATGACCAAAGCTGACTCAAACTTCGAACCTCCCCTCACTTACTTCATCTCCAAGTCGACAAGACTGATCGTCCGAACATGACCACTGACACCCCGAGCACCTTTCTACAATGGACTAGACAGAGTCAATGTCAGGTGAGTGTATACGACACCGATAGCTGTAGCGCCACCGCTGGTCCAATGCCTTGCGCTCACATTCACAATGCCTCCTTCGAACGACGTCTCCTTCACGTAGACCAGTACTCGAGTCGAACATTCACGGCAGCATAGAGGTTTTCTATAAAAGCCTTCATGCGAAACGACTATTCGTTCCCCATCAAGCACGACCAACCAGCTCTTCCACCAAGCATCCCAGAGTCAGAACAGCGAAAGAAACCAAATCCACAAGACCCAAGGACTTCACCTCAAAATGTCACACCCAAATCCTCTTGGCTCTAACCCTCCTCCCAGTGGTCCTCCATGGTGCACCTGCGGCTGTGATGAGCAAAAGCCCAAGATCTGGAACTCGCTCACAGAAGAGTATGAGAACCCGCCTGCTAGTCCAACCCAGGGGTCGACTCCGCCATCTCCTTCCACGCCTGCTAGTCCAACCCAGGGGTCGACTCCGCCATCTCCTTCCACGCCTGCTAGTCCAACCCATGAGTCGACTCCACCGTCTCCCTCGAGCTCCACGCCTGTCATCCACACACTACCGGACACTGTCGATCCTGCTCATCCAGGACTTGGTCAGTACCGCCATCGCGGACTAGGTGGACTTGGTGGTATGGGCGGTCTAGGTATCCCGCCGTCTCATCCGCTTCTCACATCTACCCTCTACAGTCTACCAGTTACTGCGAATCCTGCTTTTACAGGACCCCATCAGCACTACCTTTGTGGACCGGATTGCTCGATCGATAGTACAGTTGGTCGGCCTCAGATGGGTGGTCTCGGCGGCATCGGCAGTATGACACTTGGTTACCACTACAATCTTGGACTGGGTGGCCTCGGCGGTCTAACACTTGGTCGGCCTCGGATGGGTGGACTGGGCGGCATGGGTGGCATGGGCGTGATGGGCGATGGACCTGGTGCTTTCGGATTCGCATCGCACGAGAGGTCCTGGAACCATCCTTTCCTCGATTCCCAAATTTCGGAGGGGCTGGGCCGCAACGATGACGGCAGCCTTCGTCTCTTCACAACCGAAGAAGTGCTCGAGATGAGAGAGCGGCGACGGAAGCAGGTAGAGGACCTCCTAGCTATTAAGCTCGGAGGGGCAACCGATGATGAGGAGGCTGCCAAGTAGCAGAGCCCAAGTGTTGCTAGAAAATACCAGAGGAGTGTGATGGGGTGACGTGACAGCGGAGCACGACCAGGAATGGATTGACAGCGGTCCTTGGTGCTCGTCGACACTGAGCGTCGATAGCAATGATTTAGATAGCCAGTAGATAGTCGTGGGATTTGTAAGATCATCTCGTTCCTCATTCATATCTCGGTCCTTGCTTCCGCCGCCCGAAGTGCTTTGCTACCATTTGCTCTGCCGTTGGGTTTTCCGGTCCTTCATGTGTCAGACTTCGATCTCATGTCACCCATTCGAAAATCGTCATTCCAGAAATCGCTTCATACCATTGTCTGGGTATCACAACTTCTTGATCATAGACCTCGTCATCAGAACGTTGTTCCCGCATGACATAGCCACAAGCTTCCGCAGGGAACTCGAGAAGTGTCCTGATAATATCGTCGCCTGTAGCATCCAGAAAAGCACATATCGCCAAGCAGTCCCTCTTCGCCCTCAGCTTACACCACCATAAGTCGCCAACACTAGTCAGTAGAGCGAACCAGTAGCTCAAAATGAGTAACGCTCTGTGGTCGTTCTGTTCCACAAGCGCGATGAATGCTGGATAGATCCTGCCACAGAAGTGCATATACTTGATGAGGCTCTTGACCCCAGGCTGCAGTGGCAGGAGTAGGTTGATACAATGGAGTACATCATGGTACGGGTTCGGATGCACTCCACGAGGGCCGATCTCGTCTGTGACGTTACAGAGTTCCCAGAAGGCATCTGGGACTCTTCGACCACTCAGAATCCTCTTCGGCTCGACGTAGAAGTATGATAGGAGGCCACTTTCGCAGTGATATGGTCGTGTCTGAGATAGAATGGCGCCCATGCCTTGCTGTACTGAGAACCAGCTCAAGCGATTGGGACTCTTCGAACACAGCCAGGAACCTTGGTCCAGGACTTCATCGGTATGGAAGTAGATCATGTTGATCATCATAGTCGTCATGACTAGTGCATCCGAATCTTGCCTCGCTATAGGTTTCGAGATGGCCTTCTGGAACTCGTGAAGGGCGCGAGACAGATTGTACAGTTGAGCCTTTTCATAGAGCTTCACGCCAGAAGCTGTCAAGTGGAGTGCTGCGATGGCGAGCTGTGCATGCAGAAGATATGGATGCTATGTGTCTCGTCAGCGTACGCCCATTCCGAGGAATTTGAGCTCGTATACATCTTGCGACAGAGTCAACACTCTCTTGTGATACTTCCCGGGCTCTCTTCCCACCAAGAGTCCATTACTAGCCATGATCTCGTAATGGTTATACAGTAATGCCTCTGTAGATGCTGCCTCGAAAGGTCTGGCAGGCCGTTCGCTTCGTACTAACACGTCTGATGTCTCCTCTTCCCGGTACGTTTGCGACGCGTCTGGTGAGGATTGTCCACTGTTCCGTCTATCGGCAGGAGGACTGCTCTCATAGCTACAATCGATCCTCCGGCGCACGCAATACGTACACGCCGGATGTTTCTCGTCACACTTGACTCTTTTCTGCCTACAGGTCGTACACCCAGCACGAGACTTCCGATGTGCTCGGCGTGTAACATGAGGCTTCGCATACTGTCCAAACTGTGGATAAGTCGGCTTCAGCACAAATGTATGACAGCCTGAAAACTCGTCCATCACCACTTTGTCACGAGGGGCCCTAGATCTCACGAGCAAAGTCGCCACCAATCTTCTGAGACTCTTCAACAAGAGCATAACACTTGTTCCATCTTCTAGTCGTGTTTTCAGATCACACACGCGCGCTGAGTAGTATCGTGGTCGGTCGCGTTCAGGTCCACTTTCGAGGTTGATGCCGGAGCGGAGGATCATGCAACATCATGCCAAAAATCTTGAATATAGTTGCATAGTGATAGCACACTGTCAGGAAACTCATCACATACGAAGGAGAGGAGGAGAGGAGAAGAGGTTGATGACTGATCCGCTCGCTTAAGTGCCAAGAAATGGTATGCCGAACTCGAGCGATCTTCCTCCCACTCCGCCACAAGGCCGCTCTTGTTTGCATTGACACTAAGTACTCTTATCTCACTTCATATTGCCATCTTTGTGGCAGCCAAGACTTCAAGCTCTCACGATCTTCACACCACTGGGAGATCCCCAGGCCTTGCTTGAAAGTCTCGCTGAAAAGCCATACCAGTCATGACCCAGGACAGCAGCCGTACAAACGCGAAGTAGCTGCCGGCTTGAGCAAAAGTGCCCTACGAGTGTGTCGGCACTGTTTCCGGACAGTATGCGGAAGTCCTTACGGCTGGCGTGGCCGCCTTCACTCTCGTCTGGATGGTGTCCGTGAGATCTGCCAACTGCAAGTTGATGCTCGTGTAACACTGCTTTCCTGGACCTGTCTTCTGGTCGCAGACATCGTTCAGATATGGTACAGGAGTCATCGAAGTTTCTACCACTAGTCAGTAGGGAGACTACTCAGCGGTCGGGACCTGACTGACTTTGATAGTGATAGGGCTTCCTGTTCCAGCCCACACGATACACAGCATTCACTACCACTGATACCACTGCCAGCATTGGTATCTGCATCGAATTTGCCAGACCGTTCTCGAGGGCGTCCATGAACGGTATATCTGCGTCATACACCATCATGAGCAACGCAGGGCCAGGCTCTACGCCGCTTGGTACTGATGTGGTGTTATCTGCGCCTCCATCAATTCATGGACTAATGCGTAAGCTCAAAGGTGCGACGGAACTTACGCCTTGACTTCACCTGGAGTACCAACATAGCGTCCGTGTTGTTGATCAGCATTTGTGCGCTAGGCGTGAAGACTTGAGAGAAGAATCGGTCATGCATCGATGGAGCATTACTATGCACCAGGGGAGGATGTTCCACAACTTGCGAGAACATCTCAGAGCAATTGCAGTAATGTGATGACAAGAGATCTTCTTGTGTCTGCATTGCACAGTGTGGGAGTCCTTGATCCCACCCTCCAGCGGAATCGGTCAAGAGTGCTTTCGCCCCATTGTCGTTGCGCAGGGTAGCTACCCAGTACGCATCGCCTTTTCTCTGAACGGATATGAACGCTACAGCGGGCAGTCGCATCGTCTCAACATCCTGGATTGCGACGCTTAATGCATTCTGGTTGAGTGCTGGATACCATACGAGCGGGTACAAGACGCTGCAGAGTATTATGGTCAAGAGACTTGTGAGAACAGTATTGGCAAGATTGGCATCGTATAGGCCTTTGCTTCTCCCTATGCCATGATGCTCGGGTCAAAATCGCTGAACACCGACATGAGCTGCGCCGATTACACTCACGACATCTCCTCACAAGCCAGATGCAGTTTGCTGACAGGCCGGTGATCGCAATGGCGTGGAAAGCCGTCGTCACGCGGAGTGCCCATTTGTTGTGAACAATGATGGCCACGATGCCCTCGCCAATGAACGAGACAAAGATAAGAATCGCTGCTACCGCTGAGGTCACCATTGAGCCATGCTGTGGGCGCACGACGTTGAAAGACCGACGCAAGGTCCTACGTTTGGTACCAAGCGCCTTCTCTCCCGCGTTGGCTGGCCTGCTTTGCATAATGGTACTTGGCTTCTGTTGACAGGACTGGCCGCAGTGGTGCAGTACCGCATGCCATTATCGGTCTGCTCGAGTTCATATACTCAGCAGTGGAATGCACTGATCAAGACTCATCCTGAAAGTCTGTCATCCAGTTCCCAGTTCCCAGTTCTACAATCGTTCGCATACTGCGCCGCGCGTCTGCTAGAAAGTCAGTTCGGACGTTTCTTTGCAGCTACTGGTAGATAAGACCCATGAGTTCTTGACATTCTTGGAGAGGCGAAGTTCCTCTGGCAGCCTCCCTGAAGGTTACGCCTTGCTTTTGAAAGCGTATGAACTGCTTCGTGAACCTTGAAGATATGCATAGCATATTCCAGGATCTACTCGGATCGCGGTCTTCTCGGATTCTGCTCAGAGTTATTGCGCGTGTATGCTCTCTGCACGTTGACTGTCAACTACGCTACTACGGTCGCTGTCCTGTTGACGAGCCAGATGCGCAAGCAGATAGAGAATATCACGAGAAGGACTCTGGGAGCTCTCCGAGAAGGCCACGATCCGAGTAGATCTTGGCACATGTTACCCTCCACACTTGTGGGGTGAGCCTGGACTAGGTACACGTTAGTCAAGGGGCGGATTGGCCGCCCACGCGTACTTACTTCAGCGGAGCACACCACATCAACACGATCCTCGAACATCGACAGAATTACGGACCCGAAAGAGAGGCTTAGCTCTGATATTTGTGATCGTGGCCTGTAGCATGAACAGGGACACACCTCAGGGTCAGGACGATCTACCAGAGTGAAGACAGCCTCGTCCTTGATCTCGAGAGCAGTTTGACAAAGAAGCGCGACCAAAACTGATGGCAAGTTTAGAATTAGCTCTTCTGGTGGGTCGAGCTTCAGGTGACGTTAGAGCCGTGCTCCACGTGGTAACACTGGAGCGGCTCAGATAAGAAGTGATGGAGGACCCGTCCCAATGTTCGACCTCCCGGGAGAAGTTGGTTCCTCGATGACTGATCTGCTCGGTGACTAAGCGCTTTTCTCGCACCACCCAGAGCTTCGCGACTTCTTCAGAGCGACGCTCACAGCAACATGGCGAACGACCAGACCAGCATCGATGAGAGTCTCACATCGGCGACACAACGTACTCTCGGCATCACAGAACTACTCGAAGCCATCCTCGTCCAACTTCCGATGAAAGACCTTCTCCTCGCACAACGCGTCAGCAAAGACTGGCAAGCTACCATCGTCACGTCCAAGAAGCTGCAGGAAAGACTATTCCTGAGACCGATCTCGACCCAAATACTTGACCACTACGGAGGGTCCTTTGACAAATGGAGAAGTCCAGTAACAGGAGAACGTATCGAACCCAGTTGGAACCCTCTGCTCGAAGAGCTCTGTGATTGCCTGGCATGGAGTTCAACAAAAGTCCTTGAGAAACGTCTGCCTCACAGAACGTGGCACAGACCCGAAGCGTCGTGGAGACAGATGTTAAGGAGTCAGCCGCCGAGCAGGGGCATTCTTATTATGGAGTGGGAGGGCGATCCTGGTGTAAGAGTTCTGCTGAAGGAGGAGGACGTTACTGCTTCTAAGATGCTGGAAAGAATATCATCCATAATCACATCCAAGCGTCAGGTTTCGGCACTTGCACATGCTGATCCCCACGTGTCCGCATACCTGAAGGGAAGATGGGAAGCCTGGGAGTCTGATTAGGTATTGCACGAGTCGGATCTGTCGATGTAAGCCTTGCGCTTGTGTCTGTTATATGGACTCAGACGCTCAGAAAGGCTTCATGGTCATAGTAAGAGTCGCGCCACCTCCTTCGGCGAGACAATAAGGCCAAGCTCTTCAAATCGCGTCGGCTGTCTTCACGAGTCACTCCAAGCCGGACGAAGGCACCATGCGAGCACACGAGTACGATGCTTCCGAGAAAAGGATCTACCCCGAACGAGAGAAAGCTGGAGCTGTTTCCTTCTTCCACTAAGCGCTCCACGACGCCGAGCTCATGCCTTGCACTCGCGACTGCTACCAGAGCGAGAGCCATATGATAACAGCCTACCAACAGTCTATCAGAGCCACAAATTATGCAAATGCAAGCTGTTGTCGACCTACACGCAGACTGGCAAAGCCTGGAAGGAGCGTACGAAAGCCGACTGACAAGAACGTGTATGACATCTTTGGGATAGGAGAAGACGCCATGAGAGTAGCTGAGCTCAGGCAAGTGCGCAAGAGTGGTATCAAGCTGGAATCTCAGCTGCTGCCCAAATACATCACAACTCGCCGGCATCTCTTCTCATCTGAAGCACGGCTATTAAGCTCCGGCTTGGTATGCACAGCAAAGCTTTCTCGACAGTCTTGGCCCCATATCGCAAAGATCATCAGTCACATGTCAGGCTTGTGCAGGAGACACTTCAGGCATCTACTTCTTTCGAATCCTACCTACCACTGTGCCTATCGAACGAGACAGATGCCAAGCTATAGCTTCTTGGCTGGCTTCCAAACACTGGCTGTCGTTGGCTCAAAATGCATCTCGGATCTCTCGACTTTGTCTCCACTGCTTACGCTCGAAACATGCTATGGAGGATTGCAGCAACTTAGCATCTGCTGCTATTGTTACTATGGCTCGTTGCGTGATCGACGAGGTCAAAAGCATAGAAACCGGTGAGTCTCTAGAACAGTCGTCCTAGGAACTAAAAGCTGGCTTCGTCCGCCCCAGATTCGTACATCGAAACAATCCATCGCATACCATGAAGAGCAACATCATTCTCACAGGCTTAGTCTCAAGCATCTTGCATTTGACACAAGCTTCCTTGTATGAAGTTATCGGCTACGATGACGAGTACAGCTATCTCTATGGACTCCCACCAAACACTACAAGCTCCACAACCTTTCCTGGCCTAGGCTATAATGATACAAACTGGACCTAGACATTCAACATCACCAATGCACAGACTCCAAACAGTTCAAAAGAAGACCTCGCCGTCAGTTGGGGTCTTCAATGGCCAGGCGGAAACTCTCTACAGTCTTGGTACAGCACTTACGTGAAATCTTACGAGCAAAACACAGATTCAGTGCTTAGGTGCATATTCAATACAGTTGCCTTCGAACATCTCGAGCAGGTATGAAGCTGGCGACAACGGCAACTGTTCGAGAGTACTCGGTGCCGAATGCGTGGCATCCTTAATGGATAAAATGCGCTTGGGTCGCTCCAAGCCGGAGATAACCTGCAATGTGCTGCCTATCCTCGACGGCTTAGAAGGATGTGAGGATACGCTTCAGGTCATTTGGGACAATCTCAAACAGTATCCAACTTCTATAATTGGACATGGTAAGTCTCTCTTCTCTTCTGCACCCGGTAGACATGGCTGACATTCTTCATTATAGGGCTAGGAAACTCCTCTTTCTCGTATCCTTCCCACCAGTTTCCTGCCACTGCCAATGTTTCTCTAATGTCTGGTCAGTCGGTCTACACAGCACAGCAGAGTGCATCTCCAGCTGGGAACCTTTCCGCGTACGATGCAGCTCAAGGAAAATTTTGGATGATGGGTTTGACTGGACCTGGGAGTGATCAGAAGCATTTGGTATGCCAGATTGTCAATACTACGGCAGCAGCCTCAGCAGCTAGTGTGAACAACGCTTTCAGTCTGTGGAGTCTTTGGATCGTGTCATCGATCGTCACCTGTATGTTAGCTATCTGAGAGAACGACTTCGCGAAGGCTACATAGCTCATCCGATGCTTTCCGCCACTCTATCAGCGTAGAGCTCACTATATCAACGAGAATCTGCACATCAACGTGTCATCTACTCTCCATCCTTCTTCTTCTTCTCTTCTTCCGCAGCACTCTCCTTCTTCGCCTTCTCCTCGCTCCCCTTCTCAACTCTCTCTTTGATCCTCCCCAACACACCCCTCAACTTCACCACCTCCTCCGCAATCTCAACCAATTTCTCCCTCTTGCTCCCAACACCCAAATTCGGCATCTGTTTCACAAGTTCCACGAACTCCTCATCTCGCTCTCTAAGCCCATAGACTTCATCAGCATTCATCGACCCATCAAACTCCCAATCTTTCATCTTGAACTCAAAAACCCTATCCGGCACTTCCGTCACATTCTCCAACTCCAGCTTCACAACCTCAACTTCCAGCGCATACAACTGATCATAGATCTCATCTATAGCTTGAGAAGCACCTTCGAAGACTCTGAGGACACCATTGTCGGATATGTTGGTCACAAAGTCCTGCAAGCGTCGACGCCGTATCTTGTCAGGTGGGGTGTTGAGGAGGTAAGATTGTATGGATGATGTGGGAGTGTGAATGTGGTTCATTGCGTTTTGAAGCTTCTCTCCTTCAGCCTCTTCAGCACGGTCGGCATCTGAAGTGTCACATTTCCGAGCAAGGAAAGGACGCGGAGCACGCGGCGGCATTGGGTCGTTTGCTGCAAAGCGCTTGATCGAGGTAGTGGGTGTTATCGCGAGGAAGGAATTCTGGATTCCCTTAAGAGTGTTAGTCAGTTTGCTGTGTAGACGTGTTCGTTTCGAGAAGATGCTGGGGTCGACACGAGAGAGCAATGCCAGTTGTTTTTATGGCGACCCGGAAACCACTCGAAGACTTAGTGAGCTTCTCTGAGTATGCAGTAAGTCTTTCTGAATTGATCTGAGCACCGCAGTCGAATCGCACTTGAGAGCACTCAGCAAGCTGCACCTCATCTCCTCCTCGATAGTTCCCACGTTTAGTGGTGTGTAGTCAATGAGGACCCGATTCCTTATCCCGCATTCGATAGCATAATCTAGCGCCATTTCCGAGATGCGATAGAGAGCAGCATATGCGCGAACTTGGTGAATGATTGCGAATTCGAAAGTCCTTCAACTCTCCATTTCATGATCCGCATGCCACAATGACTTCAGGCATCTCCATCTCCATGTTCACATACGCCCTTCAAAGGTCTCCACCACCACACGCCAATCCTGCCTTCTTCCTCGCCTTGCGGACACGTCTCAATGGCTCCTCGAGGTCTTTCTTCATAGCCACAACCTCCTCAGCAATCCCCATGAGCTTCTCCACCTTCTGTTCCTGATTCATAGCCCTCAAGTACCCCATGCGCTGGTCGATGGTTCTGCCCAGTTCGTCAATAGTTCTGACCACTGGCGGCGTGTAGCCAAGATGCTGTGAAAGAGCCTCAAGTTCCATAACGGTCACGTCAGCATGTACTGTCGCGAGAGCTGCATAAGCGCCTTTGAAAGCTGCGAGGACTTGCCTGTCTGTCATGTTGAGTATCTCGCTGTCCAGGCGCAAGGGGAGCAGGCTGGGATTGCAATTGAGTATGTCGTACTTCGTGACGGCTGTTATCAATCTGTTGGGTGGAGTGGCAGGGGCAGAGAGACCGTATACGTCCTGTATCGTGGCGCGGGACATCTTCCTTTGTTGTGCCTTGGGCGCTTGGTGTCGAAGTGAGCTCGAGAAAGCGTAATTGTAACAGACTTAGGGATGGCTCATAGGCAGATAGTTGTTTGCTAGAGAGCACATGTATTAGAGAATCTTCGAATAGGTACCAGACATATGTTTCGGGTCACTTTGGAGGTTGAGTGGCTGGCGCCTGGGAGGTCTAACAGGGTCTTTTCGCTCATACATACTGTACAGCTCCTGCGCTATGCATGCCACATACAATCCATGATGCTTTTCTAGCAAGCCGTAGCACAACCTCTTCCACTCTCTACACATTTACCTTCTTGGCATACCGCGCCCTCTGCCTCGCATAGCTCTCTGTGCAGCGCCGGGTGGCAGGCCTCTCGTAGGTGCTTGAGGATTTTGTGACTCTTGGTTCTTGATCGTCTCATCCACACTCAAGATCAAACAGCTAGCCTCGACTGCAGCCTGAATAGCGTTGATCTTGACGAGCGAAGGCTCCCACACGAAAGCTTCGAGGTTGTCTCGAATGCCTTCATTGTCGAAGTCCACGCCTGCCCATGTGTTTCCCTTTCGGTGCTCTACCCGTAATCTGTTGAGAATATCTGTCGCATCGAAACCGGCGTTGTCGCAAAGCTGTCGTGGGATGACTTCTAGTGCCTTTGCGAACGCCTTGATGATGCTTTGTTGCTTGTGCGGCACATTCTTGTCTGCGAAGCTGTGCAGGTAAGCTGAGACTTCCATTTCGCAAGCACCACCTCCTGCGACAATCGTCTGGTTCTTGATTGCGCGCTTCACAATCATGATGGCATCGTGTAGACTGCGCTCCACTTCCGCGATGAACTGTTCTGCGCCTCCACGGAGTACCAATGTGCATGTCTTGGCTCCAGGGCAGCCTTCGAAGAAATTGTAGCGTTCACCACCGATCTGTCGCTCCTCGAAGATCTCGCAGGTTCCGAGGTGGTGGGCTGAAATGTCTGAGCAGGTGGATTGTATCGAAGCGCCTGTCGCTTGGCAGACACGCTCGAGATCATCCGAAGATACACGACCAGCACAGAAGACATCACGATCGGCGAAGTATTGTGTCGCGAGATCTCCGATTGGAAGTTTCGAAAGGACCACCTTTGCGCCTGTGTTGTAAAGTGCCTCCATCTTGTCGTAAATGATCTTCCACTCTGCATCCACAATCGCCTGATATTCCGAGACCTGCTCAACACGAATCTCTGCGTTATCCTTTTCGCTCTTCAGCTCCAGCTCGACGTTTAGGCAGACAATCTTCGGGTTCTTGAAGGACTTCGGTTGTTGCTCGAATCCGGCGTATGAGAAGGTCTTCTTGAAGGCGACACCATTGACGAAGAGGGAGTCCTGGAGGGCACCACCAGTAATCTTCTTGATTCCAATGAGCTTGTCGTTCAGATCGTCCTGGTCCAGAGAAAGCACGGCATCCACGACCACTATATCACTGTTAGCTTGTGCACATACTTACGATTCTCTGCAGATGCACCCACTCTTGGTGAAGAACTGCTCGTTGCGGTAGATGAGCTTGCTGCTCATGGCTGTCCGCGCCAGTTTCCTCAAGGTTTCGCGCTGGTTGCCCTCAGTTGTGCTCACTGCAATCTCCTTGACCTTGTTCACGGCCATTGTACCAGCTCTCCGCAGACCCTTGATGATGACCTGACTGCTGACGCCCTGCTCTACGTGCTCCTTGATCTCTTTCAGCACTTCACCGGCCAATACAACCACTGAAGTTGTGCCATCTCCCACTTCTGCGTCCTGCGATCGCGCAATGTCCGTGAGAATGCGCGCCGCTGGGTGCACAATATCGAGCAATTTCATGACAGTCGCGCCATCGTTTGTGATGGTCTGCTTGCCATTCTCGTCGACCAGAAGCAAGTCACCGCCGTAGGGTCCTAATGTGCTCTTGATGGTCGACTGAACAGCCAGACAGGCGTTGATGTTGGAGATGATCTGGCCCTTCCCCTGCGACTGATCCGTTCCTGCCTCCTATTAGTATGTTCCTGCCATCTTTATCAAATTGTCATTTCTCACCCTCTTTCAGGACGATGATGGTTGGCGTTTGTCCGCCGAAGGACATGTTGGCGTGTGTTCCTCGTCGATGGCGCTGATGGCTATTTCGAAGTCGTCTATCTCGTGTTCGTGGTCGTTGGTGCTGTATATGAGCTGGAGAGTGTCAAGTCGTTGTGCTGTGATGTGTTTCCTTGAGCTTCGACAACTTTTCGCGTTCGAAGGTCCGCGTTGCGTTGCTTGATACGAGGAAGGTTTGACGAGACCCACTTTCTTGTCTTGGCGTTCCATCCTTCCCTTACACTTCCACTTAGTCTCCTCTTCTTTTCACTCTATAACACGTCCATTGCTAACAGATCGCCAGTCTCGAGTACCCGCAGCCATCTGACCATCACGGTCCTGCGTAATGTAGAGTCACCGCTCAGCTTCTGCGACTGTCACTATGAGATAGGCCAAGATGACTGCCGTCTCACAGGATCGGCCTCCTCTAGGGCCGGGTCACGATGTGCATTAGACTAACGATAGGTACATATATGTATCCATCCTCATGTTCCTGCACTTCTTTCACACATATGTCACACAAGCAGCATGCACGGCCCTGCACTGATCTTTGGAGCAGCGAGTCTAGCTCTCGCCACACAGCCCATAGCCACGGTCCTAAATGGCACGTACTCTGGCATATATTTACCTCAGTTTCAGCAGGACATCTTCCTAGGAATACCATATGCTCAAGATACTGGAGGCCAGAACAGGTTTCGGCTCCCTCAGACCTTAAACGAGACATGGAACGACACCCGGCCAGCCACGAACTACAGCAATGCTTGTCCGAGCATATCTGCAAATGATGGCATCTATGGCATGAGTGAGAACTGTCTGAGTATCAACATTGTCCGCCCAGCTGGTATCTCGCAAGATGAAAAGCTACCTGTGCTACTATGGATCCACGGCGGCAGCTATCAAGTAGGCACTACCGGACTGCCGAACTACAATCTCACATACATCGTACAGAGATCTGTAGAGATCGGCAAACCTATCATCGGGGCCTCGATCAACTATCGCGAAGGTGGCTGGGGCAACATGTATAGCATCGAGATCCAAGGTTCTGGCAACTCCAATCTAGCACTACGCGATATGAGGAAAGGCCTAAGCTGGATCTCAGAGAACATTGGCGCTTTTGGAGGCGACAAGGACTCTGTTACAATCTGGGGCGAGAGCTCAGGTTCTTTCGCTGTAGGTCAGCTTCTGATCAGCTATGGTGGTAGAACAGACGGACTATTCCACAGATCAATACAGGAGTCTGGCTCGGCGGCCACAGCGTGGTACAATGGAACAGACTGGTATCAACCAATCTACAACAACATCGTGAACAAGACGAACTGTATCGATGCAGCGGATACGCTCGCCTGCCTTCGGACTGTACCATACGATGATCTATACCCACTTCTGAACGCATCGACTCTGGTAGGCGCGCCAGGATGGTATCCTACTGTAGATGGCGACATAATCCCCAACTTCCCTACCACCCTACTTTCCGAAGGCCGTTTCGCCAAAGTTGCCCATCTCTATGGCTCCAACTCTGATGAAGGCACAGACAACGTGATACTAGGCATCGACACCGACGAAGAACTGTTCTACCACTTGAAGCACAACACCGGCTTTCAATTCCCGGATTCTGTCATCGAGAACATCCTCGAACTCTACCCTGATGACCCTACACTCGGCGTTCCCATCAACACCGGAACAGAACGTTTCGCGAAGTACGGCTACCAGTACAAGCGTGCTGCTGCGATTATAGGAGATGTCTTCTACCACGCCACCCGCCTCGCAGACGCCCGAATCTACGCCAAGCACTCGCCAACATACATCTATCGCTTCAATACCAGTCCTTGGGAGAACGCGACCGGTACGCTAGAACTCCCACACAAAGGCGTGGAGCATTTTAGTGAAGTTGCCTTCGTCTTCAACAATCCAGACTATGTTGGTCCGTACCCGGAATATCAGGCTCTAAGCAAGCAGATGAGTGCACAATGGATCAGCTTCGCGCATGGTGGCGATCCTAATGGAGCTGGGTTGCCTGTTTGGCCGAAGTATAATGAAAGTGAGGCAGGATTGAATTTGGTGTTGCAGACTACAGGGCAGGGAGGCAACTACGTTGAGGAAGATACATATAGATTGGAGGGCAGGGAGTATCTGAATGAATGGGCGAGGAGGAGACATGTTTGAGCGGATTTGGCATGTAAGTTTGGCCTCTTCAAAGTGAGGGTAGCTGTGTCCTTACCTAAGCCCATTCACCCTTATAACCTCTTACCTGAAGGCGCATCACGAGTGAGCGTGACTGAAGACAGCTGTAAGTGAAGATGAAGATCACTTGTCTTCCTGGATTCGAGGAGCATCTGCTTTGTCCAGGCAATGGAAGTGGACAATGATATACTGTCAGGTAGCAAGCAACTGATATCGTCTCCAGACCATATCACCCTGGTGCTATAGCCATGCACCTCTCTAACAAGAGCCACGTCTTTCACGGGTGGCCATAGCCTCACTTGGCTGGCTGTCACATGCTTCATATGCAAATGTGTAAGTGAATGAAATGGCATTTTTCACCTATAACTTCACTTACATGATGCAGCACTTCTCAACCGCTGCTCCACTGTGGCCTCCGTCACCTATAAATGCTGCTCCTTTTTCCTTCTCCTCCTCTTCTTTTCTATACACACCACTACCACACAGTATCAGTCCAGCCCACCACTACTAGTTCATCCCACCACTATCAGTCCAAACCACTACTACCACTTCAAGATGCACCTCTATACCAGCAGACCCTCCCCAAACTGGGAGCCCTACCGAGCAGACACACATCCGGAGACAATGTCCGAGGAATTGGCCCGACTTGAGAGTGAGGCGAGGGAGGATCCTGACCAAGAGTCACCACCACGCAAGCGCCGCAAGACAGCTCGCTTTGCCACCAGAACAGAGACTCCACCAGTCGTCGACATGCCCACTTTCGAGGAACCAACATCCTTTCTCGACTCACCGTACCTGGACCTCACATACCTTACCCCACGACCACGTAACGAGTATTCCACGATGAACTGGCGAGAGACGACTTCGATCCTTGAGCACAAGATCACTTCACTCGGCTTCGAATACCGTGTCACATACGACAAGTGGCCAGAATACAAGGAGTGGTTGGTGGCCTGCTTCGTCGGGGACGAGCAAATCGAGAAGTACTGGGAGAAATTGGAGGCGGCGCTAGGAGGAGAGGAGCCAGAGCCGGGTATCTCGTATGATGTACGTTTCAACCTATGTTCTGGAGATAGTTGTAGCATTCACTGACTGTACCCAGGGAAAACTAGCTCGGACTGCGAGTGTGGTGAACATGTTGGCTAGCCTCAACGACAGGATCGAGGCTAGGCAAGAGAAACTGGAGACCATGGCTGTCAAGGGCGGAGAGACTGACGGGGAGTCGGAGTGTGATGAGGATGAGGATATCGATCAAGACGAGGAGATAGTCGTGAAGCACTGGTGAGAGCAAGGGCGCCTGGTTGATGTACGTTCCAGCTTATGGTTCGGAGACCGCTGTAACATATACTGACATTACCTGGGGAGAGCGAACTCGAAGCAAGAGTCTAGTGAAAACCAGGCTCGACGGAAGCTGGAGGACATCAATCAAGGCGAGGAAGGTTACTGCGGACTAATGGGAGGGATGGACTACGGAAAATTATCGAGGAGGAGTGATGGACAGTCTTCTCCTCGCTTGCACTATTGACTGCGACGCCAGAGGCGCAGACGTGTTAGGAATCCCAAGACCATAGCATCTCAGAGATACTTCGACTAGTGGTACAGTTACACCTCATTTCAGAGCATCACGCATCGCATGCCAGCCAGCGCTCTCCCAAGGAGCCATGAAAGCCGCTCGTTGAGCATCTCCTACAGTTCCCACGCCAGCAAATGCCTTCGCCAGATCCGCTGCTTCCAAGCTACCATTAGGCGGCACAGCCTGCGTCGCAGTCTTCAATGCCATCTGTGCTGCATGATCCTCGCCCGTTAAAGCCGCAAGCTGCGACCAAGCATGTGCATCTTCTGGATTGAGCAGAATTGCAGCTTGGGCCTCCGTGATAACTTTCTCGTCTGCCTTCTCTCCGCCAAACACGCCAGCAAGCGCGCCGAGTAACGTCTCAATACCGTTGAGATCCTTCGCAGATACACCGTCGTTTGTGCGTAAGCTCAGCAAATCATCTCGCACAGCAATCGCGGTGTCTTTGTCGTTGTCAAGACCGGCTATAGCGCCCAAAAGTGTAATAACGCCAATATGCTCTGGATATTGCTCAGCTGCACTGAACAGCTGCTTTCGAGCCACGTCTTGCTCCTCTTTGCCTCCTTGAGCCCACAGGACTTGTACAAGCGAGCAGACAATATCGGGATTATTCTCACTTTCTACAAGTGCTGCTTTGAACATGCTGACGCTTTCTGGGATGTCTTTGAGGTAGTACTGTGCAAGACCGGCAGTAAGATGTGAAGAGAGACGCAACTTTCGTCTCGCCTCTGCATCGAGACCGCTGCTTTCGGCATCGGAGGAAAGGTCGAGGGCAGTTGCGGCGTTCTCTGCTGCAGAGGCGAAGTCTGCGGTGGCAAGTTGACTTCGCGAGAGATCGGACTTTGCTAGTGCGTATCGTGCTAGTGCTGAAAGCGATTCGCTGGCTTCGTAGTCTGCTTCGGCAATGTCGCTGAGCTCGTTCAGTGTATCAATCGCTGCGATGTGGTTGCCTACTCGTTCCAGGAACAGTGCTGCGAGGTGTCGATATGGTAGGTCCTTGGGTACCTGTGTTCGAAGCTGCTCAAGAGCAAAGATTGGTTGTATGAGCTTCGTAAGGTCATTTGAAGCAGTCTCTGCCGACAAGAGGTAGTCAAAGCTCGAAGTGGAGTACTGTCGCTTGCTGATGAGCGAAGCTGAGTCAGAGATCTCAAAAGCGTGCGTAAAGTGATTCAATGCTTCTTTGGTGTCGCCGGTCATGAGAGCGATAATGCCTTCACCTACCCATGCATGAGCATATTCAGGATCGGTGCTCTGTGCACGCCCAAAAGACTGGTGCGCAAGCTCAATATCGTTCTGCAGTAAGTACAGAACGCCCAGATTGGCCCACACTTTGGCATTGAGCTCGTTGAGATGTAACGATCGTACGAAAGAGTGCTGTGCGACCTTGGGGTTCAGAATTGTGGTGACCACTCCGAGAGCATTCCAGAGCTCAGGATTTCCAGCTTCGAGCTCGATGGCACGCTTGAAGCATCTCACGGCTGTAGTGAGATGGCGCTTGCCGGCTTTTGCTGAACTGCTGGCATGAGCTCGTTGTTCAGCCCAACCCAGATTGTACCATGCGACTGCTTGAGCGTGAAGATCGTGGGAGGCGGAGTGAATCGCCCTCTTGTATGCCAGAATTGCTGCAACGAGTGGTTCTGGAAGTGTACCAGCAGCAGTGTCAGTGGTGCAATCAGTATCGAGCGCACCCAGCGATATGTGATCGACATCGGCAAGAATCTCGTACATGCTTTGCTCGGCGGATGTGTTCAGCAGATCTTGGACCTGGTCAGATGGGAAGTCCTCGATCCTGCTTTGCGCCCACGAGAAGATCGAGCATGCGTCGCCCAGTGCTTTCCACATGTTGAAGGCATGAGGCGAGTCTTTCGCTACCTGAATGGCAACTGAGATGGAGTTGAGAACGCACTGTACGGCCTGTCCATATAGTCCAGTTTCCACACATTTCGAGGCATGTTCAGCATAACATTGCAGCAACGACATGAGTACGCCGAACTCGGAAGATCGTTCCTCCAGGACAGCCTTCAGCCCAGACACTGCCTCGTCGTATTCTCCAAGCTCTCTGTGCACGTTCGCAAGCATGTATCTTGCAAACCAAGTCTCGCCATTGATCTTCAATTTCGCCTCGTCGTGTGGTTGCAAAGCGTACGTGAAGGTTCTTAGTGCCGAGTTGTATCTGCCTGAGTTGTGGTAGCTCTCTCCAAGCCCAACATAGGACTGGTAGTCGTCCGGACTGATTCGCAATGCAGCCAGGAAAGAGACGATGGCCTGCTGGTATTCTTGTTTGTTCATCTGGACAACTCCCAGAGCAGAGTATGGCCAGCTAATGCCTTTTTTCTTGGAGCCTGGAGGAGGTCGTGCTTTTCCAGAATCGACGACGCGCTGGGCAACAACTTCAACAATGTCCCAGTCGCCTTGATCAGCAAACGATCTCGCTAAACGTTCAGCCGCTTCGACTTCGGATGGTGAAAGCTCGAATGCCTTCTGAAAGCATTGCCGCGCACGCTTCTTGTCTTTGGCATAGTCGCCATAGTATATCCCAAGCTTGGTGTAGGCAGGCGCATAGTTGACATTCGTCTTGGTAGCGGCCAAGAAGTGGCTGTATGCACCATTGCGATCTCTCCGTGCCGATTTTGAGGGATCGGACTCCCACAGGCACACACCTATGCGATAGATTGTCTGTGCTCGCAAGTCCCGTGTCCGTGGATCATCGGCCTTGATCTTCTGGAGAAAGTCATCGAGTTCTTTCAGTGCTTGTGAGTAATCGCCGCTAAGTGCCCTACACCAAGCAAGCTCTGTGCCCACACGCACGTTTCCTTTGTCTTCCGCGAGAGCACGCAGGAAGAACTCGATAGCTTCCTGGTAGTCTTCCGTCTCTTCAAGTATCAATCCTAGGCCGATGAGTGCTGGTGTAAACTTAGGCTTTCTCTGCAGAATGTCCCCGAAGAGACGTCTGGCTTCAGGGTGATTCCGTGGCGCCTGATGATGCACAAGAGATGTGGCAAGTACAGCGTTCAGAGCATCTCGATTGTTCTGAAATGCAAGCCCTAGCTTATTGCCCTCAGCTTGAGCGACCTTCAGCCCGTTTCTGGCAGTTTCCGCAGCGCTAGGATGCTCTTCCAGGTGCTCATAATAGTCGCTCACCAGTCTATGTGCGAGCGTCGATTGCTCAGCAGCCGATAAGCCTTCCGTGAACATCAGCAGTCTGTCTTCGGGACGGAGCTCCTTCACTGGCTCATCATCTTCGGTCTTCGGCGGCGCTGGGAAGGGCGAGAGCTCACTACTGAGCCAACCCTGTAGTATGCGAGTAAGACCACTGCCTGCGAACAAGCTGACATACTCTCGCAGGATCCCAACATCCAAGTCTTTCAGGTCGTCCACATCTCTTGACTCCAGCACCAGATCCCAAGCCAGCTGAAAAGGATGATGAATGATGACCATGCCCTCAGCGAGGGTCAGTACTTGGTCCAATTTCGTCTCCTTCTGCTCGAGTGGCAACACAACCAGTGTATCATATGCTCGCTGGAGCAATTTCTCTTCGTGCTGCCGCCGAATCTCATCATCCGTAGCCCAATTGATGAGCTGTAGGTAGAGATCTTCGAGATTGCTACTTGCAAAGATCTCTCGTTTGACGTCGGTAGTGACTTGACCAATCTTCGCCCCAATTCGTGTTCGACGTTCGTTAATTTCCTTCTTCATGCGCTCTGCTTCTTCAGCCTCTGTTATTTCTATGAGGCGTGTGAGAGTATGTGAGGCCCGTGGTATTCGTCCTTCCAGCGAGTCATAGATTGAACTTCCAGGGAGCATCACTTCCAGTACCTTCTTGTTTTGTGAAGAAGTTCCATATTGCTTGGTGAAAGCAGTGAGCTCATCTATAGTGGACTGGGCTCGGTTCAGATCATCCGCGTTCGCAAAGTGTTCGGCAACTTTGACAGCAGCCTCGCGATATTCGTCTACGCGCTTTCCGCCTTGTGCCCTGTAGACACTGACAAGTCCTTGCCACGCCTGAGAATCGTCTGGTTTGGCCTTGGCTGCGGATCGATATGTATTGGCTGCTTCGTCATATTTCTCCTGCTTTTCCAAGGCACGTCCGACAAAGAGTTTTGCGAAGTGGTTTTGAGGATCCGAAGAAAGAACCGAGTTCGCCTGTTCTATGGCCTGGTCATACTGCTTGTTGTCAAGTGCAGTTTTTGCTGCTTTCAATGCAGCTTTGGCCGACATGGTTCCTCATGGGTGTAGTGGACAATGCGATGCGCTTCAATGCTTCAAGTCTCCAACGGCGGTCCAAGGGTTGCTAAAAGTTCGAGAATAGTTGTCGTTGACAAAATGTTTAGAGATGTGATATATGGTGTGGTCATAGTCCAGCAGTTTGTGGCTTACTAAGCAGTTCACTTCGCGACTGCCTTCGCGACGCGTCCTTCACGATCACAGAACAATGAGAAACATCAATCATGGACGCGGAGTGGACAGCATCGGCGCTCTTTTCGCCATCAAAGGCACGCGTACAGCAGGCGCAAGCAAAAGACTGGGCTGCAGTAGAGGCATGGATCTCGAAGAAGTACTCGCGCATGCCACCGTTTGAGAGGAATGAAGACACATTGCAAGCGCTATTGACTCTGGCATACCTGAACGAGAGCGCCGATGAACAACGAAATCAAGTCGAGCGTATCGAGAAGGCAGCACTCGCGAGTTTGACACGAAAGCAGGCTGGTCTCCATGGTGAGGTCCTCCAAGTGCTCCACGGCGAGCTCGCCAATGAAACTCATCTCGACACGCTCGCGGAGACCACGGTGGCTCTGGACTGCTCAAGTGTCAATACGCAGGACGTCGCTCGTGAGATTGTGTTACTCAACTCGACGGAGTTCGAAACGAGGCACCAATTGTCACGAGTCGAAGAACAATTGGCAAATCTGAAGCAGGAAACCCAAGGCATGCATAAATTGCTCAAAGATCTCAACAGCACCGAATTTCAGGCTCCTGCAGATGTTGTAGATAACACGACCGAGTGGGCTCGATCGAGTAAGACGCTGAGAGCGAAGGTCGCAGAATACGATGAGAGACTAAGCGCCACACGCCCACCTTCTTCAGCCAACGGAATGGAGCGCATCAGACGCAAGACGACAGAACTGAAGACTCAACAAGAACGACTGAGGGAGCTGGAGAATGAGTTGAAGGCTTTTCAGGAGTTGCCAACGGATGCCAGGTCAGCTCGTGCCACATTGGAGCAGGCCCGTGAGCATCTAGCGAAACTGTCTGAGGATCATGCCAACAAAAGGTGATTGGACACTCGATTACCAAACGGCTTTATTTCAGGTTCATTTCAAGCAACCTTACTGGCAAATGCCAAGATGTCTTTGCCAACCTGCTCATCGGCCTCAATACAGTGCCAATGGCCGACCTTGCTATATACCTTCAACTCCTTGACCTTGCTACCCAGGTTGTCATGAATATACTGGCAGCCAGCTAATGGGGCAGACTGGTCTTCTTCGCCGGCTAGTATGAGCACGGGAGTGGTCATTGATGAGAAGCCGGGGTCTTTCATGTTGATGATAGCTTCGCAATGGGTTGCGTATGACTTAGGGTCTTGGCCAAGGATTAGCTCGCGGATGAAAGCTCGCTGGAGAGGCGTGCTGTTGGAGCCTGTGGCAGCTTTTGGCACGCTATTTGCCAATGGCTCCATGCCATCTGTCAGACGAATCAGTATGCTAAGAATTTCTGGGATGATATCGTGGACCTTACCTTTGAGTACTGTGTCTATCCTTGTTTGGAACATCTCTGGTTTGATGGACGACGGATTGACTGGCCCAATGGCAACCACACCTGCGACTCGGTCTGGATGTCTCGCAGCCACTGTCAATGCCATCGGCCCACCCATGGAATGTCCACAGACTACCGCTTTAGGAATGCTCAGATGATCCATTAAGCTCATTACATCTTCTGCCATATCAACGATGCTCAACTTCTCGCCCTTCGACTTCGACTCTGCTGCGCCATACGTAGTCAAGGCGACCACTCGGTGGCCTTCCAGGTTTGGCACCACTGGCATATAGTAGTTCTGGGAGCTTCCCAACCCATGAATGCAAATGATTGGCAGTTTGTTTTCTTGGACCTGATACCCGAGCTGCCCACTTTCAACGTACTGGATCGCATGTCCGTTGACTGTGGCGAAAGGCATGATGTCTGACCTTGTGACTGTCCGCTGGCTTGTTAATGGATATTGTGTTTCTACAGAAAGTTGCAGACGAAGAGTCTATGTCCTTTGATGGCCGCCGCGGGCCGGTACTAAAGGTCTGACGTAAGCAGCTCATCCGATACTCGGAACTTCGATCCGACAGATTCAACACAGATGCTAAAGTGTTCATCGGAAAGAAGCCAGAGAAGTTGCCAGAGTCGCAAAAGAAGAATGGTGTGTCAGAAATCAAGTGTCCAGACGATGGTCATCTCCGTCCACGAGCAGTTGAAGAGCTGTCGCATGTCCAATAAGAGCGACTGGCTTGGCTATGGCAGACGACCTCCATCGTCTGCTTGCCACGAGCCAGGTGAAGCTACATGTCTTTGAAGGGCTGGCTCAGAAGCCCAAGGATTTCAAGTCCGAATCGCAAGATGAGAATCGCAATGCGCCTACTTTGGCTATGCCAGATGTTGACTTGCTTGATATCGCGGCTTTGCAGATACGGAAAGCCGCCCACACGACCAGCTTATAAACATTCGCAATATATCAGATTCCGGCTAATTTGTTCAGCATGGCCATTTCCGCGCGTGCAGTACCACTATTAATGCGAAGGATTCACTTCTCCGCACGAATTCGCCTCCGCCCAAGGTTCTCCGCAGATCTCCAAAGTGATCTGCATGATCGCGTGGCAGACACGACCTCCGGCCAACAATCACCAGGCTGGTGGGTCACAACTGTTGTTAGCAGACATGATCTGCACAGTGAATATGCAAAGACGGTAAGCATCTGTCTGAGCTGCGAATTCCTGTTCGCACAATCATTCCTTCATTGCACTTCCAACCGCTGTTACCGCCGGACATCGTCAAACCCTCTGCGCAGGCATCGGCTCACGAACAAGCGGAGTGATGTTATGACTGGGTTCAGACAAGATGGCTCACATCGAGAAGCATAAGCTCGAGACACTCCATGCCGAGAATGTCAGCGAGCTTTCCCAGGTAGGCATGGTTCATCAATGCGACAGTCCATGACACTGAAATCGTACAGAAGTCCGAAGAAGCGAACATCTCACAAGAACTATTCATCGAGGACAAACCACGAGCACGCAAGCTCGTTCGGCGAATGGACCTGCACAATCTACCGCTATGCGCATTCCTCTATCTGCTCAACTATCTGGACAGAGGCAACATAGGCAACAGCAAAGTGCTCAATAATGAGACGGGAGATTCTCTCCTTCAGCGGACCAACATGACGAATACGAACTATGCGGTCGCTGTTTCGCTGTTCTCTCTTGCATATGCACTGTTTGAAGGTACAGATCTACCCAAAACTCACAAGACTCAGAACAGTCACTGATTCATATGCGCTCGATAAAAGTTCCCAGCAACTGGATCATGAAGAGTTACGTACGGCCAAGCGTATGGCTTGCCACACTTCTCGGAGCTTGGGGAGTCTTCACGATCGGCTTCGCAGGAGTGCAGACTTATGCACAAGTCGTGGTGTTGAGATTCTTCATCGGAGTCTTCGAAGCAGTGAGTGAAAGGTACATCTTGAGAGAAAGCTCCCACGTTACTGATACCACCAGGGCTTCTTTCCTGGCATTGTCTATCTGATCACTTTCTGGTACCCAGTGGAAGAAAGATCTGTCCGAATCGCGTTCGTCCTTGCCTCTGCCACAGCAGCTGGAGCATTTGGCGGCTGTATAGCATACGGCGTTGGCCATATCAATGGCGATGGTGGCCTCGAGGGTTTCAGATGGTTGTTCATCATCGAAGGTGTCATTACAGTCATGATGGTTCTGCCAGTACTCTTCTTTCTACCGGACTACCCAAGTCGAGCGAAGTGGCTGAACGACGATGACAAGAAGTACATTCAAGACCGGATCGCTGTCAAAGGCGGAGGTTTCACAAAGGAGAAGTCTTCTAGGCACGAGATTATGGCCACGGCATTCAGTGCTCGAATGCTAACACACTACTTGGCCTATGTGAGTTCGCAAGCATAGCTTCAGTATGATTAGTGCTGACTTTGTGTCTAGGCAACAAACTGTGTACCGCTTGGCTCACTCACATTCTTCACGCCGACCATTGTCTCCGGTCTCGGCTACACCTCGATCACAGCTCAACTGATGACAGTACCGCCATGGGTCGTCGGGTACTTCTTCTGTCTCTTCCTTGGATGGTCCGCTGACCGCTTCAACATGCGTGGCTGGCACATCATGGCTTCTTCCACACTTGGCGCGATCGGCTGGCTCACAGCTGGTCTTCTGCCAGCAGATGCATATGCTGCACGTTACGGCTGCCTCATGCTATGCGCATGTGGAGCTTTTCCATCCTCGGGTCCTCTGAGCGCATGGGTCACCTGCAATGTTCCTGCTATAGCATGCATGGGCATTGCGACCGCGATGAACAACAGTATGGCTGGCGTGTCGCAGATCATTGCGCAGTGGATCTGGAAGCCGAACGAGTCGACGAAAGGATACCCGACTGGCAACTTCGTCTGCGCAGCATGTAGCTTCGTCACTGCCTTACTGGCACTTGGTATGAGGCTGAACTATGGACGCATGAACAGAGTCGGCGCGCTCGATGCCAAGGGCAAGGAGAAGATCTGGCTGCTGTAGGCACAGCCCTTCGCAAGGTCCCAGAGAAACGGCCGACTGGGACTGCCTGGAAGTCAACGACTACGTCTTGAACATACGATGTGACGAGCGGGCATATTGAGAGACGCACTGCAGACTAACGGCACGTCTCCGTGTAGACTCATGTAATCTTTCGATACCGTGTCTGGAGCTGCCATAGCATCGACTACAGCACAGATAAGGAGCTGGCTTCTCGACATTCTGCCAATGCCGCGAGACGTCTTTTCACGGCCGACCTCCTGTGAGTTCAGCCTATCGCCGGAAATGGCAGCTCTTTGTCCTTCTTGACGGGAGTGTCGCTCGAGCTGTGTGGCATTGAGCATGACGCCGCGTCCGGCATGTTCTTTGTTCTTCACAAGACTACAGACACATTTATCAAGCCAGCCGCAACACAACTACATGCAATGATCTCGATGACATTCGAGCTCACTCAATTGTAAGCAAGCCTCTCATAAAGCGATCTCGGCAACATTCGAGCATTCACTCACTTGTGAGCAAGTCTCTCTCTCCTGAAGTGATCCCGACAACAATTCAGCATCTTGTAAGCAAGCCTCTCCTGAAGGAATCCCGACAATATTCGAGCATTCACTCACTTGTGAACAAGCCTCTCGCACGAGGCACTTCGACATAGACCATTGACAGAGACTCCATCGGGATACATTCCACTATGGCGACCGCTCCACCATCCTCAAGACTTCGCGCGCGCGGTGCGAATGGTCGTGCCATCGTACCACCAACAATCGCTGATTCTGTCCTTATACACAAGCGAAAGGTAAACAAGAAGCTGAAGGATAGATGGGGCCAATCCTATCAAGACCCTCATCGATTTCTCTATCCAGTACGATGATCGAAGTGACCTCTCTGGATGCAGGACTGTCATGGGCGCTGGAGCCGCAACGCTTCTACCGGACCTTTTCTCGAATGTAATGGAGCTCCTGCCACCGTATAGTATTGTACAGTGTCGCCGGGTCTGCCGAGTCTGGCGGGATACTATCGACAAGTTCGGTAGTTCTATCCAGCAAGCACAGTTCACTACGCCCTGGGCTGGCGATGGTGTGACCCGACGTGTCAGATCAGGTCAACTGGTTCCTCCACCTGGCGATCAGACTGTGTCAGCCATCAATGCTGAGGTATTACACCAGGACGGCCAGATCGATCCTGGCTCTGGGGCGATTGTCAAGTTCCGTCGAGATCCATGGGCGAGACAGCTCAGCGCAACAGACCCCAGAATGGCAATGCTCGTGCGCCAGCCTCCGACGACCGCCGCCATGATATCTCTTCGGGTTTACGAGCTCGTGCATGCAATTGGTTCTACCAAAAGTGCGAATCCGCACCCCTAGCAGATTGATTGTTGTATATAAGGCCTTATTCCAACTCTCCCCTTAAGCCTTATATACTATATCTCTATTTGTAGACTGTGTTCGATAGTAACTATTGTCCGAGAAGTGCGGCAGGGAATTCGAGTTGCTAAGGGCTAGTTCGAGCAATAACGATGCTAGCTGCTAGCTGTTTGGCTATCCTTTCGTAAGGGTGCCGTTTGCTATATATAGGTTGCCATGTCGCATTACTAGTTGCCTAAGGAAGAGCTATAAGACTATAAATCAATTAGTTCTACCAAAAGTGCGAATCCGCACCCCTAGCAGATTGATTGTTGTATATAAGGCTTCATTCCAACTCATGCTACATTCTTCCCGGGCCCAATAGCTCCAGCGGTCGTCAACAACCCAGCAGCGCCAACTATTTTACAGGTGCTGAATCCTGACGGGGTTCGTTATCGAGATCTCCAGAATGCAGTCGTCCAAGAAATCACTACACGAACGACTCCTGGAATCAATACTTGGTTCGTCAACATGCAGAGGACTACGATACAATTGGGCTTCCTCAATCCCCTACAATGGCGGAATCGGCCCACAAATTGGTGGGATCCGACCAGAGCATCTCTGGACGATGAGGAGTGGAGGAAATATAAGGCATATCATCGACGACTCAATTGCTGGAAGAGGGATGTCATAGCACTTGAGACTGCTGCTGAAACTTCAGCTTTGGACATGGCAACAACGAATGACAGGATGCCAAGTGATAAATGGTTCGTCGACAGTGAGAATGTGGCAATCTCCAACGAGCCTTTAGTAAGAAGCCCATAATAGGCATGGCTGACTTTTCGTATCCTCTCGAGAGTGGCCTGCTCACGTCTGCAGAGCTCATAATGAGATATTTACCCTTAGCAGCTCGGCAGAGAGCTCAACTTTCCCTGAGCACCACCACAGTTTGCACTGCCAGAGTCCTTTGTGCTAGAACCGCTTCCCTTCTGCACACCCTGATACTGCTGACAGACCTTCTTAGAAACTCCGCATGAGCCAGAGACAGTAGCCTTGTCGCCATAGTTGACTACAAGCCATCGTCAGTACCATTCTGGTCGAGCTTCCAAATCTTGCTTACCATTGATGCCAACCAAGTCAGAAATGACTCCATTGACCCGCACACTGTCGACAACAACATTGCGAGGTCCGCCGTTGTTTGTGCAGTCACCACAGCTGCGATAGAGCTTGCCGATGTTGACGTAAGTGCCGCCTTTGATCGTGACAGTTCCACGACCATTGTGCTGAACGACCTTGTCGGCGGCATTCTGGGCACCGCCGCCTTGGATCAGAACGTTGCCGGTTCCAAGGGCAGAGATGGCATCTGGCAGCTCACATCAGCCTCTTCATTGCTCAACTACCAGTAGCAAGCAAGACTTACCTTCGCAGACATCCCTGAAGTAGACATTCCTCAATGTACAAGCTCCTAGAATGCCCATCAGTACACAATGCTCGGACTTCACCCCTTGTACATACCTTTGCAATGAACGCCTTCTAACTGCCTGGCTCCGATGATGACATCTGCAAGAGTGGCACCATCTTCCAAAATGAACACTGCATTGGCGTCTCCAGTATCATCGTCAGTGTTGCAGTCTCGGCCTCTATCATACTCCATATAGTCATAGTGCTTGTAGCCATTGGCTGCGATGACTGAGGCTGTCTCCTTCTCAGCCCGGTACAAGCACCTCGTTCGATCACTTCAAGGTTGTAGGTTGCAACAAAGTGTTCGTAATGGAAGGTGTGAGTGTTGTAAGTACGGCAGGTAGTAGGTGGAAGGCTCGGTGCTTGCACCGGTCTGAGGAAAAGATGCAGTATTTTGTCAAAGATGGAGCTTAGCTTGCGTTTCGAGCGACAACACCATGCGCTAACAACGCAGACCAGAGCCAGTACGATTCCCCGGGCAAGTGATCGAAGGCGATTCTCGGCATACAACTTTCACCCTAATCGGTAAGGTTGACCGTAGGGCTGCTGTCTATATAGGCCTATATAGCGCTGGATCTAGGAAATTTGACAAACACGAAGATGTTTATAGGTGCCCGGGCTTTTGCTGTTAAAGGCCTATAACATATCGCTGTCGATCCTTCGCCTAATTATCTGGAACCTATTTTTCGCATATGTCGACAACTAGTTGTGGTATTATGCTGTGCACGAAAAGGTGCTGGATTTCGGCCTATCCGATAGGCACTTTTGACAAAATACCGCATCTTTTCCTCAGGCGCTCCGCTAGAGCCAGCTTGCCTGCACCTACCTACCTACTCAGCACCTTCCGATGTTGTATAGCAAGAACAAGAAGGCTTAGAAGGAGCGCCTGAAACGGAGGCAGGACTGAGGGTGCGCTCAAGGAGACAATGCTGCCTTTGCGAGCTGGGATGGACAGAGTCTGGGAGGCAACGAGGCCCGTGAAGAGGAGAATAAGAATGGATGAGAACTTCATGGTGAGGAAGAGTCTTGTCTTGTGGTTGTTGGGCTTGGAGAGGTGTGATGCTACAATTAGAACGACGCACATGTCTCCTTTTGTACTTCTCTAGATTGACATTGACTGGGCTTCTGCGTTCGCTTCCAGCAATCGATGCATTATCAAGGAGGGGCCGCTATGAGAGGCCATCGCTGCAGCCAAGAGCACAGTATAGTGGTCGTGTAGTGTTCCCATCAATGACGAGACACATGTCTACCATGTGTGGTGTAGCCAAGGCGACGCCATCGAATCTTGTATATGGTAGTGTTGACTTGTCACTGCAGAAATGCATGTTCTGTGCACGAAGTGTTGTAGCGAAGTGTGGTTCGCTTGCCGTCCTAGTTTTGAATTTTCCGTTCTACGCAAAGTGTCAATGGTACGAACCGTATCTTGCAGGTCGACATTGTAGGCCGTCTATAGACGAGGTGGAGTTAGCCGCATAGACCTCAGCTACTGTAGCACTCCTATGAACATAGCGTCTTGCTCGTGGCAGTCGTAGCCGTCTTTACGACGAGTTTAGATTGTGATGAGTGTAAGTGGTAATGTCGTCAGTATGCGGTAGCTTGATCAAGTGAGCCGTTGTTGCAATTGCAATCACATACTGCTATATGCGAAACATCTTGACAGCACGCATACTTGGCGACTGTTAGCGAAGTCCTGTCGCTCTGTCGCTTGGGACACTTGCTAAAGTTGGAAGAGCTCCGCGTAGATTTTATGCCGAATGAGTGATCGACAATCCCGAAGCGTCGACCTTGCCGGACGTACCTCGTTGTTTGGTCGACCTTCCGCATTGGGCATTCTGGGCTTTGAAGGCATTTGAGGAATACTCTGCAGTCTCAGAAATCGCCTCAAGTAGTGATCGGCCGCCAGTGAGGCTATTTCGGCGCATAGCCGTTGCCTGAATGACAGAGAAGTCCTCAATCTCTGATGTTCTGGTCCGCTCACAGCACTGCTCTGCTGTAGCATCTGGCGACGTGGACGGGACGCAGCAATCGGAGACCCGCAGACGAAGGGTTCAGTCTCTCCGGTTGCATGACTCCAACGTTTCGTCGGCTGGGTTGCCATCGAGGTGGCGTAGTATTCAGAGATGCCATGGAGTCCATCGCAGCACTCTCTGGTTCTCCGCTCCTGTTGCAGTACTGCTCTGCCGTAGAATCTGGCGGCGTAAACGGCATGCAGCGACCAGAGACCCGAAGACAATGGGCTGCTTCTCTCTGCTTGCATGGCTTCAATGTTTTACTGCCCTGTCTGCAACTAGGGTAGCGTAGACTTTCGAGAATCTGCAGAGAGATTAGCGATTTCAAGCCTTGGATCTGACTATGTCCACGCTGGTTTATGGCCTCTCTGATTCCCTCTCCGAAAGCTGCTGCTGCGTTGTCTGCGAATAGGGTGGCATGGTCTCCGCAAATCTGCAGAGAGTGAGGGTCTTTAGTCCTTAACTTTGACTATGTCCACGACGGGATATAGCCTCTCTGCTTCCCTCCTCGAAAGGTTTCGTTGCCCGGAATGCGCTCGAGATGGCGCAGTGTCCAGAGATTTGGCGGAGAACTAGCACTTTCAAGCCTTGATTTCCACCATGTCACACTGGCTTTCAGGTGTCTCTGAATGATCACTCGAAGATTTCTGTTACCTTGTCTGCGGTCCTAGTAGCGTAGTGTCCAGAAACATCTGCAGAGAGTCAGCAGCTTTGAGCCATAATTACCACTATGTTCCACTGAAAAGTGGCTGCTCTCTGATATCGCGTTTCTCATTTGTTACTACAGCATATTCGCAACTAATGCCGTAGCTCTCGTTCCTTTCCGGAGAGAGCTGCCTATTCGTGCTGTTACTTCACATTATCGGGCAGCCATCCTTGTTGAGGTAGTCCTCACCACCCTCCTCACTGAATAGTGGCTGCTTCTGATGTCTCGTTCCTCATTTGTTATTACAGCATATTCGCAACTAATGCCGTAGCTCTCATGCCCTTCCAGAGGGTGCTCGTTATTCGTGCTGTTACTTCACATTATCGGGCAGCCATCCTTGTTGAGGTAGTCCTCATCCTCCTCCTCGGTCGTGAGAAAGTGACATCCTACACCCTTCTTCTCTAGTATCCGCGATCGAGATGGCTTGGTGTCTAGAGATATGGCGGAGAACTGACACTTTCAGGAATATGTTCTCTGACTCACTGCTAATCTATGAATTTGATCTGTTTCTCGCTCTGGCTCCTTGGCTGGCGATATTTTGAGGAGAGAGTGATCTTGATATGCAGCCTTTTCTGATATGAGGTCTGCTTGTGCTTACGGGTCTGTCTGCAACTGAAGTGGCCTGGTCAGCAAGAAAAGATTTAGGGAAGGGGTGACATTTGATCGTGTTCTCTGATTCATTGCTAGTTTCTCAAACTAGCTTGTCTGTCTGTCGCAGCGCTTGGTCGACAGCCACTCACGGAAGCATTACATTATTGGGCATCCATCCTTGTTGAGATAATCCTCATCCTCCTCCTCAGCCGTGAGAATGTGGCACCCAATGCGCTTCTTCTCGAGTATTCTGAGTGTGCCAGTCTTACCTTTCACGCGCACTGCATCTCTCACAAGTCCAGCATCCACCGCTTGTGCTTCCTCCCAAGACCAGCTGCTGAGGAAAGCTTCCAGCGCGATGGAGTAGGCCCGGTAGGCCGCTCGGGAGTCGGGATCAGCGTCCATGGGGCCGGCCATCACCTCTGCTGTCTGAATGAGATTGGTTGAGAAGAACCGATCCCAGTCCTCACGCGTGCTTTTGAGGGCAGAGGCGTTCTCTTTCGACAATTTGAGCGACTTGATCTCAGGAAACGCCGTCACCAGTCGATAGAGCTCATTAGCACAGCAGTGCCCTGTCCAATGTACAGCCTCAATCCTCCTGAGCCCGCCGGTCATGGGCAGCCGATCTCGTACTTGCGAAGCGTTGAGTGATGCTGCGAAATCGAAGGTGTAGAAGGTGAAGGGCAAGAGAAATGCTTCGTGGTATACTAACCGACAGGTTTGCAGGATGTTGAGATCGATGCCTGTATCAGAGTGCCATTTCTTCAGACCGTCTGCTGGTGGGCCATACAGCTTCTTCAACTCTGTGTTCAGGTGCTTACAGTTCTTGCATCTGTCCTGGGGATGGCGATGCTCATGCTGAGAGGTACAAACCTTGGCGTACTTTCCGAGCTCCAGCTCTCGAATGACCATGTCGCATGCGCGATGGTGATAGTCGTATGGTAGCAGATCGAATGCAGAATCACTAGATGCTGGCGGCGCATTGACTGGTGACTGACTGGAGGCTGTTGGCACATCGACAATCCACGGCGCCACTGGAATAGCGGCGGTCTCGCTCGCGGAGTAAGGCTTGATCCATGCATGTGGATCTAGACACGTCTGATACGACCACTTCACATACTGACCTGCTTTCTGCCACTCGCAAGGAATCCAGTTGTCGGCAGCCTTGCACTTTCGCAAGCGGAAGTGAACAAATCCCACGCCAAAGACTTCTTCATAGATCTGATTGCGAACTTCTGCGGGTAACTTGAATAGGCGGCACGCCGTCTGTGGTTTGGGGTTGTTGACATCGATTTCTGTGGTCTCGTCGCGGTCGGGGCTCTTGAATGAATGGAGGATCTCGGCGGCTTGGAAGATAGCTGTGGTCTCTGAGTCTCCAGCAACACGCTTACGCTTGCGTGGTTTGGCCATCTGTCGCGTTTGGCAATTGTGTCGGCGAGGTTGATGTCGAGGTTTCAAGTTCAAGGTGAGCTTGAGCCCTCGAACAACAACAACCACAAACCCCTGTTCCAGTTTGGCAGTTCCTTGGCGAACGCCACAACGATCGCGACTGCCCTCCTTGCAACTGATCTTCGACTTCCACCTGACTCCAAGAAGCATACTACACCTCCTATGCCGGCACTCAAGCCCACGAACTGTTCACGGCGACGCGAAGTACTCACTGACGACCGATATGGGTACAAGGTGAATGCGTGGCCGCGCCACAGCGACTCCGCCATGCCGTGGTTTGTGCGACACAACAAGCCAATGGTATCAGGGGCAAAAGAGGGTACCCGCCATTCATGCTTGCATCCTTGCTGCAGGCGCTTCCAGAAGAAGATCGCCGACAGGGAGCACGAGCAGCGATGATGTCTGACTGGCAGATTTGGCAAATTCCTTGTCTTGGGAAATCCACTTCACGTCGCGTGCGTGGCGGATAGCGGAATCAAGACTCCACTGCTACCGCAGCAGTGTAGCGACAGGTTACCTCCTGCCTTGGAGGGCTTTGTTTATTGTTCCTACTTCCACCTCACATTCCACTAACGTGCCCATCTTGAGCTGCTAACGCTTGCATGCCCAGCAGTCTCGACGCTGCATGCAGGCACCGACAGGACCGACGAGAACATGTCTTCGACGCTCCAGGAGCGGGAGATACAGCGATACTATCAGCCATGGCTTGCTGCACACGGCTCGAGTCTGAACGTCGCAAAACACGTTGATTCCCTGGCACAATGGGACTTACAGAAGCAAGGCTACCAGCCCAAGACAAGCCGGGACAAGGCGATAACAGCTTTCGCGCAAATCGTAGCTCTTCGACTGAATGTGCGACGCTGCATGGTCTCCTTGATCGATGCCTCAAACCAATACATACTAGCCGAGGCGACCCAGACGCACTCTGCTACGAACGATGCAGGACACCGAGGGGATGAGCTTTGGCTGGGTAGCGCGATACTGTCTCGCGGTGATGCTGTCTGTGAGCACACTTTCAATAACACATGCTCCGCGCCCGAGGAAGATGGACGCCTCTACCACACAAAGGGGCTGATCATAAACGACCTGCGGTTGGATGATCGCTTCAAGAATCGGCCTTACGTGGTCCAAGAGCCTGGGTTGAGATTCTATGCAGGAGTGCCCCTACACTCTCGCAATGGACACATGATTGGGGCAATAGCAGTATCAGATGATGCAGTGAGGAATGGGCTAGTGGCAGACCAGCTACGACTGATGCAGGAAACGGCACAAGGTGTGCTGGAACATCTCGAGTGGGCCAGGGATCGGGTCGATCGCTTCAAAGGAGAACGTATTGTCCGCGGCATGGCATCTTTCATTGAGGAGTGCGGCTCAATACGCGATGGCTCTCGTCAAGAGGATTCGAGAGAGTCGAGGTCCGAGGCCGATGAACGCTCCACCAGTGCAGAGCGGGCATCGCATGGACTGCGCTCCAGCCCGCGTGCTACAAAGTCTTCGCGGCCACCCCTGACCAGCAAGAACTCCACCAAACGAGTAAACCAAAGCAAGCATCGAGCGGTAGGTCGAGCTGATGGCATGTCTAGAATGTTTGCCACAGCCGCAGAGATACTTCGGGAGTCAACTCTCGCTGATGGCTGTGCGCTGTTTGGCGCGACTGCTGACAATGGCCGGACACCAAACATCAGAGCAACACCGCACAACCTGGACGGCGTTGCTGAGAAGAGCGCGGGCACCGTGTATGGCCAGCCATCGCCAGAATTTGCATCTGGTCAGGACACCAATACCTCCGATAGCGATAGCTCACCTGCCTCAAGGCCATGCAAGATTCTATCGTTTGCAGTGGCTGATGAGCAGGCACGAGGAGACATAGAATCCGGAACAGCTTTGACGTTGGCCACGCTCGAGAACTACTTTGCATTGCATCCACACGGCAAGACGTTCTCATTCTCAGAAGAAGGCTCGGGCATCTCATCTGAGGAGGAAAGCGACGCGGTGGCTAGTGCAACAGAAGGTGACCATGCAGCTGACTCTTCAGGCGAGGCAAAGAGTTTCACAGCGAGAGCGCGTGCTCGCAAGCGACGAATGATGGATCACAAAGAGCTTCTCAAGAAGATACCTGGCGCCAAAACCGTCATCTTCTTGCCACTATACGACCACGCTGAGGAGAAACTGATCGCTGGAGCCTTCTTGTGGACATCGGTGACAGGGAGAATGCTTCAGGACTCAGATCTTTCGTATCTCCGAGCCTTTGGCAATTGCATAGTAAGTGAGGTCATTCGCATGAACATGCAGCGAAACGAGGCGGCGAAGACGACCTTCATCGCGTCGATGTCGCACGAGCTGAGAAGTCCACTTCATGGTATCCTTGGAGCGGCAGAGTTCCTCATGGATACGGCTACCGACTCTTATCAGAGCGGGCTTGTTACGTCAATCGTGACTTGCGGTAGGACGTTGCTAGATACTCTCAACCACGTGCTGGACTACAGCAAGATCAACAAGCTTGGCCGTACGCAGATGAGAAAGCGAGCGAAGCAGAACAAGCCTGTCAATCTTGCTTCAGACTCAACACTGGAGAGCCTAAACTTAACAGCTGACGTCGATCTTGGCATTCTGGTTGAAGAAGTCGCTGAGGCCGTCAGCGCCGGGCATACTTTTAAGCATTTGCCAGATCTCTCGAGTGCGCACAGGAACGGTGCAGCTGGGTCGACACATGAGAGTCTGGCAGGAGACGGTACGGGACCAGAGAAAGACGGCCACGTGCACAGGCGAGTCACCGTACTGCTAGATATATCGCCACGCCGCAGTTGGCTTGTTCGCATTCAGCCAGGCGCACTCCGTCGAATCATTATGAACCTACTTGGCAATGCCCTCAAGTACACGACTTCTGGGTTTGTCGCTGTCTCATTACGAGCTCAAGAGAGTACAGACAATTCGAAGACGAAAGCTCTGATTCGCGTAGTGGACTCTGGCAAAGGCATGTCTGAGTCTTTCCAACGAGATCGCTTGTTCGTGCCATTCTCTCAGGAAGATCCTTTCCAACCAGGAACAGGCCTGGGACTGAGTATCGTCAAGCAAATAGTTGATTCACTGGGTGGCCACATTGAGGTCCGATCTGAGCTGGGCCTTGGCACGGAAGTCGATGTGATCTTGAGTCTGCCACCAGCGACTGGTGCAACTGTATCGCGGCCGCTCGGCAAGCCCAAAGCCGTGGACGACCGAACATCCAGAGACTCGTATGATGATCCAGGCGTCTTCGATCGCGAGATGGTAGAGATCGAGCAAAAGACGAGAGGTCGGCACCTGGTACTCCTCAGTCCCGCAGAGACGCTGTCCTCCCAGCCTCTGACGAGCGCGACATCACGATTCCAACAGAAGCTATGTGAAATCGCAAAGCTTTGGTTTGGCATGAATGTGACCTATTCGACAAAGATGGATGTCGACGATGCCGACATCTATATTTACTGCGAGCCGCCACCTATCTTGCAGCTGCGTGAACAGCACCGGGATTCTGTTGATGGTGTTGCAGCGACACGAGCCAAGAGTGGCCGCCGTGAGATACCAGTTATCATTGTGTGTCTGAACGACCAGGACGCGCTCGATATGACCAGGAACCACCAGAGTACACTTCGCGAACTGAGCAGGATCGTCGAAGTTATTCCTCAACCTTGTGGACCTCGAAAGCTGGCAAAGGCGTTCGTGCATTGCATTCGCAGGATGGAGGAGTTGCCTCCTGAGAGTGGTGAAGTAGACCCAGTCGACAGACGTGAGGACGGCCCAACAGCAGATGGTGTTCCGCGCAATGAAGATGAAATTGGCGCGACTCAGCGACCCGGCAGTGGCCATCGCCACAACACAGACGACTTGCGCAACAGTGTCAGTGCAGCAGTGTCTCTTCCGACCACGACCGACAACGAATCAACTCCGAAAGCAAGCGACATCAATGCCAAAGACCCAATGGAGCCAGGAAGCAAGACGCCTCATTTGCTCCTGGTGGACGACAATAAGATCAATCGGCAGCTGCTCGTGATGTTCATGAAGAAGTGCAAATTCACGTATAGAGAAGCTGAGAACGGACAAGAAGCACTTGACGAGTATCAGAACGGCCTGGAACGTACTACTACAGACGGGTCGATAGATATCGAGATGCTCGATAATGACCAGCCAGACCTGACTGCGCTTCAGAACAGGAAAGACAGCAACGCCACTACTGCAAGCTCGAGAAGCAGACCTGCACCATTCGACTTTGTGCTCATGGACATCTCTATGCCCGTCATGGACGGCATGGAAGCCACGCGACGAATCAGAGAATATGAGAAAGAGCAGGGAATGAAGAAGACGACTGTCATAGCTTTGACTGGACTTGCGAGCGAAGGTGCTAGAGAAGAAGCGGAGACTGTTGGCATTGATGTCTTCTTACCGAAGCCTGTAAAGTTCCAGGAGCTGCGGGCACTGCTTGAGATGCGGTCAAGAGGAGAGATCAAGGCTACAGTGGCGTGAAGAATATGCTCTTCAGATGGTGGCGTGCTGCATGCCATTGCCACAGTTGGCATGAATAGATTGAGCATCTGCATACTAATGATACCCTTGCGATTGATATAGATCTAGAATACTTTCTACCACATCTAGTGGTCATCTTGGATATCCACGACTCGCTTGTCGTGAAAAATGTTGACAGAAACAAGACAAAGTGGTAGCAACAGCTTCCAACAAGAAATGCCTTTCCGAGATCACATTGCACGCCACAAGAAAGCCTAGATTCATTGTCATCGATGCTTTCGAGTCTGAATGTTTATGATAGGGGACCAGGAGCTCGAAAGAAACGAGGCTTGAACATCGAGAGCAGAGTGGAGGAATTTGAAGTACCGTCTTCGTCTTCGGGTCTATCTCTCGCGGCTAATTGTAGGACCACATGGGCTCCCATAGGGTACCGTGTGCAGCGGCGCGGCGTGGGTCTTGGTATGGAGTGTTGGCCTGGGGATTGTCTTGGCCTCACATACAACTTCATGCCCAGCTGGCTCGGCGCCGCGACACTACGATCAATACGAGCACGTGTGGCTTCATCCATGGCTTTGTGTCCACCTCGTCGTCTATGCCACCGGGTTAATTCCCTCCGCTTGTGGAGCCGACATTGTCGTTAGCATCAATTCATACATATGCTTGCTCATGCCTCTGGGATCTGCGTCTGCATCTGTCTTTCGAGATCAGTTCGACAACAACCTCCTTTCCACTCATCAGCAAGACAACACTCAAGATGAGTGCCACGATTGGCCATGAGGCCGACATGGAGACCAAAGGCCACCAGACCCAGATCGAAGATATCTACGACAGTGATGAGAAGACACGAGCCGCCGATATGAAAGCAGATGCCATCGATGCAGAAAATGCAGAACACAAGCTGGGTGTGATCTCTGCGATCAGAGGCTACCCAATGGCTGCAACATGGGCATTCATCATCTCTTGCACAATTGTAAGTCTCATACTCTCTTCAGTTGCGAGGAAGCACGACTAATCTCAACATTCAGATCATGGAAGCCTACTGCGTCTTCCTAATGGGAAACTTCATCGCCCTCCCAGCCTTCGCAAACCGCTACGGAGTCTACAGCCCCACAGAAGACCAATACGTGATCGAAACGTCCTGGCAAAGCGCCCTCCAAATGGGCGGTCCCATCGGAGCAATAATCGGAGTCGTACTCGCCGGTCCACTCACCAGCAGGATCGGATACCGCTGGGCCTTCATCTCCAATCTCATGCTACTAAACGCCTTCATCTTCGTATTCTACTTCGCCAACTCCCTCCCTGTTATGTTGGCAGCTCAACTTCTCGAAGGAATTCCATGGGGAGTCTTCATCGCCAACTCGCCTGCATATTGTAGTGAGATTGTGCCGATTCCGTTGCGAGCGCCGGCGACGCAGATGTTGCAGATGTTTTGGGCTATTGGAGCGATTATCGTGCAGGGCGTGACTTACAACTACAATGGACTGGACTCAGAGACTGCGTATAGAGTTCCTATTGCTCTGCAGTGGATGTTTCCTACTCCTCTGGCCATTCTTATCTTCTTGGCTCCGGAGTCGCCTTGGTGGCTTACGAGGAAGGGGAAGTATGAGCAGGCTGCGAAAGCAGTAGGACGTTTGGGTAAGAAGGCCTCTGGACAGGCCAATCACGAATCTGTTGTCGCTATGATGCGTCGCACGATTGAACTTGAGAAGGATACCAGCGATCCTAGTCTTGTCGAGCTGTTCAAAGGACGCGACCTATACCGTACTGCGATCGTCTGCGGTGTGTATGCGGCTCAGAACTTGACAGGCAATTTGATTGCCAATCAAGCCGTCTACTTCTTCCGACGTAAGTCATCTCCGCCCAATGACTTCTGATCGAGATCCATACTAACACACCCACAGAAGCCGGAATCGGCGTGAACCTCGCCTTCGCCCTCGGCCTGATTACCTCTGCCCTTCAGACCATCTTCGTCATGCTCTCCTGGATCCTCACCACCTATCTCGGCAGGCGACCAATCTACGTCTGGGGTTCAGCTTTCAATACTTTCCTGCTCATCATGCTAGGAGTCGCAGCCACTGTGCCAGTTTCCAGCGAATCGGCAAGAACAGCAGCTTCTCTAGCTCAGGCATCTCTAGGTCTTATCATCTCCGTGCTCTTCACTCTAGGACCCGCGCCGGCTTCCTGGGTCATCATCGGAGAGACTTCGTCGATTCGTCTTAGGCCTCTGACAACTGGTATTGGACGTGGATGTTACTATCTCGTGAACATTCCTTGCATCTTCTTGTCGAGCTGGATGTTGAATCCTGAGGTAAGTCTTCTTCTTGAACCATGTGTATGAACAGCTACTGACAAGTCCTTAGGGCGCGAATCTCGGAGGCAAATGTGGCTATGTCTGGGGAGGCACTGGGTTCGTCTGCTTCGTTCTGGCTTACTTCTTCTTGCCTGAGATGAAGGGCAGATCGTATCGTGAGATTGATATTTTGTTCAATAGGAAAGTGCCAGCGCGCCAGTGGAAGAAGACAGTCGTGGATATCCAAGATGACCACTAAGGGTGGACATTGCCGGTGCTTGATCGTATGTAATGAGCGTCCATAGATGTGAGGACTTCCAAGTGCAGACATATCATCAATTTGAATCGCGTCGCTATTGTAACAAGTTCTCGAAGTCAAGCTAATTCTCGAGAACTTCTCAAATCTCTCAACTCGTCATCGGACATGTGTGAATTTGTCCTTAAAACGCGAGACTTACATATTAAACCCAGATTCATGTCCTTTCAACGATCGTCCAGGTGATATGGTCTAGTTAGTAAGTCATTAGCTTATGCTAACGCTTAACAAGGAGCTGTCTGTCCAGGTAACACAGGATCAAGTTGTGGCGCTTGCGTGGAAGCACTAGTGCCTTAAAGTGTGAAGGCGGTTGTTTTGCCGTCGTCGCTGTCTTTTGTACCAGATCTTCCTGCTTTCAAATCTTAGTAATGGAGCAGCTAATATGTGTGGTTGTGGAGGTAGGCTCTCCAATAATCGTCATGGCTGAGTGGCTGTGTTGGTAAGTCGTCATGGAAGTGACGCTGATAGGCATTGGAACACTTGCAAGTTCCAAGTTCCGGATATAGATGCGGTGTACACTAGCTGTGCAAGATGTGCCGGCCACAAGGTAGGAGGTGATTGCTTTGCTAGCAATGTATCCTTTTGATCTTCTTTCTAGCCCTTGACTTTTGCCTCGCGCGTCTCAGACCAGCTTATATGTCTTACCTATTTGCTTTGACTCCAAATAGTCGTCCTGGCTGAGTGGCTGAGTCGGTAAGTCGTCATGAAATTGACGCTGATCGTGCATTGGAGAGGTGCCAGTTCTACCTTCCAGAAGTCTTCTCTGGAAGACCACTTGCGCCGTTCGCGAGATGGAAGGCGATTGTTTTGCTACCCGAGTGTTCTTTTGGTCTTTTCACTGGCCATTTGCTTCTGACTTGCGCATCTCAGGCCAGCTCATATGAACCACCCAAATGCTGCAGCTCTCAACATTCGTCCGACCTCATTGGCCGGACCTCAATGGCCGGATCTCAATGGCCGAGTCGATAAGTCGCCACAACTGTGTGTGCTCGACTTCAAGCTGCAATGAATGTCTGATTCGTGACTCAAGGATTCTCGAGTGGTTTGTATAAGTTATCGCATCCATGAACGGGCGATTCTTTTGCTGACCAACTACTCCTTTGTGCGTCTCGTTGGCCATTTACTGTTGAATCAGACCAGCTGATATGTATGGTCTGGGTGCCGCAACCTTCAACATTCGTCCTGGCGAAGTGGCCTAGTCGGTAAGTCGTTGCGAATGTGATGCTCGAAAGGTAGTTGCGAGACTTGTGTTTTAGATGAAGGCACCCTAATGGCCACTATCGCAACTGCGTACCGTGGAGTTGGCGGCGTTAGGTTTTGCTGTCAAGTTATCCTTTTGTAGAAGTGTGGTTCTTCTGCATAGCATCTCCTCGCCTCAGTCCAGCTTTCATATATCATTCACACCCAGCAATCCTCATCAATCGTCCCAGCCTCCGTGGCGCAGTCGGTAAGTCGTCACGATTGTAATGCCCGGACAGGACGTACTTCCATCAGGCATTGAGCTCTAGTGCCAAGACTCCACCACTCGTGGAATAGCTCTCACACAAGGTGTCAGGCGATTGTTTTGCCACTCCAAGTACGTTCTTTTGCGTCCAGATTGTGTCAATTTGTGCATCTCCTCGCCCTAGACCAGCATTCATATATCATCCAGATGACGCAACTCTCATCAATCGTCCAAGCCTCCGTGGTGCAGTCGGTAAGTCGTTGCGAATGTGATGCTCGAATGAGGACTTAGTCGATTCTTGAATCAAAATTCAGAGCTTTGTTCATTGTCCTGTATGTCACAAGATCTAGGGCGATTGTTTTGCCATTCGAACGCCTCTGTTGTTTGCCAGATATACGAGCATCTCTTTTTGACGAAGCGCATCCTCCGTACCAGCATTCATATAACATCCAGATCCAGCAATTCCCAACAGTCGTCTAGCCTTCGTGGCTGAGTCGGTAATATGTCGCTAATGTGATGCTCGAATAGGCACACGTCGAGTACTCTTCGGAGTCCAAACCAGGGCTTGAATTGTGCTCTTAGAAAAGCCTCTACGAGGTGAAGAGCGATTGTTTTGCCACTTGGATGCCTCTTCGCTAAAGCTTCGAGTAGAAGCATATTCTTTTTGACCAGAATTGAGATCGGAACCAGTATCCATATATTGTCTAGATCCAGCAACCCTCAACAGTCATCTAGCCTCCGTAGCTGAGTCGGTAAGTCGTCACGGTTGTGATGCTCGAATAGGAACACACTTGTTCTACTTCGAAGTCGACAGTCAAGACTTTGACTGTGACAGGGTTGTCTGTTCCATAAGATGTATGGCGATTGTTTTGCTATTGCGGTATTCTTTTGTTACAGTCTCCTGCAGTAGATCTTCTTTTGACCAGATATGTGTATCAAGTTAGGTACATATACGCTTTACTGCCAGCTCTTCTTAATAGTCGTCCAGTCTCTATGGCACAGTTGGTAAGTCGTCATGTATGTGATGCTCGACTTAGAGTCAAACGAGTAATGCGGCAAAGGTCGCGATTGGCCTGTGCGTCGAGTCCGCGGCTGAGCTGTCAGGTCGTATGCGATTGTTTTGCCATTTGATTGCTCTCTTGACTTTGCGCAAGTCTGCTGCTCTTGCTTCTTTTGTGCCTGCTCCGCTCCAGATACCAGGCATCATGTATTATTCGATTCCTGCCAGTCTCAATAGTCGTCCTTGGTCTAGCGGTAAAGTCAGTAAGTCGTACCGGAATGGTATGCCTAACACATAGTTACAAGCATTCAGACACCATAGTACATATGTACTGGTCGACAGTGTAATGGTCGCGGCGCAGCAGCCAAACGACGATCGTTTTGGTCCACTCTGAGATCTGATATTCTTTTGCGCCATGTGGAGGGCATGTGCGGTTCTTTGACATTTGGAAGAGATGATCTGGTAGGCATGGCATGACAGGAGCTGTGAATAGGGGTATAGAACTTCATCGCCCAACGAAAGCTCTATCAACACTGCCAACCATAACAGCAGCTTCTCTCTCTCCAGTGCCTTTCTGAGCCTGTCCTTTGACTCGGTATCCACGGCCTACACATTCGCGTATAGCGTCTCGGACATGATTCTTGTTCGATCGTAGTGTTCTCCCGCTTACACCACCTCGTGTCAAGATCTCTTGTACGCGCGATGTGAGTGATGAAGCCATACTGATCCAGAAGTATGAAGCTAGCGAAGACGTATCGAGGTGGCGTAACAGAAATTGTAGGAGATTGCCGGAGTCTGCATCCTTCTTCGTTGGGAGTCCGGGTTGCGCAGGTGGTTTGATGGTTTCGAGTAGAGCTTCCAATGCCATGACATTCTGACATCGAGCAGAGATCTCCAGTAGCGTCCGATCCAGCATAGGTAGAGTAGCCAGCGCACGACTCAATGCCGCAAGACTGGATGTCAAAGCAGTATCGAGATAGCCCTTCAATGCCTGGATCATCAACGTCGGCTCGAACTCCTCCATCGTCTGCCCAGCCTTAACAGGACTCAACAGATACAAGGTCTGCAAACTCGCTTCAGCCCTCTTCTTCGTCTCCTCAAGCTGCGCAAAAGTCTTCTCCTGTCCACCTGCCATACTGAACTCCCTCACCACACTTCTACACTTCTCCATCAGCTGCCTCTCCAACGCACTTCCAACATCCTGCCTCACACTCGCTGCGACAGAAACCTTTCCCAACAGAACACCTTCTTGCCCGGAAAAGCAGTCTTTCAGCTCAAGAACAGCTCTCGCAGCAGGAACCATACTCCTATACCCATTCCCCGCATTCTGCACCTCGTCCATACTGCCTTGCAAAGTCCTCCCTAACGCAACAACCCTCTGAACTCCCCTCCCCAACCTCAACGTCCTAAGCATATTCTCGCTCGCTAGCCTGACCTCTTCAGCCTCCTCATACCGCCCTATAACCTCTTTCTGTAATCTCGCATAACTTTCTTGTAGACTCGCGACTTGTTCTTCTACTGTTTCCAAGACATGTTTGGCTGAAGAGTTTTGTTGGCTTGTGTGGGAGATTATTGGAAGAGCGGACTGAGTTGTGAGAGAGTCGATGTGCGTGTCGACTTCTTGGACGTCGAATAACACCCGTGAAAGGGGAGTGGAGAGGTCCAGGGGTGTGTCGGACGGGTTGTTGGTGCTGAGGATGAGGGAGTTGGCGTAGCTGGTGGGCGAGAACGAGGGGGCGGAGAGGGCGGGGGAGAGATACGAGGAGGGAGCCGCCATTGCTGTTGAGGTGTGGGAGAGGTGATTGTCTGCGATATGAGTTGAGAGTGAGGTGAGGGTGCTGGCCAATTGTAGAGGACCGGCGCTAGTCAATGTTATGTCTTGGCATTGGATTGAATTAGACGCTCTTCTCCTCCTCTTTCATCTCTCTACTCCATCAACATCCATCCCCAGAAAGTACAACATCGACAGACGGCGGTACGACTCAAAGTATGAATGGTGAGATACCCAACTACACCTCTGTCAAAGATTCGAGGGGCAACATGGCTCCCGCAGCTCTCTTCGTTGATATAAACGATGTTCAGCCTGATCGCAATCGGTTTTCAGCTGCATCACGCTAAAAGCGCCCTCGGGCGGGTATCTCCAGTGCTGCAGGATGTGAGGCTAGAGTGGTTCCGAGTACTTGAAGGCCCAGCCTCGCCGCCTTCGAACAGTGATGTCCTTCAGATATTGACCATGGCATGAGCCCAGATGGGCCTCGTTACAACCAGACGCGGACGGCACGATGGCGTCTCTCACGATCGCCGCTGGACACTTACAGGCCACTGGTAATGCGTATCAGCATAATGGAAACATTTATGGCGGTGTCACAAACAACTATAATCAGGGCCCATCGGATGATGAATTCAGATTCAGCGAGATGCACATGGCGCTTCGTTATACAGAGATGACGGCAAGACGTGAAACCATTCTCGATGCCGCCGAAAACACCTACACTTGGGTCCTGAAGCCAACAGCCAGCCTCGCAACCTGGATGCGACAAGATCACGAATTGGACATATTCTGGATCTCTGGGCTAGCTGCCTCGGGCAAGTCAACAATTATGAAGTTTATCGTCGACGACGACCGTACTGAGCAATATTTAAACGTGTGGTCTGCCACGAAAACACTCGTCGTTGCTGCACACTTTTTCTGGCATACTGGTAGCAATCTTCAGAACTCTTTCGAGGGTTTATTACGAAGCATACTAGCTCAGATTTGTAGTTCGAGATTAGAACTTGCCTCGAACATCGAGCTATTGAGATGCGCCTTTCCCAAGAGGTGGACCACGAACCGACCAGGCTGGACGACTTCTTGGCAGACTGCAGAGCTTAAGACAGGTTTGCGCAATCTTGCTGCGCTCACTCGATACAGATACTGTCTGATCATAGATGGCCTGGACGAGTTCTCTCCCACAAGTGAGGCTCATGAGTTCGCGAAGTATCTTCTGGAGATTGCAGCGCTACCAAATTTCAAGGTTTGCGTCTCTAGCCGCCCATGGGAAGTCTTTGCACTGCGCTTGCAGGATGCCGAAGGCCTTGGCTTGCAGCTGCAAGATCTTACGGCAACCGATATCATCATTTATGCGAAGAACAGCTTCATGAATGCTCTTGAGATGAATAGCAGGGCACGACTCCGTGTCACAGAAATAGCAAGCCTTGCTCACCATGTCTGCAGTATTGCGCAGGGTGTATTCCTCTGGGTCAGATTGGTCGTTCGTTCACTCAGCGAACGCATCGAAGTAGGCGACGGTCTCGTCGACCTGCAGAATCGATTGAAGGGTCTTCCACCAAAGCTAGAGGACTACTTTCGTGATATGATGTTAGGTCGCATCGACTCGACCTGGACTAGTGGGTTTGAGACAGCATACTCTTTCCGCCTCATGCTCATGAGTGAACCATATTCGCAAATGTGGATAGGAGCACACAGAAGCTGGGGCGCTTGGTGGGTTCTCTACGAGCACGGACCGACACTCAAGGGCTTGGAGCGGAACGCATACGAAACGGAGCTGAAGTCCATCACCGAGGACGGGATTCGCTTGGAAGAACAGAGAACAGCAGTGAAGCTGGATAAATGCACCGGTGGGTTGTTAAGACTCTCAGGTCATTTCGTCGAATACCAACATCAAACCGTCCGAGACTTCTTGCAAACCCAGTACATGCAAGAATTGCTGAAAGTACACTCCGATTGTGTCGCGCTAGACCCTGAAGCGTGGTATTTATTTCTACACTTGGGCTGCTTCAATCTAGGCCCAAAGCCGCCAGGATACTGTATGGACTGGCACATGGAACAGATCGCCATCATCCAGCTCAGTAAAACGAGGCGCTGTCGGAAATTTGCGGAGAGACTGGTCGACAGTACACTGTTCTTTAATGGTACAGTCTGCTCACGCGAGAACGCTACGTGTCGCGTGAATGCCAGCGCTAGCGACGCGTCGTCTGAAGGAAACCCCAGTCCTAGGGACCTGTTTCCAGCTTTGCTGCGTATTCTACTCAGCTACTCGTCCTATCCACGCGCCGAAGTGTTGCTACGGCTGCAGCCAACACAAGTGCATCTAGACGTCCAATTCGTCATCAAAGCGATAGCTTCGACGCCCAATGCAAGTTCTACGCCAGTTGCCACAGCTATCATTTTATATCTGACTGACGGAGACAAGGATACATGTCACCAGCGATGGCTGGAGTTCATTGCCAGCCTCTACGCGTTTCAAGAGTCCACGCATAGGGAGGTACTTCCCGAGGCTGAGTGGGAATGGCAAATGCTACAATGGAACGCTATTTACTACATGATTGAACGAGGCATGTGTGTGAAGTCAATGCATTACTGGTCGCGCGACGGGCACGAAGGACGGAGGCCTAGTGTTGCTGATGCGCTGTATGAACTCGCACCTTCCTCGTATCGAGAACCGATACACGAGTTGTTACAGAAACATAACACCTTCAGGGGCTTCAAGGCTTGCTGCAATGCGGCGCATAGGGCATGCCTGTGTAGCTCGGCCAGTGTACATGGCAGGGAAGATGCCAGGACAGCAGACACAGCTGGACTGCTTGAAGATTTTCGCAATTGCATTGAATGGCAGTGATGATATGATTGAGGCTTCCACTCCCTGATCTACACTACGCCTATCAGTTCATCAAGCTTCCATGCTACAGACACGCCCTGTGAACAGAAAGTGCCTACCCTCGGACTCCCAAGGACTTCTAGACAGCGACTCCCAGAACCCCTTCTACCTCTCACTTGCGATTTTGTTACTCCCAAGGACCGCTAGTCAAATGCTTCCACATACTCTTGAAGAAAGCCTCTGGTTCTGGCTCTGCATTTCTAGATGCAAGTCCGCTCATTTGTTGCTGCAAAAGCTGCAGTCGCCCGAGTGAGAGACCCTTGAAGAAGGCATCTCTGGATTCAAGATGATCATTGTTGTCATCTAATAAGACTCCTCCGTTGCAAGGAGCCATGCAAGCGTTCCCAACTTGGCGTTGTTGAAGGTGATCGTTTGCTGAGCGCTGCGGATGTTGTTAGGTTGTCATCACAGTGATGGTTGATCATGGCTTTGACTTACTTCTGAGAGTGGTGCGGCATTAATGACTGTACTTGCGAATAGTAGAATGAGGGTTGAGGTACGCATCTTGATATCGTGGGAGTTGTCGTTCGACGATAGATATTGATGACTCGAGTTGTTGTGAATGCCTTAGTTGAGGAGAGTGGTTGATGAGGCGAGGTCTGGTCTGACAACGAGCAAGTCGCAGACAGGATGTTTTTCTATATACGAGGCAGTCTCGCACACAGGACGGCTTTATGTATGTACGCGGAGGCGCATATCTGCATTACGACAGAGTCGGAGAATCGTGAGTCCTGCCACGGACAATCATGAGCCCTGCGAGAGTGACTGGGCATGCGAGCATAAAGCAAACACACTATGAGTTCCATAGCTCTGGCGACTCGGTACGGCGCATCTAGTATGCATAAGCGGTCATGCCGTGTCGTCCTGTCGGTAGTTCAGCTTAGCTTTGCCAAGACATTCGGTACATTGGGGTATATAATGCTCAGGTGGAAGATTGTTCATGTTGGACTGACTGCTACTTCGACGCTTCAGTGTCGCAGTCGATTGGCACAACGAGCATGAGATAGAGTGTAAGTGGCATATTGCACGACCGCCACCAGTCCTAAAGTTCTATTCTTGGGACGTCTTGTAGCTGCTGATACCATTGACTTGCACTATCCAATGTAGGCACACGCATTCATCAACATTTCTCAGCCTCTACCCTTCAGTCACAATCACAACTCCCACTAATGCACCTTACACTCACTTCAATCGCTCCCCACTGAGACCATTCGACCTAGTGTCCAGGCATACCCTCTCGCAAGTTCTTATACTTACTCTCCGGATAATCCAAAACATTCTGACACTGTTCAAACCCCCCACAACTCTGGAAGAAGTCCGTAACAGTCTTAATCAAGCTAGGAGCAGGTCCAGTACCATTAATAGGCATATCCGCAGAAAGTTCCCACCACATAGCACCTCCGAGTCCCAAATCCTTGAGATACTGAGACTTCTTGAGAGCAATATCGGCAGTATCGTAGGAGACCATATACTCGTGTGTTCCGTTGAACTTGCACTCTGCACCCGAACAGTATGAGTAGCTGGAAACGGTTTGGTCATCGGTGTAGACTTTTCCGAAGCTGGAGTTGCCTGCCACGGCTTTGTAGTCCCACACGCCGTTCTCCCAGCTTCCATCTGTGGCGTTGTTGAAAGCTGTACCAGGACCTGTGGTATTGGCGAAAGAGCGGCCGTAGATTGGCATGCCGAGAGTAAGTTTCTGTGCATCCCATTGCGCTTCGTTGAGGTAGTAGTTCATGGCATCTTCGGTGGAGTAGTTCGTACTCTGTGGGTTGTCGACACTCTTGTAGATGTTTGCTTGATGGCCAGAGAAGTCTGAGAAACTTCCGGCGTAGTCGTAGCCCATGAGGTTGATGAAGTCGACGTATGGAGCTAGAGCGGGCATGTTGAAGAATGGAAAGTGATCCGGGCCGGCTGGGACGGCGAGGGTAAGGAGGAAGTGTGGGTTGCCTTTGAGAGTTGCGGAGTAGTTGTCGAGTTCCATGCGGAACTCCTTGCAGGTGTCGACGAGATCTTGAGCTTGCTTTGTAGTGTTTGGGTACTCCCAATCGATGTCGAGGCCATCGAAGCCGAGATCCTTCAAGAGCTGCACACTTGTCTTGGCAAACGTCTTGCGGCCTTTCTCGCTGTCGAGAGGTGGTGCGAAGTACTCTCGCAGATTCCAGCCACCAATGGAGAGAAGAGTCTTGAGGTTGCGGTTCTTCTTCTTGTGGAGGTAGATTTGCTTCAGGTTGCCATAGAGGTTGTCTGTGCTGTTGTCTGCAGCATCATCGCCGTCAAACTTCTTCTGAACATCTGCAAAGGGATCTGCCAAGGAAGCTTCGCCAGTCTTGTTGTCGATGCCAGCAAAGGCGTACATCAAGTGAGTGAGGTGATCTGATTGAATGTTTTGAGGTCCCCAGTTGCGGCCATAGATAGCCCAGCTGCAGCAAAGTTAGCCAGAATCAAGTTGTATGTATAGAGAAAGCACTTACTTCACATAGTAGCCAACAGCCTTGTAGCCCTGATGGCTCACCTTGCCTGGTGCAGATGGCTCATCGTGTCTCTTTGTCAGGTCCACAGCAGCGTGCAAGTGACTGTGCTTCATTGCCACCCCGGCGCTGGTATATGTCGAGAAGAGAAGCACGGCTGTGATCAATGAAGACAGCACGCCGCGCTTGTCGAACGCTTGTGAGAAGGATACCATCGTGAGCCGCTAGGGGTAGCTGATCCGAGCCCGATCCGAAACCCAAAAGAGTGTATGTTTGTGGAGCAAAAACTGCTTCAAGGAGTGACTGAAAAGAGTGTATGGCTTTCCAGAAGCTGGAAAGATCGTGCTGCGAAGCGAGTCGAAGGTGTCCAGCACCTTCAATTCAATGCATTGTCGTTCACACTGGTCGCACAATCACCCTTAGAGAATATGAACAATTTCCAGACTCAGATGCCTTCGACGAGGGAAGCCATTCTTAAGTATGCTTTTCTTGTCGAACCCTTCCCACTCGAGTGGTACAGAGTGTTCCATTGATGGACCTGTGATTGGCGATTCACATGGTGGCATCTCAAACATCGCGTGCACAGCACGTTCATGTCGAGGTGATCCGGTCATGGAGCCGCGTCCAGTATTCGCAATTTGGTCCAGGAAATGTGAAGTTGATCAAAGAGAGTTTCTGGTCGGCAGGGTTCTCTTGTCAGTTTGTGGTTTCAAGGCCGAACTTATGAGGCTTGACAGGCCTCCATGCTGGGGTATCGTGTGGAGCGGCGCTATAAATGCCTGTCAAGACCGTCCAAGGCCGGACTCGAGGCGGATTCGACGATCAACAATGGTCAGTGCTGTCTAGGAAGTGGTTGCAAACAGGAAACATAGCATCACAGAACAAGGAGCGCTTCCAATGCAAGCGCCACTGCGAATGCCAAGAGTTCGTGGCGAGACGACAGTCTCTGCTACTTGTGCCTGTTCATTCGGTATCAGATGAGATTAGGCTCGAACGACAATTGCCACGCGAAGCACTATCGTGTGTTCGAACAGTAGGTAGTTGCGTTGTGGTAGAAAACTCGTCGATCTCGTAATATATGTTGATATATCAATACAAGGGTATGCCACCAGATGCCTTCATTCCAGTCCTAGTTGACACGTCGAATAGTAGATGCCTGAGTATTGCAAATACAATAGGAGAATCATAAGAGCGCTCGTACGCAAACGAAGATCATTCGAAAGTGCCGCCGAATTAAGATCAAGAGAATCGCTTCTCGTCTTGTCTCTACTGTGGGTATTGTGATGGTTAGGGAAATCGTGAGCTGGCTAATTACGGTATCGTGCCAGTCAATGGTCGTCAGATTGTTGATGCTGATGCAGGATTCGTCGTCGATTGATGATAAAATAGTGGCCACACGTGGCACATGATGTGTGAAGTATAGCGTGAGATCGCTGCCAAGACTGATCGTGACTTTTTCGTCGCGTGCAGTGGCAAGTGGAATGCCTCTGTGAAAGCCAGCCTGCCGGCTCTGCTCTCAGTCTCGAGATGCGATGATGCGGTAGTCGCCCTTCGACAGAGATGACGTTGGGCGGAGCACGATCAACCCACATTACACTATCTGCCACGGGTTTTGTGTTGGTACTCGGCGATCCAGGTATGAAGTCAGAGTTGGCGTCTCTGACCAGGATTTCCGCCGAGCCAGGATCGTGAAGCTCGGCGGCCGAGTATATGAATGAGTGGTGAAGAATGAGTATGGGCTTGCACATGAAGGATCACCAGCACTTGAGCACCTTGAGCTTGTGCCACCAGCGCTTGTGTCCCAGCTCCTCACCAGGTTCCCAGGGCTGATATTGGCGAGGCTGCTGTGGTTCGGCTGGTAGAGCCTTTTCGTTATTGTTCGACATTGGCAGTGGCTCTAATGGCCTCGTTCTTGCGGTGGATGATGGTAAGTTGGGTGTGACGCCCTCCAGGTGTTGCTTGCGTGCTCCCACAACTCGTCGTACCAGAACTGCGCGAAAGTCAGCATTGCCTTAGAAGTAGTGATCAGTGCGAACATACGCGCAAATGTCTCCTCAATGTTGACCATTTCTCGAGCACTCGTCTCCATGAAGCCATAGCCTCGACTTCGTGCCCAGTTCAAGCCCTCGGTGGCACCGACTTGCCGTATGCCTTGCAGATCACACTTGTTACCAGCAACAATGCATACCGGGAGCACCTTCCCTCGCTCCATCCTTCTTTCGCGTTCCTGCTCTATAAGCTCATTGAACCATTCTAGCGACCTCAGGGAACTGTGCTGCGTAATGTCATACACGAGCAGGAAAGCATCCGAATGCAGATTTGAAGAAGACCACAGGCTGCGATATTCTTCCTGGCCCGCAGTGTCTGTTATGGCTAATGAGAATGTCGTTCCATCGATGTTTCGCGTCACGGAATATGAGTCCTCGATCGTCGGATCGTACCTGCATTGCATAGCGTCAGTTCTGAAGCTCTGCAGACCAGGATGTGTGGTATACGCACTCATGCGTCCACACACTGCGAACTAGCCGCAGTGTGATGGAAGACTTCCCGCAGCCACCATCGCCACAGATGGTGATGGATATCTTGTTCGCGTCTTCGGCCATGTCGTCGCGATCGTCCCAAGTATTAATATATTATCTCCGGGTCGTGAATCGTGCTGGTGAGACGTCGAGAAATGGAAGGCACGAAGAAGCAGGCGGAAGGTGCGACTGGGCGAAGCAGAGCAACCTGGTATTCGGTGTCGATGGGAGGTTCCACAATGCCACAAACGCGCAGGCTGCGCTCGAGCGCCTGTATTACCGTCGGACGCGAGGCTGTTTGTCCGGCGAGAGCTGCAGCTGCAGGTGTGCAGTCAGGTGAAGATGCAGCCGATTCTTGGGCTCGTACTCCTTCTTGTGGTCGTCGTCTTGTTCGTCTCCCTTTTCGTACGTGTTTTCAAATAGCAGCACTCGCTAGTAATGAAGTGTCGTCCAGGAGTAGCTTTCTATCAGTCCACGTGAAAAAGTGTTTATTAGGAGGAGCATCGAAACAAGCTAAGAACGCGGGCCCAGCACAACGGTCTGGCGTTATGCAGATCCTTTTCGGCGGTTTGCGCAGAGAAACGGATAAGAGGAGCAGAGAACTGGTTGCTTGCATGACGGGCAGCGTGATACTCAGATTTTAACGTGATGCTGCCCAACCAGCCGCGCGCAAAACAGCTTTGATCTCGACCAGGATATGGGCAATTGAGCTGCAGCAGGGAACAACATTCCGCGAGGGGTGGCCGAGCTGTCCACCAGGTCGGTGTCGTTCCCGCCTGCGAGCCCGGCACCTGTTGTCGATCCGCTGCTGTTTAGCCGCCGCTAGCCCGTGACGGTGAGCTGTAAGGCACCGCATCGTTTCTTTCTAGTGTGGCCTTATGCATCACATTCGACAACTTCATGCCCAACCCGCGTGCTCGCATACCACTCTTTTGAGCCTCATCAACCCCTCTTTGACCCTCACAAACTAGACATCAGCAGCGAAACTTCTCCGTTATACGAGGATATGAAAAATTCCGCGTCATGTCTGCGAACACCGATGCCGGCAGTGTTTGCAATGGCACGGCAAAGCGGTGGCACGACGCGAAATGGTTCGGCTCACCAGGAAGAAACTCTTCCTACCTTGCTACCAAGGGACAGAGTCTTCTGCTGCGTGACTACTGCAGCTGTATGCGCAGCTAGCAGCATGACAAGTGCCAATTGGGCGAAGCTGCATACTACACGTCTCCTACTAGGAAGGCGAGCGGAAGCACCTCTGAAGATCCAGCTCTTCTAGAAAGACCTCACCATCTTCATTGTTGTCTAGTTCTACTCCAATATGGCTTCCATACAGCTCCACCTCCCCGCGCGTGGTTGGGAAACTGGAACTCCTCTGACCGCAAAAAGTCTTAGCAAAGTCTCAGCATTGCTTGCATAAGGCTGTCGTGAGCCACGATCTTGCCATGCAAGTCATGGTATGGTCGCCGCCCTGTCAGATCGACGGCAGGCACCCCGGGTGTTGGACGCCCAAACGGACAGCAATCCTCGACAAAACAGACCGCGTGTTATGCTACTGTAGCTCAGCTCTTCCTACGCCCTGCCGACGACCTTCCTGAAGTACAACAGACCTGCAATTCGCGTTCTCCTGCATTGGTGTTCTGCAACCAGTGAAGAGTCGAAGAACTGCACCCTGCGTCTTGTCAACTGCAGGATCAAGGTACGTACCTCTCCCGGCGGCATGGTTCGCATGTGCATGAACTTCACCTCTCATCGATTCTACCATCCTCAGTCGAAGACAGCTGATCGATCAGCTGTGGAATCTCAAATACGCAGACTACGCGTTCTGCACATGCAGACAGCGAGGTGGGACGCGTTGCGTACTACTCCTGCTAAGTAGTAGTGTAGCATACCGGCAGTAGTCTCGGCTTCCGCTGCACGAAGACCATAGAGCATATCTTCACCCTGCTATCCTCCAGAGCAGCTTCAGATTGCTATCAGTATCCGGCATGCCTTTGCTGGTCTTACATACCATAATCTAGCAGAGTCATTGCTCCGGGTGTGGACAGACAGGTTCGACGAGTACGAATACTAAGCAAAAGCCAGGAACATGAACTCAACTTGCAGAGCACGTTGTACCATTGTTGGTCAATGAGCAGTTCTTTGCTATACCACTGGCTAAATACATATGCAAGGTACCGTGGCCGAAAGAACAATAAGTCCAGCAACGCCTGCGAATCTGATACATACGTCTGGCGCTGCGCAAGCCTTCTTCCTGTTTGCCAGTTGACATGGTGATATATACCGGCGGCGTTTTGCGAAGACCACAACTATTACCGTGAGTGTATGCGACGCACTTCGAGCACATCAATATGGCAAAGTAAGCCGTAACGAAGACTACTATTAACATGACAGCAGCTCCAGAGAGCATGGTATGTCGAATCGAGAATCACATAGCAAGGTTCGCATTCCGGCTCAATGTGCCGACCTGGTCGAGCTGGCTGGTTTCCTTGTCACTGAGCTCACCACATCCAGCTGACATCGTCTTAGTACCACACCCACTTCAATTAGCCTACGAAGGGTGCCATCACGACAAGTCCTCGCCTGTTCCGAGACTGTGACGACGGGAGGCATTGGACAGATCGTCCACGGCCAACGACTTCCTTACCCTGCCACTCGGTGAGCAGTACAGTAATACTGAGCAGTCTCGCCACATTGTGCCCTTGTAAAGCTTGGTAACAACCATGTCTTATCACTCATTATAAGGCCGCCATCAACTCCATATCAGCCAAGACGTCTGACGAGGACGTCTACAATCCGGCCGTAGCTGATACAAGCGATGTCAGATAGGGTATATCCCCATAAGCTACGGCCGGAGTGCGGGCCACTCGCCTGGACTTGCTGTGACTATCACAACGGCGATTCATGTATCTGGAAAAGCATCAAAGAAACTCCTGTATGTCGCTATCGACGTCACTCCCTCCCTCACGACCAACATCAGCTACAAGGCGGCTTTTTGGTCGAATTCCAACACCTCAGTTCTTCTTCGCTGACCATACACATCAACAAGAGCACTAAAAAAATTCTTCAGCCAGGTCACCAAATGTTAGCGACAAACGATGCCGGTAAACATGAACCACGTGAGACAAGGCATGTAGCGAACCACCCTCTTGGGTCGTGTGAAGAAAAGCTAAGTTAATAATGTCTCGCGTCTAGCATTACTCTCCAGAGCAACTTCTTCAATGCCCGTTTTCATAGAATTCGCCGACAGCCGTCGGGTTATAACCCTCGTGTTTCTCTTGACAGCATGCCAGGAAGTGTAGAGGAATGACCTAATCGTGAAGCACTCACACCGGGCCTTTGAAGAAGTTGCTCTAGAGAACAAAGGCTTTTCTTCACCCAGCCCATGGGAGTGGTAGGCTACAAGACCCGCGCGTGATCAATCGTTCTTGCTTATGCAGACGGTCTCCATTGTTGCGATGCTCGATGCGTCGGCGTAGAGGTGACTGCGAACAATACATACAATGGAAAGGCTACGGCTACGGCTACTCCACGATCAAAGCGCAAGATGGCACATCAGGTCATTCCACCATTCTACAATTGAATCCAAGATACGAGCAAGAAGTCCATATATCTTCTGCAAATACCAAACACCCTAGCCATCCATCTGGCCATGCCATCGACAACATCTATCAGTGCCCCATGTGTAATGCTCCACCTGTTGTGGATCTTCTTGTTGACACTGCTCTGCTGGTAAACTGATAGACCCTGGTGGATCCAATTGGGGTGTGGGTGCGGGATTGAGGCAAAAGCCAGCGGATTGACATCGCTTGCCGGAGATTTGATAGCAATCCTGAGCCCACTGTGCGGCGGAGGTGTAGTAGTCTGTAAAACTATAACTGAAGCACTATACCCGCCGGTCAGTCGATACCAGATGGCAGACGCTGTGTTGTGGAATTCTTACGGCGCCGACTAAGCCATTGCCTGCTGCGTAGACTCTGTAGAGGCCACCATATTTCTTGCAGACACTTTGAGTTAGGGAGTCGTTTGTGCCATCATCTGTATCATCTGTATCACAACGACAGTATGGTGTGTTTTGCCAATATCTTGGTCGTTCTGACGCGGCAATAGAGGGCTGAGGGCTGATCCTGCAGCGAGGGTGAAGAAGATGGTGTGCAAAAGCCACATCGTCGCTGTGAAGAAGAGTGTGTGGGAGGAAGACTTCGTTGCTGAAGTGTGAAGGAGCTGCGGGGTACTTCTGCTCCAGACTGTTGGTGTGGGCGTTGCGTGCGCGTCGTCTTCTGCTTCTTCCCGGTATAACCGTACTGAGCATGGATATGAAAGCTGCCGCTCTCCTAAAGGCCAGTGTCCCACCGGGGTTGAGGCTGGCATTGAGTCCAAAGAAGACTCCGCACACCCATATCTGGACAGCAGTTTAATGCGCTAAGCGATATCCGAGAGGCAGTATGCTCAACATCCGACTTTCTCTGCCGACGAGCTGGATCTTGTTAGCAGTAGGACCGCCGTCGCAATGATTGAGCTGCTTTCCGTAGCATGTACAACGCAAGATCGTAGAGAAACTGGGCTCTAGGCTGTAGGGTTTCGCTGTCCGGATCCCCCTTGCTTCCGGCTGAAGTGAGTAACAAATTCAGTGGCATCTACTCTGACGCACCATGCTATTGGGTATATCAATCGCTAAGTTCGTCGCATATGCCATAAAAGTTTCGTCACGTTCATGTCGCCACCTCGCATCCCAACACATGTCTAGTCAGGCTCGACGCCCTCGTCAATCTTTCCCGGAACACCGACAGCGCCTTCCATTGTCGCAGCGAAACCTTCTGGGCCTTGCTGCGGTCGGGTTGTTTTGGCAGGAGACTCCCTCGTTGTGCCATCGGCATTGGTAGGTTCAGTCGGGCTCTGATTCGTGAGGTTGTGTCGCGGCGAAGCGGACGCCTTGCTCGCTTTGTCGCTTTGCGCAGAGTGGACGCTATGTTGTGAAGAGGTTCTGGGTGACACGCGGCCATTCTGTTCGTGGACCTGTCAGCACTGCTCAGCTTTGTGGTTTTTGGAGGGAAGGAGCGAAAGGAAAATGAACTTACGAGTTTCGCCCAACGGAGACCACAGCTGTTGCAGAGATCTCTCTGGCCACTGGGTCCCCTTCTCCATTCCGGTGTCACACGTGTGTGGCAGTTGGCGCAATCCTTCTGTTGGTTGCCAGCTCCTTTTCTTCGCTTCCGCTTCTTCTTGGCCGCGATGAGTGACTGCACCTCCTCGGCGAGCATGCGATTGCGCTTTTCAAGCTGTCGAATTTCATACTGCCATGATGAGGATTTGGTCGTCTTGAGCTCGTCGAACAGGTTGTCATCTGAAGCCAGAGTCTGGTCTTGGTGGCCAATCAGCAGGCCATTTACGCCAGAATATGTGGTTGCCGACTCGTGTGTAGTTCGATACATGTTAGTAGATGCTCCAGAGTTCGGTGTGTCGTCACTGTCTCGCATGGTGGCGCCCGTCTGCATGCCGCCCATAGACTGAACCGACTCTGAAGAATCTTTCTTGGAGTATATCGGTGGTCGCCCGGTCGTGTTGCCTCGTGAAAACTTGATCAGTCTCGTCTGTGCCACGATAAACGTTGGCTTCTGGCCTTCTACAGCATCGCCAGGATACAGTGTCGTGTACGCCGACAATACTTGACCTCTGCGATTGATCATCTCGTGCTTGACAGATGCTTTCTTGCCTGTGCGTGCGTGTTCCAGGATCCTGCCGAACTCGGTCTTCGACTCTGTTCGCATGAGCGATTGTATGCTGACGCCGACAAGCTCATCCGGTTGTCGGTCCAGCAGTTGTCGTACATTGGACGACACGTATAAGAACATTCCAGACGTTGACATCTTAGTCCAGAGCTCGTTCTCGCCAATGCCGCCAGAAGTGGCAATCTCACTCTTGCTGAGCGCATACACTGGTCGTTCACGGCCGACCATGATGATAGACTTGCGGCCCTTCCCTTGTTCCGTATGCAAGGAACCGTGACCTTCGAACCACATATATCCGCTCAGCTTGCGGCGGATCCTGAAAACGACGTTGACTGAGGCGCCAGTCGAAGTGTCCTTGAGCTCTCTCGTCACAGGCACGATGTCACTGGGATGGCACACTGAACTGAGCGCTGTGCCAATGATTTCGCTTGGCTCGTATTCGAGCACGCGCAGTGCTGAGGGTGATATCCATTGGAAAAGGCCCTTGAGCGACAAAACATGCACAACATCGTCCGTGTTCTCGAGAAGTACCTTGTCCCACATGCGCTTGGCATACTCGGACTCGCCGCTTCCAATGGTGCTGAGGATAGCAGAGACATCGTCGCGTGGCACGGTCTGTCCGGTCTCTGCTTTCATCGACGGATCTGGTGCGTTCATGACATATCGGGGCATCGTCATGCCGCGCTGGTAGTTTATCGAGTATGATCCATCTGCGTTCACGTTAGCACAGTACACAGGTGGATGATAAGCCCACCCAATATGAGGGTTCGAGCAAACAAACTTGGTTGGGCCGGCGTACCAGGATTCTTGTTCGTGACCGCATTCGGCTGCTCCACGAGATCGACCTGGAATCCCACGAAGAATTTCACTTGATCCGAGTCCCAAGCAATAGGAATCATGGTCAGGAGGTTCATGAATGGCTGACCTCCTCTCCGATAATTGATGAGCGAGATTTGGGCTTCTCTCCTCAGGTTGACCATGTTCTTCAGATACAATACTGAGTCATCGTCCACGTACTTCCGCCTGATACCAGGTACTACGTTGCCATCGGGCGACTGCAAAAACCGACAGTTGCGACCGAGAATCATGTGCTTCGTGTAGCCCGTCAAGCGTTCGAAGTTCTCCGAGCAATACACGATGGGAAAGTCGTCCTTTTCAGCATCGCACACCACGAAAGCGCACGACAAGTCCACAGAACCGATGTTGATCTCAGGATTTGGCCGCGTCGCGACTCGCATCTGTCATGTGTTAGCTCATTCCATCTGCGCATTCTCAGGCTGACCCACCAAAACACCAAGCATGTCGAATCCGGTTGATGAGTAAGCATTCTTATATACAGATTGCATATGAGGCTTGCCGACCATGGTTGATGGCCAACCTCCTTCAGGCATGTCCCATGGGAAGTTCTGGTTGTTAGGATTATAGTTTTGGCCTTTCACCGGTACTGGTCCGTTCAACCCATCGAATTGACGACCTATACCGCGATCTTCACTCGAGCCTGGGACAGGATGTTGATTCTGTCCCACGAAGCCTCGACTGGGCGTGCTCGACGTGTGTTGTAATGAACTCTGCAATGGTGGACCAGATGTGTGAGCAGACATTGGCGCGCCTATTGGTGAGGCTCCGTGCTGCGGAGATGCGCCGTGTGCTGGGCTGCTAAGATGATCTGGCACTTGCAGGCTCTGCGTTCGCGACAGCTGCTGGCGGCCCGGCGTAGCCTGGGTGTTTGGCAGACCACCATACTGCGAATGCTGGCCACTGCCGCCACCGGCATCGTGAGAAGATAATCGTCCAGACTGTGGCGTCACCCCACCCTGTTGTTGCGAGGGATGCATAGGGGAGCTGAAGTTTGAGGTATTGAACTGTGGCTGAGCGTAAAGATTCATCTGCATGGGATCCTGACTCATGGCCGAGTTGAGTCCATTGGCATCGACTCCATATTCGTCAATGTTCATACTCATGCTGTTGTCCATATATGAACCGGACTGAATGGCACTCATATCCATGGTCGCAGAAGCATGAGCTGGGGATGTGGCCATTGCAGAACCGGGTGCCATCATCGAGGTATAGTTCTGCTGATTCTGAAAGCTGGTATCTAGAGACAGTTCTCCGCCGGACGGCCGCCGACTGCTATGCGATCTCCGTGGTTGCTGGTTATTAGCAGGTGTGACACCTCCAGAAGCGAACCCACTGCCGTCCATGCCAGCATTGGGATCGTATTGGAAGCTGCTCATGGATTCTGCAGGTGAGTTTGCACCATAGTCCATCATTGATATCCGTCGCATGTCCGGGTTCATATGATGAGGGCTGGCATTGTAGTTCTGGCCCACGGGCATGCTCTGCCGCCGTATCATCTTCGCATTCTGATTGACAATGTCGTCCAACGTCTGACCGCCCACCATGCCTCCAGCCATGCCTCCCATGCCATCCTGGCCCATCATCTGCATAACATTCGTCCCGCCGTCGTCGTGGTGCTGGTCCATGGAGCTGCCATTGTAGCCCGCATTATAAGTCCCGTAGCCGTTCATGGTAGTGATAGAGATGGTGATATGCGGACGGTGAGTGCTGTGCTCTATCCGCCCGCCGTCCTGTCTGCTGCAGCGCCGTCGCGGCCAGAATGCCGCCGCTGGAGAGGTGCAGCGATGGGCGCCAGCTTGACCTGCTCAAGCGCAGACCGCAGACTTGGGTGTGTCCGCGCCCGGGCTATGATGATGAAGTTGCAATGCAAACCAGCAACTCGGAATGTGCAAGAGGCGAGACGGGCTGCGCTCCGCTCGGCGCTCTGGAGCAAATGTGGATAATTGGACGGAATTCGAATCTCGCGCTGGCTGGCTATCGTCTATCGTACACCGACGTCGTCACCGAGCTTCGCTGTGCAGACTGCCTGCAGGGTCGACACGCAGGCCTTGTACCACCTATACCACGCGGGTGGCGACAGTATCGGTGTCGTCGCTGGGAATGTGTGTCGCGGTCGGTTGATGGCGGCGGTGGTGGAGGAGCTGCACTCTGTGTTTGCAGGCTTGTGGGCAATTGGGTGCAGTCGTCTGTAGGATGGTGGAGAGCATGCACCGCTAGTCGCTCACTACTCACCAGGGCAGCTAGGATGGAAAGCTTGCCGGCTCGTGCTCTGTTCGCCGCCAATGGCTTGCTCTGCTCTTCTCGGCACGGTAGACACCAAACCTGTACAGGACCAGCACAAAACCAGCACGTTCGAAGCAGAAGCCGTTACAGATGTAACAAAAGTCTTGCAACAGTGCACACTCTCGAACAGAGAAAAGCACGTGTCCGGTACAACGTCAGCTACAGTCCGAGCCTGTATTTCGTTACAGAGAACACATGGATCCGTCAAGTCTTGTGAAACAGAGCACAGCAGCAAGCAAGCAGGCAGACAGACGAGACGAGGGGACCAGGACAAGGTGAACCGAAGAGCCAAAGGAGCGGACCTAAACTCTCTTTGAGCACACGAGGTGTCCACTATCGCGCCCGTCGCCCTATGAGGACGACAGAGGGTAACCTTCCTCGGTGTGTACTGGCTCTAGCACGATATTCAACAAGCCCAACCGTCCAGTTTGTCCTACAGTAATCCCGAGCTCGACTCGTGTCAACCACGCCCGCCGCTTGGAACGCGCTCAATCAAGATAGCCCAACGACATCCATGACGAGTCCGCGTAGCACCAACTTCTGCCACTCCTGATCGGAACAGCTGGGCCGAATGCAGGCTGGCGGAGGATGTCCGACACCACACTTCTGAACCACTGGTCAAGTATACAGACATCTCTTTAATCATCCCACCAGTCCAATCGCTAAAGGCCATAGGCGAGTTAGTGTTCCCAGTTTCCGGGATACCATGTACAATGATCTGCGTAGCGTTGTGGGAGAACTGACAGAAGCTTGGCATTTCTATCTATGGCAATAGTGAACCTCACGACTCAGGCGGGAGATTGTGCTGAGGACTATCGAAATGTTCTTTATGCCGTCTCTGCCAGACTACCGCTATGCTTACATTTTACCTTATAGAAAAGGTTCCCGCTCATCGTATACAGTACAAGTTTGCAGTCAAGTTGTTCGAAAATCGACAACTAGCATCTCCCGACTTCATCACTATCCTGGGACCTATGGACGACGTTTCAAGTGCTCAACTTGGACGCTGAAAATCACATAAGCGTGCGACAATTGGTCTTTCGAACTTCGGCCGAAGCTACCTACCTTTCTATCACTGCATATGCTTTGAAGAAGACTTCAACATCTCGTATTTACATTGGACATTCATCAAGCGTTGTATGCCCTATCATCGATCGTTCCTGCTGATGAAATAGTTAGTCTGTCGCACCACTTACGCTTACTCCTCCTACAAAGATCTTTTTTCACGGACCTGCTATTGGTGTACTTTCCCGCATCGACATCTGCGACTATACGACGCATTTCTGGCACCTTGGAAGTGCCGAATTGACTTCTCCGAACGAGTCCAAACGAGTTTGAATCTGACAGGATTCCCACGAGCTTGATACCGTTCATGACTTGCGCTCAGATACGAGAGCGACGAGCGATAGGGCTCCTCGACAAAGTTCTTGAATTGCAAATCACTTGCATTTGACACCTGCAAGACATGTTGCATGAGGATTCTTCTTCGGCCTCTGAAGGCGCCATTCCGAGTTCTCTCCACGACTTGTGAAGTGAAGTGAAATCTTTCCCACTCGGTCACTCATAGGAAGCACTCCAGGAAACTTACTCTACGAACTCCATAAACTGCACATGATGCATCTCAACCTCCTTCACGCCATTCCTCAGGTAATGCAAGTTCTCTTTGAAAGTGCTTGTTTCTCTGAACGCCATGTGCTTTTCAACACTCTCCCAGCCAATGACCAACACCGCAGCTTTACCTTCGTGCCCATCCTTTGGACTCTTCACGTTGTCTTCATAGGTGACACCAGCAGCTGCTCCAAGGAATCCATCGGACTGCTCGGCGTTCAAGATATCTCTGAACTTGAGGACGCCGTCAACATATCCATCAGGTGCATCACCGCCGAAGTAGAATGTTGCAACTTCGGTCACCGGAGCTGAAGTCGACTTGGCCACGTCGATTGCAGGTTCCAAATCAGCATGGGCCATTGTAGGTGCTCCACCTGCAATGCTTAGAAAGCGATTGAGAAAAGGTTGGTAGACTTCGCTAGCCATGAAAGTTTTGTGGGAGTCGATGTTGTCCCAGTCTGTTTTGAGTCAGTGTAAGGGCTTGTTTGGTATGTGGATCGTGGTGGAGGCCAAGAGAAAGGTTGAAACAACCTCCCACTCCACTCCACTGTCACTGTCATGCAGCGTAGAGTAGAGGAGGCGGAGCGTGGGGAAGAGTGATGTCCAAGAGTCGCGCTGAAGTCCAGGCCATATATGTGCTCGCGCCGAAAGCGTGGTGGCGTCTGGAAAGACTTACTAACAAGCAGCTGAAAGACATCAGGATTCTCAATCTGCATTCCAAATTGAATCGAATGTACTCCATCCGTCGACTTCAGTCTCTCTCCGACTTCCTTCAACACCTTTGCAGCTTCATTCTGCTCATCTCCGATATTCGAACCTGCCTTCAATGGGCAAACGAGGATCTCCGTAGTAGGCATCTTGAACGTTCGTTCGATCGTTTGCGATGTACTTCTGTATCAGATATGATCGCGTCTTTTCTCCGAAGGAACAGATCCAGCACCGCTTCGATGAGTGCTAGCTGGTAGAAGAGCGCTTGTTTGAGATTTTGCAAAGATGTCCTGGTTTGGCATGGGCTTGCTTTGAAAGGATGCGGAAGTCTCGAGTCTGGCAGTTCGAGTCGTGGATCACAATGCAGGTTTGTTCGGCCGGCTGTTTGAGGCACGGGTCGGGAGTTCTGAGCTTGAAACAATGTTCTTTCTTCGACGAGTAAGAAATGTAGGGCTTTTGAAGTCAGTCGTCAATTTGGCTATTTATTGCCCTGGCGCTTGAGCTTGATTTCTAAGGTCTTGGAGATGATCTCAGACAGCCGATAGAACCATCTCGAGGAGGACTACCCCGCTGTGTAGCTCGAGCAAGAAAGCGGCTATGTCATTGTGTTGCAAGCAAGGTGTACTTCCATGTGATTGTGGAGCTGGGTTCCTCATCGTGCCTTGGACATAGATCTATCAGGACACGGATCTTCTCAGACTTGGTCGTGACAGCAAGCGATATCGCGGGCGGATGTCAGAAGACACAGTTTCTTTTATTGAACGTGGAAGCGTGTCAAGACCAGGGAAGAAGGACGTGCAGTCGCCCAAACACCTCCTCCGACATCGCAGCTTGGCTCAATCACCACAATGTCCTCCTCAGACTCCAACACAAACACAACACGCGAGGCACTGCTCAAAGCATCAACTCCTCCTAGCAAAGAGCTCTTCAGCACGCTCATAACAGCGAACCATATCCTCCATCACCACAATGTTGTCGACGCATATGGGCACATCAGTGTGCGAAACCCTCAGAACCCAGACACGTTCTTCATATCGAAGTCCCTAGCACCAGCTCTCATCTCCGCACGCGAGGACGTCGAGGAGTACTACGTCTCAGACGCCTGCCCAGTAAACAAAGATGCTCCCAAAGGCTATCAAGAACGCTTCATACATTCGGAGATCTACAAAAGATACAAAGATGTGAATAGTGTTGTGCATGCGCACAATGAAGCTGTTCTACCATTCAGTATAGGCAGCGTGTCTCTGAAGCCGGTATATCACATGGCAGGACTCATAGGCTCGCATGTGCCGGTCTTCGATATCCAGAACCATTATAAGACGTCGGACAATCTCCACTCTTTACTGGTTAACAACGAACACCTTGGAGCTGGACTGTCAGCAGGTTTCAACCCAACGTCGAACATCTCCAAGGTTGGCGGGATGATCAAGAACTATATCACAGCTTCTCAGCCTACTCCAGCTGCTTTCCCGCCTTGTCCTGTTGTGCTTATGAGAGGGCATGGCTTCACCAATGTAGGGAGAACGATAGAGGAGGCTGTGTTCCGAGCTATCTTCACGTGTAAGAATGCTCAGATACAGACTACGAGCCTGTTGATGCAAGGCACTTTTAATCTTGGAGCTATTGCGAAACAGTTCGGAGCGAAGGAAGGGAGTACAGAGCAGGCTCCGCAAGCGGGAATCAGGTACCTGAACGAAAGAGAGGTAGGAGATAGTTGGACGCAGATGCAGGGTACTGTGGAGAGGCCTTGGGGACTGTGGTGTGAAGAGGTGAGAAGTGTGGGATTGTATAAGAACACGGTGAGAGACGAGATCGCAGGATGACAGACCTGCAGATCTCATGTCCACGTGCTACTCGAATAGAGCAACAGATGATGTGATAGTCACCTGGACACATGAATGCCCTTCTTCAGTCGACAGTGCGTCGAAACGACTTTCGCCTGACTCCCCTGAGCTTAAAAGGCGGTCATTGCCACGTCTCGCTCCAGTCAAGCTTGACTACATGTACGATCAGGTAGGAGAAGCCAGCGTTGACACAGTGCCACCAGACAACAGAGAGCAATGGTTCACAATAATGTGTTCTTGGTCGTCAACCGCGATCTCAGAGTGTGCAATCGTAAACGCACATTCGGACAGCAGGGATGGTTGTTATTGTTGACAATCTATCCTGGCCAACTCTAACACCGACGCGTCGAGTGGGTATAAGTAAATGCCACACTCCATCTCACACTTACCTCTGACAATCACTCCGGCATCACGCCAACACAAGATGCAGAGCCACGCGAGATGGCCCTGGCGAGACAAGATGTGGGGTTACAAAGAACAGCGGCGGAGTTACAGAGGAGAACGGCGAGGTTGTATCACGCCATGACCGCATACCACTAGTGACGGGTCGCTGACTGTGAACAAAACAGAGGACAGTCCCCCTTCTTAAAGATAGCGCCCGAGCTGAGGAACAGAATCTACAAAGAATGCTTTCCTACCAACGAGACCATTCACATCTTTGGCGCGCAGGAGCATGATCACGACTGTGGGGCACTTGGACAAGAGCAGGACTCATGTGGATGTCGCTGGACGTTTCATCACAGAGTCTGCTGCAGTGAGCACTCCGAGCTTGCCTTTTATGAAGCGACTGTACGAAACAACGGGTTGGCCATCAACAAATGCTTCGGTGCAGAGCGCAAGCCCGGACCCTACTCCTACCGTCATAGGAACTGTGTGGGCGGTACCAAGCTCTCGCATGTACACTTCCTACGTGTCTGCAAGCAGATTCACGAAGAGGCAGGCGAGAACTGGCTCTTCAAAGCCAACACCTTCGCGTTCGGATCTCCGAAGCTCTATCGCAAATATCTGGAAGCCTCTTCGAACGGTCGTCGATCAATGCGATCAATGCCGAACGTCTGCATCTCTGCTTGTGCTGACATCAGAAGAGAGGGCATTTGTGATGTCTATGGCCACGTCGTCGGTACAAATCTCAACGCCGATGAGTACCAGAAAGGCATACACTATCCGTTGTATCAATTGGAGACCTTCTTCCAAACTGATCGGATTATCTTCCATGGTCTGACTTCACTGACTCCGGCCGTCGAGGTGGACTGGCCCATAATGGACAGCTGCGTGGAGCACATCCCCAACCTGAAGACAGTCAGTGTGTCCGTGAATATGGTTGAAGATAACTATTTGTTAACCTGGCGGCAGATTGCTGTTAAACTGGAGGCGGATATTCTGGAAGGACCGAGTTGGGAGCGCAAGAGGCATTGGGCGCTTCAACGTCTTACTCTCGATGAGCGTGAAGTGAGGCAGGGAAGAGTCTTACCTACACTCTTCTAAGGTAGCGTGCTGCTATCGCCTTGATACCCTCTTACTGTTCATCACCAAACAGATCCTCATCATGCTCATGATGCTCCGCAGACGTCGTTAGACCCACAAAAGTACCATCCTTCTTCTGCCTCAGTCCATGCGCAATGCACAAGTGCTTAGGCCGTGCCCGGCGTATCGATAACCAGTGCTTCGAATACAGCCTGAGTGATCAGATCCCGAGCAACATTGATGCTTTTTCCAGTAAGCTTGAGCAATAACTCAGATTCAAAGAGCCAATACAAAGACTCATCTCCAACACAAACACTGGCATAAGCCGGCGATTTACAGGTAGGCCACTAGACCATTGACGATCGTTACAGCAGGATGATTCCCGATCGTATACAGACCTTGCTTGCAGACTAGCCGATACCAAAAAAGGAATATCGATTCTTCTGTTCCATCAAAGAAGAAAGTCTCTACAAAAGGGCAAAAAATCGCCTGTATCCAGTCTAGGACCTGTACCACGCTTGCGAGACTATGTTAGCCTCAGGGGTCGTTAGTGTCGTTTCTTGTTCACAAAGCATTAGTACTATTGACGACTTATTGTATCAACCACTAGACCATGGACGACTATTGCAGTTTAGTCGCTTATAATCGTACATGTATGTCGTGCCAAGCATGATCGCCATATGAGTTCCTCTGGCGTCGAGGGCTGAACAACCCTAACTCCAAGGTTGCATTGATAGGAATAATCATCGAGAGCGTACAGACGCTGCAGATCAAAGGCCACACACCTCAGATGTAGAGTTCAGCCCTACATATCAATGCAAAGTCAACCCTAGCTCAGCTTCACCAAGGATGGATCCATGGCTGAACAGCGATTTTGCTTAAGAGTGCTTTGTCTGTCTTGATTAGATGCCACTCACGAGGCTTCACGCATCGGTCGTCTCCTCGCCATTCCTGCAAAGATGCCCGCCATACAAGCTGATAAATCGGCGCATGTCGACGCCGCACCATCAATCCACTCCTCCAACATCGACGACAAAGAGCTCGAAACAGCAGGCTACAGCCGCGCCATGCCCCGCCGCTTCGATTCCTTCTCCATGATCGCGTTGTCATTCGACTTGACATGTACCTGGCTGGGCGTGGGAGCCAGTATCGGCATCGCATTGACGCAGTGTTCTTCTGCTGGCGTAATATGGGCGCTTCTGGTCGCAGCATTCTTCATCTTTGTTGAAACTCTATCAATGGCGGAATTGGCGTCGGCGTATCCTGTGACTGGAGCGCAGTACTTCTGGACGTTTATGGTCGCCGGAGGGCCAGAAGGAGGCAAGTGGGCTCCGTTCGCGAGTTTCGTGACGGCTTGGATGAATGTTTTTGGGTGGTGGTTGGGTTTGGCCAGTGTTGCGCAGTTCACATGTAAGTGCTGCATCTTGCGTTGGTCTTACGGAGAGGGCGATGAAGCAGAGCTGACGTGTAGTGACAGCCGCTCCCATTCTTGCCCTAGCCGTTCTCTGGCATCCAGACTACAGGCGCGAAAACTGGCACCAGTACCTCCTATACGTGCTCATGATATGGCTCGCGGCAGCGCTCAACATCTTCGGCTCCAGGATCATCCCTCTGTGGAACAAGTTCATCATGTCCTTCTCCATGATCACGATCTTGGCATCATTCCTTACTCTCATCATCTGCTCCCGTGGTCGCTATCCTTCTGCAAAGTTCATCTTCACAGACACCACCAATTCTACAGGCTGGCCATCGACGGGCTTCGCGTTCATGCTCAGCATTCTCAACGGCGTCTATGCATACCTAGGCACAGATGTACCAGCGCATATGGCTGAGGAGATACCATCCCCCTCCAAGAATGTGCCGAGGGCCATGCTGCTGCCAATCTTGATTGGTACAGTCCTTGCCTGGCCCTTAGGAGTGGCGTTGTTGGCGAGTATTTCCGATCTGCCAGCTGTTCTGGAGACTCCAACAGGATTTCCATTGATCGAGATCTTCATGCAGGCGACTGGGTCCAGATCTGTGACCACGTTGTTCGGCGTGCTATGGTTCGTTGGCATGTTTGCTGCAGGAGCTGCGCTCATGACAGCCAGCTCGAGAACAATATGGTCTATCTCGAGAGATGGCGTGTTGCCATTCTCGAAAGTGTGGGTAGTCGTGAGTCCGAGATGGGAAGTACCAAGCAATGCCATGATTTTGACTGCTATGGTGACAACTGTAAGTTCGACCTCATCCGAAGTTGTGCGTGAATGAAACTGATGCTTCTGGCGCAGCTTTACGGCCTAATCTTTATCGGCTCAGCCAATGTCTTCTCCTCCATGATATCTGCCACAGTTGTCTTTCAACAGACAACTTGCATGGTACCCATAGCGATCATGCTCTATCGTGGTAGAGATGTTCTACCACCACGATATTTTCGTATCCCAGATGCTTGGGGCATGATCGTGAATGTTGTGGCTGTCGCATGGGTCGTGTTCATCGATATACTGGCATGCTTCCCGGTGTTTATCCTGTCACATCCGAGACTTTGGAGGGTATGAACTGGATTAGTGTCCTGTCGGTTTTCTTGGTGCTCCTGATCCTGGGGCTATGGTTCACCACTAAGGGCAATGTATTTCGGGGACCGAAAGTGGACATGGAGAAGATGCGGCGAAGGCGAGCGGAAGCCTTGGGCATTGCAGTTGACGAAGAGCGTGATGGAAGTATGGTTTCTCAAGCTGCGAAACATTAGCACTCGATGTAACCACTGGAGTCCCCGTTTCCAGATAGATCGTCATCGTCCAGCCCGAGAGGGCGATCATGTTGTAAGCTCTTTCATGGCTACTCTTACTATGTACAAACCAGCTACTCGACCTTCGTTATGGTCATGAGCGCCGCGGATCCTCTATTACACGTATGGTGAGACGCCTCGCTGAACGCTTCCGAGTCGTACACTGGGGTATCTTCGACAGGTGAGGATAGCCAACGCGCCCTGATGACCAGTCGAAAACATATCCAAATCAAGCGCCATCGCCATGAATGCCAGCACCAGCTGTCCTGTCGCTGTTGCCAGCTTTTGCTTGACCATGTATCCAGGTTGTCGAGAACCCCTTCGCTTGCGACAAGATCCTGCATCTCGCTGATTCTCTCTTCTCTCGCGAAATGCCCTAGAGCTTGCAGCTTCGCGTCTCATGCATATGCCAGACCATTGACCTCCGCTGTTGTGTATCACCCGCGGCAAGGCCTTGAGAGCACGTCTCATGCTCTTCATGATTCTCCTTCTTTCCGGATAAAGTAGGCCTTGGCCAGCTCATAAGCAGACCAGCAAATAGCAGTGGATGGTGCAGCGGTCACAATACGCGCCTTCATACCCCTGAAAAACCCGTTCGCGCCTTCTCTTCTCCAGATGATTTTGGCAGCTGGCATAAGACCTCGGCAGTTTCGGATCTCAGCATCTGTCGAGTTGCCCCGTGTCTGCAGCAAAGTCTTGATCACGTCCAGAGGCGTTGTAGCTGCAGCAGCAAATCCTCCTGCGATACCACCTGCTGCGCAGTGCGTCAATGGGTCATATCCTGGTGCGCGCCTCTTCGCGAAGACCTTCGTGAGCGATTCGTATGCGGTAAATTGTAGTGCGGTGAAGGGTACGGTCATGGCGAGAGTGGTTGGGTAGGAGACGTAGAATGCTCTTAGTCCCTCGGCTCGCCAGACTTGGCGTCCGCAGTCGACGAGCGATCGGTATGTAGAGCCGTGGAGCTGCATGCGCTGTTTGATCACGTCGAAGGGGTTCATGAAGGCATCGCTGGCAATTGTTGCGCAGGCACCACTGGAGGCTAGAGAGCTGAAGTGTCAGTGATGGCAGTTTGAGGGGCGGTGTGCGAGGACGGACCTGCGGCAATGGGGTGGTGTCCAGAGGCGTTACCACCCATCGCTTGCTTCACGACCTCGTAAGTGGCGAAATAGACTGCATGAGCAGGTCCTGTTGTCCACAGTCAGCTTCTGGCTCTCCGTATCAGTGTCTAAGGCTGCGCGCACCTGCTCCCACTACCACGGAGGACACTCCTCGCCACAGCGCCATTCCTCCTTCTGCTCTCGATATAGTCGCAATGGCGTTGCCGATACCAGTGTAGATCGCCGCGGGAGATGGGTTGACGACTTGCATCCGTGTCTGGTCCAGTCATCAGCATTGCGCCTCTCCTCCATCCATGAGTCCGAGCATACCTTCAGCAAATCGATAGGATACATCACCGAATGTTCCTGTCCCCATGTCAGCTCCAATTGCTTCTGCCCCCTTTCTCGACTACACTCACAGCAATTCCAGCAAAGGCGCCGGCTGCCATGTTGGCAGCCAGCGAAAAGTTGGGCGGTAGAGACTCATAGCTGCTAATGTATCAGAAAACGTGCCCATCTCCACGATCGTGTACTCGTATGATGCTCGCATACTCATATTCGTCCGCCTCTTCCAGCACCAGCTTGTCATGCGCCGCCATGGATTGGCGCGTTCTATCAACGATCGTCTCCACGATTTGAGGTGATGTCGTTTGGGAGCTCGACATTCAAATGGCTTTGGGATTTGAGTGGTCCTGGTTTTATCAGATGGGAATTTGATCTGATAGCCCGAATCCTCGGAGTCGCGATTCGCGTGGAGCTGGATCTAACAACAATGTTCGTGTGTAAAGGACAAAGAGACGGAGATGTCACAGTCGCAGATCAGGGCTGGAGAATTGGTTGTCTAGAGTAAATAAAGTTCATGCTTCTGGTTCTGGGCAAAAGAACGGCCGCGGTAGAGAAGCAAACAAGGGTAGTTCTAGTGCTCATTACGACGGTGGCATTATTTTATTCGCTACATGCGTTTGTACCTCACTTTCTGCTTGTGATCTATGCCGGAGGATCACCTAGCATATACCTGTAAGGCCTACTTGCTCTCTTCTATCTTCTGCGTCTATCTCCCACCAACGTGATCATGTTTGAGCATCTCCGAGTAGATCTCACAAAGTGGCTCCACGCATCGGATCGCAAAGCCGTACAATTCGCGCTAGACTAGGTGTTCCCGCGATGTCGGAGTTGCGCGCTAAAGAAGTCCTCGCTGATCAATACCGCTACAGGAAGGACTCGTTGCTTCGTAAATCGGATTTGTGTTCGTCCCAACCTCGAAGAGTGTGGATCAAAGGAAGTTTTGCAGGTACGGGAGTTATCTCCAGAATTGAGATGAAGACTAGCTGTCGCATCGACCATACCATCTTGGAAAGGCCACGATATCGCGAACACTGCTCACTCCACTGAGGTAGCATAGCAGGCGATCGAAGCCCAGGCCAAATCCACCATGTGGTACACTGCCATACTCGCGTAAGTCCTGGTACCATTCCAGATTACTGCCAGCGACACCTTTGGCTTGCATGGCTTGGAGAAGTTCTGCTGAACGGTACTCACGCATTGAGCCTCCAGCAAGCTCGCAGAGATCTGGCACCAGTAGATCAAAACAGGCAACAGTCTCTGAGTTGCCTCTGCTGTTGGTTGTAGACGTCGATGGTGCCATATAGAAGGGCTTCTGTGCAATAGGATAATCTGTCACGAAGACTGGCGAGCCTTTTCCCACCGAAGTCGCGAGCCAGCGTTCATGCTCAGCTTGCAAACCATCTTCCATTGTAGGCTTGAAGACGAAGGTCACTTCACCACTAGCTGCGGCGGCTTGGAGTCTTTCCACAGCTTCGCGGTAGGTGATGCGTGGCCAATCCTGCGATGCCATACCATGCCATCGTTGCTGTATTGTTTCAGCAGTGACAACGTCGTCAGTCTCGCGTTGATCCTTGGGGCTCTCCCTCAACGCTAGCAGTTCCTGACCTACCCTGGAGACGATAAGATATCCTGCAACATGTCGCAGCATACCCTCGACCAGGTCCATGATCTGCTTCATGTCGCTGGCAAAGCAGACTTCTGCTTCGAGCATGTAAAATTCGCTCAGATGGCGAGGTGTGTCGCTCCGTTCAGCACGAAATGTTGGCGAGAGTGTCCAGACACGATCGACCGCTTGAGCAAGCGCTTCGAGGTGTAGTTGTGCAGAAACGGTGAGATACTTGGGCGTACGAAAGAAGTGCTCGACCTGGGATTCCTGCTTGGGGTTGGTCTTCTGATCTGCGTCCTTTATGTCGTTAGACGACATTGTGAAGACTTCTCCAGCACCCTCACAGTCCGAGGAAGTGATGATTGGCGTATGCGTCTGTACGAAATCCTGATCGTCAAAGTATTGTGTCAAAGTGCTAATGACATGAGACCGGAGTCGAAGTAGCAATGCGTTCGAAGGTATTCGTGGTCGCAAGTGCGGCACTGTTCTTAGAAATTCTGGTGTCTGATACTTTGGCTGAACAGGATTGCTCTCAGCATGATTCTCTCCCAAGACTTCAACATTTGAGACTTGCAGTTCTCGATCTTGTTTACCACCTTGGGATGGTGTCCACGCGCCGGTGAGGGTCACGGCAGTGCCATAAGATAGACTACACAATGATCAGTATCTGTCCACTGCAGAGACTCAACACACTCACTTCGCCGCCTGCTCAGGCTTGAGAACAGCCTGCAGAGGTCTGCTAGTCGTTCCATCGCCAATATGTGCAAAAGCAACACGCTTCTGCTTTCTCACCGACCGTACCCAGCCATTGACTTGGACATCCTGCTCTATCTCTCCAGCAGCATCAGGATTGAAGCTGTCGTATTCCAGAAGATCGATTATGAGTGCTTGTCTTCGTGAAACAGATGAGCTCGTGAATGGGCGGCTTCGGCACGCGGGCTCAAGTCTCCTGACAGCGCATGATGCTGATCGCCAGGCTCTCATCGCCTGCAGCACTTCTCATGCAATCTGCTTCCACCTCCAGAGCAGATTTTTTTGTCCTTTTGTATTGAACACGCGAAGGAGTCTAAATCTGGGAGACGCGAAGAGGAACGAATCCGAACAAGGTTGGGCTGGCAGGCACGAGCCACTCGTGCGTCATCTCGAAGCATCAACTGCGGTTCAACGACGAAACACGACTGGGCTGTGTTCTCCATGGTCTGTTCTGCTATACCACAGATGCGCGCTCTCCTGCACTCGAGAGACAGACAACATGATGCGAAAGGCGCCGGCGAACTCAATGCAGAAGACGTACGATGAGTGCTACTTGATATGCTCGACAGCCATCTACTTCGAGGGCCAGGTACGTAGCGATGAGGCTGCGCTAGTAACCGTCTGTTTACCAAGAAACTGATGGCGATGTATACAGAACAATGAAGCAGAAGCCTTGCGCGCCTGGCGCAATGCGCTCGATCAGATCTATTATCACAATGCCTACAAGATACCCTCCAACTACAGTCCGAAGAGCGAGACGGAAAAGGCATTGGCAGACTCACTAAAGGCTATGGAGTTGCAGTGCAAAGAGCGTGTGGACTTGCTAGAGGCACTGAAGAAGAGCAGACTGGAGGCGGCAAAGGCAGAGAAAGAGGCAAAGGCAGCAGGTGCGGCAGGTCCAAGTCCAAGTCAAGGGAGTCCTTTCCGCAGTCGAGAATCCCTGGTCGCAACAACTCCGAGCACGAACACGAACTCAAATGGCCAAGGCACCACTTGGTTGGGGAACAACACCGTACCTCAAGCAACATACGCAAACATACCGCGACCTCCACCAACACCCGAACGACGACCACCCACGCAGCCCGCACGACCTTCGTACACCACCAAGAAGAGCAGTCATGGGAATGAAACACCTCGTAACATGAGCATGCAGACTCCAGCTGCACCAAGCCCACTTCTGACACCTCCCGTGAACGCGAGCGGTGGTGATAGGCCGCGAGATAGGACTCCAAGCCCAGAGAAGAAGAACGGCATGTTGAAGACATTGCGGTCTGGCAATGCCAAGGAGGGCAGGTCTTCTTCCTCATCGAAGATGACGACCACGTTGAGAAGCCGTCCACAACCTGCTGCAGCGAGCGCGGCTGCACTGAGTTGGTCAAGGCCGGCACAGCAGAACACGAATGCTACAGGATCTAGCGGCTCGATCACGACGTGGGATCCATTAACGAGGACCCTGGTACGAGGAAACTCTTCACAACAGGATGCTCGTAGAGCTTCTGACAACTCATACGTGCGACCACCTAGTCCTTCTGACTTTAAAAACGGGCGGAACTCCTACGATGATCAATCACGAGGCCAGCTGCCGCCATATCCCGACTATCCTGTGACGAACCCTTTTGCGAACTTCGACTCGAGCAACGATGTTGCTGATAGTATGCCACCTCCGCCGCCGCCGCATAGAGTCACACCCCCGACCCCAGTGACTGAGCAGCACCCGACACCGAACAGCATGGCAGAAATGCCGCGAACCTCGTTGTCATATATGAAGGAGTATCCAAACAATCCACCCATAGCCAAGAGAGCAGCCCCTCCAGTTCCATCGAAGCCCAGCGAGAGACGATCCGACTCCGACGGAACCAGTTCGAGAAAGGCAAATCGTATCATCGAGGCCAGCCAAGGTGCGAGTATCCCTCGGAAAGCAGTTGGTAGGGCTGCTGCGACCGCGGAACGACAGAAACTGGACAGTGTCCAGGCTCAACTCAACAGTCGTACTCGGCACGATCCTCAAGCTGGTCCTGCTGGATATCTCAGCAGCAGCCCCGACCTAGTGCCGAAACGCAATGCAACCAAGAAAAAGATTGAAGGTAGGACAGTTCCTGCGCGTGCAATGACACCGCCAACAACGGACGATGCAGAAGGCGACTCCGATCTTCCTGGATCGCCGAGCGAGCAGGACGCTTTCGACGCACGAGTCAAGCAGATCATGAAGAAATTGCCCAAGGGCGTTGACGAAACCGCCGCCAGACAAATCTTCAACGAAATTGTAATCAAGGGAGACGAAGTACATTGGGACGATGTAGCCGGATTGGAGATTGCCAAGTCTGCGCTGAAGGAGACCGTAGTGTACCCATTCCTGCGGCCAGATCTCTTTATGGGACTTCGAGAGCCGGCGCGAGGCATGCTTCTGTTTGGACCTCCTGGAACTGGTAAAACGATGTTAGCTCGAGCTGTTGCGACAGAGAGCAAGAGTGTGTTCTTCGCCATCTCAGCTAGTAGCTTGACGAGTAAGTTTCTCGGCGAGTCAGAGAAGCTGGTGAGAGCGCTGTTTGTTCTGGCAAAAGAGCTGGCACCATCGATCATCTTTGTAGACGAAATCGACTCGTTGCTTGGATCCAGAGGTGGCAGCAGTGAGCATGAGGCTACGAGGAGAATTAAGACTGAGTTCTTGATCCAATGGAGTGACCTCCAGAAGGCTGCTGCTGGTAGAGAGACTACTGGTGGTGACGCGACCCGCGTGCTGGTGCTGGCCGCCACCAACTTGCCTTGGGCGATTGATGAAGCCGCTCGACGACGATTTGTGAGACGAGCATATATACCGCTGCCGGAGGATTGGGTGCGCGAGAAGCAGCTTCGCACACTGTTAGCTGCTCAGAAGCACAACTTACGAGACCGCGAGCTCAGAGAACTGGTTAGGAAAACAGACGGCTTCTCCGGATCGGACATCACTGCCTTGGCCAAGGACGCTGCTATGGGACCTTTACGTTCTCTGGGCGAGAAGTTGTTGGAAATGTCTCCTGAGGATATCCGGCCCATCGGATTGCAGGACTTCGAAGCATCACTAGTTAATATTCGTCCTTCGGTCAGCAAGCAGGGGTTGCAGGAGTTCGAAGATTGGGCGAGAGAGTTTGGAGAAAGGGGAGGATAATCGCCATATCATATGTGTTGCTTGATCTTGCAGAAGATGTGCTCATGTTGGATATGGTCGGGCGGATGTACTTTCGTCTTCCGCGCATCTGCACTGGCCGAGATAGGAAGTGCAAAGTTTGGTAGCAGGGATGCAGGAGCACGACCACCTACGAGGCGACGGATGCACAAAGACACTCACGAGCGTGGAGCAATAGGACTGCAGCGCTTTGTATGATTTCAAGACTACATCGAGATACCATAACGAATTTAGCAACGGATTGGCAGATACGAAACTCGGACTTTCGCACAATCAAGACTAACGACTGACTGACACAGGTTCGTGTTGACTGCTTTGTTCTCTCGCCCTATGAGTTCAGAAGTAGTACTGCACAACTTATGGCTGATCGTCGTGCGATGTTCTATGGTCCGGATCGTTCAGCCACATGCAAGTCACAGGACGCTCCAACAGTTTCTGCTCGGAGGTCGCTGCTTCTCTACCATCAACAAGGATCTCATAATGAGTGCAGCAGTGTAGTAGCGTAGCTTGCTCTCATTGCTAGACAGAAGTCTTGACGTTTCATAGAATTCTTGGCTATCAAGAAGCTAAGAAGGGAAACTTGAACATTCCTTGGTATGACCAAGGAAAACACGACGCTACGCTACGTGGCACTGCTCGAGCACACCACACCCTATTGAGACGCCTGTACTGTAGCATTCTATCTTGAAAGTATATAGACAACATCTTACTATTCTGCGACTTCCTAATTTGCATATGTTCCGAAACCATAACTTTGACTATTTGATCGGCACTTTCATTAAACGTGTCTGTCACGCGACAACTTCATACTCATTCCGCGGACGTTCAAGCCGTTCATCCGCTCTGACGCAGGAGGTATACATACCAACCAAAGCCAGCGACTTGTCTTGCGATTGGTATAGAAAGAAAGGGAAGGAAGAGACTGTTGCTTCCTTCTCGCTTCGTGGTCCGTGGTTCTTGCAAGACATTTGGACGTCAGATTCGACATATCCACATCCACGATATCGATCGACGGAAGCCTATTCCTATCTATACAGCACTTCAACCTCGCATTCTTCAGGACTTGACTACTGCAGCAGCCTATTCCTACTCATCGATTCGCAATATCGATACAAGACTTCTGCTCTGGCAAAGATGCATTCCCTATTCGGTCTCCCAACAGCTCTACTGATCTTGATCGCCGCCACGCGATCTGAATCTCGATCAATCGTCCTTCCTCGATCTTCAAGACTCGATTCCGAATCTGTACTCAATGGCGTCCTCAGTGGCCAACAACCACTTCATATCCCGTCATCACATTCAAGCCTAAGCTCAATTCCGCCTCAACACGTCAATCAACATTTCGACGCGCGCGAGAACTCCGTAGGCGTACTCTTCACCACTGCCGAAGGAACATCGCCACTACATCTCTGGCTTCCATTAGGAAAGAGGGTATACACCCGTAAGCTCCTCTTCAATCGTTCCCAATGTCCTCGATACTGATCGATTGTAGGTGATGCACCAATTCTACCTCTCCATCCTCTAACAGCTCGGATCACGACCACGATCACTTCGACGCCAGAATTGGCGAAACCGGAGGAGATCGAGAGAATTGAATGTATTATCCGAACGACTTCGCATGGTAAGAAGCTGCAGGTCACTTTTTTGAAAGGACACGGTTCGGTTGATCTCGGAAATTATGGAAACTTCTGGTTGGGTGGGAAGGAGGTTGAGAGTTATGAGTGTCATTCGTAGTGCGAATCCGGGTATCGTGCTCCCGAGGTTGGGTAGAGTGTTTTGTTTGTAGCGTTCTGAGCGAGTCTTTGAAGCCTGTGGTATTGACCTGATGAGCGCAGTCTCATCTCCTGCCGCGTCTTCGCTTCGTGTTGTTCGTGAATTCGCGCAACATCGGTCGGTGGTCGCTCCTAAGCGCATCAGAGCGCGTTGTCCGGATCAGGAGTGTGCTGCAGGATCCATACTGTCATCAACGTTGGCCGAATCCCGGGCTGTACTTTAGGCACGTATAGGCAGATACAGTTGTCGCACATCAGAGACTCTCTCAATCCTCAGGCTTCGGCGCCATACCAACCATCTCGTACGTGCCCGCGCCATCTCTTCCTCCACCTCTCCTCTCACCCATCTCGAACCCTTCGCCAGCCTCCAGTTCCGGCGCATGTCCATTCGCGGTTGCAGCAGACGTGTCCTTTGGCCTTCCACCGAAAGCCATAGGTCTCAACTCTCTCCATTGACAGGCCCACATTCCCAGACTGATCATCAAGCCTGCAGACAAGATCTGCAAGAACCACCAGGCGACAGTCGACGGTATAGATCGCGTGTATAACGCTGTAATTATGAGGTTGACGAAGTGGATCGTGAGCGCGAAGTCTGGGACCAATTTCGATCGCGCGATTAGTAGAAGGAGAGGGATGACCATTCCCAGGCTGTCTAGCATCCAGCATAATCCAAGAGTCCAACCCGTAGTGACATCTCCTCGTAGATTTCTCCAGTCAAAGATCATGCCCGGTCTGACATGTTCTCCTTCAACCAGAGTGGTGAAGACAATCAGCACGATTGCTATGCCGTAGTAGAACAGTTGTAGGAAGAGAATCTGAGTCAGGATTCGAAGTGGCGCGAGATCGGCGAGCGCACCAGGACGAGGAGGTCGACGGCGGCGGAGAGTGGGCATTATATCGTTATTGCAGTAGATTCATGTTGTTGATGTGTACAAGAAGAGGAGATGTATACTATTGCTGCCTTTGTTGCTTGCTGTACAGAGCTCAGACTAGACTAGACCCGTGATCGGCCAATCGCATCCCATTTCGCCGACATGACCATTGACCACCTCCAAACACTGTCAACCACCTCCAACACACTCTCTACTACGGCCAACATGGAGGAAGCCGGCCACCTCGCAGCGCAAGCCCTCAGCGGCGACCACACCGACGACTCCTACCACCCTCGCGATGCCGTTGGAGGCGCCATCAAAGCTACGCTGGTCACTGGAACTGGAGGAGCTTTCGTGTCGGCTGTGCAGAACACTTTGACGAAGCAGAATGTGGGCGCATGGGGAGTGTTTACGAGGACGGGAGGGACGGTGGCGACCTTTGGTAAGATACACAGGAGAGGGGGGGTTGGAGGTGGTGGTGAAGTGCTGACATGGAGGAAACAGCTGCCATGGGAGGAGCCTACGAATTCTTCAAGTCTGCTTCTGCGAACTTGAGACAGAAGGACGACACATATAACCATGCTATTGGAGGCGCTTTCTCGGGTGCGATGCTCGGTTTGAGGTGTACGTGACTTCGGCACAAATGCGAGAAGAGATGGGGTACTAATGAAAGCGTAGTTCGCTCCGCACCAGCAGTTCTCGGATACAGTTCAGCTACCGCGATCGTACTCGCAGCTTTCCACTACACAGGAGGTAAATTGGTCGGCGCAAGCTTAGATCCAGAAATCGACGAGGTTGCGAGAAAAGAGTACATCAGGAAGAACCGAAGGAGGAGTATTGAAGAGACAATTAATGAGTTGGGCGAGGGAAGAGGTAAGCTTCTCTAGCGGACATGCAGAGACCAGAGATGGCTAACATCGCTCAGGTGTACATGGACCAGGCTATGCTGACCGAAGAGCAGCACGTCTGAAGGAGGCATACGGCATTGATGTTGTGCACTCACCCACTGTTCCCGGCCAGTCGCAATAGAACAAGCGCGGCAAAGAGCAAGATGGCTTGGTAGGCACTACAATGAACGTGTATATATACTCACAAACGCGAAAGATTCACATATGGCCCGTTTTTCTAGACCAGCTCACTATTTATAGGTGCACCAAACTGTCGCGCGAACCTGGATTTGAAGAACCTACAAATCACTGCCTATGGACTCAACCTATGACGACCGATGTCTCATGGATCACGCCAGGTACGGACGATGTTAGAGAGAGAGACCAGCTCGAGACATGATAGCTCCACCTGAAGGACTATAAGATGGGTCTCCGGTGCACTCCCACAACTTCTCGCACCATATCAGATCTTACCCGGACAGCCATCTTCACACCGCAGTACGAAACAACGCACACATCCGCCATCAAAGTTGACGATGCAATTGCCCTCCAGCCCCACGCACTTGCGTGTCTTAGGAAATCCAAGCACCAGAAACCCCTTCCAACAATATCTGGACATGACCGAAGGCAGTATCAGTGGACTGCCTATCTCGACAGATCCGCGCACCAACCACGCATGTGAGCGATTGCTGGATATGACTGGAGACACCACAAAAGCAGCGCATCACTTCCTACTGACAGCCATCGCGAAAGAACGCAAAGTTCCTGGCGCACCAGACGCTTTCGTTGACGCGCTTACTTTCGAACGAGCTCGAGATCTTGCTTGTCGTGCTTCGAAGTCGCGGATGTTGTCATCGTGCGAAGAGGCGCCAGCCTCGTCACAAGCGCAGAAGCAAGACAAGCACCGGAACAGCGCAGCCCATGATTCCTTGGACACTTTTTGCAAGCAGTCTGGGCTTTCGCTGAAGCCACTTGCTTGCAGCAGCTCTTTCTTAAACAGACACGAGCAAGGCAAATGCACTCAAAGAAGCCCGCTGGCGAAGCTGCGCTCGTTTGATCACGACCAACTCATGCATGAGCGGCAGTCTCATGAAGACGAGTGTGACAAGGAATTGGCTGCATGTGTAGCTCAGATGGTGATCTTGTAGCAGGATACAAGACAGCTCCAAAACAGAGACCGTCTTCGGGAAGCTGCGGCGTCAAGATAGCTCCACGTGGTACAAGATATCTTTTGAGACACCGCATCCACATTGCCATAAGTAGGCACCTGCGATGCTTTCAACATCTTTCATTCACGACAACCACATCTATATCCCATCCTCTTGGAACACGGTGTTGAGCGCTTCTCCACAATATTTCGACCACCACGCGGCTGTAGTGGCAGACAACATCGCTCGGCACCTCGCCCTTCGCCAGAGACACTTTCTGACCATCATGGCTGGATCCCTAATTCGTGCAAACCGGACCAAGTCATGGCTCACAACACAGCATGTGAACAATATCGAAGATGACTACGAAGTCGTATCTGCAGGTGATTCCGGCTCACTTCGCGACGAAGTTATTTCGCTCAGCTCAGAAGATCCTGTAACGTCGTGCTCGATGCCTTCCAGCTCTGTCGGACGTCACAGCTACGCATCTACTACCAGCTCCCTCGTTAGCCGAAACCCTGACCGATACACTTGGCCAGTGTACGACTATCCGCCATTGTACGACTCATGGCGGAACTGGCGAATCTTCAACGAAAACTCACCTTGCGATTGTTGTGGAATATGGGAGGACGCCGATGACCCGGAAGCTTTCGACTACAAAGACAAAGACCACCTCGCATACGGTGCAGCTGGTCGCCAGTTCGAGCATAACTTCAAAGACTCTCGATCAGCCGCTAAAGCCAAGCAGCGCATTCGCAAGCAAAGCGAGAAGTACTATGGCCACCGCGCTGTGAAGCGTGGGCAACTCAATCAGCCACATGTGGTGATACCTTACGGTCAATGGCTCCCGGGCATAGCGATGCTGTGGCAAGGAGAAGTACCACCACAGGATGAAATGAACGCCGAAGTCTTTGTGATGAGTAAGCAGCAGCTTTATTATGAGGCGCAGGGTTATCCTAACCCACCGAGATATCATCGTGCTCCGAGATATAGAGGGAGAGAGGCTGTTGAGGCGAGGAGAAAGCGGGATAGGGATGAGAGGAGGGAGCTTGGAGTTGAGGTGGCGGAGGCGCGTGTATCAGATTACATGGACAATTTTGTGCTTAGGGATGAGATTGAGAAAGAACGGTAAGAAGCAGCACTCCTTCTAATTTCTCACTGAAGCTGGCGCCTACTATGGCGGCATGCTCCATTGTCGACCTACTGAAACACATTCGCGTCATTCAGAGATATTTGCTTACGTTTTCGCAGGCTAGACTGGTGGGATCCCAATTGCAAATGTTACATTTGCGAGAAACTTGATCAAAATACGAACTACGCTAGCTTCGCGGTGGACCAAGTTTCTCAACTTCGATTCGAGAGCGATTATCACCCTTTCAATGCTGGTGTCAAGCATCCTTTTGCGTGGGACCACTTCTGTGGAAAGTGGTGTACAGAAGGCGTTGGCTGGAAGCTCGATTGGACGCTGGAGCAATACTCAGACAAACCGAAACCAAACAGAGGACCAACAGTGCTGCCTTATACTAGACGTGATTGGGATCCTACAGAACTTGAGGAGGAATGGTATGATGATACGTATGACATGGACGACCACAATTTGAAGAGGTTGGAGTTGGAGAGCCAACTTAAAATCACTCGTTGGCGACTCCTTCGCCTAGCAACCGCCGGCGGTGAATAGATGCTGGTAGAAGGCGAGTAAAGGTCAATGACAACACCTTTGCGAATACAGATGCTGAACACTGCTTGTTAAGAACCAGTCTGACTCAAGTCACCGAACACACATCGAGCACAGCACGCACCACAAGACAAGCACAGAACTCCCCTATAAGCATCGCTAGCATGCCGAAACCACGCCGTATCCAGCCGCGCCTCAGGCCTCAGGCTCGCAGTGGACAACGTCGACCCATACCGGCCCACGAACGAGACTGCCAGAAGATCTTCAACTATAGCGGCGTCAGATGCCCAAACAAGTATCTTGCCATCATCGCAGCCGAGTATGAGAGTCTCGCTGAGGACCTCACCAATGGTCGTATAGTCTGGTACCATTGGCCGTTCCCGCTCCTGCCATTGCTTGCACGACTCGCCAAGACCGCTCATCAGTATTCTAACCCGGCTCGAGTTGCACTGGACGCAATCGACTTGGCTAAAGAAGCCCTAGGTCATGCAATCGAGGAGCGCAGAAGGAACTCTCACCCATGCGGAGCGATCGCACTCCAAGGTATAACCGACAAGGACCTCAGGAGAGCTAGCATGTGGGTGATGAAGATTTATGACCGGGCTGCGGTGCAAGGTGGACAGCAGCTGGACGACCATGAGCAGAATGAGGAGGAATTTGAGAGTGCTACCGCAACGCCAGTCCCAGAAGAGGATATAAGGTCATCTGTACAGTCAGATGCCTCAGAGAGGAGCTTGGTTGTGCAGCTAGCACAGAATGAGTCAGACGACGACGATGCGGAGGCGCACGCTATTCGTCTTCTCAAGAAGGTCGGGCGTGACTTGGCTTGCAGCCAAGATGTGCTTGAGGCTGCTGAGGATGCTGTCCGATCCGCTGCACGAATCAGCCCTGCACTGGCCATTCCTGTACCAAGGAGTGAGTCACCAGCAGAGCTAGAGTTGCAGAAGAAAGGCGTGCAAGAAGCAGAAGCTCAAGGTCGTCCCGGAAGCGAGCATAGCAGTCTTGACGAAGTAAGCTCGGCAACTAGTCAATTTCAACACGAAGAGTTCGACACAGTTCAACCCACTGAAGGTGAGCCAGAGCCGCCAGCGGCAAGCCACGACAACAGGAAAGCTGCGACTGACGCAGAGAACAAGCCAGCGCGTTCCGAGCATGACAAGAGTCTTGCTAGTGTTCAAGCACAAAACCAGTCGATCAATATACGCAGTGATGCTTCGAAAGCGGCCGACTCCCACTCGCCAGATCTAAAGTCTAGGCAGCCTATCAGTCACTAATCTGGACCAACGCTACGAGAGTAGATGCTCATGAGCGATTGTAAGAAGGCTCAAGGCTTGTCCTTGGTGTATAGTTATCCAGTAAGGTGCTCACGAACAACACCGCGGCCAACATACGCCCATGAGACTACGGCTACGGTCTCGGTCCTGACCCGAGACAATGGACACTGTCGCAACAGCCATAGATCTCACTCTTCTGCCACTCGACATACACTCCCAAGATTCCCACGGAGTCAACTACACGAACAATAAGAAGCAACAGGCATGGACAAGAGCGTTGATATGGACGGACTCGGCCACCACAGCGGCATGGTTGGCAATTTCGGGTCGCTGTCGGAAATGCTTCGAGCTTTTAGAGTTGCCATTCCTCGAGCCTGGTCCTCTACCAACCTCTAAGCTACTACACCCACGAGGTCGCAGACGTGGCGCAGAAAGTTCCTGGTTGGCTTTTCGGAGATGAAGTTGTCGATTGACCGGCCTTCTCTGCTTTCTCTGGACTACCACGCTTATAATCGCAGACCTAGTGCTATACTGGCAGTAGCACCTCCAATGTAATATATCTTCCTTGAGAGACCTGGCCATCTCTCACCTCTCACCAAAAATCACGTTGTCGCCACCTAGCCTCTCGGAGTGGTACGACAAGAGAAAGTGAGGACATACACTTCTGACTAGGTATTGTGCGACATCTGGTTCGCTGGGTCTCGGTCTAGCATAAGATGAATAATATTGGACAAGCCCGCATCTGTTCCGGCGATGACCAAAGTACTCGCAATTGCATACTTATCGTACTGATTCTGCCTCATCACTGCTCTACACGCCACTGCCGTGCAATGGTTCTCCCATGAATGGAAACACCATATCCCTACCGCTTTCTACAACGGCACGCAGATATATGGCAATCATAGGCTCCAGTCCGATCTCCAACGCTCGCTCCATCCAATGCTCTAATTCAAGCTCAACAAAGTCCTTACCGCCATTGACCTTCTCCATATAACTCTTAAACTCACTCGGTGGCACCTTCACGCCACTACTGTGGTGCCGAAACTGCAAAGTCGCTGGCTGGTCCGCTTGAGAGACAATACCAGCAATGCTAGCAGCGACATCCTCTACAGGCGCGAAGTCGAAGTACCCAAAGACTGGTAAGCTAGAAAGCTTGGGCACAGCACTCATCAAGGCCGAGAACTTCAGTATCGCGTTGAGAGAGTCCTCAGAAGGAGCCTCGCTGCCCACGATAGCGCAAGGTCGATGGATTGTCACTGGAAAGTCGGATCTAGCTTCTGCTGATAGACGCTCTAGAAAGACTTCGCCTGCCCATTTCGATGCTGTGAAGCCTTCGGAACCATCATTATTTGGAGGATGGTCCTTGAGACTGACAGGTGGAAGTGCGGCGTCCGCATCCTTTGAGAGAAGAGTGACTCGGCTGGAGGAGATGAAGTGCAGTGGTATACAACGATGAGAGGCCCATGCTGCCAGAGTCTTTGCGCTGGTGACGTTGGTGCGGCGTAGAGATGTGTAGTTGTTCAAGCAATGGCCATGGGTTCCTGCTATGATGACCCGGTCGACACTTGAGGTAAGCTTTGCAGCGGCTTCGTCAGTCAGTCCGAAGTTCTGCTGCTGGAGAGTGCTGCCTTCGTAGATGGCAATTCGACAAGTGTTCACACTGGTGGGCAGCTTTGCGGCAGAGGGTATCGCGAGGCAGTGAACACGTCTGATCGAAGGATTGCGGAGCAGAGCCTGGAGGATATGACCGCCCAGGAAACCGTCTGCACCCGTGAGAAGGATCTCATTTGCAGCTAGAGGTGAAAAGCGGCTCGCAGCCGGCGAAGCAAGACTCAATTTCAAATCTGCTGGAACAGCAGTCTCCTGGTCCCAGTTGATGGATGCACTCACAGGTGCTGTGCGGTTGCTGATCAAATCGCCCATACTTCCAAGAGTGCTGTGCATGAACATATCTCGAATCGACAAGTCCACCAACATATCGTTGCGAACAGCTGCTTGCAGTTTGACAAGATGCAGAGAGGACCCTCCCATTGCCCAGAAGTCGACGTCCTTGCGTCTGGGAATGTCAGGACGATCGAGAACACGCTTCCATAGCAGATGAAGCTCTACTTGCTTCAGTGTCGTGATGCCGGCTTCGTTGTCGTGGTTCTCTACACTTTCTTGTCGGGCAGGTAGTGGTGTGCGAGCTAAAGCTTGACGATCCACCTTGGCACTTGCAGTCAGAGGCAATCTTTCCAGAACCACGACGCGAGCGGGCTTCATATGGCGTGGGAGAGCCAGATGCTGCATGAAGTCCTCCAGGAGCGCTTCGAGATCGGTCTGATCTTCATTGTCAGCAATGGTTCGAACTTTTGGAACCACATGCGCAACCAGAAAAACATCATCATCTTGCTTATGCAAAGTCACCACAGCTTCGGCAATCATATGCGATCCTTGCGAGAGGATCGCGGTCTCGACATCGCTCAAGTCGACTCGCTGACCGCGAATCTTGACCATCGTGTCGGTGCTCATGCGACTAAGATAGCCCAAAGTGCCGTCTGCTCGCCAAACACCTCGATCTCCAGTCTTATACATCCTGCCAGCTGAGATCGTATTACCATTACCAGGCTCGAATGTGAAGTCTTCAATAAATGACTGCGCTGTGGCCTTCGCATCAACATAGCCAAAGGCCACGCCGACTCCAGTGACGCAGACTTCTCCTGGAATACCTGGCGGACATATATGGCCACGAGAATCGAGGATGAAAACTCCAACATTCGCCAGAGTCCGACCAACTGATGATGTGCCTGCAGTGAGTGGGTCTTCTGACAAAGGTTCGTCGTGCTGAATGGTGGCGCAAATCGAGATCTCAGCAGGTCCATACGCATCGGTAAGTACTGGAATAGGACTGCAACGAAGAGTCTGCATCTCTCGACGAAGAGCATCAGGCAGTTTCTCTCCTCCGCACTGAGCCAGACGCCATCGGGTAAGCTTCGCCAGAGTCTCACTGCAGTAGCGAATCCACATGAGATACTCGATAGGACAAGCAAAGGTGAAGCTTACTTGCTCTTTCGCCATCAAGTCGGTCATAGCCACTGGATCTCCGCGAATCGCTTGAGGAGCAATGACCAGAGTTACGCCGTGTGTCACGGCAAGGAGAGCTTCTGCGATGGCCATATCGAAGCCCAGGCCACTCTTTTGTAGTATGACTTCACCTTGGTGTACACCATGTAACTCTTCTTGGTTGGCAAGATAGTTGATGAAGCCTCTGGATGATAGCAAAATTGCTTTCGGGATACCTGTAGTTCCGCTCGTGCAGATTATCAAGGATGGCTTGCTTGGATCTTCGAAGTTTCCAACGCTTTCGAACACACTGCTTGTGTCTTCAAACAATAACACTTGTGCAGCTGAATCTGCCTCCAGGACGACCCGAGTGGCTAGCACTTTGGTCGCTGCATGCGATAGCATGATAACAGGCTCACAGGCCCGAATCATGCCCGCAAGTCTCGCAGTCGGCAGAGTCGCATCGAACGAGATGAATGTAGCGCCTACTCTGAGAACTGCGAGCATACCGACGACCCAGTCTCGCTGTGGTTCGCATAGGACGGCAATGCGATGTCCTTGGAAAGGCATCAAACGTCTCGCCAGTGACATCACAGCATTGCACAGCTCAGTATAGGTCAATGACCCAGAGACATCCTTGACGGCTAACGTAGTGGAGTGGTCTTGGAACATTTGATCGACTTTTTCTGTTATGGTAGATGGCCAGCCGGGAAACACTTTCGATTCAGGCGCTCCGAAGTCGAGAGCTTTCTGGATCGCAGCATCAGGGTAGATCTGAAGGCGTTCGAGAGGTGCATCTATGGCTTTTGACTGTGCCACGCTCTCGATAAGAGCAACATACATGTGTGCCAACAGATCAGTAGCCTCCTGCGAATACAAATCTTTTCGTGTAATGATCTGAACATACGATGGACCTGACACCGGCATCGGCGTGACGCAGAAAGCAATGTCGTATGGTAATGCCGAATCGTGGGAGTCACGAATAGTCATTCGACAGTTCCCAAGAGGCATTTCGGCTGACTGTCCAGGGCGAACGTCGAAGCCTACTTGAAACAGGGGAGTATGCGTAGTATCGCGACCGATGCCTACATCCTCGAGTATTGTGTTGAAGGGAATGCCTGAGTGCATTCGTGCCTCACGGTAGGTCTGATTGACTTGTTTGACCAAATTCCTGAATGATGTGGCGTCGGCCGTACGTAGTCTCAACGGCAGTAGATTGAGGAAGAAGCCGATGCTCTCTGCTGTCGCAGCATCACGTCCTGAGTCCGTCACTCCAATGCAGATGTCCTGAGTTCCTGTCAGGCGGGACAAGAGGCATTGTACGGCAGCCAGAAAGAAGTTCACGGAAGTGAAACCTAGAGATCTGCTGATCGCGTTGACGCGATCAACGGTTACTCCTTCGAGCTGTGACAGTCCTATACGATTCGAAAAGCCGTCAAGAGGTGGTCGTGTCTTGGCAGAGGCTATTTCGAGCAGTGGAAACGTCTGCGGTGCTGGCGAGAGCTGCTCCTCCCAGAATGCGCTGGATGAGTGTGTGACTTGCTTGGCCTCGTCAATGGCATGGTCAATCAGAGACTTGCCTGGAGCTTGTAGCGCTGCTCCTTGATAGGTCGTGTGCAGGTCTCGAAAGAAAGTGCGCCAGGATGTACCATCCATGCCGAGATGATGGTATCCGAAAAGCAGCGTATGCTTGTCGTCGGTGTGTGACATGAGGACAATCTCCAGAAGTTCGCCTCGATGCAGACGCCACTTTCGTGTACGCAGCTCATCTTGTACTTCTTGGAGAACTCGAAGATTATCATTACTGTCGCCAGCGATGGTGATATGCCTGAAGCAGTCTGCAGGTGTGTCAAGCAGGCCTTGGCGAGGTGTGTTTGTAGAATCTTGGAAGAAACATGTATGCAGTCCTGGATGATGAGAAGCTACAGTAAAAACGGCACGGCGGAGACGAGCAACATGGACGAAGCCCTGCACCTCGTATGTGAGCAGATTGTTGTCTTGGGTGTGATCGGAAGACATATGGCCGGCAACCCACATTCTACAAGGAAAACGGATCTCGTCAGTCAAAGGCACACTAATTGCAATCATATAGCGTGAACTATGGACTGACGACGGGGCAAGACTCACCTTGCCTGCGCGTGCGTCATGGGCGCAATGTCTCGAAGTGCTGCTGGTGGCGACATGTCGTCTGTCTCTGGCTCTTGCTCTTGCGCCTTTTCCTCGTCATCTTCGGCGCTGCTTATGCTGGTAGCCAAAGGAGAATCTTCAGCGTCACTTGAGCTGGGTGTCTCTGAACGACTAATGTCGGAGGAAGAAGTACTCGCTACACCATCTCCTGCCCCAGATGCTGCTTCTGTAGCAGTCTTACTCTTCTCTGCCAGATACTGACTCGCAGCGAATGCACAGATTGCTTCTCCACTGTCTCCACTGAGAATCTTGAGGACAGGCACGTCGACATGTATCTCTTTCAAGAACCAAGTTCGGAGCTCCACGGCGAGCAAGCTGTCAATGCCCACGTCAAGTAATGACGCATCAGCCTTGAATGAGCCAGCACTCATCTGCAGCATCGTTTCCACCCTGCCAGCTAATGCCAGAGTGAGCGCAGCTGCGGCCGCATCTTCAGAATTGGTCGCATCTAGTCGAGTCGCTACGGACAAATGGTCGCCATCGATTCCGCCAGCAGTTGTGGTTGATGCCGCCTCTTCTCTGACATAGTGGGAGGCGAGAAGGTTATTGTACCAAGGAGGATGGGCTTCGCTTGGCGTATTGGCGTTGTACGTGTAGTGTCCCATGCCACTGACAATTTCTGCAGTGGTAGAGTCCACAACTTCGCCTTCACGGATCGGGCTTGCTGCCACAGCTTCTGCGAAAACCTGATGAACATCTGACTCGGAAAGGGGCAACTTCATCGTACGTGCGAGCTTGTCGAACAGCGATTGACCACGTTCAGCAACATAGCCCACATCTGCCACGCAGCCAACCTCCATCACAGATGCCGCGAGCCCTTGTTGACGACGCTGCTTCGCCAACATTACTTGGTACAATGAAGCAGCATCGTAGTTGGACTGACCCGCATTGCCAATGACACAGGATAATGTGGAGAAGAGGACGAAGAAGTCCAGCGAGTCATCGTTGAACACTTCGTGCAAGTTCAATGAGCCCTCAACCTTCGGCGCGAGCACTTCAGTCATGTCTGCAGCCTCCATATCGAGGAAGCGGCGGTCTCGAAGAACAAGGGCAGCATTTGCGACTCCAGCGATTGGCTGCATCTCCGCGCGCATAGTGGCGACAGTGTTCTCCACAGATGCTCTGTCAGAGACATCCATGCGGTAGACCTTGATGTTGGCTCCTAGGTGAGACATCTCTTCTAGCCACTGCGGATCAACCTTTGCGCTGCGACTCGCCAAAGCAATGTGACGAGCTCCATGCTCTACCATCCATCTGCAGATTGACCTGCCCAGAGTTGAGACTAAGCTGACCATGAGATATGACTTGTCGGGCGAGAAAAGCCCACGTCCATCGATCGGCTTGACAGTGACTGGTAGAGGATGTGCAGCATCGCTGGACCAGTCGACCACTGTAGGGAACGCCAGGGAAGATGGCGACAGATTTGGCAGCAAGTAGGCTGGTATCGTATCCACGTCACTAACAGTGTTCTGGCTGTCGTGAGGACCGGCATCGACGATCAAGCTTTCTAGTTCCGCGATAGGCAGTCTTGCACCCTCAAGGACTTGTGCATCCAGATCTAGTCTATTGCCAGAGTAAATGGACAGCAACTTGTCAGCCACGGCATCTCCCTTGGTGAGGGTAATCACATAGCCGATCCGGGCAGGTAATGATCGCTGCAAGATGTACTTCGATGATCGTGCGTGCAGTTGAACAGCGTGCGGCAGGTCACATCTTGTGGTCGAGTAAGTGAACATGATCTTTGTTCCTTTCTCAGCAAGATATGTTATGGCGTGAGCCAAAGCTGTGGACGCGCCATGTATGATCACGTTGGGTTCTCGCAATACAGTCCCGGACGGAATGGCTACAAGGACGTGCTTAGCAACGACCAGATGAGCATAGGCTCTCAGCTGTTGCGCGGTGAAAGGCTTGTCTGTCTTCAGTGACAATACCGAGGAGGTCGCAGCTGAAATCTTGGACGAGTGAGCGCCAGCAAAGGCTAGGACGGGTTTCCTAGCTTGATCGAGTCCGGTGAGCAGCACAGCCGCTGTAGACTGTGGCAGCGTAACTGACAATGTGGTGTCAATGACCACGTTATCGGAAGCCTTCAATCGCTCACGCTTTGCAGCAAGTAGCCACGGTGCATCCTCCTCCAGGTAAATCTGACCGCCACGTGTCGCAACAGTGTACGTATTATTGGCTTGGTCGGCCGGGGTGACAGCTTTGGTAATGTGACGAGCGGCTGAGTTTAGTCTGTCGTTACGCTCGAGATCGGGCTTGAGACGTGGTATCAGAATGTCTCCGTCAGACGTCAAAGTCAACTCAGGCTCAGCTGACCACAAGATCGGCGAGGCAGCGAACGTATCCGAGACGCCCAGCTTCAAACGTACAAATGCCTCGACGATCAAGCGAGCATCAACCCGTTTATTGAAGACGTTCAAGAATTGGAGATTGAGCTGTTCAATCTCGATGACCATTGTCCGGCAGAGACCGATCATCATGGCGGAAGAAGGATCTTGGTCATCGAGATGCCCAGTCGTGACCCATAGCGCATCAGTAGCATGAGCGAAGAGAGCCTGGAGCTTCTTCAAACGCGTCTCATCGACAGGTTGCGCAAAGAATGGTCGCTCCAGGTCGCACAGAGCAATCACGGCTGTGGGGCCAGTAAGGTGAACATTAGGATTGATCTTATCCACGCTTTGCACGACTTGCACACGACCAGCGAGTCGTGATACGTGTTGCGAGATTGTTCGAATCGTCTTCGACATAGCCAGCGACTCTCCGCCAATGATCAGCACTTGATTACTGAGCGGCAAATCGTCGAGGAAGTCGAGAGGCGAGCGAAGCGTATCGATACGCGTATCTGTGGCTTGAGTGACGACGACTGAGACAGCCTGAGTATTCGGATCCGGCACATCGCTTTGATACTTGTCAACGCCGGTGAAGCCAGTGTTCTGGAACAGATCGTCCCAGCCTTGGAGTGTCAAGCCAGGCTGACTGGTCTTGCCTTCGCGATTTGCAAGCCACCATCCTTCCAGAGGGCCCATCAGGAGGAGTCCTTCCAGGTATTCTCCAGTCACTTCCAGCATGAAAAGGTACCCTCCAGGTTTCAGTAGGCGACGGACACTCTGCACAGCTTTAGTCAGGTCTGCAGTGGCGTGCAGCACGTTGGCCGCGATGATCACATCTTGAGACTCCGCCTCAAAACCTTGTTCCAAGGGATCTTTCTCGAGATCCAGGACTTTGTACTGCACTCGATCCGATCTTGCAGCACTTGTGTGTGCCAGCCGCTCCCTGGCCTTCTCGAAGAACCCAGCTGACACATCGGTGAAGGTGTACTGGCTGATGGCATCTCCAACTTGCTCAAGTACACTGACCGTTGTGCCAGCACTGCCTGCGCCCACTTCCAGAATCTTTGCACGTGGATAGCGATGTGCGAAGGTTCGGACAAGATCGGCGATAGTGCGATTTAAACGAACTTGGTAGCGACCATGTGAATACAAGGGAGCCCATACGTTATGGCGAAGGTAGACCTCGAGGGGACGCTCGTCTCCAGCCATGACCTTGGCAAGATGCTCTCCTGCGACGTGAAGGGCTTTCATATCCGCTTGATCTTGAAACGCCGGCGTCTGCTTGTACTCTTCCATGAGCGCAGCTGTGTCATTGATCCACGACTTCTGCGTTACTGGATGTTTGCCGACTGAGGTCAGCTGCATAACACTCTTGACAGCGTTGTAGAATGCTTGACGATCCCACGTCCATTCGCTAACCTGTGACTCCGGTACCGTCGAGAAGAAGCTACGAAGGTAGTAGAATGATGCTCGATTGATGGCTTCAATCAGTTGCAACTCAGCATTGTCAGGCTGAAGCTCGGGAAGGTTGTTGCCAGTTGCGTAGAATAAGTCAGGCTGATAGTCGAGGCGTGAAAAGACAGGTCGATCTTCTGTGGCACTTGGTTCTGTCCAGTTGTCCATTCTGAAGCCCTCGACTTGCAGCAGACACCGCCCAGATGGCCCAAACACATGGATGTCGCCTTCAACAGAGCGAACAGTATTGTTCGTCAAGAAGCAATCAGACTCGAACACAACCTCCTTGCCATCGTCGGTGATGGATTGGGCGTGAGGGTCGAACACGAGACGAGTGAGAGCAGAGGGTAGGAGGGACCCTCGTATTGGAATGCGGCAAGGGTTAACAAAAGCGGCGAGAATCGCTTGCAATGCGACGTCTAGAAGGCCAGGGTGCAGGAGATACTTGTTCCCTACCTCTTCGACAGTCCAGGAAGCCTGAGCAGTGGAGAAGCCAAGTGTCCGGCGAACTTGCTTCATACCATGGAAAAGTCCAGTGTAGTCGAGGCCAGTAGTCTTGAGGATTGCCTTGTAGTAGTCGTCGCCTTCGATCAACGTTGTGCCTGAGCGCGGGGGACATCGCGTAGGCAGTAGTTGGATGTCGCTGTCGTCGTCTCCCTCGGACAGTATCTCAATGACCAAGCGTCCGCCACAATTCTTCTCCAGGTTGTTGTTGACACTGGAGTGGCAGACGAACTCTGCATCGATAGTGGTGCTGTTGCTGGTCGGTAGACGTCGAATAGAGAAGACTGTCTCAACTCCGCTGTGGTTCTCCTCAAGTACCAAGGCGCGCGGAATGGTCAGGTCCCGGATCTCGACCAGCTTGAGCCGGTGAACTCCACCAACAATTTCTGCAGCAGCTTCGATGGCCATGGCGACGTAGCCGATGGTCGGGAAGAGTATTGCTCGTTGGAAGACATGGCCTTGTGTCCAAGGTAGTTCATTGACTTTCATGATGTTCTTCCATCGCATCTCGGTATCAGAGTCATCAGCTGCACGTCTGCCCAGCAGCTCATGCGGTGGTCGTTCGGCGAGTCGGTATCGGCTGGACAGTCGACTTTCCTTCCAGTGGATCTGCTCATGCGTCCAGCTGTAGGTGGGCAAGCCCTTCTGAACCGGGACAGTAGGCGCACAGTCAGGACCAAGGTATGCTTTCCTCCAGCCAGCAAAGTCTATCCGGTTGCCCAGTGTCGTCCACAGCGATCCTAACGAAGCTGAAAACGCCTCAACGTCATTGCGGCCGCGTTGAAGAGTGGCTGTGTAGGGAAGGGCTGCGTTAGCACCTAACACGGCAGTGATGGTCTGCGATGCAGGGCCCTTGAGTGCAGGATGAGCGCCAATCTCTACAGCCATATCAAAGGGTCCAGCGCGATACAGCGAGCATTCCACAGCCTCGGAGAACAAGACTGACTGGCACATGTTGGCAACCCAATACTCGCCAGCGAGTGCTTGGAGATCTTCTGGTTCGTCGAGCATCTCGGCGTGGCCGTGAACCGATGATATCCAGATGCATTCGTCGTTCTGAGGTCGTACTTGGATCGTGCATGCTTTCAAGGAGTCGAGGTATGGCTTGGCGCAAGGCGACATGTGAGAGGAGTGATACGCCGTGTCGACCTTCAATAACCTGGCGAATGTGCCACCCGCGTCGAGCGAAGCCTTGGCAGACAGCACGGCATCTTCGTCACCAGAGAGTGTGGTCGAAGCTGGAGCGTTGCTAGCTGCCACACTCAGCTTGCCATCGTAGGGCTTGCAGAAGGCCTCTGCATCATCGATTCCGAGACCGACCGCAAGCATGGCACCTCTTTGCCCACTCTCACCTCGAGCCAGATGAGCGTGCACACCGCGATAGTACGCAACTCGCATAGCGTCGTCTGCTGACAAAAGGCCAGCGGCATATGTCGCGGCAATCTCACCAGAGGAGTGTCCCACGACACCCCGGAACGAGACGCCAGTCGCGGCCAGAGTGTCGACCAGAGCGATCTGCACGGCTGTGCAGAGTGGTTGCGAAAGTGCTGCCTCACTGAGGCGTGATCCGGATTGCTCCTGAAACAGCTCATGGGTGAGGGACCACGTAGGTGCGTCCGGGAGAGATTGAAGAGCAGCTTCGCAAGCTTTGATACTGGTTCTAAAGGTGTGGCATTGCTTGAACATATCGCGACCCATAGTGGCCCACTGAGCGCCTTGACCTGTAAAGATACCAAGCACGCCCGGTGTATGCCATTTTAGCTTGGCCGGAGCTCGTGTACCAGTCTCGGAGGCAGGTGTGGAACGAGTCGTCGCTCGAAGAGCCTCGGCAAGATCGCCTGTGGATCCACCTGGGAAAGCTATGCGCTGTTGAAAGGTGGTTCGACGGGCTTGCGTGGAGAAGGCAAGGTCTTCAACACGGAAACTGGCATCATCCTCTTCCAGCATATCAGCCAAGCGATCGATGCTTGCAGCAAGAGAGGGCCCGGTAGATGCCGATAGCACAAGTGGCCCAGCAAAGAAGTCTCTGGTCGCTGGCTCCTGCTCGATCGACCTCGCAGGAGGTGAAGACGGAATATACTGTTCAATGATGGCGTGACAGTTTGTGCCACCAAAGCCAAAGCTGTTGACACTCGCACGTCGTGGTGATGTGACTGCCGGCCAGGTGTGCGCCTCTGTAGGGATTCGAAGTTTGTGGTAGAAAGGCTTGATCTCCGGATTTAGGCTGTTGAAGAGCAAGTTCGGTGGTATCACTCCATGCTGTACCGCCAGTGATGCCTTGAGGAACCCGGCAAGACCAGCACAGCCCTCGAGATGCCCAATGACTGTCTTGATAGATCCACAGAATAGCTTCTCTTCTCCTTCTGGGCTATCATCTATGGAATGTTCGAAGAAGGCGTTGTAGATACCGCGAGCTTCCTGTGGGTCGCCTGCAAGTGTACCAGTGCCGTGTGCCTGTGATTGAGTCAATTAAAAGACCAGCGAACCATGTCGAGAACACTTACCTCAAAGTACTGAGGGCGATCACTTCTGGATCGAAGATCGAGCCCTGCACGAGCATATGTATGGCGGATAAGAGTGGCTTGCGCTTCACCACTGGGCATCGTCAACCTACGAACAGAAGTGAACAAGTCAGCATCTGTCTCGAATGATTGAGTTATGCGGTCCGCGTTCGTACCCTGTGGTCCTGCCATCGGAGTTCATGCCAGTTTCGCGAATAATGCACTCGATGTGATCATCGTCCGCTAGAGCTTGGGACAATGTCTTCAGCATCAGCGCCGAAACTCCTTCGCCACGAGCATATCCATCCGCTGATGCATCCCACATAGAGCTTCGTGATGTGGGACTAAGCATGTGCAGTTTCGACTCTGATATGTAGGGCACACTGTCGAAGATCAAGTTTACGCCTCCGATGATCGAGCTTGTCGACTCGCCATTGCGCAGAGACTGTACCGCAAAGTGAATTGCAGCTAGCGAGGATGAGCATGCGGTATCTAGTGTGACAGATGGGCCTCGAAAGTCGAAGAAGTAACTGATACGGTTGGAAAGAATGCTTGGAGTCGAGCCCGTCCCGTGGTACCGATTGACGATTTCGACGTCCCGTCCTTGAATCTTGTCATAATCGTTCGTCATACAGCCTACATAGACCGATGTGGCACTTCCTTGCATCTTGTCGAGCGGATATCCAGCACTTTCTATGCATTCATAGACACTTTCGAGCAGCAAGCGTTGCTGCGGGTCCATTGCGTCTGCTTCTTTGGGCTGCGGTGGAAGTTAGCAGATGCTGCAAACATGTCGTTTCCACGGATATGTGGCCACAATGAAGCTCGCCACCTGGAAGTGGGAGCCAACTTTCAGTGAGGATGCGATTCGCTCACATTTATGTTGAAAAACAGCCCATCGAACAGTCGTGGATCCTCCTCGAGCAGATATGCCTTGGCCACAACATTAGTTGACCCATGGTGCTCGCCATCTTCGTGGTAGAAGGCTCCCAGGCCCAAGCGATCTTTGGGTATGTCGACAAGAACATCTCTTGGGCTTTTCAGAAGTTGCCAGAGCTTCGAAGGTGAAGAAGCACCGCCAGGAAATCTGCAGGATGACCCAACAACAGCAATAGGCTCGACCATTCTTCCGTTGTTCATTTCGTTCCCAGGATCCTCTATTATGGGTAAATCTGTTGAAGAGAGTAAGGATAAACTGTCGATGTTAGATCTGCGTGTTCTGAAAATTCGTTGAATCTGAGATGTGCATCTTTCTAGACTCAGTCATTGCTCGGCTTCTCCCTCTGGTCTCTACTCTGCCTTGCGCTCTCCGCATTGACAAAGAAGTGCCGCATAGCCTCTCATCTCAGCGTGGCTAGGTTCGTCGACCAGGCCACAGATCTTCCATAGCTTTGGCGCTTGATCAACGTGTCGCTTTCACCTACACCCATGTAGGTCTCGTCAGTGGCGGACTGGACACCCGCATGTGAGCACCAGATAGCCTGTGTTCGTCGTCAACTAGGCGTCCCACAGTTGTCGTCCTCGTTGACGCAGTGACCATCAGACGCGACTCTCAACTGATAGCGTATTCGGAGCCATATCGTGACAAGCCTAGGATTCAGCCCATATGGTCTGATTGGAGATGAGGTCACGATAGTGACTCCCGTGCCGGCGCCGCCATTGTGATCGTCTTGATCTTGTTGATGCCGATTTTTCCTTCCAAGGTGTTCGTGCCCAACGCGTGTGTGGTCGCGACCCATGTTTTGATCCACACCCCACACAGCCAAAATGATCGGCCGTACTCGGCGCATTTTTCCCTTGGCAGGAGACTTGACCTCACTTCACTTGTCTGACCATGCGTCAACGCTAATCGTACCCATCACTCCTCGATATGCTACCTTCGTGCGATAGGTGGGTTCCCGGCTCCTTCAATTTAGTACGGTACGGGAGATGACCTTCTAGATGCCGAAGGTCTCAGCTAATGCTCACTACCAGACCACGCGATGTGGAGAAGAGAGACTTGTGTACATGAAAGCATGAGCCATTAACATGTGCACACGATCATCGCGGTGGCATGTTCTCTTCTCCGGTATACGCCAATAGCACCTAGCCATATGTCCCGCCGGCGGCGCATGCCTCACCATTGCGAAGTGTCTAAGCAGCCATGTACAAGCCTTATCAGGCACACGACTGCAGTCAGCATATGCCTGCACCACCCTGACATGGGCTGTACGACCCATGAGCAGCACAAGATGTTGTCGGAAGACATCCACGAGTAGCGGAAGATCGTATCGGAAGCAAGACTTTACGCCAAAGCTTGCGAAAGCCAGGCTGTCGCTCGCACAGCCAGTAACCTTTCCGTGTCTCTTACTGTGGCAGTCCGGAGCACCCACACGAAGCAGCATCCTCAAATCTTACGACGACGAGAATCATGGCTATCGATCAGATTCCGGGTCTTCCAGAACGACAACGTGCCATCAAAGTGGTAGAAGCCAGCTCCATCCGCCTGGAAAAGGACGTGCCATTGCCACCTATCGAAGACGAGGACGTTCTTGTGCGAGTGCATTGTGTGGCTCTCAACCCATTTGATTGGTATCATGCACTTGAATCTCGCATATTCGTGGCACTCGTGCTGACATTTCGCACCAGGAAATCGTTGGATCTTTCTCCAGCGCCAGGATCAACGTTTGGATGTGATGTTGCAGGCGAAGTCGTGGCGATCGGTAGCAAGTGTAGACAGGGAATACGTGTCGGAGATCGAGTGTATGTCCGCTCTCACTCATGTGGCTCTGCGCATTTGCTGACGAGGTATACAGCTTTGGACCCGTGAAAGGCAATGCATCAGATGCCCCAGGAAATGGCGGTTTCGCAGAGTATGCTGCTATTCGTGAAGTGGTGGCATGGAAAATGCCCGAAGCCATGAAATTCGAGCAAGCGGCGACTCTAGGGATGTCTATCATGACGGTCGGGCTCGCACTTCACTATACGTTGAAGGTTCCGCTTGCTTCGGATTGCTCCGAAGCGAATGGTGCAGGAAGACATGTGTTCATCTATGGAGCAGGAACGGCTACGGGGACCTTAGCGGTCCAGTGTGCTGCAGTGTAGGTCTTACTCATGTGGCTCTGCGCATTTGCTAACGACGTATACAGCTCTGGTATGCTACCCATCGCAGCATGTTCGCCACGTCACTTCGCTCGCCTGAAGGCTTTGGGTGCAGTCGCATGCTTCGACTACAGATCAGCATCCGTTGTGGATGAGATTCGCGATTTTACCAAGAACAGCCTCGCCGATGCACTGGATTGTATCACAGATAGTGCATCGATGAATCTCTGCTACAGCGTACTGGGCAATCAAGGCGGACGATATGTGGGACTCGACCAGTTTCCAATCCGTTCCCACACAAGACGAGATGTCCGACCAGATTGGATTGTGGCATGGACTGTGAGCGGCGAAGCTATACAATGGAAGAGGCCGTACGCGAGGACGCCTCGACCGAGACACAAGGCGTTCGGGCTCAAGTGGAACCCAGAGGCCCAGAAGCTACTAGACTCTGGTCTGCTTGAGACGCATCCTATCGATGTACGAAGCGGAGGTTTAGCAGCAATTCCGGAAGGTGTCGATTTGCTGCGGAAGGGATTGACAGACGGCAGAAAGCTGGTCTATCCGATAGTCTAGTGGCGTAAGCTGGCTCTAGGGTATTATCAACTTGAGGTAGGCATTAGGTCATGTCGACAGGCCGTTTCCCAGTTACCACGCAAGTACTACAAGTGGAATTCGTAATTCCGAAGCGCATGGTGCGGTTCCCAGTGAACTTTATTAGCGGCCATCTAGAACATGTCGCTCCCGATAGTCGACTGCTAAGACAAGGATTCTCCGCTGCCGACCAAGATCCCGTCTTAGCCTCTTACGGCTGATTCACGAAGGGATGAGGCATTTCAAGCCCGGCCCGTGCTGCAAGCGTCTGAGATAGCGGACGACAGGACGAATGGACCCACATCGTTGATCATCACACAGACCCAAGTCGACGACAGGCTATCCCTGGAGTCTCATTGCTGGAAGGCATCGCCATCACTCACAGCATCAACAAATACTGTTGCATTCCGCAGCGACTCAGAGTCCCCTCACTGGTCGTTCTTGCCAGTGACTGACTTTCCACTCACATCGTGCAGGACGCATTAATTTCGACTTCATGGAGCTGGTTTTGTTAGGAGCACTCGTTACATGTGCAGCATTGTTGTTCAAAGTCTTTCAGATATGGATTCAGGGACACCGCAGCGATCTGGCACATGTACCTGGGCCTTGGTTTACTAGATACACGTCCCTCGGATTTATCATCAACGCTTTGATACCGCGAGCACACGTATGGGTGGATGATCTGCACCGCAAATATGGACCAGTTGTGCGAGTGACGCCTAATATGGTACGAATTTATGCAGGCTCGCGACGTGATCAATGGCTGACATTCGATCCAGGTAGCAGTTGCAGATCCAGATGGTGTTGCCGACATATTTCGTTCCAGTCGCGGCTATCTGAAAGGACCGATATACGACTCGCTTCTGCGTAGTTTCTTTGCCACCAGAGATCCTGTACTTCATGGCCAACGACGTCGACTATTCGCTCGACCGCTGGCGAACTCATCTATTCAGTCTTTCTGGGCAGACGAGGTTCGCGAACGAGTCAGACTGACTGTGAAGAGGATCAAGAATGATGCAGAAACGAGTGGCGAAGGAGATGCATATAAGTGGTGGAATATCATGGCCAACGATGTCGTCACGAGGCTTTCATTTGGTGAGTCTCTGGGTCTTTTGGAGTCGGACGAGGTAAGTACAAGCTCTTGGCTCATCGTATTGTACTCTGACCTTGACAATAGCATCTGCCCTACATTGAAGCTGTCAAGAAGACTTTGAGAGGCTCTTCGCTGAATCGAAACTTTCCGACGCTGATGCCGCTGCTCAAGTATTTGCCCATACCGCGGTTACAAGAACTACTCAACGCTAGGCCGAAGGTTGAAAAGTACACAGCCAAAGCGGTGCAGAACTTTCGCACACGTGGCCAACAGCAAGCTGGTGTCAGTCGTAACATTTTCACACAGATTGTGGCTCAGGCCGATGAGAAGGATGATGAAGCTGTTAGAGCCATTACAGATGAAGACGTCCATGACGAAGCTCTCACATTGATGCTTGGTGGCACTGACAGCACATCTGCTACGTTAACCTACACGACTTGGGCTGTGCTGTCTCATCCTGAGATACAAAAGGAATTGGAACACGAAGTAGGATCTCTGTCGGACGAGCTAACGACCAAGGAGCTTGAGCAAGCCCGGTATCTGAACGCAGTCATTCACGAGAGCTTGCGCTTGCACGGCCCTGTCTCCGTGGGCTTACAACGAGTTGTGCCGCCAAGTGGTGCTCGTATATCAGGCTTCGATCTTGCTCCAGGAACATTGGTGTGGCCACAGATGTATGTTCACCTTTCTTCTTCACATCACACAAATGGGACGCTACTAATTTCGCATCAGGTACACGACACGCTACGATCCCTCGATTTGGCCAGATCCATTGAAATTCGATCCAACACGGTTTCTGGATGTCAAGCTTCCTTCCATGGTAGACGGCAACTTGACGCCTACTCAGAAGAAGGTCTACGTGCCCTTTGGCGGTGGCACTCGCATGTGTCTTGGCATAAATCTAGCCTACCTGGAATTGAGACTAGGTCTGGCATTGTTCTTTCGAGAATGCAAAGGAGCTGCTCTGTCGAAGAAGATGACTCGTGGTGATATGACACCAGATCACTTCTTCGTGAGTTCTCCAGTAGGAAGGAAATGTCTGATCACACTTGCTGGCAAAGAATGTTGAAGTTGCTATGGATTAGACTTCATCTACCACGAATGCCCACTCATGCTCCTCGCTTCCATTCATGATGCCAACCAGCCAGTCTTTAACGAGCTGAGAAACCAATACACCGTGTACGGGCTCGCAATTGATCTCAATATCCTGTCCGTCAGCACGTATAATGCCTACAGGTGTAACGAATAGTGCCGTCCCAGTGACGAAGGCCTCGACGATCTTCCCCTGTCGATGAGCTTCAAATAGCTCCCCCATCGTGAACTGCCTCTCGACTACTTCCACTTTGATGTCCTTCGTAGACTGCGATTGCTGCATTCTCTCTCGTGCCAGCTGCAGGACACAGGCTCGTGTGATTCCAGGCAGAATGAGACCTTCGTCCAAAGGTGCCGTGATAAGTTGCCATGTCTTCTCACCGATTCGCAACACGAAGAAGAAGTTACTTGCTCCAGCCTCGGTGACATATCTTTCAGAGCCGAACAACCAAAGGATCTGGTCGAAGCCTTGAGCCTTCGCCTGGTCTTGAGACACCAATGCTGTTCCGTAATTCGCGCCAACCTTGTACTGGCCGAAGCCTCCTGGCCAAGCACGTATCTCATCCTTGTCAGACGCCAGCAGCTTCATCGATCTACGTGGTGGCTGCACTTGCTTCTGTGGCGCTTCTGGTCCTGTGATCGAGCTGATGGCTTTTGGAAACACAGTCAAGAAGATCACAAGTATGGCAGAACGCGGACGAAGCGTTGCAAGAGCAGGATCCGTGCCAATAAGTGTCGGTCTGATGTACAATGCACCTTCACCTTTGTCCTTTGGCAACCACTTAGGCGCCTCGAGGGCACACAGAGAGATGATTAGTTTTTCCAGCTCGGTCGCTTCAAAATCTGGCAGAGCTACTCGCGCCGCGCTGCGACGCATACGCTCGCAATTCTCGATGGAGCGAAAGAGTCGTACTTGTCCATCCAGACCGCGATTCAGCTTCAATCCTTCGAAGCACTCTGTGGAGTAATGCAAAGCAGACGCAGCCGGTGACATTGTAATTGGTCCATATGGCTGAAGAGAAGGGATGGACCAGCCAGTGCGCACATTCCAAGATGCAATGATCATGTGATCAGTGTGGTACTCCAGTAGTCTGACTTCAGGAGAACTTGGCGATGGATATGGCCGTGGCTCGGTGGTGTACAATGTGGTCAGCAGGCTGGCGTCGAGCCGTGACAGGGTGCTCATGCTGTCCTTTCGCTCTTTCAGCCTTGATTGTGTGAGCTTTACGGTCGCTGTGTGCGAGATGATGGTTTACGACCTCGGATGAAGTCGCTCTTCCAATCTTGAGTTGTGCATGTCAGTACGTAAGTGACTGCTGTCAGCTTTCCGGCTCCGAAGAACGATTTGCGCTTGCCACCCCTGCTCGTGGGAATCGTTCTAGAAACACCGAAGCGGCCGATATCTTATACCGACAATGTTCCATTGCTAGCCTTCCTAGAGCCCGAGCACGCTCGTGCAGGGGTTGCTGGGATCAATCGCTAGCCCGGGGTCTGGGGTGCAGTCGTAAACAACCTGGTATGCATCACTGACACTGTTGACTTAGTCTCAGAGTCCGTTGAACCCACTTAGCGATGTGATGTATGATGGTCCGACGTCTCAAGTGAATCCGGCTGCAGTACGGGCACTGCTTGGGCGCGTACAGTGTAAGGCCGGCACTTGTTCGTTCAGCATCGCCTGACACATGCGCTGATAACAGCGCTTTGGTGATCGGTACTCTTGCCGTACGAGTGCAGAATCGGATCCGAGAGGCTCTCCTAACGTACGAAGGATCTAAGTCTTGTACAACACCTTTGATCAGCATCAATCAGTATCTGCAGCAAGATCACCACTACAATTCAGCATCCAACTCTTGTTGTGACCAACAGCATCGACAACTCTGGAACTGACCCCAAGATGGCCACTGTCGACACTGAACTTCAATACCAACTAACACCTGAGCATGGTGGCACTGATGAGATCTGGCCTGGGCTGGTCAAAGCACTCCGCATCCCACGAGTGATGGTCAAGACGAAGGTGGCTGACATTCGAGGCCACGAAGCTGAGTTCTCTCTCGACAAGCAAGGGTTCCAGTGGGTGCATTGGCCTCCAGCTCTCGACAAATGGAACGACGATGAAGAAATCCAGCGGGTTTATTATCCAGACATGGAGGCTCTCTTGAAGAAAGTCACAGGGGCCTCGCACGCCTATGCTTTCAACCACGTCCTGCGTAGCGAAGACTGGTCTGCCATCATGAAAGACATCAAGAACTGGAAAGACGAGGACATCGAGTTCCGCGCAGCCAATAATTGGTGAGTCTCCATCTCTTGTTGATATGGCGTTGGCTTGTTCCTGACGGATCCCAAAGCTACATCCACTGCGACTATTCGTACCAGGGAGCCGAGCAATTCTATGATCGGCTTGTGGTCAATGGCAAGAGAGATGACCTCAAGCAGTTGGCCGTCAGTCCTAGACGTCGCTGGGCTTTGATCAACCTCTGGCGACCAAGGAAGACCATCGAGCGAGACGCCCTCTGCGTGGCCGATGCGCACAGCATCACTGACGACGAGCTTGCTGAGCAGACCATCAAGTGGATGAAAGCCGAGGAGCTCACTGAAGAGCAGAAGAATCACCCAGATATCCACAAGTATCAGGTCGGAGCTCCAGACACGTATCTGTGGGCAGTCAAGCCGCCCGCGGACCCAGCGAAACACAAGTGGTACTATGCCTCGAAAATGTCTCCTGACGAGGCATTGCTCTTCAAGATGTATGATTCGAGGAATGATGGTCGGGCGAAGAGAGTGCCACACACTTCATTCCAATGTGCATTGGACAATGGTCCGCCGCGAGAGAGTGTTGAGCTGAGAGCTTTTGTCTTCTGGGAGAATGAAGATGGCGATGTGTAGATCGATCGTGCTCAAGTCGGAAGCTGAACAGATTGGCAGCCTAGCAACGAGAATATTCGCTTATCTGCTCGTTGAGATCACTGTCTTTCCAGACCGAAGCTGACCCAGATGCACGCTGTTCCATGTGAAAGACTTTGCAGGCGGCTGATGCCTATTTGGTCTCACTCCCTCAATCCACATGCCAAAATTGATACACCACAACTCCTGACCAGTTGAATACACCATGTTCAATGACGACATCCAATAGTTGGGCAAGCAAAAGAAGAAGTGAGTATGAAGCAAAACAATTGCCGCCGACGTGTGTTTCAATGGGCGTGAATACTGCGAGGTTGAAGTCCTCACGGAGTTACTCACTGCACAATTGTTAGCCAGCATCAGCAATATCCGACGACTTACGAGCTAAACCATTTCGCCTGGACGATCATTGAAAGTGACGGGTTCGAGATCGTATATATTGATGCATTCTGCGGTTCATCTAGATATTAGTACACATGTTCAGAACAGGCCTTTCTCCTGCGTCCAGTCTTCGAGTAGGTTCTCGACCTCATCGCCAAGGGTTGTATAGTTCAATTCGTCCAAGCACTTGAATGCGCTGCATGTGGCGATGAACTTCGATTGGATCTCCTAGACACACAGAGTACTCGTGGCTATGACTTCTGATGAGCGCGGAACTTCTAGGAACTCGTGTCTAGCTAGTCCGGCGTGGTACCGCGATAAGGCCATCCAGGAGGTTCTTCCGTTGGTCATGTGTATAGTACATGGCGAGCGTGAGAATTGTGGATTGTCGAAGGTCTAGTAGAGGAGTGAGACAAGCAATGTGGGAGGTGCGGTGCGGTGGCGAAACGGCGGCCTTGGCAAATGGCGATCAACAACAAGGGGTACGCGAAAACGAAACTGTCCACTTTCTTCGTCTCTTGTACACAACTCCCGGTCATCCACCATGCGTAACGCCCTGCCGGTATCACACTCGTTATCAACTCAGCTCACTCGGCCGGTAACGTACCATGGCTGGTCCTAACAAGCCTGGAAAGTCCAGGTCATGCTTGACAACCACAGATAAGATAGCGCCATAGTAGTGCTGGTGAGTAAACAAGCCATCGACGATGTCTTAGCTCGAGCAGCGGTCTCTCAAACCTGGTATGAGGCTAGACGTTAGCTGAGGATGTGGATACGCGTCGAGTCCGCCGGCTCCTCGTTCTCCTCACATCATCACAGACTCGTACATCCGGGATGGCTGTTTGATGTGGTCACCCGAAGATATGTCAAACTTCCTCCGCTGGCAGAGCCGCAATGAGCTCGTGAGACGCGATGCTCAGCTCCTACCACGCCTAAGAAGTTAAGGGGGATATGTGCAGTGGTCAGAGTGCCTCAGGCCAATCTAGGCGGAGCCGTCTTGCTTGGGACAGGACACCGGACATGCCTCATCTGATGTTGGGCGCTCTATGAGAAGTACGAAGAGGGACTCTTCCTACAGGTCCAATGGCGATTGCTGCTCGACCAAGGCCAGGTTCGCACTCCAATGGCTCGAAAGATGCATTGTCTACCACAAAGAAAAACGACAACACCAGCGCCGAACCATTTCGACATTTGCCAGATCGTGAAGCCGCTATATTGAAAAGGCAGATCCAAGTATCTGATGGAGCCAAAGTTACCTGGTTGTCGCTATTTCGCTTCGCATCGCGGCGCGATATCGTGGTGGTTGCTGTCAGCTCCATCTGTGCTATCGCTGCAGGAGCTGCAGTACCTCTCAACACTGTCATCCTTGGTAGTCTTGCTGGAGCATTTCAGGATTTCTCAAATGGCCTTCCTAGAGCGGAGTTCGATGCCCGGGTCAATGAACAAACTCTCTACTTTGTGTATCTGGCGATCGGCGAATGTTAGTGTGCTCGTCTCGGTGCTCATCACAACTCGGAATGAATGCTGAAATGATCACAGTCATAACCATCTACATTGCCACTGTCGGCTTCAAGTACAGCGGAGAGAGTATTACTCGCAAGATCAGAGAGCAGTATTTGCAGGCACTGCTACGACAGAATGCTGCATTCTTCGATAAGCTTGGCTCCGGCGAAATCATAACACGCATCACCGCAGAAACCAATGTTGTCCAAGAGGGCTTGTCTGAAAAGATAGAGCTCGCTCTTTCGGCTGTATCTACGTTCATCGCAGCGTACGTCGTTGGCTTCATCAAGTACTGGAAGCTGACACTGATTATGACATCGATGACTCCGGTCCTCGTTATCGTCATGTATGGCCTCACGGAACTCATAATCAAGTACAGCAAGCTGTCGTTCGCTGCACATGGTCAGGGTATCATACTGATTGAAGAAGCTCTCAGCTCAATACGGACTGTCACAGGATTTGGTAATCAAGAACGGTTAGCCAAGGAGTACAGCAAGAGCTTGACTCGGGCACAAACCTTTGGAATGCGCGCAAAGTGTATTGGAGCTACTGGTATAGGTGCGACCATCTGCATCTTCAACTTGGGATATGCTCTGGCTTCGTGGATGGGCAGCAAGTACATCGTTAGTGGCGAGACGAAGCTTCCAGCTGTTCTGACGATCCTCCTCGTTCTCATGCTGGGTGCCTTTGCTCTAGGGAAAGCTGCGCAGCACATACAAGCATTCGCTAACGCCGCAGCTGCTGCAACCGGGATATACGCGACACTCGACAGAGTCCCGCCATGGGACGAGCGCTCCAGTCAGGGCGATATACTGGAGGTCTTTGAAGGTCATATCGAGCTTCGAAACGTAAGTCTACTCATCTGAGCTCGGTTGAGGCATCGGGACGCTCACTAATTGGACAGATCAAACACATATATCCTTCGAGACCTGACGTTGTAGTCCTGCAAGCCTTGAGCCTCTCCATCCCGGCTGGAAGCACTCTCGCCATAACCGGAGCTTCAGGGTCAGGCAAAAGCACTATAGTCGCTCTCCTAGAGCGATTTTATACTCCTGTGGGGGGCCAAGTGCTCATTGATGGGCACGATATCGAAAGCCTGACCCTGCATTGGCTTCGACAACAGATTGGACTAGTTCCACAAGACCCGACGCTCTTCTCAGGCACCGTGGAAGAGAATATCCTGCACGGCCTTCGAGGTTGCAAGGTCGGTGGCGATCATAGTAGAAGATCTCTTGCGGAACAGGCTGCTAAGCTAGCGAATGCGCACGAGTTCATCATGTTGCTTCCTCATGGCTACGACACTTCTGTTGGCGAACGTGGATCTTCTTTGAGTGGTGGACAGAAACAACGAATCGCGATAGCGAGAGCAGTAGTGAGCAATCCGAAGATCTTGCTGTTCGATGAAGCCACTAGCGCACTCGACAGCAAAACTGAAGGCGTGGTGAGTGGTCAAAGTGAAGACCACTGGCGGTGCGGCATACTGACAGAATAGTAGGTACAAGCTGCGTTGGAGAAAGCAGCCGAAGGCCGCACGACCATCATCATCTCGCACCGCATGAGCACAATCCGAAATGCAGACAAGATTGTGGTCATGGGCACAGGTGGCGAAATACTGGAGCAAGGCACCTACGAGGAGCTTTCAGCCGCCAAAGGCGCCTTTCACAAACTTGTCGATTCTCAAGACATGGCGCAAGACACAACGGCGACGCTTCTCGATTTCAATGAGAAGACCATCCTTCAGCCCGAGACAGCAGAGAAAGCTATCACACTTAACAATTTGAGCACGAACAGCTCAGAGGGTGATGCAGTCGACAATAGTGTGGCTGCCATTCCTCCACATAAGTCAAAACAAGCGGCATCTATGTGGACACTGATCAAGTTCACTGCCTCCATGAACAAACAAGAATGGAAAGTCATGCTCCTTGGTATCATAACTTCCATCATTGCTGGAGCCGGAGAACCAGTTCAATGTGTTATCTTAGCAAAGTCCATCTCCACGCTGTCGCTTCCGCCCTCGCAGTACCAGAAGCTACGCTCCGAAACCAATTTCTGGAGTGGCATGTTCGTCATGATAGCAGTGGTAATGCTGGCTTGCTCAACTGTGCTCGGTCTATCTTTCGCATACGGAAGTGAACGTCTGGTACATCGCAGCCGAGACCGAGCCTTCAGATCGATTTTGCGTCAAGACATACAGTTCTTCGATCGCCCTGAGAACACAGTTGGGGCTTTGACGTCGTTTCTTAGCACGGAGACGACTCATCTGGCAGGTAAGACATCCTTTGCTTCGGTCAGGATTGCAAATAGCGGGCTGACAGACCCGCAGGAATGTCCGGTCTTGCTCTTGGGACCATCTTCCAACTACTAGCAACACTGGTCATCGGATACATCGTCGCACTCGCAGTTGGATGGAGACTAGCTCTGGTCTGCATCGCCACAGTCCCAATACTTCTGTTGGCGGGCTTTCTAAGCTTCTACTCACTTTCTCGCTTCGAAGGCTACCTCAAAGACGCCTCTCGGGAAAGTGCATCTTACGCCTGCGAAGTGACATCTTCCACTCGGACGATTGCCGCGCTCACACTCGAGAACGAAGTATGGCAACACTATCACAACCTACTCGTCGCTCAGGCATCCAGAAGCCTCATCTTCAATATCAAGTCTAGTGTTCTATATGCTGCTAGTCAAAGTCTCGGCTTCCTATGCATGGCTTTGTGCTTCTGGTACGGCAGCAGCTTGATTGGGGCCTACTCACTGGAGCAATTCTATTTGGTGTTCTTCCTGGTCATATTCGGAACGCGATCCGCGGCAAATATGTTCTCGCTGGCTCCAAACATGGCGAAAGCAAAGGTCGCAGCTGGAGAACTGAACACTTTCTTCGAGCGAACACCGACAATCGATATCTGGAGCCCGGATGGCCACATTCTGGAGAACATCGAAGGCTCGATAGAGTTTCGAGATGTGAGCTTTGCATACCAGCCAGGACAGCCAGTGCTGACAGGCCTGAACTTCAAAGTCCTCCCAGGACAGTATGTTGCTCTAGTCGGAGCTTCAGGCTGTGGCAAGTCCACTGCAATCTCCCTGCTAGAACGCTTCTATGACCCGACGAACGGCGCTATTCGCATCGATGGCCAAGACATCAGAGGTCTTAACCTCAGCCACTATCGGAAGAACATCGCGCTCGTACTACAAGAGCCAACACTTTACCAAGGCACCATTCGCGACAATCTCCTGCTCGCAGTCGAAGACGAAGACTGTCCAGAAGAGAAGCTTATCAAAGTCTGCAAAGAAGCCAATATCTACGACTTCATCACTTCTCTGCCCGCCGGGTTCGACACTACAGTTGGTAGTAAAGGTGCCATGTTATCCGGCGGCCAGAAGCAGAGGATAGCAGTTGCGCGAGCTCTGCTGCGAGATCCGAAGATTCTTCTGCTCGACGAAGCCACGTCCGCACTAGACAGCGAGTCGGAAAGTGTTGTGCAAGCAGCATTGGACGCTGCAGCACGAGGGCGCACTACAATTGCCGTTGCACATCGACTCTCTGCAGTGCGCAACGCTGATGCCATCTATGTCTTTGATAATGTCGATGGCAATGGTGGTCAAATCGTGGAGAGCGGGACTCATGCGCAACTTATGGCACTGCGTGGGAGGTACTTCGAATTGGTACAGCTGCAGAGTTCGGACAAAGAAGCAAAGGAGTAGTGTCTCTGGAATGCCAATGAAGTTGGGCCACTAGGCTGTCTGCACACTCAGTATCATGGTGTACTGAGGATCGCAGAGATGAAGATGTCAGACCTGCCGACATAGTCAAAAAAATTGCCATTGGAGATCTGATTAGCCGCACGCAAGTTGACTGGGTGGGTTCATCGTAAAGGGTAATGAAGACACCGCGGCCACGGCCGATCTGGCTGTGCTTGAGAACGGAGACGCAGCATGTCTGATCTGGTTGTGTTTGAGAACGGAGCCGCAGCATGGCTGATCTGGTTGTGCTTGAGGTTGGAGCCGCAGTTACAGGTCTGGAGACGTTCCTCTGTCATTGCTGATCTAGTTTTCTGGCTTGGATCACAGGGGCAGCCTGAAGACGTTCGATGTTCTTTTCTGCCATCGAAGATCTGTGGTGGCTCAGCTGTCTCTGTCCTAGCAGCCACGCTCTCTGGAACGAACGGGAATGCTGCATTGCGCTGCGGAGCTGAGTGTGGTGGTGTGGTAAGTCAAGGTTCGCAGAGATGAGGGAGGACAATGTGACAGTCCAATGCAAACTCGGCAATGTTCACATATTCAGTTCACTCACAAGCTAACTTAGAGCAAACCCTAGCTATGCATAATACACGCTCTCTGAAGCGAACGAAAGGTCACATCGCGCTGTGAAGCTGTGTGAGGTGGCACAGTCGCTCCGAGACCACAGAGAGGTGTGCTGAGAAAGTGGCAACTTTCGACCATATACACATGTTCACTTCACTCACAATCTGACATGGAGACATTCTGGAGAAAGGGGCGCCCCGCCTGCCGGCACGGAGCGGCGGTGATACTTGTTCAAAATATATGGCCCCAATGCCTCGCCTGCCGACACGGAGCGTCGGGTGATACTTGTTCAAAAGACATGGCCCAATGCCTCGCCTGCCGACACGAGGCGGCCATCGAAGATCTGGCTGTGCTTGACTTTGGGGGTCCGTCGTCGTCGTCGTCGTCGTTGTCGTCGTCTTTACAAGCGCGGTCCAAGTCCACTAGAGTTGGTTCGTTTCGAAACGACTATGTCTTCGGTATAAGGCATCTCTGATCAACGATTCAAGTTGCCTCGCTGGTCCGTTAGAACAGTATGCGAGGTTTTGCTGAAATGGAGCTTATTTCGGCCTGTTTGAAACGACTAAGTCCCCGCGCAGAGAGTATCTCTGGATCACGACGCAGTCTGCGTGTTTGGTCTGCCTAAGAGCTTACTGCTGTAGTTTGCAGATCTTCGCAGAGGTCGAGGTGTCGTACTTGCCAAACTAGTCAAGAGTTCAAGACATTTCATCTAATACGAAAGTCTGTTTTGCTCAAAATGACTAAGTTCCCGGGTGGCAAGTATCTCTGATCGACATTCTGATCTACGTTGCCGGTCTGTATAGCCACTTGTTGTTGTGGTTTGCGAGGCTTCGCAGAGATGGAGAGCTGGACCTGCGGACATAGTCGAAATTAGCTTACCCTAGACCTGTAGAAACGACTATGTCCCTAGGGCGGAAGCATCTCTGATTCGCCATTTCTTTCGAGTCGCTGGTCTGTCTAGCTACTAGGTGGCTTAGTCCCCGACTGTCCACAGAGATGGAGACATCGCACCTGCCGACATAGTTAAAGTTCAACGAAATTCACTTACCAAGAAAGCTTATTTCAACTGTTCAAAACGAATAAGTCCGCAGGCAGGACGCATCTCCGATATAGCGATTGATCTGCGCTACTGGCCTGTCTGATTACTAGGTGGCTTAATCCCTGACTTTCCACGGAGATAGAAGCATCATACGTGCCGACATAGTCAAAAATTTCACGAAGATCCACTTGATAAGAAGGCTTACTTGGGGCTGTTCAAAACGACTATGTCCGCAGGCAGCACACATCTCTGACGATTATTGCGCTGACCATGCCACCTAGTGGACAGACAGGCTAGCAGCACAAATCAATCGTTATAGCAGAGATGCGTGTTACCCGCGGACATAGTCAAAATTGGCATATCTTCGATCATTTTGAAACGACTATGCCCACGGGCACCACGCATCTCTGATTCGCAATTCTGATTGCAATATTGGTCTGTCTGTCCACTAGGTGGCATAGTTAGCGCATTCGATCGTCAGAGACATTAGGAAGTGGTGAAAAAGCACTGCTGACATAGTCAAAAACAGCAAAAAGTCATATTTCTCAATCCAATAAGTACAAAAGCAAGCCTAGTTCTCCTCCTCCCTCTCCTCTGGGTGATACTTGTTCAGATACCAAGGACCAAGTAAGACAAGTACACTCAGCAGGAATGTGAGAACGCCCAACGCGATAAGAGGGGCCGGATTGGTTGACTGGCAGGCCTCAGGTGCTGCGTGAGGTGGTTTCTCGCAGTAATCTCGCCCGTATGTGAAGTACTTCCACCACTCATGATACAATGACCAACCAGCCTAAGGCAATGTATTAGCAAGTATCTCTGAAAGCCGTATGTGGGAAACGAACCCGCGCGCAGGCTTCCTCAAGGCTTGGTGGGGTGGGTCCAGCGTAGAGAGTGGCAACGCCAGCAGTGCCGTTACATGTCTGATTCTGCTCGAGCGTGCGGCCGCAGGTGCGAACCTCGAGGCCTTCGATGGCTGATGTGTTGTGAGTCAACGCATAGTAGAAGAGTTGGCCGAGTTCCTTGATCATCTTGAAGGGTTCGAGGTCCACATGGGCAATACCACCCAGCTCAGGCTAGGAGCTAGGGGTTCGTGTGTCCTTGCTGGCGTAGTACTTGCACATCTGCTGAGCGTAGGAAGGCACTGTCGTGTTTGCCATATTCTTGTGAAGTGTTGTGAGGTGATGTGAAATTATTGTGTAGTTGTGGAAGGTGCTGTATTGTTGTATGTCGTTACTTCTGTGGTTCAGATGCAGGAGGCGGGTGATGTGGTGTATATTCGGGATCGTTGTCTTGTAGTTCTTGTTTTCGTATTGCTTGCATGAGTTCGTACATCTGAGCAAGTTGCTCGTCTTAAGTAAGAAGAATAAACAGTCAGTCGCGCTCTTTCCCCATGTCAAATGGCAGCCACGCGGCCATCAACATAACTTCCTCCTTCACTACAGAAAGAACTCACCACTCATCTTATCAATCTTCCCACGATCCATCTTCTCTCCTCTCCAATTCTCTCCCTCAACCTGCTGCGCATAGCTCTGCCATTCACTCAAGAACGCCACGATGTGTATGGGGTTATCGATCTTCTGATGCGCCTTGAATTCAGCCTTTACATACTCGTCTCCCAGCACTCGCATCTCTTGAGGTAAGAACTTCCGATGCCCGCGAAGGATACGACGATAGAGCGGGATTGGTGGCAGGAGCGCAGGAGGCACGCGCTTCAGACCTGACGACTGCGTGCCAATGCTGGATGGGGTGGCGAGGAGGCGGAGCGATGGACGGAACATGATATCGACGCGTGTTGCCAGATGCTGAGTTGTTTCAATAGCATCTACAATGAAAGTGAAGCTCAAGCTGTTGACGTTGACATCATCACCAAGCGGTCTCGGCCTCGAAAAAGCTTCCACCGGCTGGACATTTGTAGGCCACGAAATCGACATTGCGACGAACTGACAAACGGATCGCAGCGACAGAGAACAGAGAACTTGGCAGACTTCACTGCATCTCAGTTTGGCATGTGACAGTCGCAAGCTTAGTTCAACCTCACTGCAGGGCAGACATGCTTGGCCAAAGAAAGGCTTCAAGAACACACAGAACGATAGGCTACGCGAGAAGCTAGGTATCTTATTCTCCTTTGCTACTGGCGATATATGAAGACTCTCGTTAATTTTCCCCAGGCAGAAGCGCTTCGCCTGCAAAGGCCTTGCCAAAACAGCTGTGGTATCTCCCAGAAATACAAACGCCGCATGCACTATGCTACCAACTCCATCGACATCACATGTCAACTATGACCACATTTACGAGCCTGCCGAAGACTCCTACTTGCTCCTCGATACACTGTCATCAGCCACAGAAGCCAGATTCCTCAAGGATCGATTTCCACCACACTCTCAAGTACCACTCATCCTCGAAGTAGGCACTGGATCTGGAGTCGTCCTCGCTTTCGCGACAGCCAACGCCAATCACATCCTTGGTCGAACAGATACAGCAAGTGTTGGGGTCGATGTCAACTCATTTGCCTGCTCAGCTACAGCGCGGACTGTGCAAGGTGCCGTGAAGGACTCTCAGGCAGGCAGCGCTGGCCACTTCCTCGACAGCATATGCGGCGACCTCACGACTTGTCTTCGTCCAAAGTCCATCGATATCCTCATCTTCAACCCTCCATATGTGCCAACGGAAGAGCTGCCCACGCAATGGAATGACCAGTCTGACTACAAGTCTCTTTCAAGCACAGATCGCTTCGATCGAGACTCCCATCTGCTCTCGCTATCTTATGCCGGAGGCGCAAATGGCATGGAAATCACAGATCGGCTGCTTGACCAGATCCCAAAAGTACTAAGCCATCGCGGCGTGGCGTATGTCCTTCTCTGCAAGCAGAACAAGCCTGACGACGTTGCAGCTAGAGTCCGGAGCGAGGCGTGGCAAGCCGAAATCATCTCTTGCAGTGGCAAATCAGCAGGCTGGGAGAAGCTCTGCATCTTGCGAATCTGGCGTGTATAGCCGATCATCAACCCTCTGCACTTCTCAACCAACTTTCGATTTCCGAACGGCATTTGCAGTGGTTCTCCCAGAGCAGCACTAGGCTAGGCATTCTCTGCTTCTCCGTGTCGACTGAGCTGGCGATCTCAAAGACAGACAATGTCCAGACTCCAGCCAGATATCAGAGATGCTTGCGTCCACTCACACAATCGAACAGGATACAGCTGATCGGCACACATCTCAGAGTCCTATTCTAACTCTGTCCGATCATACTCCCCTCGATAATGAAAGTCACTCAACCCTTCATTCCAAGGCTCGTTTGCTGAGAACATCGAATCATCTCTTCCCTCAGACTTGTTCGGATCACCCATCAACAACTCATCACTCAACCAGTGCGGATCACTCTTCTTCTCATCTGGACTCCCCGAATGCACACCGTTTCCATGTCCTGGCCAGAGATTGATATCAAACTCCTCCCCATCCTCCACAACCCGATCATTTACGCATCCAGTCTTGAACAAGACCACATCATTCAACCTCTGACCCCGATGCTGATCATTAATATGATCCAGATACAGATCAACACCATGATACACTCCTCCTCCACCACTCTGTCCCAGAAAGACGCAGAACAGACATTTAAACGAGAATTGTCCTTTCACCACAACTTTCTGCAAGACATGACTCTTCGCCAGGAATCTCCATCTTACTTTTATCCCTTTGGCATTGGATGTGAAGACTTTCCGCCATATCACTTCGACATCTGTATGTGCGAAATTACTCCTGAAAGCACAGCTCTTCGCATTACATTGCAAGTAATACGGTGCAGCGGCATAGGCTCCTGGATGTCTGCTCCAAGGCTCAACCTGCTTGTGCGCCGTAAAACTGCTCTTACGATCTCCATTCTGTAACTTATACGAGCTCTTACAGAATCCCAAGAAATCGTTATCAGGGTTCGGTTGTGTTATCGCCACAGACCCTCCGCCTCCTAATCCTGCTGCCATTGCTCCACCGAAGGACGCGAACGAAGGTGCCATGCTATTCGTACGCATCGTAGCGTTTGGCGAAGGTGGAGAGAGGGAAGAAGTGTGAGAGATCGCTCGATGGAGGGCTGTGAAATTCTCGGCGTCGTTCTTTGGATCTACTGCCAAAGTTTCTCGTCGTTCGTGGGAGGGTCGAGAATGTGCGCCCCAGATTTCTTGAGGATTGTCTTCCCAGTCTTCGTAAGTGAAGCGTGCTTCTTTGCTGCTGTTGTTGGTGTTGGAGGTGGCGTGGGAGGTTGTCATATTGGATCGGTCTCGGGTTGCTGCATGATGGTCGTCTGGAGGAGGGCGGAGAGTTAGAGGGGCGGAGGTCGGAGAAGTCGTGTTTGTTCGTGCTGGCTCTTCTACTATGGTGCTGTTCTGGAGAATGTTCTTGTCTGTTGTGCTGTTGGTTCGAGTGTGCTTGAGGAAGTGTAAAAGTGAGTTGCGCTTCTTATGCCGTTGTACTTCTTGGTGGACTTCATCTGCGCCTGATGTAGCATCTGCATCGTCTGAGTTATCGCTGAAGTCTCTCTGCCATGTTGGGTGTTTCTTGGACACATTCGGTCTTGGTGCTGGCTGGACTGGCTGCGGTGGTACTGGTGCTGAAAGTGTTCGCTCTGATCTCGACTTCAGCGGTATCTCAGCTGGAGGAGTCTGTAGTGGTGGACTCTGGACTGGTGTCTGAACTCCCAGCTCACTCTTGCTCGAGTTTGGAGAGTGGAAATCTTCCCTCGACGTGCCGTGTATCAGCCTTTGCTTGAATTCATGCAACACCGCAATAGTCCTATCTCTTCCTCCATCTGCTGCGTCCACCAGATATGTGAAGTCGGTAATCGCATGATCATCGTCGAAGGCAGCATTTCTCAGCTTCTCCAACAGACTTGCCTGCAGCTGTATCGTGACTTGCTGAAGCTGAATTATAGCGATATGATCTCCCTCTTGGAACGCTTTCCCAAATCTAGCCAGTCCTCGCTGCTTCTCCTTCTCAATCTCGTCCGGTGCCTGATCAATACTTTCTTCGAGGAGTCGTGGTGGCGGAGGAGCTCGTTTCAAGGCGCGCTTCTTCTTGATCTTATCAAGGATTGCTGATCCATCGTGGAAGGCCTGCTTGGTGGCATCCAGACAGGACTATTATCACGTAATTCGAGTCAGCTTCTACAACATTACACTCGGGGAGAAGTGCGCTCAGGTCAGCCAGCCATGCGTGCCGCGACTCACGGTAATCGAGACGGGAATGTCTGAGGCTTTCAGGCTATCCGTCAGGGCGGCCATAATCGAATATTATGCATGTATTCTGTCTTGGATATGGTTGAATGTCTTGGGTCAGGCAGAACAAGCCTCTCTCATCCCAAGGCCTACCTCGAGTACTGCGCATGGAATCCTCCTTCGGTCTGCCTACTTCTGGACTCCATATGACGGGCACTCCGCTCAGCCTCACCCGCAGCACACTCCCTTGACCGGTCCCGAATGACATTCCAGAGGTCATGGGACTTTTGTGGGCAAGGCATCGTTGGCAAGAAGAACTTCATTGTTCACTTTGATGATGCTTCACGAGAGGTGACATTGTCTATCACATGCAAGAGCACGATACCCTTCACAAACGCTTCACCTCATCTACCCGTTCTAGTGCCATGTTGCCGGGTGGACAACCACGTGGGAGCCAAGTATATCATCTCGCTTCATCGCTTTTCCTCATTCTTCTTCCTTTCTTCCTCATCAACCACATCTCTTGGACGAGACTATATCATGCAGCGTTGCACAGCATTGATAGCATCGTGAAAAGATCATCTATCTTCGCTACCTCTGCTGGAGGAAAGAGTCACCGACCAACCGTCTGCTCAGCTGCATCTGAAGAGAGTCTAGAGCGATGTACCGAACCTGGCATTGAGTTCACCCGTGCATGGGGAGTCCCCGCCGCTTGTAGCACGTCAGTCCACCATCTTTGTTCGCTATTCGCTGTGATACCAACAGGCCCAGCACGCAATCGACATTTTGACTGCTGTATTCGAGCTCTCGCGCCAGGCAAGAAAGCATGCGTTTACGCAACGATCTTCGAGAGCTCGCGCGATTGTCCGAAAATCTTGCACCATACATATAAGCTCTACCTGCCTCGCCCTTCAAGATGGATCCCATCCTCGTCTACAGTCTTGGACTGCTTTTCTACAATACTCTTAGAACTGTTGAAGAACTACGCTTACCCTACCATATTGGACAATTGATCAAAACTGAGACAATCGCTGGAAGACTACCAGACCTTCACAATGGCTCCAACTGCGCTGGTCGAGCAACCGGCTGAGCTGCCTGTATTTCGCTACGATAACCCTTCCAAAGCTGTCTTTCCAGACGGTATCAAGACTTCTGGGCAAACAGTCCCGAACTACGATCAGCTCAAGTCGTATGAGGAGTTTCCTAAGGAGATTGTTGGCGAGACAGTATGGAAGCCAGAAGACTACCAGAACAACCCTGAGAGATGGGTCCACCGCTTCAGTGAAGAGGAAATTGTAGAAATCAGCAAGGCCGCAGACGACTTTCTCTCATCCGGGACCCCATTGACTGGTATCACCAAGGTACGTTCACATAACACAGCATTGAGTAAGTGAACGTGCTGACATATATGCTTCTAGGCCAAATTCCCCCTCCCAAACATGTCCGCCTTCCTCGAACCCATGCGCAAAGAAATCCTCAACGGAAAAGGTTTCATCCTCTTCAAAGGCTTCCCAGTCCAACAATGGGGAAACCACAAAAGTGCAGTAGCATATATGGGGTTGGGCACATATCTCGGCTACTTCGTCTCACAAAACGGTCTAGGACACGTCCTAGGACACGTAAAAGTACGTTACCCCAGTCCTCATCTGTTCCCCTTCACATCCTAACACATCCTCTGTACCAGGACACAGGCGCCGACCCAACCCAAATCGACAAAGTCCGAATCTACCGCACAACAGCCCGCCAATTCTTCCACGCCGATGACTGCGATATCGTCGGCCTGCTCTGTATTGCCAAATCTCTCGAAGGTGGTGAAAGCGACATCGCTTCCGTCCACCACGTCTTCAATACTTTGCAGAAAGAACGTCCAGACGTTGTACGCACTCTCACGACACCTAATTGGTATTTCGACCGGAAAGGAGAAGTCTCTGTGGGTCAAGAACAATATACCAAGCAACCGGTGTTCTATAAAGAGGTGGGCGATGATGGGAGAGTGTATTGTAAATGGGATCCTTATTATGTGAAATCGCTCTCGCGATTTTCGGATAAGGGGATTATTCCTGGATTGTCGCCTGAACAAGCTGAGGCAGCGCAGGTTTTGGAGGACACTTGCATGCGTCTGGCTCTACACATGATTCTGGACATCGGCGACATACAATTCCTCTCCAATGCACATGTTTTGCATAGCAGGACAGCATATAAGGACTATCCAGCTCCTCATCCACGACGACACCTCATGCGGCTATGGCTTGCGACGCCAGAGGACGAGGGAGGCTGGAAATTACCGTTTGCGGACTCGAAGCATAAGAAGAGGGGAGGAGTGCAAGTGAATGATACGGTTCCTAGGGCGCCTATTGATGCTGAATGAGTAGAGAAGAGATAGATTTGAAAATTTAAAGAAGTCTTGCAGCAAACGACAGAACAGTTGAATGAAGAATCGTTGAAGCAAAAAAAACAAAACAATCGCACTACTGAGCCTGTTCTGACTCACGCCTCTAGCATATATAGTGCTAAGGTGGTAACCATTAGTGCAGAGGCTATGTCAGACTGGCGACAGATTAAGCTGACGACTTACAGACTGCGTTCGCCATGTAGCGTACTATTGATAGTGGCGGAGTAGGCAGATTGTATGTATACCTCAATGCGAAGCGGACGTGACGAAAGATCTTATGGATGATGATTGTTTGGTTGAGTATCGAGTAGTAGATGAGTTTTGGCACGTACGAAGAAGTATGAAGCAAAATGGCTGAGAACTCACTTGCCAAGGCGCTGAGCTCACAGTCAGACGTTGCTCGACTTTAGTGTGAGCTTCAGAGATACTTGCTAATCGTGGTCAGAGAGGATAGATCATTCAGACACTTTGGAAAGCAGCATCAGCAAGACGAGCGACTGACGGAAAGTAGCTTGAATGGTCATTGTTTGATTGTATATCGAATAGTAGATGTAAAGTATCTCCGTTTCGTGCACACAAAAACCATACTCACACAGAGTTCTCTCTGGTGCCGCAGTCATCGACGTCTGGCCGGAGAGACGACCAGGTGCGGCTTGATATGCAGTGTTGCGAGTGAGGGTCAAGGCGGTTTCTTGAGCTGCTATTCAGAACGCAGGACAGACACTGTACGTCCACGAACTCCACATCAGAGGCCACGGTTCGAGGAGCTCTTCTTGCGAGCGCTCCTGCAGTCGGCTTGAGAATTGATCACGGAGCCCAGACAACGTGAGGTGGGCTTCCCAAGAAGAAGTGACACCTCGAGTAGGCCTAAGTCCCTGCAAGCTGGCGAGCTACCCGAGCGTAGTGGGTGAGATGCTCGACATCACCTGCATCGCCAGAGTACACACGGTCCTTGGAAGACATGCTTGGACAGACAACTTCAGATGTGCGGACAGGGCAGGGGCACCAGAAGCAGTGGCCTGAAAGTCCGAACGCTCGAAGATGAAGCACACGGAACAGACCCACAGTCAGCGCGGAGCGTTGTGCGGGGGATGGTGTTGGCGGTACAGAGAACAGCGCGCGGCCAGTTGGCGTCGTCTTTCTGTGTCAGAGGCTGCGTCGATTGACGAGGAAACACAGACCCGAGCAGAAGTGAGGTCTGTCTGATAGGCGAGGGGAAGCGAGTATAGTTTGTTTTGCAGTGTCGTATAGTTCTAAAGATGTCGAGGCGGAAGAGAGCCTGGATGGAAGGCACAGGCGGGAAGAGAGGTCGAAAGGGGAGGAGGCGACCGCCAAGGTGGGTTTGGACTGGCGTAGGAGGAGCTTGATGGACGCCATCTGTGCTGTTGCCGCGGACGATCCCGAAGGCCGGTCTCGAAACAGCTGGCAGACAAATGATGAAGCGGCGGTTTTCTGCTTCAGTACAAGTCGCTGATGTGGCCAGCGAGGACAGAGCGCAAAGACAAGCAGGACGGGCGTTGATGTCGATGAGACGGAGGCAAGTTTCTGTGGTGTCTGGCGAGGTGAGGCGAGTATAATTCATTTTTGAGATTTCGTATAGTCGCCAAGCACGAGACAGACAGACAGCCTGGGCTGCGGCGGTGAGCGGACAGAAGGGATCTGCACAATAGTCAGCTTGAGTACATGAGATACACCTCCACAGTTGTCCTTACTTACCTCGATGGCTGTTGATGCGATTGATGTCGTGCGAGGATGAGTGGAGAGGCGCCAACGCGAGATGTTTGAGTCTTCGTCAAGAGGCGCGCACAGTGAGGTGCGAGGAGAGAGATGACAGGACGGTGGAAGTGACTGCTCGTCGCAGGGGTTTAGAAAGCAGGTGGATATACAGGAGTCGGTTGAAGATTATACAGGTGACTTGATAGCTTGTTTCAGAGGAAGATCGAAGAGAGGGAGAGCCTGGTATATGTAGCTCGTAATGTTTGCTTCGTCGTCTTCTTGTCAAAGGAAAACGTACTGCTAGCAAAATGTTTGATCTGCACCATCCTTCTATCATCACATGATGCTTGCCATATTCTACAGCACTGCCAAACGCCTTCTTTAGACCTCACCACGCTCCACGCGGGCGCGGTGGCTTTCCTCGTGTCTCATCCAATTGAACGTTTTGTTTGACCGGTAAGTACAGTCGGGTACAGCACAAGCATATCTCCGTTTCTTGTTGTACGCTGCTGGAGCAACCGTACCTGGCCCCTCCTCAACCCTTGGGTCGTATTGGTAATCGCGTGCGTGGTAGTCAGGGGAGATGGCATTCTACTTGCACCTCTTCTCCACGATCTTGGCTCCGAACTCATCGTATTCGGCCTTTGACACCCACATCTGATGGAATGTTCCGAGACTACCGAGAACACTTCCTCCGATCCATGCGCCGTACTTTCTTTCCACGCCGCTACTGTTTGCAATCACTCTGACCTTGGGGTTGGGGAAGAGCGTAGCCAGATCCGCTTGTAATCGCTCCGGTAGCTTCTCGATCAGACTTCCAGCACCAGTCAGGATAACGTTGTTCAATAGACCAGGCCGTTGATCCACATCGACGTTTTCGATAGCTTGTCGAACAGTCTGTGTGATGGTTTGCGTCTGTTGTGGTAGTGGGTGCTCGGCATCTGAGTATGCAGCCTTGTTGTCGAAGAGTCCTTCTGCGACCTTGAATCGTTCAAGGCCAAAGACTTGGTTCCACCCATCTGGCATCTCAAACGGCTTAGGAGGGAGTTGCTTGACATGATCTGCGTTTGTCTGACCTCCTGCTCCAATCGGCTGATCGAGGCGTGCAGGTCCTGGCCATGTTTGTACGACGCTTTCCTTGAACGCTGTGAGGACACGCTCTTCTTCTAGACGGCGGTAGCTATCTGTCGGAGGCTTGTCAAACTTGACATATGTGGCATTGCTGGGTGCGCCGGCGTCGACGGGCAGCTTCGACTTGACCATGTAATGCGGTACGAGAGGGACGTTTTGTTGACTGTACATGAGGCGTATTTGGTCGTTGAGCCAGTTGCCTGCGAGTGGTGTCCTCTGGACGCTCTTTTTGAGAACCATGCCTTCGTGAAGTGCCGTGACTGAGGTGTTTTGATGTCCGATGTCCACGACTAACGCTGTCGCTTTTCCTTGTGAATATGCAGCCAGTCGTCCAGTCTTGTCCAGGAAGAATGCCGGCACACCCCACTGCTCCATGGCAATCTCTATCGTCTTTTCTCGCGCTTTAACAGGATTCCAGCCGGGTTCTGTGACGAGCAGAGGGTACTCTCCCAGCACCTTTTCTTGCTCTTCCATCTGCTCTACTGCCTCATCCATATTGACGTCTCCATTCTCGTCCTTGTTGCCGTCATTGAGCCCATTCTTCGCGGGCGATGTTTGTTTTTGGCCAGTCAATCTACTCGTGACAGCATATTCCCACAGACTTGCAGCAGTGTCCCAGTCCTCGACCACTCCTTCAGCATCGTACGGGCTGACTATCTCGACTTCGGGTTTGGGAATGTGGATCGCGTTCTCGCCGAACAGTTTGTCGCCGGACGCTGCCTTGGCGTAGCTCGAAGGGACCTGTTCTCGTCAGTGCTGTGAATCCAGGCGATGGTGGGACTGCCATACCACTGATTTCGGCGTATCTTCTCCTGCAAAGCCGGCGCGTATACTGTGACTGCCTGGGTCTAACACCAGCGCGTTGATCTCGTCGCCAGCATATTCCGCCTGTACTGGCGCCTGTGTGGGAGGAAGTGTGGTCATCTTGGAAGATGAGAGGGTTATTGCGCCGATGTGCGCTGTTCTGATACTGTGCACTCAATATGCTGCTGGACACTGTGACAGGTATTGGCGATTCTGATAAGCTGCTATTCCTGTGATGAAGAGTATGATTTGGCGAGATTAATGGTTTGCGACAGCTGTCGAAGATGCAACGCGAACTGATCGCGAAGCTGTAGATGTCCACTATTTTAGCCCGATTGAGACTAGCCTTGATGACCATCTAGTTCAAGGAGACGCGGCCAACGAGTATATACAAGTCTTCTCTTCATTGCCTTCACCATGAGACTACGAGATTTATACAAAGTCGAAACCCTCGACACACGCTTTGCGGGCTCAGGTCAAGCATTGCCCACTGCACAGCCGTCAAAATGGGCAAGTCGACAGTCCCCATTCGAAAGCAGCATACGTGGCTAACATACACCAGTGAGTGGTCGAAGCAGCATGTGTTAGTGGCATGCAAAGCTGAACAGATCGACAGGAACACTGCAGAGTACTACATCTACTATGCTGCCTTTCTCACAATCCCCGCCTTGATGTTCAAGAGCGTATATGATGTCTCACAACCAAGCCATCCAGGCTACAAGAAATTGGAACCCCTACTCGAGCCAGGCTGGATTCCTGGACGAAAAGTGGACAATTCAGATTCACAGTACTCTGGTTTCCGGGAGAACGTCCCGTATATGGCACTTGTTCTCATTCTACATCCACTCTTAAGGAGAGCCTACGAAGCAATCACATCAAGTGGGAAGAATGCTGACAGTGGAAACGCTGCTCAAAAAGCAGATCTGCACTTGAACAACCGAATCACATATGACTTGTACTTTGCTGCAACCTTTATCATTGCACTACATGGCGTGTCTGCGATAAAGGTCTTTGCGATCCTCTACCTCAACTACCAAATCGCCACAGCACTGCCAAGGCAGTATGTGGCTGTCACGACATGGGTCTTCAATATTGGAATACTCTTTGCCAATGAGCTTTGTCAAGGCTACAAGTTTGCGACCATCGCTGCTGTGACACTTCCTCCGACTGTCACAGGATCAGACCAGTCGTCGAAAGAGAACTGGGGAACACAGCTTGACAGCTATGGAGGTCTCATCCCACGTTGGGAGATCCTCTTTAATATCACAGTCCTGCGACTCATCGCGTTCAACTTTGATCACTTGTGGATGCTAAATCGAAGAGCCAGCAGTCCCGTCGAGGTATGTCGCCCTCCTACTTTCCTTATGAACTTCGCCACTAATCACTCGCAGAAGAAAAACCTCGATCCCGCTGCACTCTCCGAACGAGAACGGACCTCCATCGGCGCCAGACCCTCCGATTTCACCTTCCGGAACTATCTCGCCTATGTTCTCTACTCACCCCTCTACCTCGCAGGTCCAATCATGAACTTCAACGACTACATCTCCCAATCGCGCTACCCAATGCCCACAACTTCCCGATCACGAATCATTCCCTACGCCATTCGCTTCATGCTCTGCCTACTATGCATGGAACTCGTTCTACACTACCTCTACGCAGTCGCAATCTCAAAAAGCGATCCGGACTGGAACATCTATTCTCCTTTCCAATTGAGTATGTTGGGATACTTCAATCTGCACGTAATCTGGCTCAAACTGCTCCTACCTTGGCGTTTCTTCCGTCTCTGGTCTTTGATCGATGGAATTGACCCTCCCGAGAACATGGTGCGCTGTATGTCTGACAACTACTCCGCGTTGGCTTTCTGGAGAGGTTGGCATCGCAGTTTCAATCGTTTCGTTGTACGATACATCTACATCCCACTTGGAGGCTCCGGCCAGGGCAAGGTCCGCGGCATACTCAACTTCCTTGCAGTCTTCACATTTGTGGCTCTTTGGCACGACATTAACCTCAGACTGTTAATGTGGGGTTGGCTCATCACATTATTCGTTCTGCCGGAAGTGTTAGCTACGCTTGCTTTCCCTGCACGAAAATGGAAAGATCGACCTACGGCATATCGCTGGCTTTGTGGATTAGGTGCTGTTGGGAACATCTTGATGATGATGGCCGCGAACCTCGTCGGCTTCGCAGTGGGTCTCGATGGTTTGAAAGGTCTTGTTGACGGTATTGTTGGAAGTTGGGGCGGACGAGTCTTCTTACTGGGAGCAATGGCTACGTTGTTCGTCGGGGCTCAGGTCATGTTCGAAATAAGGGAGGCTGAGAAGAGGAGAGGAGTGAACATGAAGTGTTGAGAATTGAGGCCGAAGTCGAGCACGCTGAGCTGACTGAGCAAACAGAGCAGAGCTCGACCTGTACAATATGCACCAATATACAAGTGGCAACCGAAGCCCACGACAAGCTATGGGCACCTTCATACGACACCATTCGGGTGCATCGAGCCCTAATGCTCTTCGGAATCTGCTGTGGTCATCACCGGGGTTTGACTTACTAAGCTCGAAGTCAATTGGCACTATACCGACAAGGTTTACCCAGCATGGCCTAGCGCACCTCGACTTGCGCATACTAACATTCACTAACGCGAGCATGTTTATCAGCTTTGCCTGCATGCATAACATTCTTGAAATCACGAGTCAAGGCTGGACGTTCAGCTACCATGGTGTCGAACACCGGCGACGCGAATTCCTCATCTCTACAACATCAAGTCTCTAGAACATCAGTTGCCAAGACAGGATCATTGGCCGACCACGAACAAGGTACTTGCCTTACGAATGCATCATATTCGGGCACCGAGCCTAACAAACATCCGCAGCATAATACACACCTCTAGCCTTGTCGAGAGACACGAATTGCCTCTCTTGCCCTACGTGTGACGGCAGCTCCGCACTGCAGCGAATACAGGCCACGAACAAGCCTCGTTTATACGGCAATGGCAATGGCAACGCAGCACCAACAATAAGCACGATATCGAAACAATAGCGTTCGAGCTGGAATCGGAGGACACCAAAGCACAGCTCGGAGCGGATCTTCAACAAAAGCCCGAATACATCGAACATCAGCTTGATATCTATCTGTACACAGTCTACGACTCCCTGTATCGGAAACGACCTGGGCTCACTCTCATCCTCAACAAACGATCCACGACACTCCACAATGCTTTTCCCGTCAACGTCAGACCTCATGAATGGCAGAGAAGGCTGTCCATTCGGCAAGACACTCCTACCAACACTCATCGACACAATCTCAAAGAACGTCCCTAAACGACCTTTCGCTGAGATCTCCTGGGGCACAAACGGCGATCACAGATCTGTCAATGTCCGACAATTTGCCACCAGCATCGACAAAGCTGCTTGGTGGCTCACACAGAAGTATGGTAAAGGCGATGGAAATACTACTTATGTCGCCTATGCTGGACCGCAAGATCTGAGATATCTTATTCTACTGTTAGCCGGAGCGAAGAGTGGGAACATCATGTTCTTTCCCTCACCTCGAAACAGTACAGAGGCCAATGTGAGCTTGTTGGGGAAGTACAAATGCTCGAGGCTCATGCTACCATCGGGCCCAGTATTCCGCAATATGCTTACAGAAACGATCGAGGAATCGAAACTGGAAGTCACAGAAGTACCCGAGCTGGAATGGTTCCTCCCAACCATAACCGACTCAATACCACATTTTCCGTGGGACAGACCTTTCAAAACAGCAAAATACGAACCACTCCTTGGCGTCCATACCTCTGGCTCAACAGGTATTCCAAAGCCTATCATCCAAGTCCACGGCCTTCCCGCCTCAACAGATACCTGCAATGGTCTCCAACCTCCCATCACACGAAGCTACTTTCTCGGCAAAAGAATCCTCAACGGCTTTCCTCTCTTCCACATGGCAGGCATAGACGTCGCTAACTCCGCAATCACTTTCCCAACCACAATGATCTTTCCTCCAAGCCATACACCACTGACAGCGGATGTTATCAGAGACATGATCCTCACGAAAAACATCCAAGTCGCCTTCCTACCACCTTTCTCCATCGTCGAACTCGTCTCCACGGACGAAGGACTTGCATGTATTGAGAAACTGGACTACCTATACACTGGCTCTGGAGCTCTACCTTCCGATATCATCAATCTTGTGAAAGATAAAACTCATCTGATAACAGACTATGGAGGCTCAGAAATCGGACTCGCACTTTCCGAAATGCCAGAAGCGGTAGATGCAGGGTACTTCAAGTTTAGCGATCTGTTTGGATATGAGATGCGTTTATTCGCTCCCAATCTCTACGAACTCGTAATGATCAAGAAGAAAGAACTGGAAGATTATCAATACATCTTCATGATGTTTCCCAGTATCGACGAATGGAAGACGAATGATCTGTTTTCGAAACATCCGAGTAAGAAGGGGCTTTGGAAACATGAGGGCCGAGCAGATGATATTGTTGTCTTATCTACTGGAGAGAAATTCAATCCCACGACCCTCGAAGATGCGCTCAATGGACATTCTGAGGTGAGGACGGCGATTGTGGCTGGATATGGAAGATTCCAAGGCTTTTTGCTTGTTGAGCCTGCGAAATCCATCAAGATGGAAGTGGAGAAAGCGGAACTTGTCGAGAAGATTTGGCCTCTCATGGCCAGAGAGAATAGCAAAGGCTCGGCTGCGGGGAGAGTGTCAAGGGATATGGTGATTGTCGCTACTCCCGAGAAGCCTTTCCCGAGGACTGCAAAGGGTTCTGTGCAGAGAGCTGCTACTCTTGCCTTGTATAAGAACGAGACTGATAAGTTGTATGAGGGGTTGGAGGAAGAGGCCCTCGACATTCGTCGGGACTCGTTCGATCCGAACAGCAAAGACGATTTGACGGAGTTCTTCATCAAGACGATCTTCGACACCAGTGGACTACACGTCAAATCTCAGCAGAATCTCTTCGAAAGTGGCTTGGACTCCCTCGGTGTGCTTGCGCTCGTACGAGCAGCAAAGACAATTTCGAAAGCGGATCCAAGCAAAGCTACAGTCTCCGCAAAAGCAGTATACGACTGTGGATCTATCGAGAAACTCGTCCAATACATCACAACCGGCACCATCGACAGCGCAGCAGGCTCAGAAGCCGAAATGCAACGCCTCTACCAAAAATACACTACCAACCTCCCGACTCGCACCCAGTCGAAGAAGCCTGAACCCATCGGAAACGGAAACAAAGTCGTCCTCCTAACAGGCTCTACAGGTTCCCTCGGAAGCTATATCCTGCACACCCTTCTCCTCGACCCCTCCGTCCAAGAAATCATCTGTCTAAACCGTACTTCCGACGCCCAAGACCGCCAACTTCTCTCCATGGCTTCCAAAGGCCTCTGTACCGACTTCAAATTGAAACCCACAACTTTCTACCAAGTCGACCTCCCTGCCCCAAATCTCGGTCTCCACTGTTCACAATACAAGCTCTTTTTACAGCGGGCGACGCATATCATCCACAATGCCTGGCATATCGATTTCAATAAACCACTCTCCAACTTCGAGGTTCCTCACATTTCTGGAATTCGATCACTTATCGATTTCGCCTGCGCATCAACATATAATACGAAGATATGTTTCATATCTTCTTTCGGTTCCGTCATTGAAACATCTTCCTCCCCGTCAATCCCCGAATCCGTCGTAACAGAATGGTCCTCTGCCGGTAAAATGGGTTATCCACAGTCGAAACTCATCGCTGAAAGAATCTTGGATACTGCTTCGACACATTGCGGGATAGAGACTACGCTTGTCAGAGTCGGACAAATCGCTGGTCCCTCTAGTTCTGGTAGTAGTGGATGTTGGCCAAAAATGGAGTGGTTACCTAGTCTTCTTACATCTTCGAAACACATCGGATGTCTGCCACAGGAACTGAGAAGTTTGAGTAACGTGGCTTGGATCCCTGTTGATGAGATGGCGAAGATTGTCGTTGAACTCGCCTCCAATGACGATGAAGGAGGAGGTGAAACGAAAGTATACAACGCTATCAACCCGGAAATTTCGACGTGGCAGGATTTGGTGCCAGCTCTTACGAAGAATATGGGTTTGGGAGAGAGTGTTCCGCTCCCTGAATGGATAAAAGCGATGTCCGAGGGGAGTGAGGATGCGGCTGTTAATCCTGCTTTGCGACTTCTAGATTTCTTCCAGGGCCTATGCGATGAGCAAGTCTCGGGAGAGAAGCCTGTCGAGATGGAGGAGTCTATGAAGGTTTCCAGCACACTTCGAGGCTTGAAAGCTGTTGATGATCAGGCTATGGAGCTTTGGGCGAGGCAATTGGGATTGATGTGATCGAGCGTCACCAAGGCAAATGGGGTTTGAGATATTTCCGAAAAGCAAAACATACACTTGGTGCTTCTAAAGCAAAACAATCGGCCTGGCTCGGCTGGGACTCCTAAGCTCCTAGCTAGAGCATCTCGTACTAGATCTGCAATGCATTCACTGACCAAGCGTTAGCTATGCTAATGACTTACTGGCCATACCACTAGACCATAGACGACTGTTGAGGCAAACAGAAATAGACTGCTATATAAACGCTACCCCAGAGATTCTCTTCTGCCAAAAGTAAAGCGGATATTGCAACAAAAGGTCGACAATAGGGCAAAACAATCGCTAGTTAGTCATGGCGACCTACCCCGAAAGACCTATAAGGCATATGGTCTTAGTGAGTCTCACTGAGAGCCGTTCATCGCAGCATCGGCTATGCCGACGACTTACTGGCCATACCACTAGACCATAGACGACTGTTAATGAAACAAGACAATTGCTGGACGTCGATGAACCTTAACCTGGGAGACGACACAACTCCACCTTTGGCTAGGAATTTCACCATCAGCAGGTATCTCGTCTTCGGCACGATAGAATCGGTTGTGCGCGATCAGGGCACTAAAGGGTATATAGGGTAAGTGAAAGCAGCAGCCTCCACGCTCAACAAAAATCCGTAGCTCGTTTTATGGATTTTCCCAATATCGTGGTTTTGAGCTAGCGGCGGCTGTTGCCGTGGCTTACCGTGCCAATGAGAGTGTCCGGATGGAAGTGAACTCAACCCCGACTTTCCCCGATTGAACCTGTCCTTGTTCGCCTGTGGTTTTGAGAGCTTCGCTCACGCTCCGTTTGTCGCTCCGTGATCCTTATAGAATGGTCGTGGCACATTATCGTAGTATGGCACCACGATGACCTGTATCCACAGACATTAACACCCGCAGCACGGTCTCCACACTCTGAATACTCACATTTGGATCATCCGTCGCCCCAACCATAGACAACGTCGCAGGACTCGTCGGTTTCACGCTCACAATCATATTCAATAACGCCGGTCCCGCCGTACTCAACTTCTTGATCGCAGGTCCAACTTCTTCATATTTTGTAACTTTCACTCCAGCACAATTAAACCCTTGTGCAACGACTTCATAGGCACAAGCTTTACTGAGTTGGACAGCTGGTCTCGAAGGCGTGGTTTTAGCGTAAAGTAGGTCTTGGCCATTGATACTCATGCCCCAGACGTAGTTGTTTCCGATTATTGTTAGGATGTTCAGTTGATGGCGGGCGATTGTGTCGAGTTCTTGGATGTGGAAACCTGCTGAGCCGTCGCCGTGGCAGTTTACTACTAGTCTGAACAATCTTCGTCAGTCGAAAAGCACTTGTCAGAGGGACCTGCACATGCCTTGTTGGATCTGCCACTGCTGCTCCGATTGAATAGCCCCATCCATTGCCGAGGAAGCCTAAGTAGCCTGTTGAGTTCATGATTACATGTGGCTTTGACAATTCGGCTGTCATGGCTGCCCATTGGCCTGCTTCGCCTCCGTCGAACATGATGATGGAGTCGGATGGCAGGTTCTTGAAGACTTCGCTATATGCGTGGTAGGGCTGTGTTGTGTCAGTGTGATATCCTCAAGTCAAGCGGTATCACTTACATGAATCTGGCCATCCGGCATGACTTTCTCATCCTTCTCATACGGCAAAGCAGAGTGATTCAGTGCGTAGCACTTCTTAAGCCAATCTGCATTCCTGTTGAAGCCAGCTCCATCGACTTTGGACAGGAATGCTTCGCAGAACAACCCTACATCAGCAACGATGGCGATATCGACTGCATGAGATTTGCCAATCTCGCTGCCATCTAGATCGACCTGTGCTAGAGTGATGTCGTTGGGTATGACGGCACCACTACGACCTGCCAGTAGAAAGCCAGTCCGAGCTGCGAGAAGAATTACAAAGTCTGCATGTTCTTGTCCGGCAAGGGCAGCGAGGCTAGTAGCTGGACCGCATCGGAATTCGTGTTCGTGTGGGATGGGGGTGCTGAGTTTGTTGGCTGTTCGTGATCAGTACTGCCTCGTCTCATTTCGTGAAGCCCAAGATATCACTCACAGTAGAAGACGGGTGTGTTCGTGGTCTCTGCAAGCTTCTGCAACAGTGGACCTATTGCTTTCACTCCAGTGCCATTGATAATGACAGGCCTCTTGGCAGCTTTCCATTCTCCAGCCAGTTTCTCCAGTGCAGCAGGATCTGGTGCTGGTCCGAAAGCAGGAGGCACGTCGACAGCGCCAAATGCAATGCGATGTAATTGTGGAGGCGAGAACAAGACATCAATCGGAAAGTCGATCAAGACAGGACCTTTGATGCCTGTGTCTAGTGTGAGCCATTGCAATCAGTATCATGTTCTCCGTAGGTCATCGACGTGGTAAAGTTACACACTTGCGGATCGAAATGCATATGCAACGATCCTCGGAATCTCTTCCACGTTAGTGACTCGATGAGCGAACTTCGTGATCGGCTTTGCTACAACGACCTGACTTGTTCTTAGCACTGCTTTGAATCATAACAGCACGCTCTCTCGCGCAACCCACCTGATCATGAAAGCCTTGAAGTGCATTGGTTTCGGCATCCTGCAGCGGAGGGCTTGAAGTAATGCAGAAGATAGGAGAACGATCAGCAAAAGCTGTTGCCAGACCTGGTAGACCATTGCAGAATCTGTTACACTGATCAGCTTTTGATGAAAGTTTCAGTACTCGTGCTTCTGCTACTGTACCCGCTATTTGCAGTAACGAAGCACACTCCAACTTTCCCTGCAATCTTCGCATAGCCTTCGGCGGCCTGGACTGCTGTAGTTTCATGCCTTGTGTCTATCAGACGGATGCCTGCATCAACGGCACCAACTAGAAACGCGTCCAGATGTCTGCAGTGATAGTCGTGTACGTCAGCAAGTCCTATGATATATAGCTCGTGGGACGCGTTCGTACCCGCCGTGTAAGCCGAAAGCAACATCAACACCTAAGTTTCGTAGGCTTTGTGCCAATACATCTCCCCCAAGTATCTCTCTGTTCGCTGGCTTCTGGAGCTTGAATGGTGCCATGTTGTCTTGAGTAAGTGTTGTTGTGATTGGCGTGCCTTAACTTAACTGATATGTGTGAAGTAGATCACCAGATCAACAGAGCTTTTGTGTGTTGTTAGTAACAGTATCGTTAGTCATGCTTCATCCTCTTCGCATTAGCCCGAGGATAAGTAGCTCCACTCTTGGCTCCCCTCTTCTCAGCGGGGATCTTTGAACATTGTTCGATATTACCACGTTTTGCCTAGAGTCGATGCCGGCATATGCGGCATATGGTCAGCATATCTGCCATATAGCAGGTTTTGCCGAGTGTCCTTGCTGTGGCTTAATCTCGAGTCGCACAGAACATGTCGAGCCTTTCAACCCGACCAAGACATCGATCGATGCAACAAGTGCTTTCGTGCAGACTCGTGATACAACATGGAGCTATACAATCATGGTGATCGTAGCGCATCGATCGTACAGATGGCGAACTTGGACTGAGTGCATGTATGTATTCATGCTTCGCGCCTCGGCAGCTTGTTCTTAGTCATGTGTGGCTTCTGCCGTGTTGCATTATAACGTCCGATGTCATGCGTGACGGTGTTGCACTCTCTGAAGAGACTACGCGCATGCAATTCTGAAGACTCCAAGAGGGCCTGTGGTCGATCATGAAGCTGTAGCTGCTAATCAATGCAGCCTTGAGTCGAGCCTTGCAGCCACCTCATCTGGCCAGCTAGATCCGCACTCAAACCTTCACCCTGCATTGAGGACACTGCCGACAGAGTGACGCTTCCGGCCACCTGCGAGATCATTCTCGCCCTTTGCGTAGCTTTCCCTGCTCTTCACGTCTCCAGCTTATCTCCGCAGCCTTGTGACTTATTGCAGGTGCTGGAGAGCAGTGCAAAGCAGCTCGGTTGCTGCTACGATGTGTGAAACTCGGCGTGAATGTGCAACTCGTCAACAAGCAATGTCTTCGCCTGATTGTCCTCATGTCCATGCCGATGTGCTCACCTTTTAGGACCAAAATATTCATCAGATCATGTTTCGGTGTTCGTAGACATGTTCGAGCTTAAGCTGCAATCCATCTTTGCCATAAGCCTGAATGATCTCTCTCTCGATGTCGGGATAGAATTGGCGATCGTCGATGTCTCGTAAAGTCAACTTGCGAAGAGTCTTGCTGCGACTTGCAACGAAGTCTAACAGCGTATCTCGCCCAATTCCATGTCCTTCGAGCTCTAGATCGCGGATCTTGGACAGCGGTCTTGGCATATCCTCGAATGTGCCCTGGGCGAGCATATGGAAGCTCGTGGAGTCCAATCGTCGGCTGCTGAGGTTCCGAAGGGTTCTTAATCGTAGGCTTCTGAGTCGGCTGGCTTGCGCCATCGTCCACATGAGTAGTCTAGTGTGGGACCTGATACGTTGCTGTGCTGCTTCTTCCGTCTCTGTTGAGTAAGCAATGTCGCTTCCTTGAATGACGAGGTCAAGGCGAAGCAGATGGCGGAAAGGCATGAGCACATCATCAAACGCAGCATCCAGACTGAACAAGTACAGCGGCTGATCTTCGATGCCCAGAGCCAATGTTTTCATCTTATACCCGGTGTCCTTGATGGCTGAGAGCACCATCTCATGAGCTATGTTTTCGATTTCCTGGTGGGCGCGGGGGAAGCAGTCCTGGTATCCGAGTCGGCGTCGAAGCTTCTGCGCGCCCCATGCGTGCACATGTCTGCGAGATGGTCTTCGCTGACCAGCAAACCAGGCGAAATCACCCTTAGTCAATGGCAAGTAGGTTCCTCCAACCTCAATTGAGGGACAAAATCGTCCATTGTTGAAAGCCACCAGCGATCGAAGAGCAACGTGAAGAGCTTCGAGAGCTGGGCCCTGCATGAACTTTACTTGCTCGTCCACGGCAGCATGGTATGCGCGCTGTCTGTCCCGTTGCTGCGCTCGCTGCTCTCTTGTACGAGGCTTGATTTTTCTGTATTCGTACCTGCCACTGTTGCTTGAGTCATATGGCACCTCATACTTCAGACGTGCTGTGTCAAACTTGATTTGTAGCACGTGCTGGCTGTAGACAGGATGCTGGCATATATTGACCAGGTTAAGCATACTGGCCTCATCTCGGATCAAGACGTCCAGCTTCCAGAAGCAGCGGCGGCCGACTTGCTTCGCCAGACATACGGCGAGATCCTTTGAGGCGGCTCTCAGGCTCAATAAGTCGCGACAAGGGATGCACTCAGCCACCCGCAGTAGGAGTTCGATCGGAAGCTCGAGAAGTGGCGAGGCTTGCCGCCTTTGTGTCGAGAGCGCCATCGTGCTTCAGATCTGACGACGCAGTCAAGTCTCGATGGGAATGGGTTAGACGCGAGAGATAGTACAATTATGAAAGGTGCGGTGCGACGCGTGGGATGGACGAAGTGGTGCCAAGCCGCGTGAATGACACTTGGCATTTACCTCAACGAGGATCGGTCGCACCTACACCCACACCCCATAGTCTTGTATAATCCCATGCATAAGTAGTGCCTGAGGCGATGCGGACACCGGCCCGCGTCTGCCGTGCATTCCGATAGGCTAGAATCAATGTCTTCACTTTGAATCTTTGGCTTGTAACAGACCGCTCAACTTCAAACACTTAGCGTATCCCTAATATGTTTCCTATACATATAACGACGATTCCTAGGTTCTTTAGCGACCCCGAAAGCATCCAACAGGAATAGAGAGCACCGATCTTAAGGCAGAACTCGGTTGGGAACTGCATCCTTTACTTTCTAACTAGCTTGCGGCCTATCTTACCCAGGCCGTCCGCTTGCTTCTACGCAAGCACTTTAGGTTGCTAGAGGATAGCGAGGAGGAAGCATCAGTAGAAGCAGGGGAGGCATAGATTAGAGATCATGCGTTTATATAGGGACGGTGCGTAGTACGCAAAGGCTTCGATAATAAACCCTATACCCCCTATAGTCTCCGCTCGGCTAGCAGCGACAGCCTCCGGAAGGTCGTGGTGCACGTGGACACAAGCCGAAGAGGCCATACGGATGGTCACAGGCGTGGAATAGTGATATACAAGCCTAGGCAGGTTCAGGGTCAAAAACAAAGCGACAAAAGCGGAAGGCATAGTGTTCGGTTTCGGAGGTGTCGGCGATGAGGTCCTGTGTTACCAATACTTGGTGTATACTAATGTCCTTTCAATATGTAATAGATGTGATCATTTTGAACGTTATATGTCATACAAACTATGTGCAGAAGTGTAGTGTTGCGATAATACTGACTGTCGAAGATGTTGGTGAAGACCATTAGTTATGCAGATTTATACATGGGTGTGGGGTAGGGGTGTGGGTGCGCCCGATCCTCATTGCATTTACCTATTGAAAGTTCTATCTTCGCGTCCGCTCCAGCAAGATTCCGAGAACAGAGAAGACCACTCTTCCAACCCAGCGTTGGCAAAGCTCTCTGCAATCCGGACTACACCAAGCGGCTGGAGGCAAAGGCAGAGTGTGCCGGCAATGTTCATTTTCCTCGAGCCTTCCAGGCGTCTTCTTGCATTTACATCAAGGATCCCACTCCCAATCCATCAGACCCTCGGCGTTAGCCGACAGGCATACTCATTGAGTGGGATATTCGCTGCAGTCATGCCAGGCACACCAGTATCTGACGCGTTCCCAGGATGAAGAGCTTTCTTGACGCTGCCATCGAGATCAATGATATCCACGATATGTCCCTTCACAGGACTATAAAGCTCAAAGTCATCGTCAGAGTATGCCAGGCGTCTGTTGATGGACATGTCAGAGAAGTCAAAGGTCTGAATCATTCTCGCTGCGAGCATGCACAGCTCTGCGATCGCGAAGTTCCTACCCGGACACGCTGGATCAAGTCAGCTCAGGTATCTCGAAAAAGCCATCAGCGACACTTACGACTTCTACCAGAACCGAACGTCAAGTCATATTTGAGAAGCTGCTCGCCTTCACCGAGGAATCTGTGGCCTTTCCAGAGTCGTGCATCAGGACCGTACACTTCGGCGTCCATCGCACAGGCTTCGCCCATGGAGCTGAGAATGTCCCCTGGCTGGAAAACGTGATCTTCAATACCGGGCAGCGTGCATTGCCTAATCACTGTCGCAGGCGTACCGGTGAAGACGCACTGCCGGAATGTTTCGAAGAAAGCAGAATAGAGATGAGGCGTGGCAACCTTGAAATTTACGTCTACGAAATCCTGGCCGAGTGCGTCACACTCCTCGCGGATGACCTTGAAAAGTGCTGGAGCCTGAGTGATGTACAAGAACAGCCATCCAAGCGTCTCTGGCGTATTAGCCATGAATGCAATGACCATCATACTCATGAACTTGCTGGCAACATCCGGAGGATTGCCTGCTTTCTCGAAAGGAGCGACTATAGCCTTCATCTCTTCTGATGCGGTCTCAAGGCCTCCTTTCTGATACCACGCGAACAGGATGTCGCGTATGCCCTTTCGCGCCCGCCTAGTACGACGACAACCGGCCGTGAGTCGACTGCTCAACCACAATGGCAGTGGTAGATTGAAGCTCCAGAATAGATCCGACTGATCGTCCGAGAACTCTTGGAGTAGGATCCGAGTCACGACATGGTCCAGATCAGGTCCGAAAATGCTCATGCAGTTCACATTATACCCCAGGCGATACATGAGCGAGTGCAACGAGACCTTGCGACCTTTTCCTCCGACATTAGCCTTGATGCGGATGATCTGATCGAAGCCGATCCTTTGGGCAGTCTGAAGAAGTGTTGGCAACTTCGACTTCGCAAGCTTGCCATGCACCGTCTGATCAGCGTTGCGAACGGTCTCCTTATATCTAGGATCCATGGTCGGCACCTCCCATCCTGCAAAGTGAAACCAGTCGAACCCAGCACGATGATCAGTCTCTTGGCTATATAAACATGATCAGCATTCCACAACTATCAAGTGTTCTGTTGGACTCACATTGCAGCTCGACTGAAGACATGTTTCACAGCAGCATGATGCAGTAACCAATACTTCGGTGCTTTCGAGAACGGATCTTGAAGGACTTGATATTTGCCCTGGCCAGACTCAAGAGAGAACTGTCTGTGCGAGTTGACGTACTTGCGCCATACTTTGAACTTCGACAGAAACGATTGAAACTTGAATACTCCGTACAGTGTCGTACCTATGAGCAGCAGAAGAGCTAGTATGGGAGGAATGGAGTAAGTCATTAGCATCGCCATCTTGGTCGATCGTTCTGCGTTCGAAGTGGTCAAAGCGTGGCGATGAAGTGAACGTCTTCACGATATGAGCTTGTCCAAAATATGCTGATTGAGCTACACTTGATAGGCCTAATGCCCTATCTCAAACCTTGCGAAGTTAATCAGCGCCAGATGTACGTGTCCTGCAACAGCTTGCTTGCTCTACTCGCCTGCGGCAATCACACGCCTGGCCTTCGGCAGATCTTCGTGCGCGTCTCAGTGCCAAGAATATCGCAGTAAATGCTTCAAAGCTCGAGTAAAATGAAGGTTGCCGGCATTGACTGTCTTTGCTCCGCGCTGCATGGACTTCAGTAGGACCGGAGAGACATTGAACATGTGCGTGAACGATTCTAATCACTCTCTGACCGCATAATCAGAAATGTAAGCGATGCGGCTCTGCTTCGAGCAGCGTAGACAATGCTGAAAATTGGAGAGACGGCAAGTATCATTTTCTTCAACCCTGCTGTAATAATTGTGTTACGCACATGCTAATCCTGCCTGCAGAATCGCTCCAGCAGGATCATCAGACCTTAAACGAGCACAGGTACTCGTAATCTTTCATATTCGCCTCTACCAACCTCTTCAACTGGTCTGCAGTCTCCTTGCCGTACCTCCCAAGCCATCGACCGTAATGCTTGTCGATATCAGGTATGATGCGCTGAACGGCAGAGTCAGCAGTATCACGAGCATCGCGGACGAGGGACTCACAGTATCCGGCCTTCTGATACTGTGGCGTTGAGAGATTCCCTGGCCCACCACCGGAAGATCATAGTACTCCACCTCCTTCTCCGGATCCCAAGTCTGACTCAGCTGAGTCACGTCCAGTCCGAGAGCTTTACAGACTCCAGCAGTCACTTTATCTGTGCGCCACCGTACATCGTCTGCGTCTACCACGATCGGCTCAATGTGCGCCGAGCGAAACAGATCGAACAGGTACTTGAAATAGCGCTGGGAGGTCATGATCTCCAGATCTTCGTCTCCACTTCGAATGTGCGTGCCTGGATCACATTCGGCATAAAGTGAGTCAATTTGGAGAATGGGGTGGCGAGTCACGATGATCGGGCGGACTAAAAGTAGTAGGTCAGCAAGTATCTCTGAAAAGGTAGACTGGCTCATTAGTGTCTGTCCTCAAGCTCAGCGCTTGAGTCAGTGAGACATTGAAGAGATAGCATGGCTTCTGCTTTTCTGCCTGCTACACTTACTGCTTAGCAATCTCTTGTCGGAGAGGTAAGTTGGGTTGCCCTGGAATCGGGCGGAGGAATCACGTATGGTGTCGAACAGAAAGTCGTGCTTGAGGATGTTGTAGACGTTCTCGCGGACAAGAGGTATCTTTTCCTATCGTAATAGTCAGCATCACCAACAGCCACATCATAAAGCTGTCTGAACTCACCGCTTTCTGAGCGTCAGTAACTCCATCTTCGAACTCTTTGATACACGATCGATAATTGTAGTCGTGTGAATGAAGCCGCATATGATCTTGGACTTCTTTCTTTCTTTCAGTAGAGCTCCGGCTGTGCTGATACCATCTCTCTGGCCCCCAGAAGGCAGCCAAGAGTGTAGCTTGTGGTAGTACGCGGACATCTGGGTGTGTTAACAAGTAACTCGTGACTAAAAGTAGTAGGTAGAAGGGTTAGCAAGTATCTCTGGAATCGCAGGCTGTCTCATTAGTGTCTGGTCTCAAGCTCGACGCCTCGGTGAGTGCGAGCTTGGTGAGAAACTGCAAAGTAGCCATGCCTTCTGCCTTCTTCTTTGCTTACCAAGGTTGCTGCGAGTTCTGCCACTCCCGAAGACGAAGATGGGGCGGAGATCTTTGCTTTCGTGCTGAGCCATGTTTCTTCAAGTGTCTCGCCGGGGCTGTTGATGTAGATCTGTAACAATGGTGCACTCGAAGTGCAGGTGGGCGGAGATGTAGATGCTGTGCTGTTTTGAGTACGAATGCCTCGCATGGAAAGCAGCTCTGTTCATGTTATGGAGCCTTTATCGGCAGCTTCGACATGGCTGATTCCTCTTCGTGGCTCCTTCTCAGCCAGAAGTGTCCATGTCCTGGAGTCCTATTGTTGCCGTACCGCAATAGGAATGTGCGTAGTTCATCTACTCGAATGTGAGAAGGTGCACATGTGTAAGGAAGAAGTATGAAGTAGTACAATTGCAATTCGATTGCTGGTATCTCTAAAACAAATATGCCAACTCGTAATATCGTGGCTCGTCGAATTGTCGCTTCCATCTAGATGGACACGTTAGCACAGCTGAAAGCTGGCTTGACAGTCCCGCTGTAATCCGCCATGATTGCCTTCACTGCAGCGTATAGTCCAGGACCAAGCAAGAAGAGTCCGCAGAACATAACAAAGATGTGAACAATGGTCATGATCGAGCGGACAGGAGTCGCGAACAGCTTGCCCTTGTAGAGCTGATAGTATGCAATGGCGAAGAAGATGAAGCCGAAGAAGGAGTCAAATGCTGCACCGAGCAATGACAGGAAGTCACCCATCGATGGAATCACCTCAGCGAAGATGAAAGCCACAGCCCAGATGGCGGCCATAACGGCGGCCCAGACACCCCAGCCGATCGCAGTGTTGCTGTGTCCGTGACGTGAGTTGCCCATGATGCGTCCATAGACAAACTTGGCCGACACGTTGGCGTAGATGACTCCGATGACCAGGGTCGGTACAATGACGAAGGCGAAAGAGCCCTTCTTGTAGACATCAGTGCCGAGAGAGCCGAATGCTGGAGCAGTCGAGTACTGTCCAAGGTAGTGGAAGCCAATAGCTGGTGGGACGATGAAGAGGAAGGCGGAGATACCAGCCAGAACAGCCAGAGCCTTGGGGAAATCTTGTGGCTTTTCCATTTCGGAGATGAAAGTTGGGAACAGAATCTGAGGAACCCACAAGAAGGTGATGTTCAGTACAGCGTTCATGCACGCGACCCAGCCGGTTCCTGGGAGCGGGAAAGCATACGTCTTAACATCGCCAAGTTCTGGGTAGTTACCACCATAGCCGTACAGAGGAGCCGTCTCAATTCCAGCAAAGATCAAGAAGAGCAGGATAGCAAGTCCCATGGCAGCGGCGGAGAACATGGACATGAAAGAGACGTGCTTCAAGGTCCTTGGAAGAGACATGACAATGCCCATGATCGTGACGATCACGCTGAAGATCACCGTGCAGAGCGAGTGGTCCGAAAGCGTGTTGAGGACCTTAGCTCCAGTGAGGACGTGGAATCCAATAAGTAGGATATTGTTGGCCAACAGCATAAAAGATGTGAACCAGTATGCAGCCATGCTCTTGCCAAAGATCTCGTATCCAAAATCGCATATATCCTTGATCTGTGGGTTCTTCATAATGTACTTGTGCATTGTAAGACTTGTGATGTAGAATAGAATTCCTGCAACCAGCATAGTGATTATCCCAGGAACCCAGCCCAACACGCTCAACGACCAGCTCTGTGCCATGATAGCCAGGCACACTTGGTCGCCAGCGAGAAGCCAGGCGGCCTTCTGCCAGCTCATCGTTCGTAGCTTGATCTCATGTTGGTGATCTTCCACAACAAGAGCTTCGATGAGCTCCTTGTTGATTGAGCTGCTTCCATCGGAGTCTTCGGGTGTATCATATCCAGATGCGTGCCTGTGGGAAACAGTCGCTTCCAGCTTGCCATCCTCCTCATGCTGCCACGGTTGGGAAGACATCGTGTCCAAGAGTGTCGAGCGAGTGTCGGGTGAGTGTGACTGATCGAAGATAGACTAAGAAAAGACTTACCCAGGGATGCCGTATATATACAACAAGGCTTGCATACCAGTCCGGAGTAGCTAGCTGGTCATTGTCTGGATCTTTGGATAAGGCGTGCTCGGCCAGAACTGGCTCGCGGGCTGATAGCGTTCTCGGGCACGCCGACTAGAAGCATTGTGGAAGCCTTCTCTCAGCTCTCAGCCAATCTCTGATGAGACGGATCATGCAAGTCGTATGCACGACAGATCTTCCACGTGAAATAAGTCTCAAAGGCGCCGTGCTGTCTATGCCGTTTGTGTGTTAAGCGTTGAAGCTTGAGAGAGCTTTTCCACATCTCGGCTCATCGCTTGATTTCAGACAAGCCTGGGCCCAGCATTTCTCACCCGAATCGCCTCCTCTTGGCAGATTATGCAAGGTCTGTGTGGACTGTGTAGCCGACGCTGGTCAGGCCATACCAGTACACCTATCAGCCTGTAGGTCGTATAGATACACCATGCACGAGCACTCAGCTGTGGCTGCTGTCATGTGGAAACTTGCTAGCATCGTGCATATGCTAGATGGGCATTTCGGTATGCCTGAGGATTGTTGTTGTGAACAAAGGGAACAACCACAAATCAAGCACGTCAAGATAGCTTTCTTCGCGACATGCTTTCAACATACTTTCTTGACAGCCGGAAACAGGGCCGGCATTTGGCGTCACTCGCGTGCTCAGCCCTTGAGCAGAGAGGCCAAAGCTCTCAGATGCCATAGGATAGAAACATTACAGATCGTAGAGGACCTGCATGAAGCGTCGCTTCAAGTTGGAGATATGATGAGAGAGTGGACTGACGTGCCTCGAACAGGTTCTGGGCTGATAGGAAACATCGAGCGCATGACACACTGCAGGCATATGAATCATGATCTCGATGCTGTGAGCTCAACAGCTGCAGACGAACTCTAGCTCACTATCTCGCTCATACAGTCTATCAATGTATAGAGTGTCAACAATGTCTACATCGAGGTCGTCCTACCTCATATGCTTCCATTCTGTGCCAAGTCCACCTGCTTAGGGTTACCCAGAACATATGGGACAGCGACGGTAAGGTCAGACGTCGGTCAGAACGGCTACAATCCAAGATCCTGCTCTTGGATACTATCTTATGAATTACTGTGAGGTTTGAGGTCGTTCCGTTGTATACTGCGTTCAGAACCTTAAATTCGTCGAATTATCCAAGTTTGTGAAATATAGCTATTTTGGAATGATGGTCTTCGTGTTGTTCAGGTGGATGGTCACTTTGCAGCTCTTACAACGTATGTCTGGATGCTGATGATATCTGAAACACTCTCGATGGCTTGAGCTGGCCGTATCTGACGTGTACCAACATATAGACCTGAGAAGCTAACGCGCTGCTCGAGGCATATGTCTTGTTGATGTATCGTTATACAGTATGGACTCAAACTGCTGCAACTATGTGACAATGTCAGTCCACAGATATCCACACCTGTGCCAACCATACTGTATACAACTGTACTGTACTATAATACGTAGCCATTTCTCATGGCAACAATAACAGCTAGGAATATGACATCCTGAGCATCATCATCTTTCTCATAATAACACAATGCAAAAGTGTGCCGCCTGCAGCGACTGGGGGAATCATCTCTCTTTCTCTCGCTTCCATGCCGCCTTACCAGAACCACCCGCCGGATATCTCATCCTATCTAGGCCTTCCATGTAGGTGGGCGCTTGCTACAGCCGCCCATGCCTAGCCTTAAAGATCGCGACCTTGTCATCATAAAACAAAATCTCCCTTAACCTCAGTCTGGCTGCATGTCTCCCGAATTCGACTCCATCAGCTTCAGAGTCTGTATCATCTTCAGCATCGTCCTCGTCGCTTTCAGTGTCGTCTTCTTCTTCTGCATCCAGATCCTCGACCTCGTCTTCGTCCTCAGCTTCCTCATCCTCGTCTTCATCGTCTTCAGCTTCAGAGCCTGCATGATCAGGATCGACAATGCCACCCCCAAAGACGCCGAGATGTGAGTCGTTCTTGCCCATTTCGTCCTTCCGCGTTTCGAGGATTTCGAAGCACTTGTTCGCGATACCCATGTAGCAGAGTTCGACCTCTGAGCGAAGGGCGACTATGTCTACAATTTGCAATGCCAACTCACGCGCATCGACATTAGGTCCAGAGACGTGATTCGCCAAGAAGGGCAGATACAGTGATCTGAGCTGCGGCACACTAGGGAGGTGTTGCAAGAAGAAATGCCAATCGCGGTAGTCGATGGCCATGCCAAGCTCGCGCAGAGCAGGCATCTTGCCACTGCAGACGAATGCGAGGATATCACGAGAAAGGATCCATCGTCTCCATCTGTTGGAATTGGTCGGGACACCATCAGCGCTCTTCTCTGAACTGTCGATGAGGATCTTCTTCAAGCTGTTGCGATGTCTCCGGAGTGGACCACGGTGGATGGCTTCCACTTGAACAGGCGAAGTGTAGCTGCGCGCTTCCTGCAAGAAGAGCACCTCGAGACTGTTTGGGGCCAATGTCTCTTTCAGAAAGCTGATCAATGCTGGCGAGACAGTATTCGTGTGCACCTTCTTGAGGTTGAGGTGATACTCCATATCCGCGTCTGCGAACGCAGGCTTGCTGCCTTTCTTGGGCGAGCTTGCTGGCGTTCGTCGAGGTGTAGGATATATTGGCGATCTGGGCGTGGGCGCGAACTGCTTGCGCAGAGTCTTCCATAGCTGTTCGTGATTTGGACAATGTAGAAGTGTCAAGGACGTCAAAGTGGTCCAATTGAAGGCCTTCTGCAATACTGGGACAGAGATTGGCACACGTTCGAGCTCTAGGCTTTCCAGTTTGAGCACATTGTCAAGCCATGGCTCCTGTAGATCGTCTAGAGAATCGAGGGTCACTGGTTCTCGCGTCGGCAATGGTGAGCTGATTCGTCGCGAGGTGGGCGCAATGGCCTGCAGTGCCGTCTCTATCGCTGGATCGCTGCCAAGCTCAGGTTCACTCTCAAGCGATGCGCTCTCCGTCGTATGTGATGGTGTGTAAGAGACGGCCGATCCTGTTTCCTCACTAGGCACTTCGGAGATGGCATCTTGTACGCTCGTGGTGTCCACGGTCTGTGCGACACCGGGGATTTCCGTGAAGGCAGCGACAGGTGATTGAGGCATAACCGCGCTCGCTCTGCTGGAGCTTCGCCTGTTCCGTCTTCGCTGTGATAGGACAATCCTTGGCTTCCGCATGTCACACACGAACCCAGTAAGAGTCCCCATAATACCACCCAGACGCTTCTCTCCTATGGTGAGAGATCCTGCTGTAGGGTAATCAGCATCAACTTGCCGCAGTTGATCACCTTCCCACACTGTCACCCAGTCCTTGGTCATGGCATGTCTTGCAATGCCAACGCGCAGCTCCCGAAGTTTGTCCAGAGACTTGCCAATCAGCACAGCCATCTCGTCCAGATATACCAGCTCATCAATATCGAGCACGCTCAAGCTCTTCAGTGCCGTTAGGACGGAGAAGTTGGGATGCTCTACTCGGTCGAGTGCAGCAGGGTGCATTTGAGGCACAGGAACCGGTCCTGGTATCGTGCCGTGGAACTGTGACGCGTGCATGGTGTTCATATTGATGGGTGGCGGCGGAGGTGGCATCGGATTCGCTTCGTCTGCCGGTCTCAGTGAGTTGTTGTGCCATCTTACCCATACCTTTTCCAGCTTGCATGGACTTCGCTCCGTAGCACGATCACCAAGCGAGGAGAGCGCTAACCACACGTCTCGCAGAATTCCTGTCGGCATATCCCAGATGAATGTTTCCAGCGATCGCATGCGTGCCACTGCCAGTGCCACTAATGTCCCTAGCATCTTCCCGCCCTCTTTCGTGATCAGATACTCTTGCACCCAGTCAGCCGGTCCATTGCCAAGTGAGAACTTCTTCGTGAAGTGCGCATAGTGATTGCCCCTCCTTCTTCGTATAGCCGTCTCAGTTGGCTTACCCTCGCTCTTGCTGAATCTGTTATTCTGCGCATGCTGTTGCTGATCTGGGGCTTCGCCAAACACTTCCTCCGCCATGACCAACGTCGCCAGTCCATATGTAAGCGCATCGACTCCAGATCTGTGCTCTGACTGTGCGCTACTGTCGGGCCAAACAATGTCGAAGCGGGAGTAGATATGTGGGGTCGTCAGGTCGTGGAGAGCACTATGGCATAGTGCTAGCGATGTGAGGTCATTCGTATGTGTGACTTCCTTAATGATGTCCTTGAGGATGTCCAGCGGTAGATCGAGCAACTTCAGCGGTTTCTTCTTGGGCTTTTCGATGGCCACAGCTTCCTTGCCCTTGCCTTTGTACAGCCGACTCGAGCGTAGACGAGGACTAGGTAAATCGGTCTCATGGCAGTCTTCGTGGAAGCGTGTGCCGATGCTCTTGATGTCCTTGACGGCCACCTCGGGAGAAGCGCCGGCCATGGCTAGCGGTGACATGCTGCTGCTGGTCGCAGGTTTAGGGACTTGTGAAGCAGTCACAGCAAAGTGACTCCCACCTCCGTGTCCGTGTCGGTTGTCTTCCTCATATGCCAGAGGCGTCGAGACGTCGCTGCTGGGTCCGGCGACAGCGGCAGTCGCAGGAAGAGCCTCCATTTGCTGGGTCTGCACTCCGCAGCGAGCAAGTCCGTTGAGACCTGTCAACTTCTCCCTGCTTTACTCGATATTTCCCCGCCCACA